>CM060437.1:38274385-38962698 GCA_030545235.1 Helianthus tuberosus
ATCGAACTATGCTAGTCAAATCGACATCGAATCGAATCGCAACTCGAAATACGAAATTTGGTTACTATATGTGTGTGTGTGCCTTACGTGTTACTTGTGCATGTTTAATTTATGTATGTGTGGGAATCAATCGAAACGCAATCAAAACTCGAATCACAATCGAACTCGAAGTATGATAATTAGTGGAGAAGAGATAGTGCTAGATATGAGTGGTTGGGATTAAAAGTAATTTGACTAGGAAAATCTATCGCATCGCATCGCTTGCAATTACAATCGAAACCTCAAAATCGTTGCGCCGAACACCTGAACCAAGTGCCATCCGGCCGGATGGCCATCCGACCGGGCTGACACTTGATCTGGTACCATATGTCATCCGACCGAGATTGCCATCCGACCGGACAGTCATCCGGGCAAGATGCCATCCGACCGGCCAACACTTTCCTCTTTGGGTAACTCTATAAATACCCATGTCACTTTCATTCTTTCTACTTTTGGAAACTCTCTGTCCGAACAACCCGTGATCCTCACCTTTTCTTCGATTTCTCTCGATTCCGGTAAGATCTCGTCCTAAATCTTGTACTTTCTTAATCTACACGCACTCCTACACCCTTCTATCTTTTAAATCTAAACTTTTAACCGTGAAATCACTAGATTTGAGGTATTCTAGGATGATGTCATCATGGTGTTCTTATGAACTTCATGTTTTGGCTTTAATCCACCAAGAACAACTTGGATCCAACCGATTTCCACACTAATAAACAAAGATCTTGCAGAGATCTAAACACTTTCATGGTGGAAAAGGATTGAAAGATGGTTTCTACCTTTCTTTCAACTCTTTTACACCCAATGCACTCAAAACCGATAGAATCGGACCTTGTTCTAGCCTTCTATTCATTCGCGGTGTTATGCTAGCTCGAGATCTGGATTCTACTCATGAGACCACCGATTCCGGGTTAACCAAGAACAACCGTCTTGAACCGGTTAACTGGTCAAACTAGGGCGATTCCTGCTTGATCGGGTCACTTGGATCAAGATGGGGTTCTGTTGGTTAGCACGTTGTCAAAACGTCTCGATAAAAGCAACAAACAATCAAAACGGCCAAGTGAAAGACGAACGAAACGACCAGCATGGAGTGCTATCCGACCGGACTACTGTCCGAACGGATAAGCCATCCGAGCGACTAGGTCATCTGAACGGCTTACACCTTGGGACCCACACTTAATCAACTTTATCTGAGGTTTGAGTATTGAACGAAATGCTATCCGATCGGACTACCATCCGACCGGATTACTCTTCGGATCATGAGATACTTGGACTTTAACACTCGAACAATTTTCAAAATGCTCAATGCACTAAGGATGCCACCTGACCGGACTGTTGTCCGATCGAGTGACAACCTGCTGTGGATTTGTTCTCACTGAGTAACCTCGCCATTCGAGTCTTCGTCCGACCGGATAAATCATCCGAGCGGATTGTCGTCCGCATGGCTGACCGTCCGATCGACCGACCTGAAAGGTAGAGATACTTCAAAGTTTTCAAAATGCTACAACGAAAACTTCAAAGGACAAGCCATCATACATGAACACATCAAAGGAAGAAACAATCCACTCGAACAGTCATCCGACCGGACAACCTATCCGACCGGATGACCATCCGAACAGATTGTCACCCACACGACTGGACCATCCGGTCGGATTACCATCCGACCGAACTGCTGTCCGAGCCACTTACACTTTGCACCGTTTTACGCGTCGCTTATCGTTATGCTATCGTTCTGATCAGGCTAACCCTACTCTCTAAGCGCTCCCTTCAATCCATCATCGCTCTGAGTATACTCGATCCCTTTTTGCTTTACGCACTTTTGGGTGTTACATACGTTACGAATATTCAAATCACAACGAACACACTACTCGATACTACTTGAATGCTAACCGTTAATGCATGTTATACGTGGCTTATGAATGCTTGTTTGTTATGTTTACACATGGAATGCTGTCTACATGCCTTAGCAACGATAGTACTATAGTTTGGACTTAGCACTTGTTCGCAAGGGTTGTTAAGGTCAATTACTTGCATGGATTATAGTGGTAATCATCTATTGCGAACTGCCTCTGGCAGTTAACCCGCAGTCATTGATATCAATGGATCTATGTCGATAACTAACGTGCTTCATTTCACTATGTGTACGTGCTGGTTATGCGTAAACGAGTTTCGAACTCTATATGCTATTATCAAACTTGTATGCTCACCTTTACATTATATGTATTGACTTTATTTTAACGTATGTGACAGGTGCTTAGGATGCTCATCTGCTAGGAAATCGAGGCTAGAATAAGGCTCTATAGGCCAACAAATAGTTGTCTGTACAAATTAAATCAAGAGTCTCTAGAAACAGATAAACAATTGCTCTATTTGAAAATCTGAGTTGTCGGAATAGAACTATTTGCCTAGATTTTGTCTGTAATAATTTGTTTACCTTTTGAGACATGGTATGGGACATGTTACTTTAAATTGATTGGTAATGATAATTGTTATGGAAACTTCTGGACAATCTGTTTCGCTCAGTGCCATGCCCCGATGTTTCCGCCATCGGTTGGGGTGTGACAGATTGGTATCAGAGCCATAACTATAGGGAATTAGGTAAGACACGACCTAGTCCGGGTCGATGTCTTAGAGACCTAGTCTATAGTTAGGAACCAACAGACCGACTTGTGCATATCCGTTAGGGATTATGTATGAGCTTACCGCTATTTCACGCTATTCTCGCTTATGCTACACTATCACTGCACTCGAATTTTCAACTATAAAGGAGCAACTAAGTCAAGATTAGGTGTGAAAACCGCAAACTCTCGACTAAAGTTGCTTAATCAACCCGCATTTTATCTACAAATGGGGAGAATTTATGCCAAGTAAGGAGTGAAATCCGTATTTTGATGAATAATCTCCTCTATTTTATTAAAACCAGGAACGAAGTTGTTAAGCTAGGGGTGAAACCCTAACCTTGACGACTTGTTCCGCTCATTTTACAAAACTCTCACCAAAGTCTCGATGGACTCCAACGACCTGAAGTCACGATATAACTAACGGGATAAGTGCCAAACGCCCAAGAATCGAGGCAAAGGCATAGTCCTGGGGGTCAAATGTGCACAACAAGTCTTTGTGAATAGTCGAATCACTTTGGTTAGTTGAAGTCTAATAGCCGCAGACAATCCATTTCTCGATTTTTATGTGTTTCGATCTGAGCCCGCAACTGTTGACTCTGATGACTCGTTGATTTTATGTGTTTTATGTGGTTTATGTTTACTTGTTAGCGATTTGAGATATCACTGGTTTCGATCTAACGCCTCTTTGCTTCCGCTAAACACACAACACACTACACATCGTTGACAAATCGCTAAACTAAGGACGACCTATTGCTATGTTATACGCTTACACTAAGCTATTCGAGATACCTAACGCGATCGCTATATTCGAACGCTCACGAACTTTGAATGATAGGTTTCTGTATTCTGACTGCCTCTTGTGATTACATGATTATGTGCTTTTGTGGATTCTGTGCTCTACGTGTCTACGTGCTTACGTGATTACGTGCTTATGTGTTTACGTGAATCTGTGATTATGTGTCTATATGTTTACATGATTATGCGTGTTCCTAATTTTTAGTAAGTAGTAGACGTGTGAGGTGAGATTCGATTATGACGTGTCTGAGACCTATGACGATGTCTATTGCAGACAATGTCAACTGGACCATCATCCTGTCACACACCTCTTTCTCGTCAAGAAAAGAGAGACAAACGTGTTGCTGCTATCATCGCTAAACAAGTAGCAAAAGCCATGAGTGATGTCTACGAGAACGTCAGCAAATCATCTGAGGAGTCGAGAACCGAAGCTCCTAAAGCTACCCCCAAAGCTGCCTTCAATTTCAAGCAGTTCAAATCTTGTGGGCCAAAGGAATTCACTGGCGAGGAAGGCCCTACAGAATTGTTCCAATGGTTTGATTCCATTGAGGTCACTCTACGACAGAGCGGTTGCCCAAACGATCTCCGCACTCTAAATGCTACCGGCGTCTTCCAGTCCCGTGCACTAGACTGGTGGACGGCCGAGAGAAACAAACGAGGGAACGATGCAGCCTACGGTCTGTCGTGGGACGAAATCAAGGAGGTCATGCTAGAAGAATTATGCCCTCCTCACGAGCGCCAAAAGTTAGAAGATGAATTCTGGCACATAAAGCAAAAGGAAGGTGAAAATGCTGCCCTCACTGCTCGCTTCAAACAGCTGAGCATCATCTGCCCTGACCAGGTCAAGACTTCAGACATGGCAATCAAGAAGTATATCCGAGCCCTGCCTGACTGTGTTGCAGATTTCGTGCAAGCGGCTAAGACTAAGACGATCGAAGAGACTTACCTGCTGGCCGCTGAAATCAACGACAAGCGGGTCAAGGCTGGTGTCTGGGATAAAACTTCAAAGCACCTGCATCAAGCTACCACCGCCCGCACCAACTGCTGTAACCACCACCGCATCGAGCAACAAGAGGAAGAACAAGAGAAAGAACAGCTCCAGCAACAAGAACTGTGCGATCACTGCTGCACCGATACAAGCTGTACCAGCCCAACAGCGTCAATAGCGGCGCCTGTGGCAAATGTACCGCCTGCTAAGCGTGCATACACTGGGCCACACCCGCTTTGCCCTACTTGTACCTACCACCACCCGACTACCATCGCTTGCCGTTTTTGTGCTCATTGCAATATGTATGGCCATTTCACTACCAACTGCCGTGCTCGACAAGCTCCTGCTCATTAAGCTCTACTCACCGCCCCTCAGGGTCAACAAGCTCCTCCGGCACCCGCGGTCAACGCCAGAGCCTGCTTCGCATGTGGCGATCCTAACCATTTCACCAACATATGCCCAAACAGGGTTGTGAAGCAAGAGCCCCAGCAGCAGCAGCCTCAGTAGCAGTAGCAACACCAGCAGCAACAGCAACAAGTAGCACGCGCACAAACTTTCAACATCAACGTGCGCCAAGCCCAAGCCGACAACAACGTGGTCAATGGTACGTTCCTTGTGAATGGTATTTATGCTTCGTGTTTATTTGATACTGGAGCCGATAATTGCTTTGTGTGGTTCGAATTCGAGAAGCTCCTTAGTCATAAGTGCTCCCAACTCTCCTCGACGTTCGATGTTGAAGTCGCTACCGGAAGAACTGTCTCAGTTAATTCTGTTCTCCGTGATTGTACTCTTGAGCTCAACAATCACATCTTTCCAATCGATCTTATTCCGATGCAACTCGGAAGTTTTGACATCATAGTAGGCATGGACTTTCTTCGCGAAAACCATGCTGAAGTTGTGTGCTTCGATAAGATGATCCGATTTTCGCTCGCGAATGGTGATTTATTGTGTGTTTATGGTGAAACTGCTTTGAAAGGTCTCAAACTCATGTCTTGTGTCCAAGCTAGCAAGTATCTCCGCAAGGAATACAGAGCTTTCTTGGCTAACATTGTAGTAGCGGAGAAGGAAAAGAAAGGAAAGACAGAGGTGAAAGACG
The DNA here is from genome assembly GCA_030545235.1 of Helianthus tuberosus. Taxonomy (NCBI): domain Eukaryota; kingdom Viridiplantae; phylum Streptophyta; class Magnoliopsida; order Asterales; family Asteraceae; genus Helianthus; species Helianthus tuberosus. The sequence goes on from CM060437.1 coordinate 38,279,928, forward strand.
TTCCTGTGGTTCGCGAATTTCCTAATGTTTTCCTTGACGATCTGCCAGGCCTACCACCAAGTCGTGAAATCGACTTTCGTATCGACCTCATTCCTGGAGCCAACCCTATTGCCAAAGCTCCTTACCGACTCGCACCGTCTGAAATGCGTGAACTCTCAAACCAACTCCAGGAATTACTTGAGAAAGGCTTCATTCGCCCGAGCACCTCTCCTTGGGGCGCGCCAGTCATTTTCGTCAAAAAAAAGGATGGGTCGTTTAGGATGTGCATCGACTATCGGGAATTGAATAAGTTAACTATCAAGAACCGCTATCCCTACCTCGCATTGACGATTTGTTTGATCAGCTACAAGGTGCTACGTGTTTCTCGAAGATCGATCTACGCTCAGGCTATCACCAACTACGCATTCAAGAGGAGGATATACCCAAAACTGTGTTTCGCACTCGATACGGCCATTACGAATTCGTTGTTATGCCCTTTGGTTTAACCAACACACCCGCGGTTTTCATGGATCTGATGAATCGCGTGTGTAAACCATATCTCGACCGTTTCGTCATCGTATTCATCGACGATGTCTTGATCTATTCTAAATCGAAAGCTGAACACACGCAACATCTACGTTTGGTTCTCGAACTACTCCAGGGGAATCGACTCTATGCCAAGTTCTCCAAGTGTGAATTCTGGTTGGAGGAGGTTCAGTTTCTGGGTCACATTGTTAATAGTCAAGGTATTCACGTCGATCCCGCGAAGATTGAAGCCGTTAAGAGTTGGATTACACCTAAGAACCCGTCTGAAGTCCGTTCTTTTCTCGGGCTAGCGGGCTATCATCGATGATTTATCGAAGGATTCTCAAAGATCGCTGTGCCGCTTACCGCTCTCACGCATAAAGACAAGCCTTTTGTTTGGGGAACTGAACAAGAGTCTGCTTTCCAAACCCTCAAGCACATGCTTTGCAATGCTCCTGTTCTCACATTGCCTGATGGAAACGACGATTTCATTGTCTACTGTGATGCTTCCAACCTTGGTCTTGGTTGTGTTCTCATGCAACGGGACAAGGTTATAGCTTACGCATCTCGTCAGCTCAAAATCCACGAGAAGAACTATACAACCCATGATCTCGAGCTAGGCGCAATTGTTTTTGCGTTAAAGATTTGGCGACACTGCCTGTATGGTACAAAGTGTACGATCTTCACCGATCATAGGAGCCTACAACATATCTTTAATCAGAAGGAACTTAATATGCGTCAACGCCGATGGGTAGAACTTCTCAACGATTACGACTGTGAGATTCGTTATCACCCAGGCAAAGAAAATGTTGTTGCCAACGCACTCAGCAGACGGAGCTATCTGCTTAGCACTCGTAACATCCAAGCCCAATACGATCTCGAAACCCTCATCCGCGAAGCTCAGCATGCATGTTTTAAGGAACGCACTCTGAAGAAGGAAAGAATCTACCACGATGGAGCCCAGCTTGTGAGCAAGTCGAATGGGATATTGTAACACCCTAAATTTCTATTGAATTTAATAATAATTCTTATAATATTATATAAAAGATGTCGAAACTTAATACATAGTTTCCATAGATAAAATCCAAAAGTAGCAAAACCTAAGTCAACTACTGACTAATTCAAACATTCATAAGATGTTTAGCTAATAGTTTACATATCCAAAACATTTTCCATTTGAGTTAAATAACGCGGAAGCTTCTAAGATTTATGTTCGGTTCTTCAAAAGCTAGCTTGACCGTCATCCGTAATCCTTGGATACCTAAAAACTGAAATGTTTACATTAAACATTAGTATTATAATACTTAGAAATAATACATATTCGAAACTACGTTTAAAACGGGTTCGATTTAACAAAAGAATACAAATCTTAACATAAATTCTTAAGCTCTACCGTAACTTACGGTAGATACCGTAAGTTACGGTGGCTTCTGGGAACTTCTGGTTCCACCGTAACACAGGAGTATTCCACCGTAAGTTTTTGGTTTCTACCGTAAATTACGGTGTATACCGTAATTTACGGTAGACACTGCAAAGCTATGGTTTGATTGTTTTGGTTATTTTGCTCAAACCAAATTCTAGGATTTCTCATTCTAACAACCAACACACTGTTTTCAAGTATTTTAATATGTCTTTCATGAACAACATCAAAGACGGAGTAATCATACTACAATACATTATCCACACATCATTTGATTATTCGACCCGTTTGGCTCATCTATGGAATCCTCCATTATGATGACTACCAACGCGATCTAACCAAATCTTTATCTATTATTCAACATAGCGAACATCATCGATTTATTTCAACTTGATTTCTATTCTACAATTCAACTACACATTTGCTAGTTATCAAATTATCAAATGTAACGAGTTAAGTTACATTCCTTTAGTGCACGCCCTTCAACCGCAAATCACCACCGGCTTGTCCGCTCGACGCTCCGGTATCCTTTCCTATAGAGTTCATTTACATTATGTTTAGAACTCTTTTTAAGTCACATATCGCATATTAGTCAAAACATCACAATTAGGTGTTTTAACTTCAAAATTCTAGTTTCGAGCCTTCTTTGAGGCATTTCAACAAACACTTTGAAGGCAGAATTTTACATGATCATATAGCAAGTTTCTAGCTTATCACTTAGCCCTAATTTCACATCAATCAACCATTTTACATGATTGTTAGCTTCTAATTTCTGAAATCACTTCAAAATTGTCAAATTACACTAGAAAAACACCTAATTTCCTAGTGTTCATCAAATTACACAAAACCCACTAATCACCTACAATGGTGTTCATAGGTTTCACTAAAATTTCACATGATTTCAACTTGTATTTGTCTAGGGTTTGTCCCTAGACACTATATGGTTCCTAATTCATCATAAAACAAACATGTAACTATGAATTACAGATTTTCCCAATTTCATGAGAATTTCAAGTTGAGAGTTTTCATCAAATTTTACATACCTTGTAATCCTCTTGTGATGAGGATCAGTAATTTACATTCGGACTTTGATTTGGACTGAGTTTGCTCCTTCAATTTAGAGATTTTGTGCGACTTAGGGATTTGATGAACTTGGTCGCCCCCCTGCTCCTTGATCGACCAGACACACAAAATTGTGTGTTTAGTTTTTTTGTTTATTTGTTTTAATAAATTCTAATTTCAGTTTTTACAAGATTAACTCCTCCTCTTTTGTATAATTTATAGTTTGGCTGTTTTTAACCCTATTATAAGTTATTTCTAGACTATTAGCTAACTAAGTTAAAATTCCTAGTTAGCAAATTCTCATTTATTTATACTTTATAATCCTAATATAAAGTTTTGTATTTTTGGGATGTTACAAGTCCACCCCCCTTAAAAAGGGTTTCGTCCCCGAAACCGAATTACGTACCAAATAAAGTAGGATAGAGGCGTCGCATCTCCTCCTCGGACTCCCACGTAGTGTCCGAGCCTTTTCTATGCTCCCACTTGACCTTTACTTGATCAATTTGTTTATTTCGTAAGTGCTTGACCTTTCGATCTAAAATCTCCACCGGTCTCACCGCATAATTTAGGCTATTATCCACTTCGTTATCATCGAAATGGATATAAGTTGTTTCGTCCGCTAGGCACTTTCGCAATTGCGACACGTGGAACGTGCTATGTATTCCGTTCAACTCTTCTGGTAATTCGAGGTGATAAGCCACTTTGCCGACCCTTCCGATGATTTTAAATGGCCCAATAAACCTCGGGCTTAGCTTCCCCCTTCTTCTGAATCTAATAACGCCCTTCCATGGGGAAACTTTTAGCATAACCATGTCGCCAACCTGGAATTCGATTGGCCTATTCCTTTTATCAGCATACGCCTTTTGCCTATCTTGAGCCGCTTTCAAGTGTGCCCGAACCACATCAATCTTTTCATTAGTGGCTTGTACTATATCTTGGTGGGCGAGTTCACGTGGACCCACTTCACCCCAACATACCGGGGTTCGGCATTTCCTACTATAGAGCATTTCGTACGGCGCCATCTTAATACTAGCGTGGTAGCTGTTGTTATACGAAAACTCGACTAATGGTAGGTAAACATCCCAACTTCCTCCAAAGTCGATTATACATGCCCATAGCATGTCCTCTAATGTTTGTATTGTTCTTTCACTCTGTCCATCTGTTTGAGGATGGTACGTAGTGCTAATGAACAATTTGGTTCCCATCTGCTCTTGGAAATCCCGCCAGAAATTTGAAGTGAACCGGGTATCCCTATCAGACACAATGGATACCGGTACTCCATGACGTACTATTATCTCATTAGTGTAAACTTCTGACATCTTTTCTGACGTATAAGTCTCACGAATCGGAATGAAGTGAGCACTTTTCGTCAATCTATCCACCACTACCCATATGGCATCGAAACCATGATTTGTCTTAGGCAATTTGGTTAATAGGTCCATTGTAATATGTTCCCATTTCCAAACCGGAATTTCTAACGGTTGGAGTTTGCCGTATGGTTTTTGGTGCTCCGCCTTGACTTGTAGACATGTCAAGCATTTTTCCACATACTTCGCCACATCCCTCTTTATACCAGGCCACTAATAGTTTTGTTTCAGATCATTGTACATCTTGGTCACACCCGGATGAATTGAATATCGGGATTTATGAGCTTCATCAAGTAGAAGCGTCTTCACCCCGCAAGTATTTGGAACCCATATCCTTCCGGATCGAGTCTTCAACCCGTTGTTCCCATCCAACAAATCCTTTAACTGACCGATTATTCTTTCTTTCTTCCAATTCTCCTCTTTTATTGCTTCTAATTGCGCCTCTCGAATACGTTCAAGTATACCCGAGGTCACCACAAGCTGCATCGATCTTACTCGTATTGGGACGTAGTCAGTTTTTCTACTCAGAGCATCCGCCACCACATTTGCCTTTCCGGGGTGATAGTGTATTTCACAGTCGAAATCTTTCACCGCTTCTAACCATCGCCTTTGTCGCATATTTAACTCCTTCTGATCGAAGAAGTATTTTAAGCTCTTGTGATCGGTGAATATGGTGCACTTTACCCCATATAAGTAGTGCCTCCATATTTTTAATGCAAATACCACAGCAGCCAACTCAAGATTGTGCGTGGGATATTTCTTCTTGTGTATCTTCAATTGCCTCGAGGCATAAGCTATAACTTTGCCCCGTTGCATCAAAACGCATCCGAGCCCCGATAGTGAAGCATCCGAATAAACCACCAAGTCTTCGACCCCGTCTGGCAATGTCAGTACCGGAGCTTGAGTTAACTTCTCCTTTAGCGTTTGAAACGCTCTTTCTTGATCTACACCCCAAATGAACTTTTCTTCCTTCTGAGTTAGCTTTGTTAGCGGTGTCGTAATCTTGGAGAAATCTTGGATGAATCTCCTATAGTATCCCGCAAGCCCCAAAAAGCTTCTAATTTCCGAAGGGTTCTTCGGGGGATTCCATTTTGACACGGCCTCGATCTTCGACGGATCTACCAATACTCCATCGGCAGTTATGATGTGGCCAAGAAATTGCACCTCTCGTAACCAAAAGGCACACTTAGAGAATTTCGCATACAGCCTTTCTCGTCTAAGTGTCTCTAACACCTCTTGTAAGTGGTGTGCATGTTCAGCTTCGCTTTTCGAATACAGCAAAATATCATCGATAAACACGATGACCGACTTATCCAACATTGGCTTGCAAACCCAGTTCATGAGGTCCATGAAAGCCGCAGGTGCATTTGTTAGCCCGAATGACATCACGAGGAATTCGTAATGTCCGTATCTCGTGCGGAAAGCCGTCTTCAGCACATCTTCCTCCTTGACCTTTAGTTGGTGATACCCCGATCTAAGGTCAATCTTTGAAAACCAGTTCGCACCTTGTAATTGGTCGAATAAATCATCTATCCTCGGAAGCGGGTATCGGTTCTTTACCGTGAGTTTGTTTAACTCCCGGTAATCGATACACATACGCATGCTTCCGTTTTTCTTTTTCACGAACAATACCGGTGCGCCCCAAGGAGACACACTCGGCCTTATGAATCCTTTGTCAAGCAGGTCTTGAATCTGGGACATCAATTCTTGTAGTTCCGACGGTGCAAGTCGGTAAGGTGATTTAGCCACGGGTTTTGCGCCCAGAATCAATTTGATCCCGAACTCTACTTCCCGTTCAGGCGGTATCCCCGGTAAATCCTCCGGAAACACATCTTCATAGTCTCGTACTACCGGTACATCTTCAATCTTTCGTGATTCTTTCTCGGGCTCATTTGTGTATATCATAAATGCCTTGCATCCTTGCTTCATAAGCTTGTGAGCTTTCGTCACTGAGTACGTTATTGGGTTACCTCCCTTTTCGCCATAGATAGTGACGTGTTTCCCGCTTGGAGATATTAGCTTTATCTCCTTACGAAAACACACGACCTTCGCGTGGTGCTGAGATAGCCAATCCATCCCAACGACTACTTGAAATTCTCCCATTGACATCGGGATTAGATCTATCAAATACTCTTCATCATCTATGCTTAATTTGCAGCCTCAACAAACGTCACAAACTATGAAACTTTTGTTGTCCCTTATTTCTAGTTCTAAGGGCACAGATAACTTTGTCAACACAAATGAAGGATGTCAAATAAATCCATGCGAAATGAAGGATTTATTCGCACCCGTATCAAACAATATACGTGCTGGAATTGAGTTAATTGTGAATATACCTGAGACCACATCGGGTTCTGTCTTTGCTTCAGCCGCGGTAAGTTGGAAGGACCTAGCCTTCGCTTTGGGGGCTTCTGCTGGAGACTCGTTTGTGTCTCTCTTTCCCACCAACTCGGGGCATTCAGACTTTTTGTGACCGGGTTGGTAGCATTTGTAACAAACAGAAACTTTTCCGGGACATAGCGATGCAGTGTGCCCCGTCTTCCCATATACCTGACACGGCTTGTCCTTGAAGCGGCACTCACCCGTGTGCCCCTTTCCACATACTTTACAACTTGGCGACCCGCCTTTAGCCTCTACCTTCTTCCCCGATTCAGCAGTTCTAGCTTTCTTTGTAGGGCCTGGATTCACATCTTGTGCCCTTCGCTCGCCCCTTTCAACTTGTTTCTTTAACTCAATTTCCCGCTCCCGGGCGGTGTTGATGATTTCTGTGAGAGTTTCATATTTTGAGGGAGTCATAAACTCCCGGTATTCAGCACTCAGCATGTTGTAATAGTAGTATATCTTTTGCTCTTCAGTGGTGACTAACTCGTCACAAAATCTCAGCTTATCCATGAAGATGCCCGTGATCTTATCAATTGTTTCACCCTTTTGCCTTAACTGGATGAATTCTTCCTTAATCTTGTTGATAACCGCTTTGGGACTATGATGTTTTAAGAACGGCACCTTAAACTCATCCCAAGTCATGACCCTTACCGCTTCGGCTCCTATTTCCTTCTTTTTGTTGTCCCACCAATCCTTGGCTTGGCCCCTCAATTGACCCGTTCCGTAAGCAACAAAGTCTCCTACTTCACAATGAGTCCGTTCAAACACCCCTTCGACATCACTTAACCATCTTTGGCATATTATCGGGTCAACCTCCCCGTTATAGATTGGCGGTTTACACGCCATGAATTCCTTGTACGAACACCCCTTGCGTTCTCTCGGTTTTCCTTTTATAAGGTTGACACTATCTTCCAACCTTTTGACTCGCTCTTCAACAAGCGACAACACCGTGCTTTGAATTTTGTCTATAAACCCGGATATACTACCTTCAATTGCCTTCCCTACTTCTTCGGCAATTATTTCTTTCATTTGTTCGGTGCTTGTTTGCACCGGATTATCATCGTTTCCATCAGACATCTTGAAACTGAAATGTTTACATTAAACGTTAAACATTTCATTTATAGCATTGCTTCACTTGTTTCGGTTTAGCCAAGTTCCTATTGCTTTAACCGTTCACATTTGATGCACTTTCCGGGTTTGAGTGTGTTAACACGCTCTTCCCATGCATCTCGATTCATTTCTCATTCTTATATAAGACACAATTTGTTAACATAATAAGTTAATTCTTACCGGACGATCGATCACTTGTTGACAACCTTAAGCTCTGATTACCAACTTGTAACACCCTAAATTTCTATTGAATTTAATAATAATTCTTATAATATTATATAAAAGATGTCGAAACTTAATACATAGTTTCCATAGATAAAATCCAAAAGTAGCAAAACCTAAGTCAACTACTGACTAATTCAAACATTCATAAGATGTTTAGCTAATAGTTTACATATCCAAAACATTTTCCATTTGAGTTAAATAACGCGGAAGCTTCTAAGATTTATGTTCGGTTCTTCAAAAGCTAGCTTGACCGTCATCCGTAATCCTTGGATACCTAAAAACTGAAATGTTTACATTAAACATTAGTATTAGAATACTTAGAAATAATACATATTCGAAACTATGTTTAAAACGGGTTCGATTTAACAAAAGAATACAAATCTTAACATAAATTCTTAAGCTCTACCGTAACTTACGGTAGATACCGTAAGTTACGGTGGCTTCTGGGAACTTCTGGTTCCACCGTAACACAGGAGTATTCCACCGTAAGTTTTTGGTTTCTACCGTAAATTACGATGTATACCATAATTTACGGTAGACACTGCAAAGCTATGGTTTGATTGTTTTGGTTATTTTGCTCAAACCAAATTCTAGGATTTCTCATTCTAACAACCAACACACTGTTTTCAAGTATTTTAATATGTCTTTCATGAACAACATCAAAGACCGAGTAATCATACTACAATACATTATCCACGCATCATTTGATTATTCGTCCCGTTTGGCTCATCTATGGAATCCTCCATTATGATGACTACCAACGCGATCTAACCAAATCTTTATCTATTATTCAACATAGCGAACATCATCGCTTTATTTCAACTTGATTTCTATTCTACAATTCAACTACACATTTGCTAGTTATCAAATTATCAAATGTAACGAGTTAAGTTACATACCTTTAGTGCACGCCCTTCAACCGCAAATCACCACCGGCTTGTCCGCTCGACGCTCCGGTATCCTTTCCTATAGAGTTCATTTACATTATGTTTAGAACTCTTTTTAAGTCACATATCGCATATTAGTCAAAACATCACAATTAGGTGTTTTAACTTCAAAAATTCTAGTTTCGAGCCTTCTTTGAGGCATTTCAACAAACACTTTGAAGGCAGAATTTTACATGATCATATAGCAAGTTTCTAGCTTATCACTTAGCCCTAATTTCACATCAATCAACCATTTTACTTGATTGTTAGCTTCTAATTTCTGAAATCACTTCAAAATTGTCAAATTACACTAGAAAAACACCTAATTTCCTAGTGTTCTTCAAATTACACAAAACCCACTAATCACCTACAATGGTGTTCATAGGTTTCACTAAAATTTCACATGATTTCAACTTGTATTTGTCTACGGTTTGTCCCTAGACACTATATGGTTCCTAATTCATCATAAAACAAACATGCAACTATGAATTACAGATTTTCCCAATTTCATGAGAATTTCAAGTTGAGAGTTTTCATCAAATTTTACATACCTTGTAATCCTCTTGTGATGAGGATCAGTAATTTACATTCGGACTTTGATTTGGACTGAGTTTGATCCTTCAATTTAGATATTTTGTGTGACTTAGGGTTTTGATGAACTTGGTCGCCCCCTGCTCCTTGATCGACCAGACACAGAAAATTGCGTGTTTGGTTTTTTTTGTTTATTTGTTTTAATAAATTCTATTTTTAGTTTTACAAGATTAACCCCTCCTCTTTTGTATAACTTATAGTTTGGCTGTTTTTAACCCTATTATAAGTTATTTCTAGACTATTAGCTAACTAAGTTAAAATTCCTAGTTAGTAAATTCTCATTTATTTAAACTTTATAATCCTAATATAAAGTTTGGTATTTTCGGGATGTTACAGATATTCCACTTTCTAGTGATGCTAAGGAGAAATCCCAGCCAATTAAGCTTGCGAGACTTCTAGTGATGCTAAGGAGAAATCCCAGCCAATTACGCTTAGTGCCTGCATTTAATCTTTTTGGGAAAATACGTCAGTTTACACTGGTAAATACTATCAACTGACTCATTTTAGAAAATGATTGAAAATTGATTTGGATGCACGTGGCATAAACATTTTTATTTTAACTTGGGAGAATTATTTAAATATATAATCTTGTGACCGAATTACATGTTGCTTGTGCGTTCAGTATCCCGGATCTTGTCCGGGTTAAAGATCAATAGACACACCACATTATTCTTTTGTGCACTGACGGGTGTACGCCTACACCCTCGCTTAAGTCGTGGCCATTTCGTAAAATGATGCCAAGGATATCCGGGACATGGTCATTAACCCCCCAAAGGCTTTAAGTAAACAAGACTGTTTAAACGAGCCGATCAAATTATTCAATTAACCACCCAACGATGGAAGATTTGATGCCCGATCAAGCGGTATTCTATATACCGTAACCCAAGCCCGTATAGGGAAAATAAGTTAAAAGTATTTACCTGAGCAAAGTATAAATCACAACAATCAAACGCAAGTAGCTTTTACTGGTACTCCTAATCTGGAACGAAGGTTTATAATAACTTATTAGAATCCTAACGGGTCTTTAGTTAAGCTTAAGCTTAGACCGGTTAGTTTCAAAGACACGGTTCGTACGCACGATTAAGCGAAGACCGGATAGAATGTGATATAGACCCGACAAGTTCAGAGCCTTTCTTAATATGGGTATTTCATACACATTCTGGATTTTGAGATAAAACCGTTAAGGTTTGACCCGTTTAGGCTAGTTTATGTAAACTAGTTACATAAACCGAACCGAACGCGTAATAAGCGTAACGGGTATTCATATGAGCCATTTACAGGTTTCCTAAGTTAATAAACTTCAAATATGTTGTGACATCAGTAAGATGTCTTTTATTATGCCCGAAACGAATTTAAACACAAACCATGCCCCGTAGGGGTAGTTTGGTCATTTAAAAGGTTGTAAAAGAGTTTAAGTATTTGTCTGAGTTACATGTCTGATATAATCAGCAAAAATACTTAGTTTACTGATTTATAACAGTAAGGTATGGTAGATATGTGAAATTTATCATTTATAACCAAACTATGCCCCTTAGGGGCATTTTGGTAATTTCACATAAGCCGTAAAGCTCAAAACTGAAGTCTGAGTTTAACAACCTTTGCTTACTATTAAAATATGATAATTTGCCTCAAATATCAGTAGGTATCACCCTTGTATGTTTAAAAATAGTATTAATACATACTATGCGTTAAAAACGCTAAATAAGGCGATTAGAAGCCATTTCCGGGTTTGATACTTAAAGCTGATATTTTTATTAATCCAAAAGGCTTAAAATAATTTATTTATCATATGTGATCAGTAGAAAAAGGTTTGGAGTCAATTAGATGTGTAAAACTCATTTTATGGCCCGTAAGGGCAAAACCAACAATTACCGGATTAAGCCTACGACTATAAGTTATGCTCAGCCTAAAATTAATTAAAAATCTTCAAAAATCCCAAAATAATATATTACATCTGTGGGTAATAAGTTTGATATCCAAAAGTAGGCTTAACTAGGCTATACGCTAATTACGCCGTTTAATTAACATAAGGCTTTCATTTTACGCTAACGAGCATAACTCTTAACCTACACTTCAAACTGATGTCAAACTTTGCATACAAGTTTGTATATCAGTAATTAAAGTTTCTACTCTTTTACATTTCCAAAAATCACGTTTTAAGGTAATAAGGGCATAATGGTCAACATATGAGCAATTAACGGAATCATGCGTATAAATCGGTTAACTAATGAACCATGGCGTATAATCACAGAGGGTTATACTAGCATGCAACCTGGTCCAAATGAATCTCTAAGGTATTTCTAAAACATACCATAACGGGTCAGAACTGAAAGTCAAAGTATAAGTCTAACTATGCGACTTTCGGTTCCGAACCGGGTCTAAACAGGAAATTGTCGGGTTGAACATGTTTAAACATGTTCTTACACTAATTACCAAGTTATATTAATGATCAAACAGGTTGTATATGTTCTACATTGTTAATCATGCATAAATTAGAAACTAAGTATCCTGTTGACTTTTTATTAGTAAGTTTGACCCGACATTTGACTTAGTTAGAGTGGGAATAAGGGGGAACCCTTTTAAGGGTTTATTACCCACATAATTACCTACTTAAAGGTACTTTTAATTCGAGATTTGACTGAGCCATTATTAATTAATCTCGAAGTCAAACCGTAATTACGACGGTTTGACTTTTAGCTAAATAACTAAGCTAAACTCAATTTAAGAAGGTTAAGCAAACTTACAAGTGTCTAATGGTTGATTAGGAAGGCCTGGAAAGTGCTCTTGTGCTCCACAATTGATCAGAAGATGTTTGAGAAATGAATGATCAAAGTGTTGCACTAAGAAGCTTTATATAGTGAACCAAGACACCACAAAGTGTTGACAACTAAGTCTACCACTGACCATAACATTCCCACAGGTGTCCTAGATGTTTAGGGATTGTTTAGGGGCCAAGGGAGATGAGGAAAATCGTTTAAGAGGTCAGAATTGCGTTTAAACAGCAAACACCAAGTTTTTCTGTCGTTGGGCACTGCTTGCGCACCGTAAGGGTTTGTGCTTGCGGTGCGCAAGCCTTCATCAGCAGCCAAAATTTGTTGTTCTTTCAGGATTTCGAAAGGGCAACCACTTTTTCGACTTTGGGACTTTATTTTGTCAGTTTGGGGCATCTATTATGGGTCTTGAACAGTTACATACCCTACCATTATGTTATGTTTGCTTGGATCCTTTTTAAAAGTGCCGAACAAGTAGGTTTATCGTAGAAATTTCCATAGGAACCTATCATGCACTTCGAATTCATTTATTGCCAACGAATTTCTGGATTTAAGATATATTAGATGTTTGATATATATACTTGGGTCTTGGGATTTATAAATGAGGTTATTCAGAGGTAAAAATTAACATGACACCACTTTTAAATCCTGCCAAAACATATTTATTAAATCCGGGTTTACAACGCTTTTTGTCTTACATGACACGTGTCGTTATTTCATTGAACACGAATTTTTCGAGGTGTTACATCCTCACCCCCTTAAAATAAATCTCGACCCGAGATTTACTGAAATAAATAAGGGTACTTTTCTTTCATCGTGGACTCAACCTCCTACGTATATTCGGGACCTCTACGGGCATCCAATTTGACCTTTACAATAGGTACATGCTTCCTTCGAAGCTTCTTTACCTGTCGATCTTCAATCGACAAAGGTTTTTCCACAAATTTTAAGCTCTCATCTATATGCACATCTGTATGAGGTATTACCAGTGATTCGTCAGTGAAGCACTTCTTCAGATTGCAGATGTGGAACACATTGTGAATTCCACTGAGCTCCTCCGGTAAGTTTAACTTATAGGCAACTGACCCGACACGTTCGATAACCTCAAAAGGTCCTATGTATCTCGGGCTTAACTTGCCTTTCTTACCAAATTGCATCACCCCCTTCCAGGGTGATACTTTAAGTAACACTTTGTCACCTACTTCGAAGTGAAAAGCTTTACGCTTTGGATCTGCGTAACTCTTCTGCCTATCTCAGGCAGCTTTGAGACGGTCACGAATCTGGACAATCTTGTCCGTCATTTCAAACACTATCTCTGGTCCTGATAATTGGACATCTCCAACTTCTGCCCAACAAACTGGCGTTCTACACTTTCTACCATATAATGCCTCAAAAGGCGCAGCCTTTATGCTGGTGTGGTAGCTATTGTTGTAGGAGAACTCAATTAGTGGTAGGTGGTTATCCCAACTACCACCCAAATCGATCACACATGCACGTAGCATGTCTTCCAAAGTTTGAATAGTACGCTCACTCTGACCGTCTGTATGAGGATGGTAAGCCGTACTAAAATTCAAACGCGTGCCCAAAGATTGTTGGAAGCTTTTCCAAAAATGTGACGTGTATCTAGTATCTCTGTCAGAGATAATAGACACAGGTATGCCATGTAAGGCTACAATCTTATCAACGTATAACTGGGCTAACATGTCGGAGCTATAAATCTCCTTGATGGGTAAGAAATGTGCTGACTTAGTCAGTCTATCAACTATCACCCATATTGTATCATTGCCTTTCCTGGTCTTAGGTAACTTGGTGATAAAATCCATAATTACCATTTCCCACTTCCACGTAGGAAGTTCAGGCTGTTGCAGCAAGCCTGACGGCTTTTGATGTTCTGCTTTGACTTGCGCAAAAGTCAAGCACTTAGCTACATAGGCAGCTACAAACTTTTCAAGCCTATCCACCAATAATTTGCCCTTAGATCCTGGTACATCTTATCAGCTCCAGGATGAACGGAGTATTTGGAACTATGGGCTTCCTGGAGGATGACATCTCGAAGTCCTCCGTAAATTGGAACCCATATTCGTCCATTTAATCTTAGGATTCCGTCCTTGCTAAGAGTTAACTGCTCCTCAGTTACCCCTAGCTTTTCGTTAGGATAGTTAGCTTCCAACACAGCTTCCTTCTGTGCAGCTAACAATCTTTCAGTCAAACTGTTCTTTATCTCCATGCGCTTGGCATTGATTCGGATGGGTTTCACCCTCTCCTTTCGACTCAAGGCATCGGCAACTACATTCGCCTTGCCGGGATGGTATCTGATTTCACAATCATAATCATTTAAAGTTTCCATCCAACGGCGTTGCCTCATGTTTAAATCTTTCTGATTAAACAGGTGCTGGAGGCTCTTGTGATCAGAATAGATCACGCATTTGATACCATACAAATAATGCCTCCACAGTTTTAGTGCAAATACAACGGCACCCAATTCCAAGTCGTGGGTGGTGTCATTCTTTTCATGCACTTTTAACTGTCGTGATGCATAGGCAATAACCTTGCCTTTCTGCATAAGCACACACCCCATGCCAGTGTGCGATGCATCGCAGTAAACCACAAAATCTTATATTCCATCTGGCAATGTCAGTACTGGTGCGTTGCTCAACTTTTGCTTTAGGATATCAAAATATTCTTGCTGTTTAGGGCCCCAAACAAACTTAACCTTCTTCTTAGTCAAGGAAGTTAGGGGTGCAGCAATCCTTGAAAAATTTTCAATGAAACGCCTGTAATATCCTGCCAATCCCAGGAAGCTACGAATCTCTGTAGGCGTCTTTGGCTCTTGCCAGTTCATGACTGCTTCAACCTTAGCGGGATCCACTTGGATACCACGCTCACTCACCACATGTCCAAGGAATTGGACTTCTCGAAGCCAGAATTCACACTTGGAAAATTTGGCGTAGAGTTTCTCATGATGCAGGAGTTTGAGAATACATCGAAGGTGTTTCTCATAGTCAGCTTGGTTCTTTGAGTAGATAAGAATGTCGTCGATGAAAACGATGACGAATTTATCTAAGTACGGCTTGCAAACACGATTCATGAGATCCATGAACGCGGCCGGTGCATTAGTGAGCCCAAAAGGCATCACTAGGAACTCGTAATGACCATAATGAGTCCTAAATGCAGTTTTGTGTACGTCTTCATCTCTAACCTTCAGTTGATGGTAGCCTGACCTCAAGTCAATCTTCGAGAAATAACTTGCCCCTTGTAGCTGATCGAACAAATCGTCGATTCTGGGCAAAGGATATCTATTCTTTATTGTGACCTTGTTAAGCTCATGGTAATTGATGCACAGACGCATCGATCCATCCTTCTTCTTGACAAACAGGACTGGCGCTCCCCAAGGAGACGAACTAGGTTTTATGAAACCTTTAGCTAGCAATTCATCCAGTTGTGTTCTTAACTCCTTCATTTCCATTGGTGCCAACCTATAGGGTGCTCTAGCAACTGGTGCTGCTCCGGGAATGATATCAATCCTGAATTCCACTTGCCTATCTGGTGGCAGTCCAGGTAGTTCTTCTGGAAAGACTTCTGGGTAATCAGAAATGACACGGATGTCTTCTATCTTCGGTTTAGGCTCATCAATAATCACTTGTGCCATGTAGATGACACAACCCTTCTTTAAACACTTTGAAGCCTTGAGCATAGTCACTTGCTCAGGCAATCCATACTGGGTATCTCACCGAATGGTAAGTGGTTCACCAGACGGAGTCTTTATCACTACCTGCTTTTTGTTGCAGACAATTTGGGCCTGGTTCTGAGATAACCAGTCCATACCCAAAACTATGTCAAAACCGGCCAACTTAAATGGAGGTAGGGATAGAGGAAAAGAATGGTTCTTAATGGATATAACACATCCATCTAACACAGTTGAGACGGTTTCTAGTGTGCCATCTGCTAACTCCACCTCATAGTTTACACTTAAGGTTTTGACAGGTAAATTCAGCAATTTGCAAAACTTATGATCTACAAACGACTTATCAGCGCCTGAATCAAATAGTACTCTAGCATAGACATCATTTACAAGGAAAGTACCTGTAATAACGTTGTCGTCTAGAACCGCTTCCTTTGCGTCCATTCTGAAGACTCTAGCATTAGTCTTCTTGGCCTCTTCAGGCTTCTTGGTGTATTTAGGGCAGTTGGTTTTAATGTGCCCCTTTTCATTGCAACGGTAGCACGTTGCGTCTTTCATCTTCTTGCAATCCAAGGTCTTGTGATCCGTGGACTTGCATATTCCACAAGCAAAGGTTTTTGACTGAGGCTGTGAGTTCGACTCGAGTCTGCACTTTCCATAGTGCTGTTTCTTGCAAATCTTGCATTTGGGATTCTCACCAGAATGATGCCCATCTTTCCTTGACTCAGATCCTTTCTTGTTGTCACCGTTCCCACGGTGCTTCTTGTTCGACTTCCGTGAACTATCATCTTCACGTTTTCTCTTCTCAGCCTCCTTATTCCTCAGCGATCTTTGCCTGGCCGCATCCAAAGTGAGGGACAAGGATATGTCAGCTACAGATCTAAAAGTAGCTGGCTGAGAAGCCTTCACGCTTGCCTTGATCTCGGGGGCTAAACCACCGATAAAACGAGCTATCCTTTTTGGTTCCGGGGTCACCAGATAAGGAACCAACCGGGACATCGTGTTGAAGCTCGTTAGGTAAGCTTGACAGTCAAGGTTTGTCATCACCAGTGATAGAAAATCAGACTCTATCTTCTCCACCTCGTGTTGAGGGCAGTAATTTTTCCTGATAAGGGCAACAAATTGATCCCAAGACATATTATACAATGGGATTTTCCCGGTGGCTTGAATCAGTGATCTCCACCAAGCTAACGCTTCACCCTTAAATGATTGCGACACAAACTTGACCACATCTCTCTCAGCGCACCCGCTGATATCCACAACTGTATCCATCTCGTCTAGCCATGTCATATAGTCAATGGCTCCTTTTTCCCCAGTGAAGTCCCGGGGCTTACATGAGACAAAGTATTTATACGAGCAACCCTTATTACGGGGTTCTTAATTTAGCACAATATGCTGAGATGGAGCACTGTGGTGGTTTGAGGAGAGTCTATCATCATCTTTCTTGGATTCATCCTTCTTGGAAGGAGGCTTCGAATGCGGCGTAGAGAGGGTCCTACTTCGAGTCCCACTATACTCTTCGTACTGCCGCTGTAAGGCTTTTGTAACTGCGTCGTCTACCAACGCCTTCAATTCAGCACCCGTCAAATTTATTCAGGCGTTATCATCATTCCCCACTGGGTGACTATTTAACTCATCCGAGTTAGCCATTTAATTGAACTGTTACAGAAAACAAGAACAATAGTTTATTTTGGAGTTTATTATGGAATTGTCCCTTAGGGTAATTCATTAGCCATGGTAACAGAGACCATATTTGGTTAATTTATTAATCACATTTATTTAGGATTTCTATTATAATTTATCCTAATTATAAAACAAATAACAGTTTTATTTGTGGCACAAAAGGCCTAGTCACATGGACATTTTAATTTATAAGCTATGATTTCAGAGAATCAAAACATGAAGGTATACTGGCACAATAGGCCTAGTCACAAGGACGTTTACAAATTATAAGCTATGATTTCAGAGAATCAAAGCATGAAGGTTTGAACCTAGTTCATTACCTTTATCTGACAGGGAGTCATCGCTACCACTGTCTTTTGGCTCATATGGAAATGAGCAGGGCCCGTAGGCGCTATATTACCACGTATGGTCAAAATATGATCATCTTAATTGATGACCTAAACCCATGATTCAGAGATCATAAAATTGGGTTAGGAATCTTTTGAAGAATCCAATAACAAGAATGACGTGTGTGATTTTAATGAATCACGTCTGCCAGGAGTGTTAACATGTTTTCAGATGTTAACAGGGATACGAATCTTTTAAATAGGTCTTACCATCTTGGCCCGGCCTTATAATGACCCGAAGGCTAGGTTTCACTCTTTAAGATTCTTATTTAAAAATTTACATAGGCAGATTATTTCGAAAGGAATGATTTTAATTCATTTATTTCATATATAAATTATATATGCACATAAGGCAAACATGAAATTTATAAACTTACATTCCATTTATTTATTAAAATATTACACGCTGCCCTAAATGGGTCTTTTCAAATAACAAACTTACCCACGCAGGGGTTTAAACAAGGATTTCCCACGCAGGGGCTTAACAACAAACATCATAATAGTCCACGCAGGGACTTACACAAATAACATAATAGTCCACGCAGGGACTTAAACAATAACATACCCTCGCAGGGTTAACAAAAAGATGGACCCACGCAGGGGTCAAAACAAATAAGCATACCCTCGCAGGGGTTTATACAGCAAGACTGGCCCACGCAGGGGCTCACAACAAATGGAAGGATTCAGTGGCCCTTCTTGCTCTTCCCTTTAATTAGGCTCGTTAATCCTTGGAAGAAAGTTTGTCGCTCCCTGTGAAATTCTCGCTCTACATGGTCCAACCTTTGCAGAATTTCTTCACGCTCTGGTGGGGAGAACCTTGGTGGTTGCGATTGTTGCCTGATAATAGGTCTTGCAGGTATCTGGTACCCATGAGTTGGGTACCCTATTCCCCATGGGTCTCCATACGGTCCTTGGGTATTATAGTTAGACGCTACCAAGTATGGGTCGGCTTCTGCGTAGTTGTAGTTGGTGTGCACTGGCTATTCAAACGGGTTATATGCCATGGAACCCGTGTATGCCGGAATTGGGTTATCAAAACCCATAGGCGGTGGTTGCGGTGCAACTAGGTGTGAGGGTCCACCCATTTGTGGATCTTCTTGATGTGGCGGGTAATGGCTGCCACTTGATTGTCGAGGAGAGCTGAAATGGAAATCTCCTCCCCGTGTAGACATACGCGGTCCAGATCTCCTACGCCTCGGCGGTTGCGGAGGTGCGGGCTGAACTGGTGGCGGTGGAGGTGGTGGCGTGACTGCCACAAACCGTTAATCCACAAAGGGATCCTGTTGCTGCTGCTGAGGCGGTGAATGGCGAGGAGGTGTATAGTACCATTCGTGCCTGGTAAACATAGCTTGAAAGCTATCTGGACCAACATAGGGTGATCCGTGGAAGGAAGATCCGTCAGAGATCTCTATCGGGTGGTTTGGTGTACCACTGGCAGGCTCGACGGGGTCCGTATCCTCGTCCATATCGTCCGCGTGATCTCCAGAGAAATGATCATCTGGCCCCAGTGGGTTAAAACCCGCTGGTTCTGGTATGTAATTGGCCGGGTTAAACCGGCCCCTGAAGACAGGTGTAGGGTCTCCAAAAGAATGATGCGATAAGGACCGCTGTAACGGTATGTAGGACGGTTGAGGGTTGTTAGGCTCATACTTCGGCTGTGGCCCATAAGGGTTAGGAGGTGTTGAACTGTGTGAGACCGACCGTCTAGCCGGCTCGAAAGGTTCCTCTGGTTTCGTTGTCATTGGGGGCGGTGATTGCCCCTTTCCACGTCCTCTTCTTCTAAAGAATCTTGGCGGCATTTTGTTAATCCTGTCAATATAGCATGAGATAACAACAACAATATATATAAATAAGGACAAAACAAAAACCAAACAAAGTCGAATTTGTCCTATGTTATTTGTCTAGACTCGAAAGTTTTTGAAATGTGCAATTGTGTAACTGAGATTAAACACAAAAGGCTAGTGTTTAATTCACTCAGTGTTGGCTCTGATACCAACCTGTCATACCCTGATTTCCCCGTGTCACCGGGGGGCCCGGTGGGGAGTATCGTGACGTGGTTGGCAACATAATAGTCAAACAACACAATATTTAATATGCACAGCGGAAGCAAATGAAAGATATAATTCAACCGAATATAATATTGCAATATCGTGTATCACAACAGTCAATTGTTTATCCACAGATGGATCGAAAATAAAATAGAAACAATAGTTCAACAGACGGTAGGCATCTTAAGCTTGCGAGACTTCTAGTGATGCTAAGGAGAAATCCCATCCAATTACGCTTAGTACCTGCATTTAATCTTTTTGGGAAAATACGTCAGTTTACACTGGTAAATACTATCAACTGACTCATTTTAGAAAATGATTGAAAATTGATTTGGATGCACGTGGCATAAACATTTTTATTTTAACTTGGGAGAATTATTTAAATATATAATCTTTTGAACGAATTACATGTTGCTTGTGCGTTTAGTAGCCCGGATCTTGTCCGGGTTAAAGATCAATAGACACACCACATTATTCTTTTGTGCACTGACGGGTGTACGCCTACACCCCGCGCTTAAGTCGTGGCTATTTCGTAAAATGATGCCAAGGATATCCGGGACATGGTCATTAACCCCCCAAAGGCTTTAAGTAAACAATACTGTTTAAACGAGCCGATCAAATTATTCAATTAACCACCCAACGATGGAAGATTTGATGCCCGATCAAGCGGTATTCTATATACCGTAACCCAAGCCCGTATAGGGAAAATAAGTTAAAAGTATTTACCTGAGCAAAGTATAAATCACAACAATCAAACGCAAGTAGCTTTTACTGGTACTCCTAATCTGGAACGAAGGTTTATAATAACCTATTAGAATCCTAACGGGTCTTTAGTTAAGCTTAAGCTTAGACCGGTTAGTTTCAAAGACACGGTTCGTACGCACGATTAAGAGAAGACCGGATAGAATGTGATTTAGACCCGACAAGTTCAGAGACTTTCTTAATATGGGTATTTCATACACATTCTGGATTTTGAGATAAAACCGTTAAGGTTTGACCCGTTTAGGCTAGTTTATGTAAACTAGTTACATAAACCGAACCGAACGCGTAATAAGCGTAACGGGTATTCATATGAGCCATTTACAGGTTTCCTAAGTTAATAAACTTCAAATATGTTGTGACATCAGTAAGATGTCTTTTATTATGCCCGAAACGAATTTAAACACAAACTATGCCCCGTAGGGGTAGTTTGGTCATTTAAAAGGTTGTAAAAGAGTTTAAGTATTTGTCTGAGTTATAGGTCTGATATAATCAGCAAAAATACTTAGTTTACTGATTTATAACAGTAAGGTATGGTAGATATGTGAAATTTATCATTTATAACCAAACTATGCCCCGTAGGGGCATTTTGGTAATTTCACATAAGCCGTAAAGCTCAAAACTGAAGTCTGAGTTTAACAACCTTTGCTTACTGTTAAAATATGATAATTTGCGTCAAATATCAGTAGGTATCACCCTTGTATGTTTAAAAATAGTATTAATACATACTATGCATTAAAAACGCTAAATAACGCGATTAGAACCGGGTTTGATACTTAAAGCTGATATTTTTATTAATCCAGAAGGCTTAAAATAATTTATTTATCATATGTGATCAGTAGAAAAAGGTTTGGAGTCAATTAGATGTGTAAAACTCATTTTATGGCCCGTAAGGGCAAAACCGACAATTACCGGATTAAGCCTACGACTATAAGTTATGCTCAGCCTAAAATTAATTAAAAATCTTCAAAAATCCCAAAATAATATATTACATCAGTGGGTAATAAGTTTGATATCAAAAAGTAGGCTTAACTAGGCTATACGCTAATTACGCCGTTTAATTAACATAAGGCTTTCATTTTACGCTAACGAGCATAACTCTTAACCTACACTTCAAACTGATGTCAAACTTTGCATACAAGTTTGTATATCAGTAATTAAAGTTTCTACTATTCTACATTTCCAAAAATCACGTTTTAAGGTAATAAGGGCATAGTGGTCAACATATGAGCAATTAACGGAATCATGCGTATAAATCGGTTAACTAATGAACCATGGCGTATAATCACAGAGGGTTATACTAGCATGCAAACTGGTCCAAATGAAGCTCTAAGGTATTTCTAAAACATACCATAATGGGTCAGAACTGAAAGTCAAAGTATAAGTCAAACTATGCGACTTTCGGTTCCGAACCGGGTCTAAACAGGAAATTGTCGGGTTGAACATGTTTAAACATGTTCTTACACTAATTACCAAGTTATATTAATGATCAAACAGGTTGTATATGTTCTACATTGCTAATCATGCATAAATTAGAAACTAAGTATCCTGTTGACTTTTTATTAGTAAGTTTGACCCGACATTTGACTTAGTTAGAGTGGGAATCAGGGGGAACCCTTTTAAGGGTTTATTACCCACATAATTACCTACTTAAAGGTACTTTTAATTCGAGATTTGACTGAGCCATTATTAATTAATCTCGAAGTCAAACCGTAATTACGACGGTTTGACTTTTAGCTAAATAACTAAGCTAAACTCAATTTAAGAAGGTTAAGCAAACTTACAAGTGTCTAATGGTTGATTAGGAAGGCCTGGAAAGTGCTCTTGTGCTCCACAATTGATCAGAAGATGTTTGAGGAATGAATGATCAAAGTGTTGCACTAAGAAGCTTTATATAGTGAACCAAGACACCACAAAGTGTTGACAACTAAGTCTACCACTGACCATAACATTCCCACAGGTGTCCTAGATGTTTAGGGATTGTTTAGGGGCCAAGGGAGATGAGGAAAATCGTTTAAGAGGTCAGAATTGCGTTTAAACAGCAAACAACAAGTTTTTCTGTCGCTGGGCACTGCTTGCGCACCGTAAGGGTTTGTGCTTGCGGTGCGCAAGCCTTCATCAGCAGCCAAAATTTGTTGTTCTTTCAGGATTTCGAAAGGGCAACCACTTTTTCGACTTTGGGACTTTATTTTGTTAGTTTGGGGCCTCTATTATGGGTCTTGAACAGTTACATACCCTACCATTATGTTATGTTTGATTGGATCCTTTTTAAAAGTGCCGAACAAGAAGGTTTACCGTAGAAATTTCCATAGGAACCTATCATGCACTTCGAATTCATTTATTGTCAACGAATTTCTGGATTTAAGATATATTAGATGTTTGATATATATATTTGGGTCTTGGGATTTATAAATGAGGTTATTCAGAGGTAAAAATTAACATGACACCACTTTTAAACCCTTGCCAAAACATCTTTATTAAATCCGGGTTTACAACGCTTTTTGTCTTACATGACACGTGTCGTTATTTCATTGAACACGAATTTTTCGAGGTGTTACACTGACCTTTGCCAAAGAGCAAAAGAAACGAAAACTCCACTCAGTACTGTGAGTTTCATAAAGAGAAAGGCCATCACACCAACGACTATTTCCAACTCAAGAAAAGAATTGAGTAAGCTGTTAAGTCCGGAGAACTTGTCCATTTGGTCAAAGGGGTAAGAAACAAAATGGCTAAAGGAAAAGGTAAAGAGGTGAACCTTGATGGAAAATCTCCCCACAAACGACCACACTTGGAGCCTTGGAAGCTTCAATGTGTATGCTTCCCTCCACCCGAAAAGGGCTTATTCTCAAATCCTTTGGTGGTAGAAGCCGTTGTGGGAACCATCAAAACAAGCAAAGCTCACATCGATACAGGGACAATGACCGAGATCATGTTCGAGAAATTCTTCAACCGAATCAGCAACGATGAACGTTTAAGCCTTCAGTCAGCTGAGTCTTCTATTAAAGGTATCGCCGATATTCCTATCAAGCCTTTGGGCCAATTAACACTTGATGTTTGCTTTAGTGAAGGAAAAATGGAAAGGACCAAACCACTTACTTTTGTGGTAATCAGCATGCCTTCCAACTATGATGTCATCATAGGAAGGCTTGGGTAAAGTGAGTTTGGCATGGCAGTTTCAGTTGGCCAAGGCACAGTCAAGTTCCTAATCGAAAGAGGGATCGCAACTCTTCAACCTACCCAGGAAGCCTTCCTGGTTGAAGGGGAAAGTTTAACAAAAAATGAAGAGGATGAACAAGGTTGGATCATTAACCCAAAATCTCCCCAACAAAGGATAAGGGTAGATACCAACCTCATAGAAGACACTCTCTCGTATCTCAAGAAGCTGATTTTACACAACATGAAAATCTTTGCATGGTGTCCCGAAGACATGATCAGTATCCCTCGAGATATAGCTGAGCATGAGCTCAAAATCTCGTCCAAGAGGTTGAAGGGCTTGTACGTGCTAGAATTCTCCGAGAAGTAAAATACCATTCCAGGATAGCCAACCCGGTGATGGTCAAAAAGCCTGATGGATCATGGAGGATGTGTATCGACTTCAAGTATCTAAACAAAGCATGTCCGAAGGATTGCTATCCTTTACCTGAAATTGATTTGAAAGTTGATTCGCTCACAGGCTTCCCTTTCAAATACTTCTTGGATGCTTATAAAGGTTATCATCGACTCCAAATGAAGAAAGATGATGAAGAAAAGACAGCCTTCCATACCGACAAAGGTATTTTTAGTTAGTAAAAGATGCCTTTTGGCTTGAAGAATGCGGAGGTAACCTACCAGCATTTGGTAGACAAAGCATTTGCTGGGAAAATAGGCAAAAACATGGAGGCTTATGATGATGACTTAGTGATCAAGAGCAAAACTGAAGGTCAAATGCTCGATGATATAGAAGAGATATTCCAGAATCTTAGAAAGATCAGCATGAAGCTCAATCCTGTAAAGTGCTCATATGGTTTTGAGGAAGGCAAGTTCTTGGGGCATATCATGGGAAAGCAAAGTATAAAGGCTAACCCCAAAAAGGTTAAAACCATCCTTGATACAAGATCCCCACAAAGCAAGAAGGAGGTTGAAAGCTTGAACGGGAAGCTTGCAGCCTTGAGGAGTTTTACGTCCAAGCTAGCTGAGAAGTCCCTTCCATTCTTCAAAACCCTTCAAGGGTATACAAACAAGAAGAACTTCAGGTGGACTGAAGAAGCTGAAGAAGCCTTTAACCAAATGAAGTAGCACTTAGCTTCGTTACCAGACATTGTTGCTCCGGAACAGGGGAACTAATCTCTATCTATCTTTCAGTTGCTGAGGAAACTATCAGTGCGGTCCTGGACATCGAACGAAACAAGGCTCAGGCACACGTTTACTTCTTCAGTAAAACTTTAAAATTGGCTGAGACCAAGTATCCCCCATTGGAAAAACTTGCTCTAGCCTTGGTAAAAAAAGTCAGAAGGCTTCGAAGATACTTTCAA
This sequence comes from Helianthus tuberosus, assembly GCA_030545235.1. Taxonomy (NCBI): domain Eukaryota; kingdom Viridiplantae; phylum Streptophyta; class Magnoliopsida; order Asterales; family Asteraceae; genus Helianthus; species Helianthus tuberosus. The sequence goes on from CM060437.1 coordinate 38,305,355, forward strand.
GCACACCCAATACAAGTGGTCACTGGCCAACCCATTAAAAGTGTGCTTGAAAAGCCTAAAACTTCCGGACAGTTAGCCAAGTGGGCAGTGGAACTAGGTGAGCACAACATCACCTACGTTCCAAGAAAAGCTGTGAAAGCCCAAATCTTGGCTAACTTCATTTTGGAAATTCCAAAGGAAACAACAGCGGAAGTTAACACTGCCTCCACTGAACCTTCTGACCCTGATACATGGAAGCTTTTTACCGACGGAGCTTCCAGCCTTGAATGGTTGGGGTAGGGCTAGTCCTGATCAATCCGAAGGAATTGGAATTTAAATATTCTCTTCGGCTTGAATTTCAGACAACCAACAATGAAGCTAAATATGAAGCACTGATTTTAGGACTTAAGCTAGCTACATATATGGACATTCAAAAGCTTCAATTCTTCACAAACTCTTTGCTCGCTTCAAGTCAAGTGAATGATAGCTACATAGCTAAAGAACCCAACATGAAGAAGTATCGAGAGAAGGCAAAGGAACTCATGGGCACATTCCAATCATGCACCATTACACAAGTCCCAAGATCACAAAATAAGAAAGCCAATGCACTAAGTAAGCTTGCATCCCTTACCTTTGCCCATCTCACGAAGAAAGTGTTGGTTGAAGTGTTGAAAACATCGTTTATTCAAGAATTCGAAGTGCAAGATGTGATTACAGAAGAAGGGCCAAATTGGATGACCCCTTTAGTCAAATTCCTAACGAATGGTGAGTTTCCAAGTGATTAGACGGAAGATAAAAGGGTTTGGATCAAATCAAGGCAGTATGTGTTACAAGAAGATATCCTCTACAAAAAGGGATACCTTGAACCACTACTTCGCTACGTTGGCCCTGAGCAAAGCCAATATCTGATCAAGTAAGTTCACGAAGGAATATGTGAGGCTCACTACGGCCCAAGATCAGTGGTTTCCAAGCTAATGAAACTTGGATATTTTTAGCCTTCCAAGCATCAGGATACATTCGAACAGCTGTGAAAGTGTGAAGCTTGCCAGATACATGCTCCAGTGCCCAAGAGCCCCAAACATGACCTGGTTCCCATCTCCTCAGCCTGGCCATTCCACAAATGGAGAATGGATATTGTTGGTCCATTCCCACCGGCCAAACGAGGAGTCAAGTTCTTATTCGTGGCCGTGGACTACTTCACCAACTGTGTCAAACCCTGATATTTCCACATATTTTCGGTGGGCCCGGTGGGGAGTATCGTGAAGTAGTTGATATCATCATAGACAATAAACATAATTATAGCACAGCGGAAGGCTTGGTAGATAATTACTATTACAATCCATAGTGTCCGAGAGTTCAAATAAAAAGACTATACAGACTGATTGTACTAGAGATCCACAGGCGGATCATAAAATCAAATACATAAAACTGAGAATAACAGACTTCAAGCATCTAAGGATTTGCAAGATCCTCTTAATTAACACTAAGTAGCTCCATCCTAATTTCGAGAGATACCTGTCACTTAGTCTTTGGAAAATACGTCAGTTTTCACTGGTAAATAAAATTAACTGACTCTTTTGAAAACATTTAAGAAAATTGATTTAAGCGCACAATGCACAAATCATTTATAACTTGGGATAATTCTTATTAAAATATTGTATACTGATTTACATGTTTGTCATACATATAGGGCCGGTTTGGAAGCCGGTCATGATTAACCGACTCACCACTATAAAACCCACAAAGGAGTTATCCCCAACATGTGGGTTATTTAGCATTTGCATCTGTCAGGTGTATGCCTACACCCCTTGCATAGGTCGTCGCCATTTACAAATGAAATAAGCCGAGGATATCCAGGACACGGTCGAATTAACCCCCAATGTTTATGTTATCAAACAAAACAGGTTAAAACAGGTTATGTAATTTATTAATCACAATCCGATTAAATGATTCCATACCCGACCAAGCGGTATTATTATACCGTATCCCAATCCCGTATAAGGGAAAATAAGTTAAAAGTATTTACCCGAGCTAATTGTGCAAAGATGCTACCCAGCAGTATAATTCCTAAGACCTTATGCAAATATCTTCTACCGAAGCTACTTAATCTGTATGGAAAGGTTTATTAACCTATTAGGATACTAACGGGTCTTATTTAAGTTAAAGACTTAGACCGGTTAGTTTGAAGGATACTTTACGGTTCGAAACGCTAGATTAAGCGGAGACCGGAATGGAATGTGATTTAGACCCGACAAGTTTAGATACTTATATAATATGTTTAACCTAAACACATTCTGGATTTTGAAATTTAAATGATAAGGTTAAACCATTTCGGCTAATTCATGTAAACTAGTTACATCGAACCGAATGCATAATTGCATAACGGGTAACCGAATGAACCATATACAAGTCACGTATGTTATTATGCTCAAAATATGTTAAGTCATCACTAGGATGTTAACATATATGCCCAAAAAAAATTTAAAACCAAATTAAGTCCCGTAAGGGCAATTTGGTCATTTTGAGATTTATAAAAGAGGTTTAAAAGTAAACTGATGTTCTAGTCTAAAAAATTCTGTAAAAATACTTATTTTATGATGTTATAACAGTAGGATATCATACATATGTGTGGTTTAACATTTATGGCCAAACTATGCCCCGAAAGGGTATTTTGGTCATTTCTCATATGTTTTTAAGGACATAATTGGAAGTCTGAGTTCATGACTTATACCTACAGTAAAAATATTAAAATTTATTTATAAATTCAGTAGGTAACAAGCCTTGGGTGCTAAATATGGTTTTAAACCATACTATGCACCTAATTAGCGTAAAAGTCGATAATTGACGATATTTGCGATGTTTATGAAATTCTGAGATTTTGATCAGCCTTGGATGTTTAAAATATTTTATTTTCATATTAAATCAGTAGAAAAAGGTTTGGCATGTTAATCATATGTAAATCTCATTTTATTAGCAAAAAGGGCATTATCGTCAATTATGGAATTTATACAAGAACTCAAAGTTATGGTCAGTATCTAATCTGACCCAACATTCCAAAAATTCCTAAAAATGATATCATAACAGTAGGTAAAGAGTTTAGAGTCAAAATTTATGTTTAAACATGATTTATGCATAAAAGCGTAATTTAGTCTTTATAAAAACTAAATTTGCGATAATTTGCATTACATCAGTTTGAGACCAGAAAACTATGTCAAATTAATATAGACATGTTTATATATCAGTACTTAACTTATTTATATGCTCACATATTCAAAAATCTCATTTTTAGATCATAAGGGCATAATAGTCAAAATTAAGCATAATAACAAGAACATGCATATAATTCAGAATATTAAGTGACCAGGTAATATAACCTTAGAGGGTTATACTACAACATTATATGGTCCTAATGGAAGCTTAAAACATAAAAGATTTAAGCTTAATCGGGTCAGAACTGAAAGTCAAAGCAAAAGTCAAGCTTTTGAGACTTTCCATTGCGAACCGACTCTAAACTCAGAATTGTCGGGTTGAACATGCTTAGACATGTTCTAATAATATTTACTAAGTTATTTAAGTGACAAAACATGATTCATTACTTCTACATTATCAGTTTTAATTATTATTTGAAAATATGACTTTTTGACTAGTTACTTTGACCCGACAATTAACTAAGTAAACGTGATAATTAGGAGGTGCCCTTTTCGGGGATTAACACCTACCTAATTACGATCACGTAGCCATATTCACCTCGAACAGTGGCTGGACCGTTTAGGTCTAAACCGAAAGTCAAAGTGTTATTACGACAACTTTGACATTTGGTATTTAAACATATAAAAACCAAACTAGAGTGGCTAAGGACACTTACAACAGGTCCTTGCACGAAAATTGAACTATGGTGGGCTCCCTCTTGATCAGGAATCCCAAAGAAAGCTCAAGAATGCTCAAGCAAGTGAGATAGAGTGAAAGTTTTGAATGTGCAAGGAATGTGGCTACCCCAAAGGGCCTATTTATAGTGCATGGAGTCTTCCTAAGATCATCACACGTGTTTAGGGATGTTGTAAGATGGCTCCAGGTGTCCCAAGTGGTTTTAAAAACCATCAAATATCCATAGAATTCGAACTAGAAAGCTTAGTGGTTTGTTTGGAGGCCAAGGAGGAAGAAGATCTGCACCTGGCATGCACATTCTGTCGAAACGAGGGAGGTCTTGTCGTGCAGTGCGACACCATGAGGAACCAGCAAAATAAGTTTCATTCTTGGCAACTTTGGTCCTTGTACCTTTATATGCAATGTAACTTTCATTTTAGGCACAAATGACCCTTGTAGTTAGTTTGTGGATGATCTTAAGAGTATTATCAAACATCGTTAGGCCCGATTTCGTTAAATAATCACCGAAAACACCAGTTTCTACTCGTTGACGCTTTTAACCCTTCTTCTTGAAAGTTTGCATAATTAACACGCAACAATATCGAAACTTTGTGAATTTATTATCACGTATTCTCGAGAGTATAATCGAACATTAAGAAGCCCGGAGTTCGTTAAAAGGTCACTCAGAGGTAAGAATTAACATGTTGACACGTTTAACCCCTCTGTTTTGTAAACTTTCGATTACTTTCACAAACGGCTTCTTACGTCCGAATATTTACTCATTTAAGAATATATTCGTCGTGTGTGGTCAATCAGAGGCACAATTTTGGCATGTTGACACTTTTAGTCCCTTTTTAATCATAGTTTTTAATTTTGACAAAATTAGTCCCTCATAGTCAACGTTTGACTTTATTAGGGTTTATTACACGTGTCAATACATCATTGGACATGATTTTACGAGGTGTTACATCCTTACCCCCTTAAAAGAAATCTCGACCTTGATATTTGCTCAAAAAGATAGGAGTACCTCTGTCACGTAGTGAACACAACCTACCGTGTATAATTGGGCCTCTACGGCTTCCCGCTTAACCTTAATAATATGTATATGCTTCTATTGAAGTTTCTTAACCTTATCGATCCTCGATCGATTCTAGTTTCTCAACAAACCATAAGTTTTCATTAATCTACACATCATCATGTGATAATGCTATTGACTTAATGGCTAGACATATCCTTATCTCATAAGTGTGGAACACAGTGTGGATACCATCAAGTTTCTAGGTAAGTTTTAGCTTATAGGCTACTGATCTTGACGTATTCGATTTTTTTGAATGGTCTTATATATCCCGGGCTTAACTCGCCCTTTATACTGAAACGTATCACACCCTTCCATGTTGGTATTTTTTTAATGGAGCCTTGTTCCCTACTTGGAACTTTAATAGATTTGCGCCTCTTGTTCGTATCTCTCTTCTGCCAATTACTGGCAACTTTCAGACGATTACGGATTTATATTATCATATCCATCATCTTTAGGACAATCTCAGATTCTGATAATTAGGTTTTCTCAACTCCTGCCCAACAAACGGGAGTTTGTCACTTTCTCTTATATAAGGTCTCCAAAGGAGCGGCCTTGATGCTTATATAATAATTATGAGTTATAGGAAAACTTAATTTGGGTGAGATGATCATTCCAATTACTATCCATGCATTAAACCTCCATACTGATCAGGCATGGACGCAATCTATGGGACGCACTGGGATACGCCAATCCTCATATGGCGCTTTTATCAAACATAGTTAGCACTCGTAGTTGATAGAAATCAATGAGATAATAATTAAAATAACATATATTGTCGTACTCTATTTGGAGAAAGAGTACTCTTAGATTTTACAGAAGGATCATTGCCGAGGAAATAGAAGAAACGGTCTCTATGGTTTCATTGGTAAGTTCTACCTTATACTTAGTATCTGGAGTTCTTATGAGTATATTCAAAAGTTTGCTAAGCTTATGGTCTATGAAAGACTTATTATTACCTGTATTAAAACAGGACACTTAGGAGAAATTATCATTGATAAATGATAAGGAGTGTACCTGATGACATTATTGATATGTACTACCTCAGGCATTCGTTAGCTAGTTCAGATGTTTCCTGTCTTAGCCTTTCCAAGCTTAGCTGTACCTTCTTTGACAGCTTTAGGGCAATTAGTACTGATGTGGTCTTTCTCGCCATAGCTGAAATAGACCGCATTCTTTATGTCCCTACACTCGTGGGACTGATGACCAGTTCTTTTACAAACGCCACACTGCTTTGGCCTTTGTTCCATTTGACACTGTCCCCAGTGCCTTTTATAGCAGGTCTTGCATACAGGCTTCTTATTGGACTTTCGTTGATTCTTATTGAGCCCGAACTTGCTCTTTTTCTTGGATTTCTGGGAGTTATCCTCCTCCTTTTTCCTTTTCCCGTCAGTCTCAGTTTTGGCTGACTTATTTCTCAACCTATCCAGTGTGAGTGGCTGAGATAGATCTATAGTGGGTCTATAAGAAGCAGGCTTTGAAGCTTCATCATGTTCCGTTATCTAAGGTGCTAAATCACCACTACATTGTGCATTACACTTAGATCCTGGGTTAACCGAATAGGGTACTATCATAAATAATAAATTAAAATCGGTGACATACTGTCGACAGTCTGGATTTTTCGTTTTGAGAGTCAGAAAATTTGATTCCACCTTTTCCATTTCATGTCGTCGACAGTAAGTTTTTCTGATAAGGTCCATAAACAGAGACCATTCCATATTGTATAGGGGTATTTTCCCCATGGACTTTATTAATGCCTTCCACCACGTAAGGGCATCGCCCTTGAATGACTGTGATACATACTTCACAGTGTCTTCCTTAGCACAACCGCTGATCTCTACAACGGTTTCCATTTCGTCCAACCATCTCATGCAATCGATGGCTCCTTTTTCGCCATTGAAGTCTCTTGGCTTGCAAGAGACGAAGTACTCATATGTACATCCCTTGGAGGAACGAAGCTCCTCATTATACATTATCTTCTTTAGTTCATTCTTCACATTCGAAGCGTGAACAAAGCTCTCTTCATGAGTAGATGAATGTAGTTTTAAATGGGATTTGGAGCTCGTAACATTTGGCTCTTTGAACTTTTTCATGGCCTTTCTGACAGCTGTGTCAATCATAGCTTGGAGATTAACTCCATTAATATTGAGGTTTACGTTTGTAGCATCATTAGCAGATGTCGCATCATTAGTATCGCGACTGTTGTCTGCCTCATCCGAGTTTGCCATACTCGAGGCTTATTACTAAACATCAAATTGAACAATAGTTAGTCATCATCCTGACGACCTGACATAGATTAGCCACGACATCATTAAACTGTATAGGCTATTAAGTTCCGAACATTCTTAATGAATGTTATTTGAAAGAATATTAATTTCATTTAGCCTAGGTCACAAGAGAACCATTAATGGAATTTAAGGTTTGGACCGAGTCCATTACCTGTTTGACAGGGGATCACAATGTCACAACTGTCTTTGTCATAAAGACGATTATGATTAGCTCGAAGGCTAGACTCAAAGGACTTTTAATATATATGGCACAGAGGCCCGTCACGAGGGACATATAGATGTAGCACATTGGCTTGTCACAAAGGACATAAAATGATATGACATAAAGCCTAGTCATGGAGGACATAATAATCATATGGCACGAAGGCCTATCACATAGGACATTATAAGATATGGCACAAAATGCCTGTCATGAAGGACATAAAAATATAGCTCATTGGCTTGTCACGAGAGACATTTAGAATACAACACATTGGCCTGTCACGAAGGACATTAATTTATAAGCTACAATCTTATTTGATCAGGGGCTTTAAGGCTTGAACATAGTTCTTCACCTTCGGACAGGGAGTCATAGACTACAACTGTAATCGTCTTGAAAGACGATTTATTTTGACCCATAGGAAAATCAATTGACATCACTAATGGATGTCTATATATAATCATCGTATTTGATGATATTAGTCATGATCACATTGATCATATAGACTATTAGGTTTGAGCATAGTTCATTACATTGGACAGGGAATCATAAAAGATCACCACCGTCTTTGTTACAAATGGATAATATAATATGGCCCGTATGCGAAAAATCACTTAAGGATGTTAAATAACATGATCATCGTATTAGATGATATTAGTCACGATTACATTGATTGTATAGACTATTATGCTTGGACATAGTCCAATATCTTAGACAGGGGGTCATAGACCACAACTGTCATTGTCTTATTGGACAACAAGTATAGCCCGTAGGCACTTCATCACTAATGGATGTTTATAATATGATCATCACATTGTTGATACTTGCCATGATCTACTTTAATCATATAGGCTTTAAGGCGTGGACGTAATCCAATACCTTGACGGCTGGTGTGGTTTCTCAAGCCACACTGCCAGGAGTGTTAACATGTTCTTGGATGTTAACAAAGATTAATTGTCTTAAGAGATTTTTACCATCATAGCCATGTTCATAGACATATAGGCTAGGTTATACCATTAAGAGGATCTTTTGAAATTATTTAGCTGATCGATTAAGTTCGAGTAAAATCGGAACGATCGTTTGATAAAGGACGAAATGAATACCTATATAAAATTTTCAAAACTTTCCATAAATCATTAGGAAATTTACAATAGTGCCTCATTCAGGACTTTTAGTATCTTATTTGTCCATGGAGGGCTGAAAGGAAATATAAGTCCGTATGAGGACTGTAAGATACTATAAGTTTAAATAGGGATTATATTGAAACAATTTGCCCATAATGGGATTATAAGGAAATGTCATATCTATGAAGGGTATATAATGAGGTAACATGTCCACTAAGGGACTATAATGAAATCTTGTGTCCGCTAAGGGACTATTTTGAATTAGCTTATCCATAAAGGGTTTAAATGAAATAATGTGTCCATGAAAAGACTGTATTGAAATGTCATGTCCACAAATGGGACTTTGCTGAACAGATGTCCTCTCAGGGACTTAAATCGAAAGATATGTCCGTATTGGGACTATAATGAAATGATGTATCCTCGAAAGGATTATCATGAATTATTATGTCCGCAAAGAGACTTTAATGAAATAATATGTCTACAAAAGGATTTTAATGAAATAATATGCCCATGAAAGGACTATAGTGGAGTATAATGTCCATGAAAGGACTATTTTGATGTATGATGTCCACAGAAGAATTATATTAAAATACCAAGTCCACGAAGGGACTATTTTAAAATATTGTATCCACAAAGGGATTTTAATGAAATCACATGTCCATGAAAGGACTATATTGAAATAGCATGCCCACCGAGGGGCTTTAATGGAATAATATGTCCATAAAAGGACTTTGATGAATTAACATGTCCACAAAGGGACTATGATGAAATAATATGTCCTCGATAGGACTATAATGAAATATCATGTCCACAAAGGACTTTATTTAACAAGTGTCCTCACAGGGACTTTTGTCGAAAGATATGTCCACATTGGGACTATAATGAAACAATATGTCCTCGAAGGGACTATAATGAAATAATATGTCCATGAAGGGACTAAATAGAAAATGCTCATACAGGGTCTTAAGTCAAAAGGTATATCCACATAGGGACTATATAGAAGAGATAAGTCCTTATAGGGACTTAAAGGATAATGAATATTATGGAAGAAGGGTTTTCTAAGCCTTCCTTACTTCATTTCGATTGTTTCTCTTCTTTGTTTAGCGTACACGGTAGGGACACCGAAGACCTCAGTGAATAAAGTAAGCATTCCAATTAGGATCCGATATAGAAGTAGTATTCAAGGATTCTATGGTTAAAGAATGATATGGATCACGAATTGGGTTTTTGACTGATATAATCGAAGTCTGGGATTCCAAAACTTGGAGGTAAGAAATAGGGATCATCAGCATCCACTGGTATTATTTTCGATACGGGAGTCTAAGGGACCACCTGGTATGGACTCCACCGGCACAGACTTCAAAATTTTGAGCCTCAGGGACCTCCGGTATGGACTCCGAAGTCTGATTACAAGTTTCAATGGGTTTGGTTTTAGGAATAAGTCCATGAAGGTCTTCCTCCAAACCAATCGCACGCCCATTCTAGCCGTGATACGAAGCTTGGCATTACTTGGCTTCGAAATAAGGAGAATTTCCATCAATGACCTCTTGGCGATATATTCAAATACATAAAATCGAAATCAATGTTTACTTAATAGGGATGAGAGCATTCCTATGTCAAGTCTAGACTCAGGAGGTCTAAGGAATATGCTACTGTGTCATTCAGATTAAACACAAAAGGCTAGTGTTTAATTCACTCAATGTTGGCTATGATACCAACCTGTCATACCCCGATATTTCCACATATTTTCGGTGGGCCCGGTGGGGAGTATCGTGACGTAGTTGATATCATCATAGACAATAAACACAATTATAGCACAGCGGAAGGCTTGGTAGATAATTACTATTACAATCCATAGTGTCTGAGAGTTCAAATCAAAAGACTATACAGACTGATTGTAATAGAGATCCACAGGCGGATCATAAAATCAAATACATAAAACTGAGAATAATAGACTTCAGTCATCTAAGGATTTGCAAGATCCTCTTAATTGACACCAAGTAGCTCCAGCTTAATTTCGAGAGATACCTGTCACTTAGTATTTGAAAGATACGCCAGTTTTCACTGGTAAATACAATTAACTGACTATTTTGAAAACATTTAAGAAAATTGATTTAAGCGCACAAGGCACAAATCATTTATATCTTGGGATAATTCTTATTAAAATCTTGTATACTGATTTACATGTTTGTCATACATATGGGGCCAGTTTGGAAGCCGGTCATGATTAACCCACTTACCACTATAAAACCCACAAAGGAGTTATCCCCAACATGTGGGTTATTTAGCATTTGCATCTGTCAGGTGTATGCCTACACCCCGTGCATAGGTCGTGGCCATTTAAAAATGAAATGAGCCGAGGATATCCAGGACACGGTCGAATTAACCCCCAATGTTTATGTTATCAAACAAAACAGATTAAAACAGGTTATGGAATTTATTAATCACAATCAGATTAAATGATTCCATACCCGCTCAAGCGGTATTATTATACCGTATCCCAAGCCCGTATAAGGGAAAATAAGTTAAAGGTATTTACATGCGCTAATTGTCCAAAGATGCTACCCAGCCGTATAATTCCTAAGACCTTATGCAAATATCTTCTACCGAAGCTACTTAATCTGTATGGAAAGGTTTATTAACCTATTAGGACACTAACGAGTCTTATTTAAGTCAAAGACTTAGACCGGTTAGTTTGAAAGATACTTTACGGTTCGAAACGCAAGATTAAGCGGAAACCGGAATGGAATGTGATTTAGACCCAACAAGTTTAGATACTTGTATAACATGGGTAAACTAAACACATTCTGGATTTTGAAGTTTAAATGATAAGGTTAAACCCATTTCGGCTAATTCATGTAAACTAGTTACATAAACCGAACCGAAGGCATAATTGCATAACGGGTAACCGAATGAACCATATACAAGTCCCATATGTTATTACGCTCAAAATATGTTAAGACATCAGTAGGATGTTAAAATATATGCTCAAAAACAATTTAAAACCAAATTAAGTCCCGTAAGGGCAATTTGGTCATTTTGAGATTTATAAAAGAGGTTTAAAAGTAAAATGATATTCTGGTCTAAAAGTTTTTGTAAAAATACTTATTTTATGATGTTATAACAGTAGGATATCATACATATGTGTGGTTTACCATTTATGGCCAAACTATGCCCCGAAAGGGTATTTTGGTCATTTCACATATGTGTTTAAGGATATAATTGGAAGTCTGAGTTCATGAGTTATACCTACTGTAAAAATATTAAAATTTATTTATAAATTCAGTAGGTAAAAGCCTTGGGTGCAAAATATGGTTTTAAACCATACTATGCACCTAATTAGCGTAAAAGTCGATAATTGACGATATTTGCGATGTTTTTGAAATTCTGAGATTTTGATCAGCCTTGGATGTTTAAAATATTTTATTTTTAATATTAAATCAGTAGAAAAAGGTTTGGCATGTTCATTATATGTAAATCTCATTTTATTAGCAAAAAGCGTATTATCGTCAATTATGGAATTATACAAGAACTCAAAGTTATGGTCAGTATCTAATCTGACCCAACATTCCAAAAATTCCTAAAAATGATATCATAACAATAGGTAATGATTTTAGGGTCAAAATTTATGTTTAAACAAGATTTATGGATAAAAGCGTAATTTAGTCTTTATAAAGGCTAAATTTTCGATAATTTGCATTACATCAGCTTGAGACCAGAAAACAATGTCAAATTAATTTAGAGATGTTTATATATCAGTACTTAAGTTATTTATATGCTCACAAATTCAAAAATCTCATTTTTAGATCATAAGGGCATAATAGTCAAAATTAAGCATAATAACAAGAACATGCATATAATTCAGAATATTAAGTGACCAGGTAATATAACCTTAGAGGGTTATACTACAACATTATATGGTCCTAATGGAAGCTTAAAACATAAAAGATTTAATCTTAATCGGGTCAGAACTGAAAGTCAAAGCGAAAGTCAATCTTTTGCGACTTTCGGTTGCGAACCGACTCTAAACTCAGAATTGTCGGGTTGAACATGCTTAGACATGTTCTAATAATATTTACCAAGTTATTAAGTGACAAAACATGATTCATAACTTCTACATTATCAGTTTTAATTATTATTTGAAAATCTAACTAGTTTGACTTTTTGACTAGTTACTTTGACCAGACAATTAACTAAGTAAACGTGATAATTAGGAGGTGCCCTTTTGAGGGATTAACACCTACCTAATTACGATCACGTAGCCATATTCTCCTCGAACAGTGGCTGGATCATTTAGGTATAAACCGAAAGTCAAAGCGTTATTATGACAACTTTGACTTTTGGTCTTCAAACATATAAAACCAAACTAGAGTGGCTAAGGACACTTACAACAGGTCCTTGCATGAAAATTGAACTATGGTGGGCTCCCTCTTGATCAGGAATCCCAAAGAAAGCTCAAGAATGCTCAAGCAAGTGAGATAGATTGAAATTTTTGAATGTGCAAGGAATGTGGCTGCCCCAAAGGGCCTATTTATAGTGCATGGAGTCTTCCTAAGATCATCACAGGTGTTTAGGGATGTTGTAAGATCGCTCCAGGTGTCCTAAGTGGTTTTAAAAACCATCAAACATCCATAGAATTCGAATTAGAGAGCTTCGTGGTTTGTTTGGAGGCTAAGGAAGAAGAAGACCTGTACCTGGCATGCACATTCTGTCGAAACAAAGTCGTCGCGTCGCGCGAAGACATAGGGGAGGTCTTGTCGCGCAATGCGACACCATGAGGAACCAGCAAAACAAGTTTCATTCTTGGCAACTTTGGTCCATGTACCTTTATATGCAATGTAACTTTCATTTTAGGCACAAATGACCCTTGTAGTTAGTTTGTGGATGATCTTAAGAGTATTATCAAACATCGTTAGGCCCGGTTTCGTTAAACGATCACCGAAAACACCAGTTTCTGCTCGTTGACGCTTTTAACCCTTCTTCTTGAAAGTTTACGTAATTAACACGCAATGATATCGAAACTTTGTGAATTTATTATCACGTATTCTCGAGAGTATAATCGAACATTACAAAGCCCCGGGTTGGTTAAAAGGTCACTCAGAGGTAAGAATTAACATGTTGACACGTTTAACCCCTCTGTTTTGTAAACTTTTGATTACTTTCACAAATGGCTTCTTACGTCCGAATATTTATGCATTTAAGAATATATTCGTCGTGTGTGGTCAATCAGAGGCACAAGTTTGGCATGTTGACACATTTTTAGTCCCTCTTTAATCATAGTTTTTTATTGTGATGAAATTAGTCCCTCATAGTCAACGTTTGACTTTATTAGGGTTTGTTACACGTGTCAACACATCATTGGAAGCACGATTTTATGAGGTGTTACAAACTGGCCAGAAGTGAAGCCATTGGCAAAAATATCAGGAACACAAGTCATTGATTTCGTATGGGTAAACATAATTTGTCGATTTGGGCTGCCAGGAGTGCTAGTCACGGATAACGGGAAGCAATTTGCCGAGAAGCCTTTTAGCTCCTGGTGCAAGGAGTTCAGAATAACCCAAGTGTTCAGCTCGGTGGCTTACCCACAGTCCAATGGTCAAGTTGAAAGAACAAACTGCAGCATTGTTGAAGGGATTAAAACTCGATGGGGAAGGTTCGACAATAATTGGCTCGAATAACTTTCCAATGTGCTATGGGCAATTTGAACAACAGAGAAGATGAGTCATAAGAAAACACCATCCAGCCAAGTGTTTGGATCAGAGGCTGTAATCCCAGCGGAAATAGGAGTTACAACGAAGAGGACGTTCAACATTGATCTAGAATCAAACAAGCAAGATAGGATGTTGAACTTGGAACTCCTTGAAGAAGCCCGTGACTAAATAGCCATGTAAGAAGCAAAATACAAGCAGAAAATGGAATCTTATTACAATGCACGGGTAAAGTATGAAATTTTCAAGCCTGGTGATCATGTCCTTCGAAACAACGAGGCCAGCAAAAAAGAAAGCCAAGGTAAGCTTGGCTCTAAGTAGGAAGGGTCGTACACTATACTCGAATCCCACAAAGGGGGATCATATAAGCTGGCTGTAACGCTCCACATTTTCTGTACTTTCCGTATTTAGAAAGTTGTATTTATATTTTTATTTTTATTTTTAGAAAATTGTATGCTTACTTCATTTCAATCCTTTTAATCTCGATACTTTGATCATAATTGAAATCGTATTTTTATATCAACCTTTTTTAATCATACATGCATAATATGTAATCATTCGTGAGATACACGTTTTAATTTAAAAATGAGACATACATCGAGATTACATATTCCCAGAATCAGATTCATACATGTATTATACTTATAATATACCTGCATACACCTTTATAGCATAAAATAACCAACAATACAAGTGTAAGGACTAAAAATGAAAATTTCCATCTCCCCAACCACTTTCTTTAATGTCCTAACTTCCAACCAACTCATTTAATATCCCAAACCCACATTCTAACCTCAAACCAACTCATTTAATACCCTTCCTAACTCCCAACCACCTTCATTTAAACCCCAACCACCCTCATTTAAACCCCAACCACTTAACCTTCTTATAAATACCAACTCTAACACCTTCCAAACACTTTCACCACCTCCAAATTACTTCTAAACTCTCTCAAATCTCTAAGATTTTCAACTTTGGGCAAAAAGTTCAAGAACCAAAATTGGTAACTTCGGTGTTCCAACAACTCAAGATTTGTCAAACTCACTAAGTGGAAATTTCTTCGGAAACTGTGAGTATACTCTAATACCCTTTTTCATTTTACACTTTTGGGTGCAATATGTTTACTTATTCAACTTACTCCATCACTTATACTTTTATGCAATCACACCAACAATCCAATACATGCATACTAATACGTTATACTTGATTCGTGTTTCTGGGTGATTCTTATGTGATAAACTTGTCATTAACTTCGTACGAGCCTCCCCTTAACATGTATAGCGCTATAGGAGTAACACACCGCCCGTGAACGTGAGGTCATGTTAAGTTATTCATTCAATTATACTTGCGGTAACCAGAGGGTTGACTTGTTATTCGCATGCCAATTTTACGTTAATCTTGATAACTAGGTGTGTCATGTGGATTTGTTTCAATCATTTTTATACTTATGCTATGTACTAAACTTGTATACTCACCAATACTTTTGTATTAAACCATGTATTTTCAAACATATTGTAGGTTGATGATGTTGAGATGGATGAAACTAAGTAGGGATTCCCTATAATTTCTAGATTTTGTTGTTGTATCGATTTTGAACTATGTTGTAGTTGCTTAAAATATCATTGTTGTATTTGAAACAAGTGTTGTATTTTGAATTTCATGTATTGTAACTTGACACTTTGAAATGAAATGAAATATGTTTACTTTAAATTATTGTCGCAAATAGTGTTATGAAGTCTCGAGCAATCTCGTTCGTCTCACTCGGATGTTTCCGCCATCGGTTGGGTGTGACAGATTGGTATCAGAGTCATAACTATAAGGAATTAGGAAAATTGCCATGCTTTTAACGTAGTCTATAGTTAAGCACCATACTTGATTTATGTGTTAAATTCTCGAAACGTCTTTTATGTGCTCATATTTATTTTCCTATTTTAAAACATATGTCTTTCCTAAGGCAACTTTACACAATTAAGTTAAAACACGAAAACACTCATATTATACAAACGAGCCGACTGCAACAAAATAGGCGTGAAACCCACAATTTGGTGAACGACTCTCAATCCGCTCATTCGTTTTTGTACGAACTTCGCCATCAAGTTTAGAGTGAAATACTCACCTTGTTGGAGAATTTCCATTTCAAATCTAGTGGACCCTCGTCAACATGTCGGAATTAACTTTCTTGACCCTTTGAGTACTAACCACACTTAGGGTATATTGTTGTCAAGTTAGGGGTGAAACCCGCATCTTGTCAACTAGTCCCATTCCTCGATTTTCAAAATCCCGCCAAGTCTCGAAGTTTCAGTTGATTACAAACACATAGTAACCGGAAGGATGAATACTGTTAACCGAAATTTTGGCGAGAGTATTCTACCTATTAGGCCAAAGCATGCTTCCCCAACTCAAAAGAACTTTTGACCACTTTCGTTTTGGCAAAGTTCCATTTCGAAACAATCCAAGTTTTAATCAAACCTCCATTTTACTAGTATCAATCTTATGCTTAACACGATCCCAACTTTTTCTTTTCAAAAATCCAAAGTATTTTCACGATGGTTACACACACAACATACTAATCCTTTTCATATAAATATACGTTATTTATATGCATGATTTCAAAACATCATCAACAAGGAATACACTACTCACATTCCCAAAAATGGGAGCATATCATCAAGATAGGAGTGATTCTCTTACCTTGACGATTAGTGTCACACCCCGACCACGTAGAACATACAAAAACGTGGCGGAAACGTCGGGGAGTGTTGTAACAGAGTTATTGTTTCACAACCATGGCATACAAAGTTATATTTTATTTATTAAACAAGAGTGTTATATTGTCTTAAACAGGAAACAAAGTGCTCATAACATAATTAAACTAGTTTGTCTTCATTTTTAGTCTCTAAGGCACAGGTCCGCCCTAGTGTCACGATCATCATCCTATGGAAAAGCTCCTGAAAACACATGTGAAAATAGGTACGTCAGCATAAAAATGCTTGTGAGATACATAGGTTTTGTAAAAATATGATTCATGACTTGTGTTTAAGAAAATATTTAGTCATGAACCTTGTAATTTGCTTTGTCTTATAAATTATTTGAAAAACGATAAGATCAGATGATATGTATAAATAAATGTAAGGTTAAATGAATAACCATGTAAAAATGAGTTTGTGTAAGATAAGTTGCTTGTAAGCAATGTCTTGTAAAAAGTATGTTATTTGTATAAAATGTCATGTGTCATAAATTGAAATGATTTAAATAACGCTACGATATGTAACACCATACAAACACTTATATATAGGAAGTACCAGCGGCGTATCCACCATGCTTGTATCATATTACACACGCCTCGTTACTTAAATCACTTACTCAAACCAAACCACCAATGTAAATTGTTTATGTATAATCAAATGTCAAAATGTTATTGTGTAAACCATATCAAATATCTGTGATTAATGTTAATCATGAATTGTGTATATCAATGTCAAAATGTTTATGTCTAATGTAAATCATGTGATGTGTATCCAAAAATGTTATGTATGGTATGTGAAATATATCAACTAACCATATGTAAAATGCACAAAAACAAGGTATTGAAGTAAAACATGGTTTAAATCAAAGTTATGTTTTATGGAACAAATGCATGCTGTACTGATATAAATATCTATGCGGTATTGTGAAAATGCATACATCCAAGCCTTGAGACTGTGGCGATAAACCCTTAAACAAATTAAAGGTTTATCTAAGTTATGTATATCGAATTCGGTAATTCCTTCCAATCCAAACAAACCCAGGATTTCAGGAACGGGAGTTGTTAATTCCTATGGTACCACTACCTACTAACGAACGGCGTAGCTAATGTTAATGAATGTATTGTTCCATTGAAACAAACCAAATGTCATACCAAAATGTAAGCATGTGATGAAAACAACTGTACTAAGTATGTAACAAATGGACATACATAGCATGTGACGTGAAACAAATGTACTAAGTATGCACACAATGGGCATACATAGCATGAAATGTAATGTGAAACAATGTACTAAGTACGCACACAATGGGCATACATAGCATAAAATGTAATGTAAAGCAATGTACTAAGTACACACACAATGGGCATACATAGCATGAAATGTAATGTAAAGCAATGTACTAAGTACGCACACAGTGGGCATACATAGCATGAAATGTAATGTAAAACAATGTACTATAATGTACTAACGAACATAGCCGGTATATGATGTGAAAACATGGAAAGCATGAAAGTAACAAGTAGGCACATGTGTTCCACCCCAAAACAGTTTGGAAAACAGTAAAAGAGGGGTCTATGTACTCACTTGAGATTGCTCAGAAGTCCTAAGATAACCACCAAGCAATGCTAGAGATCACGGAATCAAACGGCACCTAATATAGGTAACTATGTTAATAAACCGGACCTAAATTGGAAGATCGGATAGAATGCGGGTTCGTAAACCAAACGAGTATGGAGACTCATGTAATATGGTTTAACAAAGCCTACATACTAAATGAAACCTAACATAAGTGCTTACGACCCATTACGACCCGTTTAGGTAGCTTATGCTACTTTAACGCGTCGCTCGCGTGAAACGCGTTCAGACCGCCTAACTAGTCCTAAGACAAGTAAAATATGCCTTAACATATCTAATATTGTTACCAAAATTTATGTTACATATGCTTAAAATGAATTTTGGCGTCAAAAGGGCATTTTGGTAATTTACCTAAGGCATATAAACTACCTATCATACAACTACTTAAACGAAGCGACCATAAGGTATAACCTCGGAAGGTTATTCCCTATATAATATGGTCACCTAATGTGTTTGGTCGGATCCTAATGATCGACCAAATGGGTCGGGTTCGAAGGTATAAGCGATTTATCAGATCGCTTACCCTTACGACCCTAGACAACGTGGTAATCAGTAGGCATAGTCACAGGGGACTATAACCATCGTGATTACAATCACGTTGCGAAGTTCAAACGAACTTCGCATTGACCATAAACTGGTCAATGCAGAAAGTCAAACAAAGTTTGACTTTCGGACTCGAAAAGAAATAAAAGAACGAAGGAACACTTACGAAGGGTCCCCGAATGCTAATCTAGATCAAAATAGCTCAGGTATGAAACAAAGGTTTCAACTTAGAGCACATTAGATCAGATTCTTGTGAGGAAAAGTGAAGGGTGGAGGTGGGTATTTATAGTTTTCGGTTCACCGTTAGGATCATTTCTTGGAAAAGGGGGCACGATCTAAGCCGTACACTTGTTGGAAAGTTGTGATAACTCATTTGCCATCCACCATAAGAGTTTGACACTTGGCACTTGGCCTTTGGAGAGTGTTAAGGGCTGTTAACAGCTGAAAAAAAACGTTTTGCTGCATCTGGCCCCTGTTTACGGACCTAGTTTGGCAGATTTACAGTTTCAGTCCCTGCAACCTCAAAACTTGGTTTTCGATGCGTTTTTTGACATGTTTAAGCCCCGTTAACCCCATTTCAAAGCTCTAAAATGAAGTTAAAGTATAGGGAACTTAAAATGTGCTCAAAAATATCTCAGATGTCAGTTCGTTTGGCCATACGATCGCGATGTTCGCTTAATTACGACGGAATGCGCATAAGCGCGAAAAACGATCCAAATGACGCGACGAATGGATTTTTCTCAAGCCTAAACACTAAAATAAAATATTTTAGTGCTTACATAAATTTTTGGATGTCCGGATGTATTCAGAACGTAACTGATGCGCGAAAGTGTAAACTTGTGCACTTATTGACGCTTTTAGTCCCTGAATGTCCCAAAAGTTTATTTTAGCACACCGAACACCTCAAAGCCTATTTCTAAGCTATGTAAAGGTTATTTATGGTATGTTTAACTTATGGTCATGTTCCGGAATGTTCGTTACAGTTCAAATTGGCATACTTTCGCAGTTTGTCAAGTTTAGTCCCTGTAAGCGAATTAACTTGTTTTTGCCATACCAAAGCCTTTAAAACTTATTTATAAGTTATTTAAAGGTTATTTAAGGTATGTTAAGTATATGTTGATGTTCCGGAGTATTTTTCGCATTAAACTGGTTACGTTTACGCACCAGTTTGCGTATAACTCTCCAGAAAGCGATATAGAGTTTGAAATTGAGTAAAAGTCAAAACATGAAAAAATGTAAAACATAACCAAACAAACATTTGGATCAAATAACATTGTTTTATTGATAATTGAACTGTTCACAATGATCACAAGCACAGATGTTACAGTCTCCCCTACTTATGGAAATTTCGTCCCGAAATTTATTTAGAGGAAACTCGTGGGAAAAGATGCGGATATTTCGCCTTCATTTGATCTTCACGTTCCCAAGTAAACTCGGGTCCACATTTAGCTTCCCAACGAACTTTGACCAAAGGAATGCGCTTGCGTTTGAGCCACTTGACTTCACGTTCCATGATTTCCACAGGTTTCTCAACAAATTTCAGTGTTTTACCAACACGAATTTCGTCAAGTGGTATGTGGAGGTTCTCATCAGCTAAACACCTCTTGAGATTGGACACGTGAAAAGTTGGATGAACATTTCCAAGTTCAGGAGGTAACTCAAGTCTGTAGGCCACCTTTCCGATTCTTTCGACGATCTTGAATGGTCCAACGTATCTAGGTGTAAGTTTTCCTTTCTTTCCAAATCTGATCACACATTTCCAAGGTGAGACCTTAAGTAATACTCGATCACCGACTTGAAATTCCAAGGGCTTGCGTTTTGGGTCCGCGTAACTCTTTTGACGGCTTCTAGCTGTCTGAAGGTTATCACGTACTTTCTTAATCTTGTCAGTTGTCTCTAAAATGAGGGCAGGTCCAGTAAGCTGAGCCTCGCCGATCTCATTCCAGCAGACTGGTGAACGACATTTTCGACCATAGAGAGCCTCGAAAGGAGCCATTTTGATGCTGGTGTGATAACTGTTGTTGTAGGAGAATTCAATTAACGGAAGATGTGAATCCCAACTACCACCAAAGTCGATCACACAAGCTCTAAGCATATCCTCCAGAGTCTGGATTGTTCTTTCAGATTGACCATCCGTTTGCGGATGATAAGCTGTGCTCAGATTAAGTTGGGTCCCCATAGCAGATTGCATGGTTCTCCAAAAATGAGAAGTGAAACGAGCATCTCTGTCAGAAATGATGTTCAAAGGAACACCATGTCGAGCTACAATTTCATCCACATAGATTTTAGCAAGTCTGTCGGCAGGAAAATCCTCACGGATTGGCAAGAAATGTGCTGACTTAGTAAGACGATCAACGACTACCCAAATGGCATCATGACCTTTCTTTGTGCGTGGAAGTTTGGTAACAAGATCCATAGTAATGTTTTCCCATTTCCAAACTGGGATCTCTGGTTGCACCAATAAACCAGAAGGACGCTGATGTTCAGCCTTAACCTTAAGACAAGTAAGGCATTTTGATACGTATAAGGTAATGTCTTTCTTCATACCAGGCCACCTTATACATCTTATCTGAGCCAGGATGAACAGAATAACGCAACTTATGGGCTTCATCCATAAGCAAGGTGCGAAGGTTATCTTGGCTTGGGACCCACAAATGGTCCATGAAGTAATACGATCCATTGTCCTTCAGTTCCAGATCAGGTGTTATGTGATAGGGAAATTCCTTATCCATCAAACCTTGTGAAACACAAGATTGTTGAGCCTGTGAAATGCGGGCTTGGATATCGGATCGAGCTTGAATAACAGCTTGAACACGAACACAATGAAGCTTAGTACGTTCCTTACGACTCAATGCATCGGCTACGACATTCGCCTTACCAGGATGGTAGCGAATTTCACAGTCATAGTCGTTTAGAAGCTCGACCCAACGTCGTTGCCTCATGTTGAGTTCTTTCTGATTGAAGATATGCTGAAGACTTTTGTGGTCTGTGAAAACCACACATTTTGTACCGTACAAATACTGTCTCCGGATCTTTAGAGCGAAAATAACTGCACCCGACTCAAGGTCATGAGTGGTGTAGTTTTTCTCATGTATCTTCAACTGCCTCGATGCATATGCTATGACTTTGTTCCTTTGCATCAGGACACCGCCAAGACCCAATTTAGATGCGTCGCAATAAACGACGAAATCATCATTGCCCTCAGGCAAAGTTAGAACAGGCGCATCACAAAGTTTCTGCTTCAAGTTTTGAAAAGCTTCCTCTTGTTTGAATCCCCAATCAAAGGGTTTGTTCTTCTGAGTTAGAGTAGTTAGAGGAACTGCAATCTTCGAAAAGTTCTCAATGAAGCGGCAATAATAACTCGCTAGACCAAGAAAAGAACGAACTTCAGTAGGAGTAGTAGGCGTATCCCAATCCTTAATCGCACTGATCTTGGAGGGATCTACATGAATACCTTGTTCGTTGATATTATGTCCTAAGAATTGAACCTCTTTAAGCCAGAATTCACACTTGGAGAATTTGGCGAAAAGTTGCTCTTTCTTTAGGAGTTCCAGAGTAAGACGAAGATGTTGCTCGTGATCAGCTCGCGTCTTAGAATAAATCAAGATGTCGTCAATAAAAACAATGACGAACTGATCCAAATAAGGTTTGCAGACCCTATTCATTAAGTCCATGAAAACAGCAGGAGCATTAGTCAAACCGAATGGCATGACTGTGAACTCATAATGCCCATAACGAGTGCGGAAAGCTGTCTTGGGAATATCTTCTTCATGCACCCGAAGTTGATGATACCCAGAACGTAGATCAATCTTCGAAAAATAAGAAGCGCCCTGTAACTGATCAAAGAGATCATCAATGCGCGGTAGGGGATATCGATTCTTGATGGTAAGCTTGTTAAGCTCACGATAATCGATACACATCCTAAAGGATCCATCCTTCTTCTTGACAAAAAGAACGGGAGCACCCCAAGGTGAAAAGCTAGGACGGATAAAACCTTTGTCAGAGAGCTCCTGAAGCTGCTTAGACAACTCTTGCATCTCAGATGGTGCAAGACGATATGGAGCTCTGGCAATGGGATTTGCACCAGGTACGAGATCAATGCGGAACTTGACTTGGCGTGCTGGGGGTAGACCAGGTAACTCTTCAGGGAAAACTTCAGAATAATCCCGAACGACAGGAATATCTGAAATAGACTTACCCTTGCCTTTATCTGCTATAACATGTGCTAAGAAGGCCACATAATTCTTTCGTAGATACTTCCGAGCTTTAAAACAAGACATGAGCTTGAGACCACCAGACGGTTTCTCACCTTGAACCTGTAGGATCTCGCCTGTCGAAAACGGCACACGAACGATCTTCTCGAAACAAACCACCTCTGCGCGATGCTTGGATAACCAATCCATACCCACAATGACGTCGAAGCTTCCAAGTTGCATAGGCGTGAGGTTGATAGGAAAAAGATGGTCGTTAAGGTTCAACTGGCAGTTGCGTAGAACAGAATCAAGAACAATGGGTTCACCACTAGCAACTTCTACTGTCAAGGGTTTTCCTAGTTTCGTTCTAGACACGCGAAGCATTGGCTCAAAAGACAATGACACAAAACTTTTATCGGCACCCGAATCAAAGAGAACAGATGCAGGCTGATTATTAATAAAGAACGTACCGTTCACCACTTCATTGTCTGCTTGTGCCTCTTGAGCATTCATGTTGAAAACTCGCCCTCGAGCTGGAGCCTGATTCTGGTTTGGATTCTGATTCTGGTTAGCCAGCCTTGGGCACCGGTTTCTGTAATGGGTCAGATCCCCACAGTTATAACAAGCACCTGGTGGGTAGTGTGGTCGTGCAGCTTGGCCCTGTTGCTGAGCAACTTGTTGAGCCGGGTTCTGAACTGCGCGATTTTGAGCAAACCGACAAACATCGGCAAGATGACCTGACTTCCCACAGTTAGTACAGAAACGAAACTGATGTTGCGGCTGATGGTGACTGTTGCATCTATTGCACAAAGGTGCATTCCCTGAATAGGGTTTCCTCGCTGGAGGCTGCGCGGGTTGGTTGGGAGCTGCCTGGTTAGCTTGGGCAGTGACAGCATAGTTTTGGGAAGCCTTACGCTTCCTTGCCCTTTTTGATGAACCAGAATCCTTTCCATTCTTATTTTGACCTTTCTTACTATCTTCCTTGTCAGACGACTGTTTCTTGCCCTTGTCACCCTTCCTGTGTAATTTATTCTTCCGAATCTGCGACTCAGTCAATGTCGCTGATAACTCGACCGCCTGACGGAGTGTGGCAGGGTTACTACCAGTAATGATGTCTTGCACTGAGTCAGGTAGGCCGTCAATGTACCTTTCGATAGCCTTGTCGAGTGGGGTAACCATAGTCGGGCAAAGCAGACTCAACTCCTCAAACCTATCAGTATATGCCCTGTGCTCGCCACTATCTTGTTTCAAGTCATCAAACTCCTTCTCCAACGCTCGTTGTTCAAGATGAGGACAAAACTCCCTCATCATAAGAGCTCTAAGTTCAGCCCATGTCTGTGCTAGAGCAACTTCTGCACCACGGTCTCTCATTACCCCATTCCACCATGTAAGAGCCCTCTTCTGAAACACGCTCGAAGAAAACTCGACCTTGCGATTATCCGGACACTGAACATGACGGAAAGTATTCTCAATGCTCTCGAACCATTGAAGAAGCCCAGTCGCTCCTTCAGAACCACTAAACTTGAGTGGTTTAGCCGAGTTAAAATCCTTGTATTTGCATGGGGCATTGTTGTTGTTGTTGGCTTGGTGCCATTGAGCAAAGAGATTTGGGAATTGAGCAGCCATCTGCTGCGCAATGATTTCTGCCAGTTCGGCAGTCGCTATCTGGTTTTCGCGTCGAGGAGGCATTCTAAGAGAGGAAAACATGAAAGGGAACGAGTGAGATGATTGGATGAAGAGAATGAGATGAAACAAAATTAACAAAAGAAAAGATGGTGGTTATTTGTCCGCATTACCAAGCAAACAAACGACACACAGTGACTAATCAAAGTAAATGGATCAAAAATAATGTATCGCGAAGACATGCTCGCCTATACGTGAACACTCATCCCAAGAATTCCCAGGTAAGCACAACTGCTCTCGCGTCTGATGAGATATATACGAAGTGCTTGCCTAGACAGAAAACCTAGAATACAGGCATTCACTCTTCCAGTTTGCACGTGTTCACATTATTTAAAACCCAAAACCTTGACGAGATTTTGAAAACTCAAAAGCATAAAGCCAAAATTTTAGTCAAACTGGAAGGGTTCAAAACCTTATAAAAGAGGGTTCAAAACCTTACAATAGAGGATTCTAAACCATGTAATAAATCATTCAAAAACAGAAGATTGTTTTTCAAAAAATCGTTTCGGAAAATTTGGTTTTTGATAATCACCTAAGGATAGGCGATGTGCATGTTTTAAGATCTAAACACAAGATAACTTGTGTTAGGGTCCTAGAAATGTTATAGTCTAGGTCAAAGAATTACTAATAACCTAATTCCCTATAACCATTGGCTCTGATACCAACTCTTCTGTCACACCCCGACCACGTAGAACATACAAAAACGTGGCGGAAACGACGGGGAGTGTTGTAACAGAATTATTGTTTCACAACCATGGCATACAAAGTTATATTTTATTTATTAAACAAGAGTGTTATATTGTCTTAAACAGGAAACAAAGTGTTCATAACATAATTAAACTAGTTTGTCTTCATTTTTAGTCTGTAAGGCACAGGTCCGCCCTAGTGTCACGACCATCATCCTATGGAAAAGCTCCTGAAAACACATGTGAAAATAGGTACGTCAGCATAAAAATGCCTGTGAGATACATAGGTTTTGTAAAAATATGATTCATGACTTGTGTTTAAGAAAATATTTAGTCATGAACCTTGTAATTTGCTTTGTCTTATAAATTATTTGAAAAACGATAAGATCAGATGATATGTATAAATAAATGTAAGGTTAAATGAATAACCATGTAAAAATGAGTTTGTGTAAGATAAGTTGCTTGTAAGCAATGTCTTGTAAAAAGTATGTTATTTGTATAAAATGTCATGTGTCATAAATTGAAATGATTTAAATAACGCTACGATATGTAACACCATACAAACACTTATATATAGGAAGTACCAGCGGCGTATCCACCATGCTTGTATCATATTACACACGCCTCGTTACTTAAATCACTTACTCAAACCAAACCACCAATGTAAATTGTTTATGTATAATCAAATGTCAAAATGTTATTGTGTAAACCATATCAAATATCTGTGATTAATGTTAATCATGAATTGTGTATATCAATGTCAAAATGTTTATGTCTAATGTAAATCATGTGATGTGTATCCAAAAATGTCATGTATGGTATGTGAAATATATCAATTAACCATATGTAAAATGCACAAAAACAAGGTATTGAAGTAAAACATGGTTTAAATCAAAGTTATGTTTTGTGGAACAAATGCATGCTGTGCTGATATAAACATCTATGCGGTATTGTGAAAATGCATACATCCAAGCCTTGAGACTGTGGCGATAAACCCTTAAACAAATTAAAGGTTTATCTAAGTTATGTATATCGAATTCGGTCATTCCTTCCAATCCAAACAAACCCAGGATTTCAGGAACGGGAGTTGTCAATTCCTATGGTACCACTACCTACTAACGAACGGCGTAGCTAATGTTAATGAATGTATTGTTCCATTGAAACAAACCAAATGTCATACCAAAATGTAAGCATGTGATGAAAACAACTGTACTAAGTATGTAACAAATGGACATACATAGCATGTGACGTGAAACAAATGTACTAAGTATGCACACAATGGGCATACATAGCATGAAATGTAATGTGAAACAATGTACTAAGTACGCACACAATGGGCATACATAGTGTTAAGATCGGAGGCTCTCATGATAGTGTTTGTTTGTTTAAAATGAATAATCAATGAATATGAAAACATGTTAGGTGCAGCGGAAGTGAAAACAAACTCTGTAAACACAATCAAATGAGAAAATAGTTTGATAAACAATTGCTTCTCATAGAGTCAAATGATTTACAAATCAAAGCAAAAGATTACAGATATGCTTACAAACTATACTCCCCCTCAGCCTGATGCCCCAAGGTTGGTTGCACACAAGATGAAAGGATTAGACATGAGGAGAAGAACCCACTCAGTCAATCAAATGTAACAGTACAGGGTACTGTTACATTTATAGGCAAACCAAACCACTGAGGTATCTCAGCTGACGTCACCATGAAAGCGACGTCTAACAGCCTAACAACCTGTATCTACTGTCCTTACACAAACACTGCTAACCTAACCACTGACTATACATAAAACATATATTTCACTAAACAACTGCTTTCTCTTTATGTCAGTGCTTTCCTCAAGGTTGATCAGTCCTTGACTGGGCAGTGCTTTATCATCAGTAAATAGGACCAGCAGTTGTTGGATACTTCAGGGTTTTCATCAGCAGTTGAAAGGGCAGCAGCAGTTGAATATGAACAACAGATAGAGACCATCAGTAGTTATAAATCACTTTCAAGGGGGGAGCAAAGTGTAAACTGCTGCTTATTGTGAATCCTCTGTTGTGACCTGGTTTTGGCTTTACATTATCTGTTCCTCTGGTAGGGTTCAATCCCAACAATCTCCCCCTGGAACAGATAATGCCAAAACCTGTCATTATTCAGGACCTTTATTACTCATCAAGAGTGCCTTAGCTTGTTCTTTGAATTCAGCTTCAAATTCCTTTGCACTCTGGTCATCCTCATCCCTACACAACGAAAGTTCAAGGAGATCCTGCAAATCTTGAACACTAAGGCCTAGTGCTTCTTTCCTTGATATGTACTTCATATTTCCATTGGATCTGACAATAGTCAATACATGGGTCTTTTGGTCAGACATCCACTTTAGTACTTTCGAACCCAATGGATTTCTTGGGAGAGATTTATTTGAAGATGAGTTGAGGGATAGTGGCCTTGAAAACATCTGCAGACTTTCAGACATTCTTTTGAAAGTTTCTTCAATGACTTTGTCTGCTGCAGCTATATCTTCTGCAGTTTCTTGTTCAATAAGTTCTTGTCTTTCAGCTTCTATCTTGTCTTTAGCAGTGTTTGGAGATGCAGGTTTGTTTAATGCCTTAAAAAGGTTTTGAAGCTTTGTTGAAGTTTCTTCTTTTAGACCCATTTTCATGATGGTATCTTTGAAGTACTCTGCTTCCTTTTCTATTACCTCTTCTTCAGTCAGCTGTTCTCCCTTTTCTTGATTTGTTACAAAGGTAGACCGGAACAGTGTGTCGAGGTTTCCTATCTTCTGTTCAAGCTTCATCATTTGTTCTTGCTTCTTAGAAGTGCTTGAAACAGTTATCTTTCTTTTCTTTAGCCTTTCATAGGCTTCATCGGTCTGCTGTTTTGACCATTTTGATATGGCTTCAGCAGTATCCATTTTTGCATCCACCAGCTCCCTTTTCTTTCTTTTATATTCAGCAGTTAAGTCAGCAATGAGCTTTTCATATTTTCTCCAGTTAGGATCATTCTTCTTCTTCGTAGGATCATTCTTAATCTTTTCAATCCTTTCTGCTTCACGCTTAAGAGCTACTACTGGCCATTCTCTGAACTGTTGTTCTTCAGCAGGATAGAATTTTTCTTTCATGATGTAGGCTAGATATTGTTTTCTTAATTCTTTCTTTTGATCAGCCTTTTCTTTGTTTAGGTCTTGTGCAAACCCTTCTATCTGCTTTACTTTTGTGAAGTAGAACTCCAGTCTTTTAGCTATGCCATCTTCGCTTAACTTTTCTTTTTCACTGTCAACCTTGGCTTTTACTTTAGCCTGCCTTGCCTTGAGTTTGAGATAATCATCTATATCCTCTGGTGGCATGTAGCCTATGAGTGAGGCAAACCTTCTTTTTGAAGGATCTTCTTCTGTATAGAATTGTCTCATCTCATTTTTTATGGCTTCAAGCTCCAGTGGATATTGTGCAGCATTAGGATCATGTATACCCTCCTCAGCAGGGATTGGCTTTCTTTTTCTGTTGAAGAGCTTTGGTTGTGATGTAGGAAAGGTGAGAGCAGTGGTGGATGACTGACTAACAGCTGTTGAAACAACTGGTGTCTCAACATCTGCTGTCATTACAACTGCTGATATGTCAGCAGTTGTCTTCTGCTTTTGAGCAGGGGATGGATGTGGTGAGTTGGTTTTTGATGATGGTGATGGTGGTGGTGAATCAAAAGGAATGAAAACCCTTCTCCTTTTTGGTTGAGGAGGGGCTGTTGGTGAAGCAGTGGTTTGAATGGTGGAGAATGACTGACTAACAGCTGTTGAAACAACTGGTGTTTCAACCGCTGTTGTCATTACAACAGATGTTGTAACATCTGTTGTCTTCTGTTTTATGACAGGAGGCAGTAGTTGTGGTGGTGTAATTGTGGATGATGGTGGTAGAGCAGTAGTTGTGGTGGTGTGTGGTAGAGTGGTGTGTGTTGAAAGTGTGTGTGTTGATGACATGGCAGCTGTTTGGCTACTGACAGCAGTTTTTGTAACTGCTGCTGCAACAGTTTTTGTAACTGCTGCTGTATCAGCTGTTTGGCTAACAGGTTTTGAGACCTGTTTTTCTTTTTCTTTTTCTTTTTCTGGCTCAATGTAGAGGCCATGCTCTATTCCCTTCGTATTCATTTTCCTCAACAGCTTGATATTCTCCCCCTTTTTGGCATTATCTGAAGGGGGGTTATCAAGGAATGATATGGAAGAAGGAGCTTTGCCAGAGACACTTTGAATGCTTGCCTTTATAGCCTTGATATCTGCTTGAGTGTCCTTGAACCTTGATTCAACCATGTTGGTCAGCATTTGTACTTGAATAGCATGCTTTTTGTCAGCCATAAGTTGCTGGGCTTCAAGCATGGGTTGAAAAATATTCCAAAGCTCATTTTCAGCAAATGCATGTTGTGCAGGTGCTTGAGCAGGAACAGCAGTGGCTTGTGCTTTCTGAGCTTTTAAAATCTCTTGCACCATCTCTTTTATTTCAGCAACTGATTCTTCAAGTTTATCAACTCTGCCCGTCAATTCCTGATATTTTGAATCATCACCTACTTTAGTAGGATCATCTGAATCCCCACTAGTAGTGGTTATATCAATGTTTGACTTAGGAACTGAGTCCCAAAAATCACCCATTGATGCCCCTTGTTCTCGGTACTGGGGACTTCTTTCTTCAGCACTTGATAAACCTTTGATGTTACTAGTGGTCAAAATAGGCTCACTAGTGGTTAACATTGGTGCTATTGAAGAAATTGCCTTCAAGGGAGTCTGATTTATGAAACAAGTGGCCAACTGGAGACCTGTTGATCCACCAGTTGTAGTTGCTGCTCCACTTGAACTACCACCGAGAGTTACTTGTAACTCAGGGGGTGTAACCTCCTCAGTTGTTGCTGGGATAGCAGAACTAGTAGCATCAGACCCAGTCACTTGTGGGGGTATACTCTCAGTGACAGGTGATAGAGAGGAACTGGTTTGTGTCTGAGCTATAGCAGCTGCATGCAACAAAGGTAGCATGGATTGTGGCATTATTATTGGTGAGGGGATGGGGGTTGAAAGAGACATGTCCTTGGGATCAGGACTGAGGAAGATGGATCCAAGTGGATTCAGAGCTTCATATTGTGGTGTCCCTGTGCTTACAACCTGATCCTTTTGTGAGGATGCAGGAGGAGTTTTAGGCATGGGTTGAGATCTTTCTTCCAACTGCTGTGAGGAAGTAGCAGCAGTGGTTTGTGGTGACTTTTGTGTTGTCACAGGCATTTCCTCTGGGATCTCATCTTCCAGAGTTGCCTTTGTTTTGGGTTTGGTGGGTTTTCTGGATGTTTTCTTTTTGGTCTTTTTGGTTATGTCAGGTGTGGGTTTCAAAGCAGTGGTTGTGCTGCTATGATCACCTGGAGCAGTGGGCTCAGCAGCTGATACCTGAGGAGCAGTTGTAACCACTAAAATCTGCTCAGGTACCCCTGCTTTTGTTTTTATTGGTGCCATCATCCTTGAAAATGTTTCTTTTGTTAAGCTTTTTATTTGACAATGAACACCTTGTTTTAGCAAATTTAAATTTTCCTTTTCAAATTTTTGTTCAAAATAGTAACTCAAAAATCTTGGAAAAAGTAAAAAATGCTTTACTTTCAACATTTTTCACCATGTCATTGAAAATCTCCTGGGAGTAGTTGTAGTCCTTATTATTCAAAATAGTAACCCAGGCTTTGAATTTTCAATGGTATTTCGTTAAAAGATGTTGTTTTATTTGAGGCACACATCAAGAGTGTGTGAAATAAAAACCTGGGTGCAGATGGAAAATAACCCTTTTATAGGGTATCTACCTTTGATTCTTCTGCATAACCCCTTTTCAGAAAATCAGCTTTTAACTCGTTTTTGTCAAAAGAGGTTTTACCGTTCTGATCATCGAGTATGAAGACTTCTGATATCGATTGTGGTGTGATTTTGATCGCTTTTCCCTGTATCGAGGAGTTAATGGCAATGACTTTATCGTCTTGTTTTTCAAGCGTCGCCTTTTTCCAAAACTCTCTCTGGGTTGGCAGATATATGGGAGCATTTACTGTCAACAAAGTTTTGTACTTTGATCCAGTTATTGTATCAATGATGGAGTCGAAGGTGTGGTTGTCTTTGGGTTTTGTGAGTAAACCCAAATAATTGTGAGATTGTTTGAATGGTATTTCGATGGGTTCTTCGGCCGTTTGAGCGACCTCTTTGGAAAGTGATGGTGATTTAGGTTTTGATTTTGATTTTGTCATTGTTGCGGAGAATAATGAAGGAAGATTTTGGAGATTTTTGAGAAGAAGGGTTGGAAACTGCTATGAGAAGAGAATTTTTGGAATTCAATTCGACAGTGTAAAAACCCTGTTTGGGGTTTAGGGCAGGGTTTTTATTTAAAAATGATTGCTGATGTGGCAGCGGTTATTAAGATCTGAGGGCTAAAAACTGACCACGTGTCAAACACTGATGAAACGGATGAAGTATGTAGAACAGTTGTTTTAAGAGTCACTGACGTATCAAGCATCAGAGGTTACAACGGTAAAAATATGGGCAGTGGATGATTTTTACTATCAGTGGATAGCATGTCAGTGGATAAGACACTGATTTTGAGCATCAGTGCTTTTCAAGAAAATGAGGGATCAGTGGTTAACTTTCAGCAGTGGACAGTGTTTAGAGATCAGACGTTGGAACAAAACAGTGGTTAGGGTAAATGGTATAATTCTGAAGGACAGGTGTTTCAGCAACAGTTTTGAAGATTTTCATTCAAGGTTTTGCCACATGTCAATTTTGAAAGACAGTGGATTAGTACCCCAGATGATGAAAACTTTTTACTAAGGCAACTCGTTTTCGTTTAATATTCAATTAAAACATAAACACCCTAGTAATTCGAGCACAGTTTGCAATCAATTTTTGATGGAAATTTAGGAGCAAGCCTGAGTATGACATGATCATGACATATGTACCATTTTCTTTTGACCCATTTATGAGGACACAGATACCACCAAAAATAAGGTATTACATCCTGACAGGAGCTGAAACTATTGCCAATAAAAACAAGCAAGAGTTCCAAATATATTATTTCTAAAAAAAATGAATAATATATCCTGGTTATTTGTGAAAATCCTTTGAAAGAAAAATGATTAAAGGATTTTCTGAGAACAGTATCAAAAAGGATCTGGTATGTTTTCAATAGAAAACATAATCATATCATTCTCAAGTTTTATGAAAAATGGTCAGTGGTTTGACATCAGTGGTAGAATTTTTTGACAACATTTTGACCACTGTTTGGTACCATTTTCTTTGTCAGTTGATTGCAAACATGAGGACACATGGATATATTTTTAAAACATTTGTCTAGTCCTCTTTGGAGTTCATTTTACTGGAATCAAAACCTTTTCCTGAACAGATGAATGCACATAGTTGCTTAATGACCATTATTACCCTAAACTTTGACTCATAAGTGTTTTATGTTTATACTCTTTTCTTTTGACTTCAAAAGTTTTGAGATAAACACACTTCTGAGTTTTTGTGAATATTAATCCAAAATCATTCTGCAGTAATGTTTTGAGAGACTTGGTTATGTTTTCACAAGTTTTTCATCCAATCTCACATTACATATGATGCGGACTATGTTGACTCCTGTTTTCTTAATGTATTTGAACATAGTTGATTTTGTCCTTTTTAGGAACTCAACCTGTTTACAACACATAAGATCTAAATAACTAAAGTTTTAATTTCCCTCTTTTAGTGTTAACAAAACAACAATGCTTTTATGAACATAGGTTTTGTTAATCTGAGGTTTGTACTTTAGTATTTAATGAAAACATCACAAATATCAAACCAACAGTTGAAATCAATATTGAAAAATATAAAACAATCCCATAATTTGACAGATATGTTCACAGATCTGAAAGCTATGGGTGACTTTTGCATGATATCACCTGTTGTGTGAAATTTGTGTGTTATATGACATCTTGGTTGATTTACAGAGTTTTTGAATAACCATTTTGAATATGATTTAATCGATACTCTGTTTTTCAACAAAATACAACCAACCTTAGTATCAATGAATTTTGAGCCGAACTGTTATGTCAAATTGATTGTTAGATCGAATTTGACTGTCCAGGCTCTGATACCAATTGTTAAGATCGGAGGCTCTCATGATAGTGTTTGTTTGTTTAAAATGAATAATCAATGAATATGAAAACATGTTAGGCGCAGCGGAAGTGAAAACAAACTCTGTAAACACAATCAAAGGAGAAAATAGTTTGATAAACAATTGCTTCTCATAGAGTCAAATGATTTACAAATCAAAGCAAAAGATTACAGATATGCTTACAAACTATACTCCCCCTCAGCCTGATGCCCCAAGGTTGGTTGCACACAAGATGAAAGGATTAGACATGAGGAGAAGAACCCACTCAGTCAATCAAATGTAACAGTACAGGGTACTGTTACATTTATAGGCAAACCAAACCACTGAGGTATCTCAGCTGACGTCACCATGAAAGCGACGTCTAACAGCCTAACAACCTGTATCTACTGTCCTTACACAAACACTGCTAACCTAACCACTGACTATACATAAAACAGATATTTCACTAAACAACTGCTTTCTCTTTATGTCAGTGCTTTCCTCAAGGATGATCAGTCCTTGACTGGGCAGTGCTTTATCATCAGTAGATAGGACCAGCAGTTGTTGGATACTTCAGGGTTTTCATCAGCAGTTGAAAGGGCAGCAGCAGTTGAATATGAACAACAGATAGTGACCATCAGTAGTTATAAATCACTTTCAAGGGGGGAGCAAAGTGTAAACTGCTGCTTATTGTGAATCCTCTGTTGTGACCTGGTTTTGGCTTTACATTATCTGTTCCTCTGGTAGGGTTCAATCCCAACACATAGCATAAAATGTATTGTAAAGCAATGTACTAAGTACACACACAATGGGCTTACAAAGCATGAAATGTAATGTAAAGCAATGTACTAAGTACGCACACAATGGGCATACATAGCATGAAATGTAATGTAAAACAATGTACTATAATGTACTAACGAACATAGCAGGTATATGATGTGAAAACATGGAAAGCATGAAAGTAACAAGTAGGCACATGTGTTCCACCCCAAAACAGTATGGAAAACAGTAAAATAGGGGTCTATGTACTCACTTGAGATTGCTCAGAAGTCCTAAGATAACCACCAAGCAATGCTAGAGATCACGGAATCAAACGGCACCTAATATAGGTAACTATGTTAATAAACCGGACCTAAATCAGATGATCGGATAGAATGCGGGTTCGTAAACCAAACGAGTATGGAGACTCGTGTAATATGGTTTAACAAAGCCTACATACTAAATGAAACCTAACATAAGTGCTTACGACCCGTTTAGGTAGCTTATGCTACTTTAACGCGTCGCTCGCGTGAAACGCGTTCGGACCGCCTAACTAGTCCTATGACAAGTAAAATATGCCTTAACATATCTAATATTGTTACCAAAACAGTTTAGATACCAAAATTTATGTTACATATGCTTAAAATGAATTTTGGCGTCAAAAGGGCATTTTGGTAATTTACCTAAGGCATATAAACTACCTATCATACAACTACTTAAACGAAGCGACCATAAGGTATAACCTCGGAAGGTTATTCCCTATATACTATGGTCACCTAATGTGTTTGGTCGGATCCTAATGATCGACCAAATGGGTCGGGTTCGAAGGTATAAGCGATTTATCAGATCGCTTACCCTTACGACCCTAGACAACGTGGTAATCAGTAGGCATAGTCACAAGGGACTATAACCATCGTGATTACAATCACGTTGTGAAGTTCAAACGAACTTCGCATTGACCATAAACAGGTCAATGCAGAAAATCAAACAAAGTTTGACTTTCGGACTCGAAAAGAAATAAAAGAACGAAGGAACACTTACGAAGGGTCCCCGAATGCTAATCTAGATCAAAATAGCTCAGGTATGAAACAAAGGTTTCAACTTAGAGCACATTAGATCAGATTCTTGTGAGGAAAAGTGAAGGGTGGAGGTGGGTATTTATAGTTTTCGGTTCACCGTTAGGATCATTTCTTGGAAAAGGGGGCACGATCTAAGCCGTACACTTGTTGGAAAGTTGTGGTAACTCATTTGCCATCCACCATAAGAGTTTGACACTTGGCACTTGGCCTTTGGAGAGTGTTAAGGGCTGTTAACAGCTGAAAAAAAACGTTTTGCTGCATCTGGCCCCTGTTTACGGACCTAGTTTGGCAGATTTACAGTTTCAGTCCCTGCAACCTCAAAACTTGGTTTTCGATGCGTTTTTTTTTTTTTTTGACATGTTTAAGCCCCGTTAACCCCATTTCAAAGCTCTAAAATGAAGTTAAAGTAGGGAACTTAAAATGACGCGACGAATGGATTTTTCTCAGATGTCGGTTCGTTTGGCCATACGATCGCGATGTTCGCTTAATTACGACGGAATGCGCATAAGCGCGAAAAACGATCCAAATGACGCGACGAATGGATTTTTCTCAAGCCTAAACACTAAAATAAAATATTTTAGTGCTTACATAAATTTTTGGATGTCCGGATGTATTCAGAACGTAAGTTATGCGCGAAAGTGTAAACTTGTGCACTTTTTGACGCTTTTAGTCCCTGAATGTCCCAAAAGTTTATTTTAGCACACCGAACACCTCAAAGCCTATTTCTAAGCTATGTAAAGGTTATTTATGGTATGTTTAACTTATGGTCATGTTCCGGAATGTTCGTTACAGTTCAAATTGGCATACTTTCGTAGTTTGTCAAGTTTAGTCCCTGTAAGCGAATTAACTTGTTTTTGCCATACCAAAGCCTTTAAAACTTATTTCTAAGTTATGTAAAGGTTATTTAAGGTATGTTAAGTATATGTTGATGTTTCGGAGTATTTTTCACATTAAACTGGTTACGTTTACGCACCAGTTTGCGTATAACTCTCCAGAAAGCGATATAGAGTTTGAAATTGAGTAAAAGTTAAAACATGAAAAAATGTAAAACATAACCAAACAAACATTTGGATCCAATAACATTGTTTTATTGATAATTGAACTGTTCACAATGATCACAAGCACAGATGTTACAATTAGCTCCGCTCCCTGTTCTTCTCACAACGACTTCCCCAACGAGATAAGGGTGATTTCCTTACCTCGGTGATCGTTACCGACTCTCCTTTTCCAAAGAAACTTTATCATGCCAACTACACGATCACTTAAATCTTTTGTCATTTTGTCAAAATTTCTACTTATGCAAAAATTTCAAACCTCATTATTTTATTAAACGCATTTCTTACCCTAAAATCTATTTTACATAAATCACATGCACAAAATTCCTAATCATACCTTAAATGCTTTATTACCCGATTTTCAAAATCTTATGAAATGCTACCTATCAACCTGGTCGGTCTAATAAGTCTCTTGCCCACGATTTTCATATTTTGTCCAATCACTAAAACTTGCTCCCATTATACTATTATACTAAAGGCGTTTTGTTCCTAATAGGGAACCAATGAAACTTTCACTCGTATACGTACAAAAAATATAGATATCACTTCGTCAACCCCGATTAATTGATAAACATGATCAATTCATAGTCAACCTAACCAACAAATGCAAATAGCCTATCCATACACCCTCGAGACTTCAATTTTCAACAACATATCCTAACTTAGAACTAGCTCTCCTACCAGAAAATCCCTCGATACCGTAGAACAAGGATGAACTCTTACAACCCTCGTCTATGCTCAGAACCTAAGAAACTCGATACGAACCATACCTAGAGAAAGCTTCCAAGGCCCATGACCTGTAACCCACTCGTACACTATACCGTTAAACACCAAGCATCATACATATAGGTATTTAGTTGGAACCCGACACTTTACTATCAATCTACCGTTCGATCAATCTACCACAATCATCTTACCGATCAAACTAACTCCCAATGCATACGTTAGACGTAGTAACGCTACACCTACACGACTATACCAACGAAGTTCGACTATCTATAAGTTCATTTTGCTAAATTCTTTTCAAAGACTAAAGTTTCACGAAAATTTCAGAAATACAACTCTTCGTATTTTAATTCAATATACTTTAAATGAAGCAAACCCACTGTTTTCAAAAATCTTTTCAGACACCACTAATACACAATTCTATATCCAAACACATGGGTAAGGAAACTTCATAGGAGCAGACAATCTCCGACACACGTAAATCCATTTCTTTTTGAAACAAAAGTAGCATTTTCTTCTTACATCTCGCATCACAAATGGATACTTTATATTCATTTGACATTCATAAATCTAACTCTCCCCTCCCGACAATAAACTCAACGATTAGCTCAAACAATTACACATGCGTATAGTCGTACATGTTATAATCAATGTTTCATGATAATCTCATGCATATTATCATTACACTTCGTTTTTGCACACTCAAAAATTTCAAGATCATCATATATGCTTAAACTCATTATGCTTCAATTTATACTATATACGTAAATTGTCATCATTCATACTCATACTCATACATTCGAACCTATACGTGAACTTAACCCGAGTGGTTCTCTTACGTTGGTCACATACATACTTAATCAAAATCATACTTACATGCTTAATTTTCATAACACACACACATACTCACTTTTAATGTTACTGAATACACTACTATTACAAACTATGCGGATCACGCAATGACCAACGTAATCGCGGGTGCACACGAGATTATAGTAGTAGACGCATGAAAACCATAGAGTCTTCTACTGTGTACCGTAAGACACGGAACGTAACATGACACCGAATAACGAAACGGACGTAACATGGTTAGAACATGGTGGATACACCGCTGATACATCCTATATAAGTGTTTCTACCATATTACCAAATTTTCGTAAAACGTGCCATGAGAAATTCAGTGTTTTTTCCAGACCTCATTTAAACGCGATTAAACAAACTTTGGTAACTCAAAACGCACTGGTAAACGTGCGATATCCGATTATCCATGACGAAACCTCATCCTCAAAAAAAATCGTTAGCCGAAACGGCAACAACTATCACTAACATTTATCAACGCTTCATATTCGCATTATATCTGATAATCATACCATTCATACCCTTGTATTCATCTACCGAATTGTTCATTCACTCTCGAAACACGATTATTCCCAGTTATTCTTTAGACATGTTAACCAAACCTTATTTACAACAAATCGGCCAAACGTTCCATCCCTTAAAACACTTCTCTACTTTTAAGGCTACCCTCCATACTTTATT
The DNA here is from genome assembly GCA_030545235.1 of Helianthus tuberosus. Taxonomy (NCBI): domain Eukaryota; kingdom Viridiplantae; phylum Streptophyta; class Magnoliopsida; order Asterales; family Asteraceae; genus Helianthus; species Helianthus tuberosus. Next base: position 38,344,348 of record CM060437.1, read on the forward strand.
ACGCACAAACTTTACTAAGTCAGCCCATTACCATCAAAGCCTTTTTGAAAACATAAATCCTACCATTCCAGTTTTTCCACAAATAAACAATTTTCTACAAACATGTTGTAACGCCATGCGTTTTCATATTTTCTATATTTGGAAACCCTTGCTTAAAATCCTATTTTTTGGAAACTTTGTACTCTTGTATGCCGTCTTTGGTTGCAATCGATATATTATCCAAGACTCTTGACTCGTTATTACGCAATGGAACTCGATGCTCGTTAAACTAGTTAAAACTCTTAAAATAACGAGTTTCGGAAGCTTCGTGAAATGAATAATCGTTTAAAGATTTTATTCGTTTATAAATATGGTTATTTACCTATCCTATTTTATTTAATTAATTAAATAAATTAATTTTACTATTTAAAAAGTTTAATTTTTATAATATCTAGTTAGTCTCGTTAGATATTAAAGTTAGTAAACTAACCTAGTTAGTTTGTATTATAAAGTTAGTTCATTCTCTTAAAAAACTATATAACTTAGTTAGATTAAATTGTAAGTTAGTTCCTTTAAATAGTAACATAAGTTACTAAATTAAAGCCTAGGGGCTGTTTATGCAATTGCGGAAAGTTTAGGGCTGCAATAACAAATAAGAAATAAAAAGATGCAGACCACAGGAATCAAACCTGGGGCAACACCTTCGCAACACGCGCCCAAACCACTCGGCTGTGGTCTTCTTATTGAACAAAACCCATCACTTAATTCATTTAAACACTCAGTTAAACGACCTGATCAGTGCATCAGGCCTGAACAGACGTGAAATTTGGCGGTTTTCTTGTGTTTCTTTGAGTTTTAAACTCATTTTAACATTTATTACACAACCACAACTTGACCTAACTCTTCCCTATAAAAACTCATCATCCTCCAAGGTTTTTACACTTTACAAATCGTCAAAAACACTCTCAAAATCCCTCTAATCAACTGCAAATTTGAAGATTCGAGTAGAAGCACCAACCTTCACAAAAGTGAGCATAACTCACTCATTTCTTATCCGATTCACTCGATTCTTTTTCCTACTTCTTTGTATTGACCTTAGCTACGTTTCCAGAGGTTTCTCATGGAAAACCAAGCCCTGGAATGTCGCCAAAAAGGCTCCAAAGTGGACTGTTTGTTTCTGATTTCGTTTAAACTTGTTAATCTTAGTTGAACTTGAGTCTAACTCATCTCAAACCTATGTCCTAATGCTTATAACCTCATCTATGGTTAGTTAGGCTTAAAAACAAGGTTGAGACATGTTAAATCAGAGGTTAAAAGCTCACAAACTTTTTGTTTTAGGTAGGGTTTTACCCACAAGAAGTGTTCAAGCTTGAAGCTTGATGAATGTGTGATTGTTAGACTAGCTTGGGCTATCTTTCATAAAAAATCCCCACACTTCTTGATGTTTTCTCATAGATTAGTTGTTGTATTTCATTATTCTTGTATGTTCATAACCCTCCTTGCTGTTCATACTTAGAGGTGCCTAAATGAAGACTTTAGTCTTCTACCTCATGCTTGACATATATGATGTAATATACACTATGTAATACTTAAGTAACAACCAAATAATCGAACTCTTGGTGATGAACTAATGGACATTCGTCAAGCTAGTGGATTGTATCATCTTAGACCTTGACAACTTGTCACGATTCTAATGGAATATTGTTCCATGAAAACATTTAAACTCTTTTAGAGTTTCATAGTGTCAAGAACAAGTGTCATAGGTGTTAGATGATTATTTTCATATGTTTATTTTCATGCTATTTAAACTCCAAATCCCTAGAACCATATATAAACACCTCTGAAACTCCAAATCGAACACATTCAACTTTCTAGTCTCAACAACTTCGTCACTTTGGATAATCGGAAAGCATATGCAATTTTGTGAGTATACTCGAACCCATTTTACTTTTAAACACTTTTGGGTGCAACATGTATTCTATGTAAAAACACAAAAACACTTGAAACTATTTGAATCACACTTTATCCATTGAAACATGTTAATCTCCCGCTAGACTATTGGGAGTGAAACTTGAACAATTTGATGCTTGTTAATCTCGTATGCTTCGTAAACTATTTGTGTTGATATACGCCCATTAACTTTGCTAGCCCACCTTAACAATTATAGCGCTATAGGAGTAATTAGGGGTGCAAACGAGCCGAGCCGAGCCCGAGCTTGACCAGGCTCGAGCTCGAGCTCGATTAACTTATGAGAGCTCGGGCTCGAGCTCGATTCGAGCTTTATTTTCAAAGCTCGAGCTCGGCTCGTTTGTATTTTCTCAAGCTCGAGCTCGGCTCGGGCTCGGCTCGTTTATTATTTATTAGTTAGTATATTAAATAAAAATAATATAAATTATAGACTTTTTAGGCTCGCGAGCTCGATAAGTGAAGCTCGGGCTCGAGCTCGTTTACTAAATAAGCTTATTTTTAGGTTCGAGGTCGGCTTGTAAACAAATTTAAATAAGCTCGGCTCGACTCGGCTCGTTTACACTAAGGCTCGATAAGGCTCGACGAGCCTAACGAGCTTCACATGCGAGGCTCGAGCTCGGGCTCGATAAACAAACGAGCTTTGTTTTGAGGCTCAAGCTCGGCTCGGGCTCGATAAGGCTCGGCCCGTTTCGAGCTTTTTCTCGAGCCGATCTCGAGTAGCTCGCGAGCCGCTTGGCTCGTTTGCACCCCTAGGAGTAATGCACCGCTCACGATTCTTGGGGTATTGTTAAGTCAAACATGTTAACCTCCCTTTATTCTATCCGGGGATAGGCTATTTTAACACATTGGATTCTTGGGTTTGAACATATTGTTACACAATCTCAGCGTACTAGTAACTTGCATATTGTTGTTCATGTTGGATACGAGCACGTTAAACAAATTTATTTTATGTTATACTATGTATCAAACTTGTATACTCGCCTTTGCTTTTGCATTGAACTCTATTTTAATACATGTTGCAGGTTTGATAGACAAGATGATGCTAAGTGAAGAAACAAGATCTAGGTGGACTTAGAAACACATTTAGATAAATCTATTCTATCAATGTATCTTTGAAACAATGTTGTCTTATTTGATTTTTGTGTGACATTTTTAGCAATTTTATGAAATTTGAATTAAATCTATATTGTCACATAGCATTATGAAGTTTTGAGCAATTTGTTCGTCTCATCCCGATGTTTCCGCCATCGGTTGGGGTGTGACAGATTGGTATCAGAGCCATAACTATAGGGAATTAGGAAAAGTAGGAATGCTTTTACTTAGTCTATAGTTTTAGAGCCTTATTTTTACGATTTTGCTAGAAACTACTTGCATGCTACTTTAATTACTTCTTATTTATCATCTTTTTATTTTTTAAACATATATGTCACTTATGTGTTGATACTTGATATGCCATCCTTATGTATTAATACTTGTGTCATTATGTGTTACTATTTGTTTTAATATTCCATTCTTTATGTGCTATTCTTGACATGTTTTAATACGCTTTTCCTCATACATTTTACTCGACTATTCTAAATCCGCAAACACTCATATTATATAAACGAGACAACTTCACCAAAATAGGCGTGAAACCCACCCACAATTTGGTGAACGACTCTCAATCTACCTTTTTTTTTCACGTGATTCGTCATCAAGTTAGGAGTGAAGTCCTCAACTTGATGAATAATTTCAATTTCAAATTCTAGTGGACCCTCGTCAACGTGTCGAAATTAAATTTTGACCCGATGAGTACCAACCACACTTAGGGCACGAAATCGTCAAGTTAGGGGTGAAACCCGCATCTTGTCGACTATTCCCACTCCTTGATTTTTCATAAATCCCGCCAAGTCTCGAATTTTCGATTGAATTGGGACATGTAGTAACCGGAAGGGTGAATACCGTTAACCGACGTGTCGGCGAAAGTATACCACCTATTAGGCCAAAGCATGCTCCTCAAATCCAAAAGACTTTTCGACCACTTTGGTTAGTCAACGTTCCGTTTTGGAACCGTCCAAGTTTTAATCGAATTTACGTTTTATTATTCTCAATCATTTATGATACAATCCCCTAATTTCGAATTCGAATTATTTTCAAGATTTCACTTTTATGCATATATCGCACTAATACTTTTTTTTCATACATTTATACGTTATTCACATACATGATTTCACATAATATTATTTATATCTCTCATAACAATAAATGGAGGCGTATCATCAAGATAGGAGTGATTTCCTTACATTGACGACTAACTCCGTTTCTTTTCTTATCTTACAACGACCTCACCAACGAGTTAGGGGTGATTCCCTTACTTAGGTGATCGTTACCAATGTCACACCCCGACCGCGTAAAACAACAAATCGCGGCGGAAACATCGGGGCGTGTTGCAACAGAATTAATGTTTCATAACCATGGATATCAAAAGTGTTTCGTTATATTAAACATTGAGTAATTACATCGTCTGGAAATCTAAATACACTATTTAAACATAGTCTATCATTGTTATTGAGTCACTAAGGCCTTGTCCAGTCCTATGTGAGCATGCATCTTATCAATCGATATCATCCAACATACCTGAAACATATGTGAAAACGAGGTCAGCAAAGAAATGCTGGCGAGTACATAGGTTTTGTAGGAGTGTCGAAATCATGGCTAGTTTAGACGTTGCAATACTTTATTTAAAAACCTTGTTTTGAAAAGAGTATAATATTGCAACTTAATTAACCAACTCAAATCAAGCGAGTTATAATTTGTAAAACCTCGTAGCCATGACTCTTAACCCAAAAACATTTGTTTTAGTACATTATTTGAAAAACAATGATAAGTTCAGGTGATATGTATCAGTAATAGAATAATGCATGATTAAATGAATAACCATGTAAAAATGAGTTTGTATAAGATAAGTTGTTTGTAAATAAATGTCTTGTGAAAAGTATGTTACTCGTATAAAATGTTCTATGTCTCAAACTGAAATGATTCAAATAACGCTACAATATGTAATACCATACAAACACTTATATATAGGAAGTACCAGCGGCGTATCCACCATGCTTGTATCATATTACACACGCATCGTTACTTAATCACTTAATCAAACCAAACCAAACAATGTAAAATGTCTATGTCAAATATCCATGTCAAATGTCTATGTCAAATATCCATGTATGGCAAGTGAAATGTCTCAACTAAACCATATGCACAAAAACAAAGTATTGAAGTAAAAACTTGGTTTAAATCAAAGTTATGTTTTGTGGGAAATACATGATCAAATGTCAATCATGTACAAATGTTTACCAAATCGTTAAACCATCGTGTGAAAACCAATCGTTAAATTCGTTTTAGGTCGTGAAACTACTTAAATGATCGTCTCGCTAATAACATTCAAACCTTCTTGACTCGCATTAATAAACCCTTACCAAAGGATAGATTAACAATTCGCATTAATAAACCCTTACCAAAGGATAGATTAACAATTCGCATTAATAAACCCTTACCAAAGGATAGATTAACAATTCGCATTAATAAACCCTTACCAAAGAGTAAATTAACAATTTCAGATTCAGTCGCTACCCACAACACCCACACATAACTACGGGTGTAGTAACTAACGGGATTTGTCAGATCCTATGGTACCATAACCTAATACTGGTCGGCTTGATCATTGCTAATGAATGTCATTTGTTATGTAACTACAACCAACAAGTTTGTTCACTTTATGAAATCGTTATTAGTTTTGTATAAATCGCCTTAATCGTTTTTGAAACCATCGTTATAACATCGAAAACATTTAGCACATATGAGTCACCCCAAAACAATTGAAAACAGTAAAATAGGGGAAGAATGTACTCGCCTGGGAGTGCTTAGGAGTCTTGAACAACTACCAAGTAAGCTAGAGGAGTCCCGGAAATCAAACGGTACCTAATATAGGTAACTACATAATTAACCCGGACCTAAATCGGAAGACTGGGTAGCAGGAGGGTTTGTAAACCAAATGAGTGTAGGAACTCATATGATATGGTTTAACAAAGCCTACATACTAAATGAAACTTAACCTAAGTATTATCGACCCATCGCGACCCATTAAGGTAACATACGTTACTTTAACGTGTCGTGCGCGTGAAACGCGTTCGGACCGCCTAACTAGCCCTATGACAAGTGTTATATGCCTAAACATATTACATAATCAGTTACGTGACAAAGGTTTAGGTTACATATGCTTAATTACCAATTATACATGAAAAGGGTATTCTGGTAATTTACCTAAGGCATATAAACTACCTATCATACAACTACTTAAACGATGTGACCATAGGGTATAACCTCGGAAGGTTATTCCCTACCTACTATGGTCACCTAATGTGTTTGGTCGGATCCTAATGATCGACCAAACTGGGTCGGGTTCGAAGGTATAGGCGATTTATTAGATCGCCTACCCTACGACCCTAGACAACGTGGTAATCAGTGGGCATAGTCCCAAAGGACTATGACCAACGTGATTACACTCACGTTGCGAAGTTCAAACGAACTTCGCATTGACCATTACTGGTCAACGCTGAAAGTCAAACAAAGTTTGACTTTCTGACTCGAAAAGCAGTAAAAATAAGGAAAAGAACGAAAGAATACTTACCCAGGGTCCAAGAATGGAAGGTTTGAACTCGAACACTCTCAGGTATGAAGTGTTAAACACGACAACTTAGAGAGCAAGTTCAGATTCAAAGGTGTGAGTTTTTGGGTGTGATGTTGGTGGGTATTTATAGGAAATGGTCCACCGTTGGGATCGTTTCTTGGATAATGTGCCATGAATCCAACCCGTACACTTGTCGGAACCTTATGGTAACTAAAATTCCATCCTTATCACATGACTAGACAATTAGGAACATGTGGTTGTGGTTAAATCTGCTGAAAACAGGCTGTTAGAAACTCTGCATCTGGTCAGAAGACCCCATACGCATCGTAGGGCAAAAACCCATACGCATCGTAGGGCTTAACTTTGGCAGATTTACACTTTTGGTCCTTGAACTGTATTTAGGCCATTTTTGACACGTTTAAGGCCCGTTAACCCCATTTCAAAGCTCTAAAATGAAGTTAAAGTATAGGGAACTTAAAACATGCTCAAAAATATATCGGATGTCGGTTCGTTTAACCGTACGGTTGCGTTGTTCGGTTAATTACGACGGAATGCGCATAAGCGCGAAAAACGATCCAAATGACGCGACGAATGGATTTTTCTTAAGGCGAACACTAAAATATAATGTAGTCATGCTTACATAAATTTTTGGATGTCCAGATGTATTCAGAACGTAAGTTATGCGCGAAAATGCAAACTTGTGCACTTTTTGACGCTTTTAGTCCCTGAATGACACAAAAGTTTATTTTAGCATACCGAACACCTCAAAGCCTATTTCTAAGCTATGTAAAGGATATTTATGGTATGTTTAACTTATGGTCATGTTCCGGAAGGTCTGTTACAGTTCAAATTGGCATACTTTCGCAGTTTGTCAACTTTAGTCCCTGTAAGCGATTAAACTTTGATTTCATCACACCAAACCTTCCAAAACTTATATCTAAGTTATGTAAAGGTTATTTAAGGTATGTTAAGCCTACGTCACTATTCCGGAGTGTTTGTTGCATTAAACTGGTTATATTTACGCATCAGTGCGCGTATAACCTTCCAGAAAGCGATTTAAAGCCTGAAATTGAACAAGAGTTGATATGTGTAAACGATACACATATTTTTACAAATCCCAAGTATGAAATATAATATTTCATTGGTTTGGTATTTGTTTGATGGCCGTGAAGGCACAGGTGTTACAACCAAGACTTTATTTTAATATACTTTATTATATACAAACTATCATGTTTATACTCAAATTGATTATTATTAGTCAAGTTCTTATTCATCTCAACATGCATTATTTAAACTTACTTCTTATACTACAACCTATTTTCACATTCACCCATATACACGAAATTCTTAATCATACCATAAACGTTTTGTTACCCGATTTTCAAAACTTTATGAAATGCTACCTATCGACATAATCGGTTTGATGAATCTCATGCCCATGAACTTCATACCCAACCTAATCGATAAAAATTCATTGTTAATTGTTCATTGTTCATTGATTGTTCATTGTTCATTACTTAAATTCTAGTACCACAAACTTCATACTCGACGTAATCACTAAAACACGCTCACATTATATCATTATACTAAAGACATTTATTCTCAATCGAAAACCAAACCAACTTTTCTTACATGCTTATAAAACCTTGTAGGCGTTATAAGATCATTTTGCTAAAACCCACTTTTCAAAATCCAAAAATCATTTTGCCAAAAACTCTTTTCAAAGTCACTAAGTTCAAGTTTGCTAAAATCTTTTTCAAGGACTAAAGCTTTCGCAAACGCCTCTAAAATGCAACTCTTCATATTGTGATACAAAATACTTTAATAATGCGAACTTGTCGTTTTCAAAAACCTATTTTCATACACCGCTCAATACACAATTTCACATTCAAAACACGTGGGCAAGAAAACTTCATAGGGACCGACAATCTTCAACCTACGTAAATTATTTTTTTTCAAGAATAGCATTTTCGTTCTTTTACAAAGTACATCTCACGTAACCAATAGATACTTTATATCCTTTTAACATTCACAACTTGATTCTACATTCAAGTCAAACTCAAACCAGTTTGATATGATAAAAGCAACGTTTTAGTCAAACAACTATACATGCATATCATCTTACACATGTTAGTCGACGTTTCGCGACCAACTCACATATATTATTCGTATTTACATACGCAACACTTCTTGATCATTTTGGTATACCTAAAATTCGTTGTATTCAAATTGTACTATATACTCAATCATCACCATACATGTTTATACTTCTAATCATACTCATACCATACTTATACTTATACTTATGCTCATACGCATACTCATACGCATACTTATATTCATACTCATATTCATGCATACGTACCTATACGTGAGCGTAACCAGAGGGTTTCACTTACGTTGGTCTCATACATACTTAAGCATAAACATGCTTATATACTACACTTCTATACACATACAATTTTATTTTCAGAATTTATGTGTACCTTAATTCATACGCAATTAGTGCAAGCTATGCAGATCCTGCGACGATCAATATAATCGCGGGTGCACACTGGATTATAATGATAGGCGTATGAGAACCATAGAGTGTACTACTGTGTATGGTAAAACACGGAATGTAACATTGCACCGAATGGCGAAACAGATGTAACATGGTCAAAACATGGTGGATACGCCGCTGGTACATCCTATATATAAGTGTTTCCACCATATTACTAAACTTTTGTAGGACGTTCCATGAGTAATTCAGTGCTTTGCAAACCTTTAGACATAATTCAACTTTAAACAACTCACAAACGCATTTTATCTGATTATCCACGACGCGACTTCATTGTTAGCATGCTACTTTCGTCTATCCAATACTTATACCATCTTTATACTTGCATTCATTAAGAGTCACTCGTTCACTCCCATACTCTCACTATTCTCCATTATTCCTTTCTCTTATACGAACCTCGTTCACAATCACATCGGTTTAAAAATTCGAATCCTAACTTATCTCTTTACCTTTAAAACCATCTTTATTCTTGTGTAAACATACTTAGTAGACCGTTATCACTTTATTTACCAAACCTTCTCGTTCCTCTCAATAAACAACTTTTACAAATGTGCGATTTTATACTGTCCTTAAAAACTTCTTACACAAACTACCCCACAAACCGTTTTAATACAAAGACCTCCTTCGTAAATAGGATACATTTTGAAACACCTCCAAATGTAGTTATTCAAACTCGTTTAAACTCACCTTACCCATATACACACCTATACGTTTTCAATTATGTTTGGTACCTCAAATCAATTTAGACAAACGAACTCCTTTACAAATGTATCTTATCAATCTTCGAAATTCCTAACTTTTTACGTTTCAAAATTTTCAAGTCTCAGTTTTGAATAATCACCTTTTTGCCAAAACTCTTCAAGTCTTCCTCTTGAATAAATTTCGGGACGAAATTTCCTAAAGGATGGGAGACTGTAACGCCATGCGTTTTCATATTTTCTATATTTGGAAACCCTTGCTTAAAATCCTATTTTTTGGAAACTTTGTACTCTCGTATAACGTCTTTCGTTGCAATCGATATATTATCCAAGACTCTTGGCTCGTTATTACGCAATGGAACTCGATGCTCGTTAAACTAGTTAAAACTCTTAAAATAACGAGTTTCGGAAGCTTCGTGAAATGAATAATCGTTTAAAGATTTTATTCGTTTATAAATATGGTTATTTACCAATCCTATTTTATTTAATTAATTAAATAAATAAATTTTACTATTTAAAAAGTTTAATTTTTATAATATCTAGTTAGTCTCGTTAGATATTAAAATTAGTAAACTAACCTAGTTAGTTTGTATTATAAAGTTAGTTCATTCTCTTAAAAAACTATATAACTTAGTTAGATTAAATTGTAAGTTAGTTCCTTTAAATAGTAACATAAGTTACTAAATTAAAGCCCAGGGCTGTTTATGCAATTGCTGAAAGTTTAGAGCTGCAATAACAAATAAGAAAAAAAGAAATAAAAAGATGCAGACCACAGGAATCGAACGTGGGTCAACACCTTCTCAAACACGCGCCCAAACCACTTGGCTGTGGTCTTCTTATTGAAGAAAACCCATCACTTAATTCATTTAAACACTCAGTTAAACGACCTGATCAGCGCATCAGGCCTGAACAGACGCGAAATTTGGCGGTTTTCTTGTGTTTCTTTGAGTTTTAAACTCATTTTAACATTTATTACACAACCACAACTTAACCTAACTCTTCCCTATAAAAACTCATCATCCTCCAAGATTTTTACACTTTCCAAATCATCAAAAACACTCTCAAAATCCCTCTAATCAGCTGCAAATTTGAAGATTCGAGTAGAAGCACCAACCTTCACAAAAGTGAGCATAACTCACTCATTTCTTATCCGATTCACTCGATTCTTTTTCCTACTTCTTTGTATTGACCTTAGCTACGTTTCCAGAGGTTTTTCATGGAAAACCAAGCCCTGGAATGTCGCCAAAAAGGCTCCAAAGTGGACTGTTTGTTTCTGATTTCGTTTAAACTTGTTAATCTTAGTTGAACTTGAGTCTAACTCATCTCAAGCCTATGTCCTAATGCTTATAACCTCATCTATGGTTAGTTAGGCTTAAAAAAAGGTTGAGACATGTTAAATCAGAGGTTAAAACATCACAAACTTTCTGTTTTAGGTAGGGTTTTACCCATAAGAAGTGTTCAAGCTTGAAGCTTGATGAATGTGTGATTGTTAGACTAGCTTGGGCTATCTTTAATAAAACAATCCACACACTTCTTGATGTTTTCTCATAGATTAGTTGTTGTATTTCAGTATTCTTGTAGGTTCATGACCCTCCTTGTTGTTCATAACAACAAGTGAAGTGGTGACCAATAGAGGTACCTAAATGGAAGCTTGTTCTTCCTACCTCATGTATGAATTCTATGATACTTAGAGGTGCCTAAATGAAGACTTTAATCTTCTACCTCATGCTTGACATATATGATGTAATATACACTATGTAATACTTAAGTAATAACCAAATAATCGAACTCTTGGTGATGAACTAATGGACATTCGTCAAGCTAGTAGATTGTATCATCTTAGACCTTGACAACTTGTCACGATTCTAATGGAACCTTGTTCCATGAAAACATTTAAACTCTTTTAGAGTTTCATAGTGTCAAGAACAAGTGTCATAGGTGTTAGATGATTATTTTCATATGTTTATTTTCATGCTATTTAAACTCCAAATCCCTAGAACCATATATAAACACCTCTTAAACTCCAAATCGAACACATTCAACTTTCTAGTCTCAACAACTTCGTCACTTTGGATAATCGGAAAGCATATGCAATTTTGTGAGTATACTTGAACCCATTTTACTTTTAAACACTTTTGGGTGCAACATGTATTCTACGTAAAAACACAAAAACACTTGAAACTATTTGAATCACACTCTATCCATTGAAACATGTTAATCTCCCGCTAGACTATTGGGAGTGAAACTTGAACAATTTGATGCTTGTTAATCTCGTATGCTGCGTAAACTATTTGTGTTGATATACGCTCATTAACTTTGCTATCCCACCTTAACAATTATAGCGTTATAGGAGTAATGTACCGCCCACGATTCTTGGGGTATTGTTAAGTCAAACATGTTAACCTCCCTTTATTCTATCCGAGGATAGGCTATTTTAACGCATTGGATTCTTGGGTTTGAACATATTGTTACACAATCTCAGCGTACTAGTAACTTGCATATTGTTGTTCATGTTGGATACGAGCACGTTAAACAATTTTATTTTATGTTATACTATGTATCAAACTTGTATACTCACCTTTGCTTTTGCATCGAACTCTATTTTAATACATGTTGCAGGTTCTATAGACAAGATGATGCTAAGTGAAGAAACAAGATCTAGGTGGACTTGGAAATAGATTTAGATAAATCTATTCTGTCAATGTATCTTTGAAACAATATTGTCTTATTTGATTTGTGTATGACATTTTTAGCATTTATATGAAATTTGAGTTAAATCTATATTGTCACATAGCGTTATGAAGTTTTGAGCAATTTGTTCGTCTCATCCCAATGTTTCCGCCATCGGTTGGGGTGTGACACATGTGATTCTACTAATACGCCTTAAAATCGATAAAACTTTTCTTACAACCTACTGTGCGGGCCGGAATTTTTATCAAAATATATTCTATTTTATACGAAAACTTTTATTCTTAGGTCACATCCTTTCAAAATACTTCTCCTATCGAGTTATTCAACTTGGTCACACTCACTTTCCTACACACACATGTACGTTTACTTACGATGGGTGCCTCAAATCACCTTAGTCAAACGAACTACTTTTACAAACCTACCCATTTCATCCTTCAAAATTTCCATGCATTTTTAACACACTTATACTTGAACTTCACGTAGACTTTAGACTTTAAACTTCAAAATTGCGATTTTAGCCAACCGTTTTAACCAAAATTCCTTTTTCCAAAGTCTTACTCTTAAATAAAATTCGGAGATGAAATTTCTTAAAGTACGGGAGACTATAATGCTCCGCATTTTTTGTACTTTCCATATTTAGAAAGTTGTATTTCCATTTTTATTTTTAGAAACTTGTAGTCTTACTTCATTTGAATCCTTGTAATCTCGAGACTTTGATCATAATGGAAATCGTATTTTTATATCAACCTTGTTTAATCATACATGCATAATATGTAATCAGTCGCGAAATACACTTTTTAATTTAAAACCGAGACGTACATCGAGATTATATTTTCTCAGAATCAGATTCATACATGTGTCATACTTATAATATACCTGCATACACCTTTATAGCATAAAATAACCAACAATACAAGTGCAAGGACCAAAAATGAAAATTTTCATCTCCCCAATCATTTTCTTTAATGTCCTAACCTCCAACCAACTTATTTAATACCCCAAACCCACCTTCTAACTTCCAACCAACTCATTTAATACCCTTCCTAACTCCTAACCACATTCTTTTAAACCCCAACCACCCTTATGTAAACCCCAACCACTTAATCTTCTTATAAATATCAAATCTAACACCTTCCAAACACTTGCACCACCTCCAAATTACTTCCAAACTCTCTCAAATCTCCATGATTTTCAACTTTGGGCAAAAAGTTCAAGAACCAAAATTGGTAACTTCGGTGTTCCAGCAACTCAAGACTTGTCAAACTCACTAAGTGGAAATTTCTTCGCAAACCGTGAGTATACTCGAAAACCCTTTTTCATTTTACACTTTTGGGTGCAATATGTTTACTTATTCAACTTACACCATCACTTATACTTTATGCAATCACACAAACAATCCAATACATGCATACTAATACGTTATAATTGATTCGTGTTTCTGGGTGATTCTTATGTGATAAACTTGTCATTAACTTCGTACAAGCCTCCCCTTAACATGTATAGCGCTATAGGAGTAACTCACCGCCCGTGAATGGGAGGTCATGTTAAGTTATTCATTCATTTATACTTGCGGTAATCCGAGGGTTGACTTGTTATTCGCATGTCAGTTTTACGTTAATCTTGATAACTAGGTGTGTCATGTGGATGTGTTTCAATCATTTTTATACTTATGCTATTTATTAAACTTGTATACTCGCCAAATTTTTGTATTGAACAATGTATTTTCAAACATATTGCAGGTTAATGATATTGAGATGGATGAAACTTAGTAGGGATTCCCTAGATAAACACTTAGAATTTCTTGATTTTGTTGTTGTATCAATTTTGAACTATGTTGTAGTTGTTTAAAATATCATTGTTGTATTTGAAACAATTGTTGTATTTTGAATTCGATGTATTGTAACTTGGCACTTTGAAATGAAATGAAATCTGTTTACTTTAAATTATTGTCGCAAATAGTGTTATGAAGTCTTGAGCAATCTCGTTCGTCTCACTCCGATGTTTCCGCCATCAGTTGGGGTGTGACACTAGCAGATCCACATGGCAAAAAGCTTCCACGTCATTGGAATGGCAAAAACCTCAAAAGGTTCCACGTTTAGTCTAATGTGTTAGAAAGAATTCCAAAGTGTAGTCTTGTTCCCCTTGTAACCAAAACACTTTGAAATGAACAAATGACAAAGTTTTTATCAAACTTTGTCTTTATATCCTATAATCGATTGAGAACCTAGCAAGAAACTCCATGACAAGGGCCATATAAGGGGATGAGCTCCTAGGCCACATCGCTCAATAGGTTCAAGGATTGAATGTACCTATATAAGGGGTGAGTTCCTAAATCAATACAATTCCACGAGACTTAGAAAAATTTTCAAAAAATATGTCTCATAGACGGGTTTGAGCAGCCTACACCAAATGTTCCTTAAGCCTTAACATTGGCTTACTAACCAAAATCGGGCTAAGTAAAAGTCATGAATAAGATAGGTGTTGTATCGTCTTGTTAAAAATATCCTAAGGCTAAGTGACTGCAGCACTAAACCCTTCAAGGTATAGATAACTTAAGATACATAAACCATTAACAAAGACAACAAACAAAACAAATAAAAACACAAGGGAATAAACGAAACAACATAACAATGCAAGACATCACAAGTAGAACATAACATGTCAAACATTAGCAAAGTCAAAAGTAACAAAGGCCACACGGGCCATCCAACATAAGATATTGTTCAAGAGCCTTCAAGGCTTTAAGCAACCAGGGACCTAAACGGTTCCCTTAAATAAAAGATGTTCAAAACATACAACCCATAAACATTGTTCAAACGTGCTAAAGAAGCTACGAATTAGAATATCTTCTTCACTTTGCAGCATCAGAAACGGTATGTTTCGCCGCATCCTCCTTCTTGCGTCCAACATCCTGAGTCTTCTTAGCCTTCCTCTTTTTCCTCCCAGCTGCACCCGCTACCTCAGAAGCTTCAAGGCTTGAACCCTTTGAACCATCTCTAGCTTCAGAAAAAGTTTCCTCGCTATCTCCAGAGCAAGGACATTTCTTGGAGAGGGATTCGAGCACTTCGTTGCAAACACCTTCATTGAGGCCTCAGGGTTTAAACCCCTGCAAGACGGAAAAAGGTTCGCCATAACATTTGGAGACCTCACCAACATAAGAGTAGGTCAAGCGTTCCATCTTCATGACGGTATCCTTAAAAACATCGAATGCTCCAGTCTGAAAGAGAGAAGACTTATCTTTTGGAGTCCCAGCTTCACAGGCATCATATCCAGCAATGTAGCCCTGATGTCTTCCATGAATGAGAAGTTTTGAATAAACATCACCTAAGTCCCTGTTAAACTCGGATGAGTGAAGAATATAAGTAACAACTTGTTGGAAGCCATGTTCAATAAGCCAGTTGTTGTCCTTGGCCAATTGAGCTAAGGAAGCTTCCAGCTCTTCCTTCTCCTTCAATGAAGCTTCAACCTGCTGCTTCAGTTCACCAACCTCAACTTCATGCCTCTGAGTAAGCTCATAAACCTTCATCTGCCAAGCCTTCTCTTTTTCGACAAACCCCTCAGTTTCCTTCTTCAAGGCAGCCATGTTAACCTTCATGGCCTCCCTTTTCTTCGAGAAGGCCTTATACTCTTGCATTCGCTTTCAGAAACGGGACATGCCTTCAGGAAGCAAGGCACAGAGGTTACAGGAAGCCATGATCATCTTGGCTATCATCTGATCATCATCCATGGAGGAAGGGGAAGCACGAACAGCTGCAAGGGTAAAGTGGTTAAGAACATCTTCACAAACAGTCGGGGATTTGAAACTATCAGAAATAGTGACCTTCCATTCAGGCACATATATTTCCCCAGGGTCAACGTTTGAAGAACCCTCAATAGCCTTACCCGAAGGCTTCAACCCTCCAACCTTTTTACCCAATGTTTTGGTATCCTTACCCACCACCAGGGGCAACTCCCCTTTCTTCCCATCAGTAGGAACCTCTGTATCCTCAACCTCCAAATCATCAGCAAGATCAATTGTTTCAGAACTTGAAGGTTGTCTAGCACCCTTACGACGAGTAGAGCGACAGGTGGATTGCTTCGAAGCAGCAACTTTCACAAAATCCTTAACATTCGGAACACTAAGCATCCTTGAACCACAGCATCCTCATCCTCAGCAGCGGCATCATCAGCAAACACAACATCTGATGTATCATCACTTTTGAGGAAATCCAAGGCAGACATGACTGTCATCAAAACAAGAAATAAAACATAAGTAACAATGTTAAAAGAATAACAAAAAAGAAATCCAAAAAGCAAATGCGTACCCTGACCATCCCTCATAAGTACAGGATCCCGGTCTGGTTTATCCCACAACTTGCTTATCCCTATTAAAACCAACAAAGGTTCAGGAAAGGGGCAAAGCCTGGAGGGCATGCCCTAATGGACTTTAAAAACCAACTGTCCAACTCAGAATCTAAAGGTTCAAGTTTATTAGAACGGCATCAGGATGCCTCCAGATTATTTTGAAAGGAACAATCGACTCTGAAACCCAAAAGAAACGATCTTTCCATGAACCAATAGTAGTTACCATGGATGAAATCAAACAAGTATCAACCTGAGATGTCTCAAACATAAACCAATCACCATTCTTCGCCAAGCGAAAGAAACGACAAAAGGCTAATAAAGACGAATCATACCCTGCATCCTTGCACAAAATATCGAAGTGCAAAACCCTAGCAAGCCCCTAAGGATGTATTTGACCAAAGGAGACACAGTAATACTCTAGCACATTAAGAACGAAAATAAAAGAAGGATGACGAAGATTCAAAAATTCAAAATAAAGGCAGTACAAGGCGATAGAACCGGCCGGACATTGGTCGATTAACTTATCCAAACCCGGAGCCACCGGGCTAAAATTTAAATCAATACCCCACTGAACACAAAATGCCTCAACCTCTTCTTGGATGAAGCGAGAGTAACTTGTGGATTGATCCTTCTGGGCACCCATGAGAGATGACTGAAAGAAAAAACGATTAAGATGGAGAAAACTAACCTGAACGGAGAAAGGTGTGATGAAACTTGAAAGATTTGGAAGAAATTTAGTAAAGTTGTTTCTCTTGATAAATGAGAAATTAAATAGGGACTGGTGGTTACCGTAACTAACCTATGGGCTAATAACTACCATCTGCAAAAACTGTCACATCCGTCAAATCAGCGTCATTTCAAATTCAAAATTGCAACTGTTTCGCCGCCCAAAAAACGAAGCTTGGAACCTTTCAAGCCTTGAATCCTTTAAGCCATTAAAAAGATTGCACAAAATTCAGAAGCCTTTGAGCTTACAACACAAATACCTCTGACTTGGGGGGCTGATGACATGGGTAGCTCAAGCTTAATAAACTAGCTATAAGTGCGATATAGCATAAAGGGTTGAAAGGTTAAAGGGTTCGGAAGACGACCAACTGTAGTGAACAGCAAAAAGCATGGAATAGTGTCACGTTCCATCACACTTTACGTGTGACTTCTCCCACTCAGCCGCAAAAGAAGCACGTGAGAAGTAACATTCTTTTACCAGTAGGTCCTAAGACTTCAACCTACCAAAAAGGGCAGCCCCCTTAATGCATCACCGGATCACAAGTCAAAAGTTTCCTCTCTTGGCACACTCTTTCCTATAAATGACCACACTTGGTCATTCAGCCAAACATTCCGAAATCTTACTCTCTCGCTCCCTAGAACTTGTACTTCACATGTTCTATTCTTCACTTATCAAACTACTATCACATTGCATGCATCAGTTCTGGGTTGAATCTCTTTCAATCCTGAATTCAAAGCAATCAACAGATGAGTGATCTGACCCTACATATTGCATACGTAGGGGGACCTCGCGAACTGCGTTAGGCTAATCGGGACTCTTGAACCCTTTTACCTAACTAGTCTCCCCACTATTCTTGGTCTTATATTTGTTGTAGCAACACCATCCAAATAAGTAGACACATCACACATACATTAATTTTATTACTATTTCCAAATAAGTAGATATATCACACATACATTCATTTTATTACTATTTTTTACAATAATATTTCTTTCAATATATTTACATGTTTTGTGAGTTACAAAATACTTATTACGTATTATCTAACATAACTATACAAGTTTTGTGATTTACAAAATACTTATTACGTATTATCTGACATAACTAATTTTAAGAAGAAAAAATACATGTTGAAATATTTCTTAACAGAAATTAAACACAAGAACAGTAAGAAAAACAAGTTATTATATCTAGCTTCTTGATATAATTTATTAATATATTTTCTCATGTCTCAGTGAAAAAAAAAACTATTCATTTAACATTTATACACTATGAATTAGCAACATGAATGTACAATGGCAAGTTTTAAGTTAGTTTTTATGGTTTGTTTGTGCTTTAATGGGTTATAAGTTGTGTTTGTGGATTTGTACCCTCTTTTAGAATTTAAGGCTTTTGGGTTTGTGGTTTTCATTTGTAAGCCTCCTAGCCCCTCTCTTCTGTCAGGTAATTCCGATCGCCACCGTTACGCCGTCGCAACGTTACTCCTACCATCGACCGTCCCGTTATATCCGGCAATACAATTTTACAACAATGTGTTTCCAACATATTGGATTGATTTTTATTATCGTTAGCTGGCGAACTCCATCAATTTTTGAACGATTTCGGCCGGATTCGATTTTGGTAGTGTTCTTTGGCTCAGATGTTGCCCTTTTTGGGTTATGATGTTGCTGCATGATTGTTTTTGGAGTTTTTTTGGGACAATTTGTTGTTTACGCTTTGCCTATGATGATGAGACTTAGTTCTTCATCTAAGACTTCTTTATATGCTATTCATTGAAGATTGTTGTTTATTTGTTGGCCATTCGATGGTCTTGCATGGTCAAATTTGGTCCAGATTTGTTTTGCACTTTGTCTTTTGGCATTTGACTATGAGATTCATTGTGGTTTCATCAAGTGAGAATTAGGTTATGTCAATGAGGATGGATTTTTAGGTTCATCCAAAAAAATTTTGTGTCGATTAATATTTAATGTTAGTTATTGGGTTCATGTCAATGAAGATGAATACTTTTTGGTTCATCCAAGACTTTTATGGTGTCTATGTTTTCTGTATGATGGAAATTAGCTGTACGGGTTTAGTGCATGGTACTTGATGCTCATTGAAGATGATTAGCCTTACAACCGAGAGCGTAGAAATGTTTATGCTTTGGTTTGGGTGTGGCATTTTATAATGCAGCCATTCGAGGCTACTGAGTTTGATTTGTGTTTGGTTAAATGTACGAGTACATGCATTTTGGTTGTTTAACCCAGATGATTTTTTTATGTACTATGGATTAGCAACATGTTTGTACTCTATTTAATTTTGGAACATTTGTGTTCCTTGCAAACTGTTTGGTTTGGCCTCACTTTTGTGTTGGCTACTTAACCTTCTTGTTGTTGGTGCACTTCTTATGGCGTTCATAGTTTTGTTTGTATCCCGTGAACCCAGAATGGTTGCTGTCAGGTTCATGATTGGCTGTGATTTGTTCGTTGATTTATGTGTTATAGGATGTAACTTGGGCTATCTCGTCTGTTTATGCTTTAATGGATTGTAAGTTGTGTTTGTGGCTTCACATGTTAATTTTTGGGTTCATGTGTATGAACATGAATACTTTTCGGTTTGCTCGAGACTTTAATGGTTTTTGTGTTCTTTTGTTTGAGGGAAATTGGTAATTTGGTTTTAGTTCATAGTACTTGATGCTCCATGACGATCATTTGGTTTTCATCTGAGAGTCTAGTGATGAATGTGTTGGATATTTTAGTGTAATCAGGATTCACTTGGTGACCAAGTGAATTGCAATACACATCAAACAAGTTAGGAGGCGCGAAAGTGCACACTTGTTTGAATTGTTATAATTCTAAGTGTTCGAGTGGAGCCCCTAATTAATGGGGTTTCAAGGGCTCTTGGCGGAGGTCCAGGGTCAGCGCCTTTGGAAGTAGGATCCTAGTGGCAGAGCCCATGGCTAAGCTCGAGATAAAAAACTTTCTTTAAAAATGTCTTACAATTTTTATTTTTATTTTTAGAAAATGCCATATATTTTGGAGATAAAAAGCTTGGCTCTAAATTTAAAGCAATTTAAAATAAACTGAGATAATTACCTAATGGCAATTACCAAGCCCTATCCTAAAATTCAAATTTAGTGTTCTTGGTCACATCGCTAGTTCATTCGAATTCATCACTAATTCATATATTGGTTCTGTTCTCAAATTCTGAGTTGTATCCAATTGAATTATTCGGGAGAATCACCAATTCATATACTGGTTCTGTTCTCAAATTCTGGCTCGAAGAACTCCCTAACGTGTTGTGGGCAATCAGAACCACCAAAAAACAAGCCACAAGAAAACTCCATACAGTCTGGTGTTTGGATCTGAAGCTGTAATCCAGGTAGAGATAGGAGTTACAACAAAAAGGACGTTCAACATTGATCTAGAATCAAACAAGCAGGAGACAATGTTGAACTTGGAACTCCTAGAAGAAGCCCGAGATCAAGTAGCCATACAGGAAGCGAAATACAAACAAACGATGGAATCTTACTACAATACCCTGGTAAAATACGAACGATTCAAGCCTGGTGATCTCGTTCTTCGAAACAATGAGGCCAGCAAGAAAGAGAGCCAAGGAAAACTTAGCCCTAAATGGGAAGGGCCGTACACCATCCTCGAAGCTCACAAAGGAGGATCCTACAAGTTGGCTGACTCACAAGGCAAAAAGCTTCCCCGGCATTGGAATGGCAAAAACCTTAAAAGGTTCCACGTCTAAGAAAAAAGTGTTAGGAAAAGATTGCAAAGTGTTTTTTTGTTCCATTGTAACCCACACACTTTGATGAATGAAGGATGAAGTTCTTGTTAAAACTTATCTTTCTATCCTATAATCAGGTTGAGAACCTAGCAAAAAAACTCCAAGACAAGAGTCATGTAAGAGGATGAGCTCCCAGGCCACATCGCTCAATAGGTTCAAGGGTTGAATGGACCTATATAAGGGGTGAGTTCCTAAATCAATACAACTCCATGAGACTTAGAAAAATTTTCAAAAAATAAGTCTCATAGACAGTTTTGAACAGCCTACACCAAATGTTCCTTAAGCCTTAGGAATGGCTTACGAAACAAAATCAGACTAAGTAAAAGTCATAAATAGGATAAGTGTTATGCCTTCTTGTTAAAAATATCACAAGGCCGAGTGACTGCAGCACTGAACCCTTTAAGGTATAAATAACATAAGGTAAGCACACCATCTACAAAGACAACTACATGAATAAAAACCCAAGGGAATAAGCAAAACAACAACACAACAACACAACATACAACAAAAGTTAAACATAGCATAAACATAATCCAAGTTAAAAGTGCCAAGGGCCACACAAGGCCATAAACATGAAACATTATCTGGAAGCCTCGAAGGCTTTAAGCAACAATGGACCTAAACAGTTCCCTTGAATAAAAAGATATTTAACATACATAAATCACAAATATTGTTCAAAAGATGCTAAGAAAGCTATGAATAAAGATACTTTCCTTACTTTGTAGCATCAGAAACGGTTGGTTTTGTTGCATTGTCTTTCTTAGAAGCATCATCCTTCTTCCCCCCATCATCATGAGCCTTCTTGGCCTTCCCCTTTTTTTCTCCCAACAGCAGCCACCTCAGAGGCTTTGAGTCTCGAATCCTTCAAAGCATCCCCGCCTTCAGAAAAGGTATCCTCACTATCTCCAAAATGAGAACGTTTCTTCGAAATGGATTTGAGGATTTCATTGCAGAGATCTTCGTTCAAGCCTCGAGGTTTCAAGCCCTACAAAAAAGAAAGAGGTTTGCCATAACACTCAGATACCTCACCCACAAAAGGGTAAGTCAAACGCTCCATCTTCATAACAGTGTTTTTAAACACATCAAAAGCTTCGGGCTGAAAGAGAGAAGATTTATCCTTTGGAGATCCAGCAACACCAGTATCATATCCAGCAGTATAACCTTGATGTCTTCCATGAATGAGAAGCTTCGAATAGACATCACCCAGGGCACTGTTAAACTCGGAGGAATGAAGAAGGTAAGTAACAACCTGTTGGAAGCCTTGCTCAATAAGCCACTTGTTATCCTTCGCCAACTGAGCCAAAGAAGCTTCCAACTCATCTTTCTCCTTCACAGATGTTTCAGCTTGCTGTTTTAACTTCACAATCTCAGCCTCATGCCTTAGAGTCAACTCATGCACTTTCTTCTGCCAAGCCAACTCCTTCTCAGCAAACCCTTCCTTATCCTTCTTCAACGCAGCAATACTAGCCTTCATGGCTTCCCTCTTCTTCGAAAAAGCTTCATATTCTTGCATTCGTTTCTGAAAACAGGTAATACCCTCAGGAATCAAGGCACAAAAGTTGCAAAAAGCCATGATCATCTTGGTAATCATTTCATCATCAACCATAGAAGAGAAGGAAGCCCGAACGGCTGGAGGGGAAAAATGGTTGAGAACATCTTCACAAATGGCAGGAGACTTGAAGGTATCAGAAACAGTAACCTTTCAGTTAGGCATACAAATGTCCCCCGGATCAACGCTGGAAGAACCCTCAATAGCCTTAGTTGAAGGCTTTGACCCTCCAACCTTTTTACCTACTACCTTGGCATCCTTACCTGCCACCAAAGGCAACTCACACTTCTTCCCATTATCAGGAACCTCCGTATCTTCCACATCCAACTCATCACAAAGATCAATTGTTTCAGAGGTTGAAGGTTGCCCAGCACCTTTACGTCGAGTGGAACGACGAGTAGACTGCTTTGAAGAAGGAGGCTTCATAAAACCCTTCACATTTGGAACATTGACATAATCTGAACCCTCGAACCTATGCTCAGAACCCCTAACCACAGCAACTTCACCCTCAGCAGAAGCAGCATCAGCAAACACAACATCCGATGTGTCATCACTTTTGAGAAAATCCAAAGCAGACATGACTACAACAAAAATAGAAAAAACAATATAAACAACAATGATATAAAAATAAGAAAAAGTGGGAAAAACAAAATGCATACCCTGACCATCCCTCATGAGTACAGGATCTCAGTCCGGTTTATCCCATAATGTGGTTATCCCCATTAAAACCAACAATGGTTCAGGAAAAGGTCAAAGCCTAGAAGGGCATGCCCATATAGATTTCAAAAGCCAACTGTCTAACTCATCTTCAGAGGGTTCAAGTTCATTAAGGACGTCATCAGGGTGCCTCCAAACCATCTTAAAGGGGATAATAGACTCCGAATCCCAAAAGAAACGAGCTTTCCATGAACCAAGAGTGGTCACCATGGATGAAATCAGACAAACGTCAACTTGGGAAGTCTCAGATGTAAACCAATCGCCATTCTTTGGGAAATGGAAAAAATGGCGAAAAGATAAAAGAGACGGGTCATACACCGCAGCCCTGTACAGGATTTCGAAATGCAAAATCCTAGCAAGACCTTGAGGGTGCAACTGACCGAAAGAAATTTCATAATACTCCAATATGTTGAGAACAAAAGTGGAAAAAGGATGACGAAGGTTCGAAAACTCGAAGCGTTTACAATACAAAGCAACAGAGCCCTTCAGACATTGGTCAATCGATTTGTCCAAGCCCGGAGCCTCTGGATTAAAACGTGGATCAATCCCCCATTTAAGGCAAAATGCCTCAACTTCTTCTTTTGTAAGACAAGAAAAACTGGTAGATTGATCTTTCCTCACACCCATGATAAAGATGATCAAAAGAAAAAAGTGATAAGAGAATGTGAAACTAACCTGAAGAACGGAGGAAATTTTTGTGATGAAACCCAAAGGTATGAGCGAAATTAGTAAAGTAAGTTGTCTCTTGATAAATGAGAAGATAAATAGGCCTGACGGTTATCATCATTAACCTAAGGTTCATTAACTAACGTCTGTAAGAAACCGCCAGGCCCGTCAAATCAACTGTCTTTTCAAATTCAAATTCACAACAGTTTCGCCGCCCAATACACGAAGCCCTGAACCTTTCAAGCCTTGAAGCCCTTAAGCTAGTCAAACAAAAAAATGCACAAAAGTCAGAAGCCTTTGGGCCTACACCACAAATACCTCTAACTAGGGGGCTAATGACGTGGGTAGCTCAAACTTAATAAACTAATTATAAGAGCAAATATAGCTTAAAGGGTTAAAGGGTTCAGGAAGACGGACAACTGTGGTGAACAGCAAAAAGCATAGGACAGTGACATGCCCATCACACTTTACGTGTGACTCCTTCACTCAGCCGCAAAAGCACACACGTAAACAGAAGCACTCTTTTATCCGCAGGTTAAAGCCTTCAACTCTCTAAAACGGGCAACCCCCTCTCTGCATACTTGGATCACTTAGTTAAAGGTTTCCTATTTGAGAATTATCCTTCTCTATAAATGACCATACCTAGTCGTTTGACAAAACATTCCGAGATCTCTGACTCTCTCTCTCTCTCTAGAATCTGCACATTGCACATTCTATTCTTCACATTCAATACAACTATCACATTACATGCATAAAATCTAGGTTGAGTTATCCTCGGCCTTGAATTCCAAGCAATTGATAAGAGAAGTGATCCAACCCTACGTATTGCATACGTAGGGGGACTCGTAACCTGCGTTAGGCAAAACGAGACTTGTGAAGCCTTTTGCCTAACCAGTCTCCCCACTATACTTGGTCTCATATTTGTTGTAGCAACAAGTATTTGTTCTAGCAACAGTACCAGTACCATCTTTTACCTGTACCGATACCGAAAGTATTGAATATCAAGCTCTATATAAAATTGGGTACTGATACATGTACCTTATAGCCAAAATCAGTACAAGTAGAGGTACTATTAGGATACAAGTATAGGTGTTTGAGAAAAAAAATCTCATCCCTAATCAGAATCACGTAGATTTGCAACGAAACTCAATCTAAACGCAAGGAATTATGTTGAAAACATGTGTATTATACACCAGATCAATTGCTGATAAAACTTTCACGCGTGGTTAACCAAATTATTTTTATAGTTACTTATTTTTAACCAGTCTTCATTAAAGCTTAAACTATCATGCATTGACCTAGCACTTTTCTGAAGCTATATATTAAAATTTTGAATTATAATGCAAATAAGGTGCAAGTTCACTTGTCTCAATCGCTTGGTTCTTGCAAAAAGGGATACCAAGTTGCAAGATTCCATAATAAAAAGTCTTGACATTTGATGTACACGATGTAACACCTCCATGAGAGATTTGAATCTAGCTCAAGAATGGTAATCAGATATATAGGTGGCAATGAATTAACCTTTTGATCAAATCATATAATGGAACCCTTCAGTCTTTACCTTTGACATGTGACCATGTTGATGAAGCACATATAGATCAATTATTGGATTCAGATATGACACAAGCGATAAAACCCTTGAGATATATGGGCAAAGTTTGGAACCTGCAACTCTTCATCAATAGAAAGGCCTTGATGACATGCATGTTCTAACTTCTGACAAAGTGAGAGGTGATGATAAACTATCAAAAGCATCTTCATTTTTTTGTTCCAAATTGGCTGGAAAAAAAAACGTTTTGAGATAATATGCATGAGTTTTATATATATCGTATTTCTTTTTGAAAATAGTTATATAAAAATTTATTTAAAAAAACTAAACTTTGTCCCTATTACAGTGTTTTTTTCTCATAATATACCTTTGTATGTATATTAATTTTAGAAATATATGTATTAAATATTTTTATGTAGCATATTTTATAATATTATTTATTACAAATATAATGAGTTTTTATACTTGTAGAGTTAACATAGATAGTGATCTTGTGGTTTGTTGAATGTAATATCTTTGAGTACTAACAGAAAACTATATATGGGTATTTTAGTTATTTTATACCGACTTAACAAAAAAATTCGGCGGTTAACTTTAGTACTCAAAGGTGCCATAGAACCTGAACCTATTAAAAAATAAGTTAGTATTCAAAAGTGTTATTTTCAATAAACCACAAGGACAATCTGTATAATTAACTCAAAATAATATTCTCTTCCCTACCAATTACACATTACAACGGACACAGTTCATATTTTATTTTTTTAAATATCACATATTATAAATATAAATTCAACAAAATTCTAATGAATGGGGATTCAACGGGCCTTCTTGATCCCTCGTAATGTTAACTAAGCTTTTTGGGTTGATTCAACCAAATTTTGCTTGGATGAGTTATAAATATAATTTATAGAGATGTAAATAAACACCAACTTAACGTAAAACATTACGTTCAGCATGTTACATCATGTCATATATAATAAAAAACTTTATTATACAGAGGACCTAATAAAAAAGAATATGTAGGTTACATCCACGTAAATTATCTCATTTTTAATTTCAACGCTTATAAGTTAAAAAAACATTTTTTTTTTCGACGCACATAAGTAATATTTTTAGCGGATTATATATGTAAGAAAAACCTTTTTATTCATATGAATCATGAAGAAAATATACAAATTCTTTTATGTGTGGTAAGTTACAAAACGTCTTATGATTACCAAAAACAGCGGAATGAAAAGTACATATGACAAGCTATTGTTGCCCACTATGAACACATCGAAAAGAAGTTAATAAAGTGCTGCATTTACGAGCAAGACCCTACCCACTATTCCAATAACATGCATATTCTCTATTATTGGTTTATTTCGAAATATTTTATAAATTTATAACTACATCCTCTTTCTGTGATTTTTCATTATTGTCAAGTAGATCAAACTCTTATAATAAATGTATTTTTGAAACTTGTAATGTGAATTCTGATCATTAATAGCATAATCATACAGATTTTTCATATTTTTCATTATAAAAATAAAGTAGTGTTTGTATAGAAGTTCTGGCAATTTTTATTAACACTAGTAGAGGATCGATTTTAGGGGAGGTAAAGCGGTTTTTGGACCGCCCGGTTAAATAATTATTTTTCACTAATTTTATACACAAATAATTATGTTTGTAGGGTAAGGATAGTGTAAAAAGGGCCTAAAGTGTGAGAAGTGTGAGAAGTGTATTATAACACTATATATAATACTATATAACACCATATAAACACTGTATAACAATATGTAACACCATATAATACCATATAACACTATGTAACACTATATATCATTATATAACAAATATAACACTATACATCTATCATAGACATGCTATCAGACAACCTATAGTGTTATATTTGTTATATAATGATATATAGTGTTACAAAGTGTTATATGGTATTATATGGTGTTACATATTGTTATACGGTGTTTATATAGTATTATATATAGTGTTATAATACACTTCTCACACTTTAAGCATTTTTTACAGGATCCTCTACCTATGTCTGTATATGCATTATGTAATTAATTATCTATGTTCTATGATAAGAGAGCTTCTGACTAACCAAAAGATATTCAAAATGAAGTTCAGTGAATAAGATACAATGCTCGAATTTGTATTGTTAAAACCTTCCCGCTGCATTTTCAACTAGTCGTTGTAGTTCAACTTGTCATAAGTCCATACTAATTAAAGTATTTGTGATTAAAAGAAATTAAATATTTAGTTTTGGTTTATAGTTGTGTGAATATAAAATGAACATCGAGCTTCAATATAGATATATAAAAAAACAATATCACTAAATAGCAAAACGTTATCTTTGAGAAACCAGAGAGGAGTACTCTCAATTTTGTTCAAATGTCGTCTTCTTCTTCTTTTCTTTCTAGAAGTTTTAAACACTATTAATCTGGCGCAACCTTAGGCGTGTAAGTTATCAACGACAGTATATATTGTTGCTTCTACCGTTGTATTGTGGGAAACACACGTGCTTGTTTAAGATATAACAACTCTCCTAAAATTTATTAAAACACCCCTATACGCCCTGAAATACACCCCGTATACGAAAAGTGGGCCCGAAATACCTTAATTTTAACAAAAATCAAATAAAACAAAAATCAGGGGGTCCTCGCGGGGCGCGACAGACTCCCCTTAGTCCGTCGCGGGCTGCGACAGCTTGGCCATCAGGTTTAACCCGGTGCCGCCACGTGTCTATGTCATGTTGAACCTACACCCCTGAGACGACAACCCTAGAGCCTACTATACCTAGCTCGCGGGCCGCGAAGGCCATTGCTAACTCTCTCGCGGGGCACGAGAGAGTGTCTGTCAGACCCTATAAATTGGGCGATCGATCTTCAGTTGAAATCGTCAAATTCGAAACTTCTCTCTCAAATTCTGAATAGCTAAAATAATACTCGGGTATTATACCCATTAAAATAGTGAAGCTCTGGCTCGATGTAAGTATTATAACCCACGGTTACGTATTAGATACGCTGCCCGATTGATCTAATGCTACGTAACGCATGTCGAGTCTCTGCCTGACTTAGTCGTTGGAGTTCTGTTTCGGGGAGGGTATAGCTAATGTAAATTTGGGTTATTATACTAACGTGTGTGCATTGTTTAAATTAATAGATTATAACCCGGAAGTTACAAGGAAATACCTAAATTAGCAATGTGAGTAATCCTTCTTTTTGTAAACTGTTTTTACAAAATCTCAATTGTTTTACACTATAATTAACAGTGATTGAGTATTTGTAATTCTACAATTATTGTCGGTATGTTGGGGTTTTGTATACAAAATTTGTTACTACACTGTGAGTAGTAACATTACCACCAGTCAGGATTGTCAGTATCGTGGGTGGTAATTAAAGTAGATGTAAACAAATGTAATTGCTGGATTGCCCTCAATACTGTAAAATGATAAAATCTGTTTTGATTAAACTGGGATTCACTCACCAGTATTTTCCACTGACAAAAATGTTTTAAACGTGTTTCAAGTAACAAAATGTGAAAACCAAATAGAAGCCAGCTAGAGAGCACTGAAGGCTTGGAAAAGTGGCTATAAAAGTTACCTAAATAAAGAAGAAGAAGTTTTATTTCAATGAATTAGGGTTTATCCCTATAAACATATTATGAATGGAAACTTGGGTTTTACCCATGTGTTTATTATTTATAAAATGAGGTGTTTTACTCTGATAAACTATTTTCTAACTACGGTCCTGATGTAAATTCCGCTGCCAAATTAAATAAACACCGATACCACCGAATGTGCGAAGCTCGCGGCCGCCCGCCTCCCGAGGCAAGGGCTTAGGGGTTGCGACAGGAGGTGGTATCAGAGCTACAGCCACTGATTTCAGCCACAGAAGTGTTCTGCTGACATTGAAATTGTCAATTCTGTTAGGAAATAATCCATGTGACTATGTGCATATGTGTATATTATTATTTTGTGTTATTTGACAAATTGTTAGTTTACAGTATGAGTGATCAAGGACCATCGGACGCTAATCGTATATTGTCTAGTTCTCCTAGAGATGAAGGAACTTCCTCCGAGCCATCTCCTTCGGGGCACTCAGCTGACACCGAAGAGGGGATATTCATCTTTAAAGCGCAATCCGCAGAACCATTCCCTACCAAAAAGAGAGGATGGTTCAGTCGGGGAGCACATGAGCATAGGAAAATAATGAGGAAATTATAGCAACAAAGGGCTTTAGCAGCAGCAAATAGGGAGATGAACGCCCAAACCCAAGACATAATCAATAGGCGATTGGCAAACTTTCACATATTAGCTACCACTGCCGCAGACCCAAACTTAGAACAAATCATTGCACCACAGCCACTACCACTGTTTCCCACTCAGCCTATTGAAATAGAACCCAACCAAGAAGAACCAGTACCCATACCAGCTTTTAACCCAGATGAGATACCCAGAGTCCCAGCACCCAATCCCTTAGCATACGATCCGTGGAATGATGACCATAGGGATTACCGAGAACTCTACCCACAAGAGGAACCCATACCAAACCCTGTAGCACCATACCTAAACCTTGACCCTCTAGATCCATATTGGGATGCTGACCAGTATGTTCGTGAAATCCTAGAAAACCCATACCCGTATGGAGACCCTTTACCACCATACCCTAAACCAATACCCGCACCACCACCACCAACGAGTACCGAAAACGTGCAGGAACTCCACACTTTTAGTGAGGAGTTAGTTGATGAAGGAGAGAGAATAAGGCAAATATGGGAAAAGCTCGTTTGGAAGTATGACGAGTGAAATATGCATTATTGGATGAACCCCTAGAAATAATAGTAATATATATATATATATATATATATATATATATATATATATATATATATATATATATATATATATATATATATATACGAGTAGTTTGAAGAAAAAAATCCAACTAAAATAGATAATCTAATACCTACTGATGCATAACTAGCAGTATGTTTTAAATTCCAATTATAGTTTGTAATAGATGCATATATATAAAATAGAGTAAATGTCACAATGATCGACGGTTTTGACCAATGTGTTTGTTTGTGCAATTGTTGGCATTAAATCTTATTCTGCGATATTAATACCTGGTAATTGTTTGTAAATCCAGATGGATAACGAAGAAAATCAGGAAAACCATAATAGTGATAATCAAATAAATAACAGTGTCATTCAACACAAAGTAACACAAGGAATTAGAGATGTTATGCCATATATTAGCCAGACTGTTAAAGAAGCAGAAAATAATAAAAGTAATAGTGGAAGTAAACGACCACCTACTGATAGCGTAAACAATGCACCGTTACTTCAATTGCCTATTCTAAAAAGAAGAAGAACCATGTCTTATGGTTTTTCTTACAAAGAATTATGGTCTTGCAAACCGATAGAATTATCTTGTAATGAAGGAGCCACTGCAGCTCTACGCTGGATAGAAAAGACAGAGGCTATCTTAAAAATAAGCAAATGTGCAGAGGAAGACAAAATCATGTTTGCTTCCAATATTTTTAAGAATGCAGCCTTAGAATGGTGGAATACTATTCTCTAGTCTAGGGGAAGTGACAGAGTCTATAATATGGAATGGACTGAGTTTAAGAACATGGTCGAAAGAAAATTCTGTCCTCCCAATGAAAAAGACAAATTGCTAATAAGTTCTTAAACCTTAGAATGACTGGAGTAGACTGTAAGGGTTACACTACCATATTCTTCGAATATGCTAGAATAGTGCCAACCCTAGCCTTACCAGAACCAGTATTAATATCCCGTTACATCTGGGGATTAATTAGTGAGATTAGAGATGTAGTCAAGGCAGCTAGACCACAAACCATAGAAGAAGCTGTAGAACTAGCAAATACCTTGACCGATGAATTGGTACGTACACAAGAAGAAAACCAGAGGAAGAACCTAGTCCAAAAGCTTACCCAGGAATTTCGCTACGGTAATTCCAATCGTGGAAAGAATGTTGGTTCAACTTCTGCACCCTAATGCAAGTCTTGCAAGAAGAAACATTCGGAAAAATGTTCCACCTACTACAACTTCTGTAGGAAACCTGGACATAAGGAAGAAGACTGCAGGAAGAAACCCAGTAATGGAGTGTGCTTCAGTTGTGGAGAAAAAGGGGCATATTAAACCAAATTGTCCGAAACTAGCTCCAGCCATGAACAACAAGACTACTAAGAATGCTAGAGCTTTTGTTCTAACAGCAGAAGAAGCCAAGATGATTCCGGATATGATTGCCGGTACGTTTTTAGTTAATGATGTTTTTGCTAAAGTATTATTTGACTCTGGTGCGAACCAATTTTTTATTAATACTTCATTTTGCAAAATTCTTAATCAACCATTAACTAAACTTCAACAAGAATGTATAGTGGAGACGGCAAATGGAGAATCCATTAAGATCACTGAAATCTTGCAGGGAGCAAGAATAGAAATTTTAAACTATAAGTTTATTGCTAACCTTTACCCAATGAACCTAGCCGGATTTGATATTGTATTAGGAATGGGTTGGTTAGTAACCAATAAAGCCAGTATTTTATGTGATCAAAAGTCAATACAAGTAAATTCACCAAAAGGTGAAAAGATCACGATTAAAGGAGATAAGCCAACTAGATCTACGAAATTCATATCTGTGATGAAAACAGCAAGTTATGCAAGAAAAGGATCATTAGTGTATATGATTTCCAAAATCATTAACACTAGAGGAAAAGAATTGAAAGATATTCCCGTAGTATCTCAATTCTCAGATGTTTTTCCTGAAGAGCTACCTGGACTACCGCCAGATAGGGAAGTTGAATTCCGAATTCACCTACTACCAGGAACAGCATCGACTGCCAAAGCACCTTTCCGTTTGGCGCCAGCAGAGATGCAGGAATTAATGAAGCAATTGGACGAACTTATGGAGAAAGGATTCATACAACCAAGTTCATCACCTTGGGGAGCACCAATCTTGTTTGTCAAGAAGAAAGGCGGATCAATGCGTATGTGCATTGATTACCGAGAACTGAATAAAGTCACGATTAAAAATCGGTACCCATTACCGAGAATCGATGATCTGTTTGATCAACTGCAAGGAGCTCGATTCTTTTCTAAGATCGATTTACGCTCATGATATCATCAATTGAAAGTACAGGAAGAGGACATTCCTAAAACTGCCTTCAGAACAAGGTATGGTCATTATGAATTTACCGTCATGCCATTTGGTCTAACCAATGCCCCAGCCACATTTATGGACATGATGAACAGAATATGTAAACCATATTTGGATAAATTCATAATTGTCTTTATAGATGATATTCTAATTTACTCTAAGAGTAAAGAGGAACATGCAGCGCATCTGCATACACTTCTGACATTATTAAGAAAAGAGAAGCTTTATGCTAAATTCTAAAAATGTAAATTCTAGTTACAAGAAGTGCAATTCCTTGGAAATCTGGCTAATCATGAAGGAATTCATGTGGGTCCCACAAAGATCGAGGCGATTACCAAATGGAAAGTCCCTGAATCACCAACGGAGGTGAGAAGTTTTCTTGGACTGGCAGGTTATTATAGACAGTTTATCCGCGATTTCTCTAGAATAGCCATTCCTTTAACAAAACTGACCTATAAATCAGTTAAGTTTGAATGGGGACCAAAATAGGAAGAAGCCTTTAGAATCCTTAAGCAAAAATTAACCAATGCACCCATACTAGCATTACCAGTAGGAACTGAAGACGTTGTAGTCTATTGTGACACTTCTAAGTTAGGTTATGGATGTGTGTTAATGCAACGTCAAAAGGTTATAGCCTATGCCTCTAGACAACTTAAGAACCATGAAGAGAATTATACAACCCATGATCTAGAATTAGGAGCCATAATTTTTGCCCTTAAAATTTGGAGACATTATCTTTATGGTAGTAAGTTTACCATTTTCACTGATCATAAGAGTTTAAGATATGTTTTCGGGAAAACAAAGTTAGATATGGGACAGAGACGCTGGATGGAAAGTCTTAGCGATTATGACTGTAGTATCCAGTATCATGCAGGAAAGGCTAATGTAGTAGCTGATGCTTTAAGTCGAAAGTATCATGATAAACCAAGAAAAGTACGTTCTCTCAAATTAAATCTGCAGATAGATTTAAATGAGCAAATTAGAGCAATACAAGAATCAGTAATCAAGGATGATGCTGAGAAATTAAAGGGAATGATTAAGGAATTAGAACAAGGAATAAATGGAATTTGGAGATTCCATAAGAAAAGAATTTGGATACCTAAACAAGGAAACCTACGCCAGCGAATTTTAGAATAAGCCCAGAAGTCTAAGTATACGATACATCCCGGTAGTGATAAGATGTATCAAGACTTAAGAAATAATTTCTGGTGGATAGGAATGAAAAAGGATATAGCAGCATATGTTGCCAACTGATTAACATGTTCACAAGTTAAAGCTGAACATCAGAAACCCTAAGGTTTATTGCAGCAATTAGAAATGCCTGTATGGAAATGGGAATTGATAACAGTGGACTTTGTTACCAAATTACCCAAGACAAGAAAAGGTAATGATACAATCTGGGTGATTGTAGACAGATTAACCAAGTCTGCTCATTTCTTACAGATGAAGGAAACTTTCAGTATGGAACAATTAGCTAAGTTATATGTAAATGAAGTAGTTTCATTACATGGAATTCCTTTATCTATTGTATCTGATAGAGATAACCGTTTTACTTCTCATTTTTGGACTAGTTTCCAAAAAGCAATGGGAACCAAGTTAAACCTAAGCACAGCTTATCATCCTCAAACGGATGGACAAAGTGAAAGGATAATTCAGACAATGGAAGATATGCTTAGAGCTTGTGTAATTGATTTCGGAGGAAATTGAGACGATCAATTACCATTAATAGAATTTTCCTACAATAACAGCTATCATACCAGTATCAATGCTGCACCATTTGAAGCACTTTATGGACGAAAGTGCCGAACCCCAGTCTGTTGGGCAGAAATTGGAGAAAAGCAATTGTCTGGACCAGAGATAGTGCAAGAAACAACGGACAAAATTATTCAAGTCAAGGAAAGACTAAAAGTAGCACGAGATCGACAAAAGAGTTATGCTGATAACAGACGAAAACCATTGGAATTTCAAGTAGAAGATAAGGTATTATTAAAAGTTTCGCCTTGGAAAGGAATAGTCAGATTCATCAAAAGGGGAAAGCTAAGCCCCAGGTATGTTGGACCCTTTGAGATTATTAGAAGAATAGGACCAGTAGCATACCAGCTACAACTGCCAGAGGAAATGGCAGGAATACATGATGTATTTCATGCATGTAATCTCAAAAAGTGCTTAGCAGATGAATCATTAGTAGTACCTCTTAAGGACATAGAGGTAAATGAGAAGCTTAAGTTTGTAGAGAAACCACTACAAATTGAAGACAGAAAGATCAAGAATCTCAAACACAATAGATTAGTTCTAGTCAAAGTGAAATGGGAAAAGTGGTCCTCTCTTGGAATCCCATTTCACTTTGACTAGAACTAGTCTCTTGCATTTGAGATTCTTGATCTTTCTATCTTCAATCTGAATGGGTTTTTCGATAAAATTAAGTTTCTCATTTACTTCTATCTCCTAAAGAGTTATCACTAAAGATTCGTCTGCTAAGCACTTTTTGAGTTTACATACATGAAACACATCATGTATTCCTACCATTTCCTCTGGCAGTTGTAGTTGATAAGCTACAGATCCTATTCTTCTAATAATCTCAAAAGGTCCAACGTACCTGGGGCTTAGCTTTCCTCTTTTAACGAATCTGACTATTCCTTTCCATGGAGAAACTTTTAATAATACCTTATTGACGTGATATCGTAGTGTCACGCAAATTTAATCCAAATACTACTAGATAGCTAGCGGTAAGTGGGTATCGAACACAGGGAGTTTGTGGAATATGTGCTATCTCAATGTATGTCTAACTAACTAGATTAATCCAAATTGCAAGAAATGTAATTTTCAATGTTTGGGTTGACTGGTTTTAATTATCTAGAATTACTAAATTAGAATACAAATCAAAGTCAAGTTTTGTAACAGGATAAGAGGGTAGTGATCATCCCGAGTTTCAGGTTTTAAGTGACAACTAACGTTCATGTTCAACTAGAAAGAACCACGTAGACATGGCTCATGTAAAATCAATTATTTGATGAAAGGGAACTAAGTACTCGGGTTCCTAGAACGCGAGGTTGTTACCCGATAATCAATCAACATATATCCAACCCTAATCCCTCCCATGATATCTCGATTGCCAATGGCACCAAGAACGTATGGTTTAGAACTATGATCAAACACACATCAACAATTTACAAATAATCATTCATACACCGTAATCAACTAAACAACACATGCAAAGTTTATTACTCCAGGAATTAAAGATCAAAACATAATTGTCACAAGTAAAACCTTACATTCAAGGATGATCACCAACAAAATTAGCCTTCCATAGTTCGGGGCATCATCATAACACAAAGTTTAATGTTCACACGAATCAAAAACACATACCGAATGTTTAGAATCTTCAAGAACACAAGGAAAACAGCCAAAATCGCCCCTATCATGCTCCCAAAACCGAAAAAAATGATTGCATAATCAAAAGTCTCATCAAATGGTCATTAAAAGTGAGGAGTTACACTTTCCACTGAGCCTACCGTAAGCTACGGTGGCTACCGTAGCTTACGGTAGCTTTCAAGTGGCTACGGTGGGTCTCTACTGCCTTCGGTGGAAGAAAAATGTTGGGGGCTACCGTAATTTACGGTAGCTACCGTAAGCTACAGTAGCCTTCAGCATGCAATTTTGTTTTCTTCATAACTTTTTCGTTTCAACTCCGTTTTCTTCACCGTTTTCGCCTACGTTCTCGTAACTTTGTCCTCTATCATGCTACCTTCTTAATTATTCTATTCCAATAAATTATTTTCTTCATTTATGCTCCATCTTTCAATCTCCAATCCAGCCGCGCCTATTCAAAGCTTCATTTCCACACTTTTAAGCTCCGAATGTACCTGAAACACAAGAAAACGTAGTCATCTAACTCTAGACAATTACTCGATTAAATATAGGATTAAAATACCATTTATAGCACTTAAGGGTCATCCAACGGACTACCCGTCACTAATCTCCAACTTGAAATTCCAAAGGTTTTCGTCTCTTATCTGCATAACTCGTTTGACGATCTCGTGCTGCTTTTAGTCTTTCCTTGACTTGAATTATCTTGTCCATTATTTCTTGCACTATCTCAGGTCCAGATAGTTGCTTTTCTCCAATTTCTGCCCAACAAACTGGAGTTCGGCACTTTCGTCCATAAAGTGCTTCAAATAGTACATCATTAATGCTAGTATGATAGCTGTTATTGTAGGAAAATTATATTAATGGTAAATGGTCATCCCAATTTCCTTCGAAATCAACTACACATGCTCTAAGCATATCTTCCATTGTTTGTATTGTCCTTTCGCTTTGTCCGTCCGTTTGTGGATAATAAGCTGTGCTTAGATTTAACCTGGTTCCTATTGCTTTTTGGAAAGTTGTCCAAAAATGAGAAGTAAAACGGCTATCTCTATCAGATACAATAGATAAAGGAATTCCATGTAATGAAACTATTTCATCCACATATAACTTAGCTAACTGTTCCATACTGAAAGTTTCCTTCATTGGTAAGAAATGAGCAGATTTAGTCAATTTGTCAACAATCACCTAGATTGTATCATTACCTTTTCGTGTCTTGGGTAATTTGGTAACAAAGTCCATTGTTATCAATTCCTATTTCCATATTGGCATTTCTAGTTGCTGTAATAACCCTGAAGGTTTCTGATGTTCAGCTTTAACTTGTGAACAGGTCAAACATTTAGCAACATCGCTGGCTATATCCTTTTTCATTCATATCCACCAGAAGTTCTTTCTTAGATCTAGATACATCTTATCATTTCCGGGATGTATCATATATTTAGACTTATGAGCTTCTTCTAGAATTCTGTGGCGTAGGTTTCCTTGTTTAGGTATCCACATCCTTTTCTTATGGAATTTCCAAATTCCATCGGATCCTTGTTCTAATTCCTTAATCATTCCTTTTAAACTTTCAGCGTCGTCCTTGAATGTTGTTTCCATTACCTCTCTAATTTGCTCATTTAAATCTATCTGCAGATTTAATTTAAGAGAGCGTACTCGTTTCGGCTTTATATGATACTTTCGACTTAAAGCATCAGCTAGTACATTAGCCTTTCCAGCATAATACTGGATATCACAATCATAATCACTGTTATGGGTCATTTTCTGAGCGTACATATCATGACTAATATCCTGCTTTTAATTGTTTATTTGTGACCAGGATACTGGACTGGGATATTGCTAACATCCTGAGCGATATCCTGAGGTTGATTGAATTAACCACGTGCAGGTTAAAGGCTATGGGTTACTAACGGTCAGATGGACTTCTTCTCCTCAAGACTCGGGCGTATCTGTTATGTGAGAGACGTTGAACCCGAAAGACCAGGTCTACAACGTTCGAGTGGGGAATATTCTCCGGATCCCGGTTTATTAGGATAGTTTGTTACACTTCTTTTACTGTAAATAGATGGGGGCGGATCAGATTAAGGCACGAAACCTTCACACACACTTTCGAACACTTTTGCTCTCTAGCTCACTGCAAACACTATACACAAACACTTGTATTCGAATTACATTGTAACACCTAGTTGATCCGCACCACATCCTGCACTGTATCCTGATATTTGAAGTAATAGAAGAACAAGGCAGCTGCGATTGTCAGCTCCCGAGGTTTTGTGCCGGCGATCTAGATTGATCAAGGGCTTTCCTCGTACATATCGTGTCCACCTTTACTTTTTCGCTCATCGTTTGATCATAGATACAGCTCTATATCCTGAGCCGTATCCTGAAACTGTTTTTACAATTAACTTGGATAAAATATTTTACACACATATTTCTAGCACACTACCTCACTTAACTAATTTGATCACTAAATTGCTTCGGTAATTTTTGACCAAAACAATTTGGCGCCCACCGTGGGGCAAGTGGTGCTATTTTTGCTAAAAACTTTAGTAAAATCAATTCTCGGTTTTCTTTTGTCAAAACTTTTTTCTAAATTGTTTTCAATGGCCTCGAGATCAAACATGAGCTCTTCCACCATGTCTGCTACAACCTCTGCAACAATTGGTTCGGTGCTTCCACCTCCTCCTCCAAGAATGCAAGCTTCATCACGCGGAGCTGAAAGTCATGTAGCTCGGGATGTTATCCCCGCTCCCAGTACCCAGGGATCTGGTCCTGTTTTGGCATCTAATGATGAAATTCTGAATTTGTTTGGTAGTGTACAGGAACAGATGAGGCAGCAGCAGGAAACTAATCGGATGCTGATGAGAGAAATACAACTCTTGAAATCCGGCCCAAGCAGACCTGCTGAAGAAACTGTCACTCCTATACAGCCTAGGGCTTTGAACTTCAGTTCTGCAGTTTACACTGAGGATAACCGGGGAAACATCATCCCAAGCCATTCTCAGAATCATACCCCTGAGATACCCTCCTCGGTCAGGATGTCAACTGTGAGGAGCTCAGGATATGCTTCGGGATATGGCCAGAATCCTCAGACCGGTAACATGTCAAATAATAATATTCTTGCTACTAACAACAATGGGTCTCTGCAGGATGCAGGTATGACGTCAACATTTACTAGGGAGCTTCAGAAATTGAAGGACATGATATCCAGTGTACCTGGAGTGATCCAGCCAATTCCGGAAGTATCTCAAGACAGCCACAAGATATCCCGCTTTGCATATCCTATCTGTGATGCTGAAATCCCAAAAAGATTTCAGACCCCCAACATGAAACTGTATGATGGGACTACGGATCCTGAAGAGCATATTGCCCAGTATAAGGAAAGGATGGAAATCAATCCTATCCCCCCAGATCTCAAGGAAGCATGCTTATGCAAGGGTTTCGGTTCTACCTTGACAGGATCAGCCTTAAAATGGCTGTTGAATGTTCCTCCTCACTCAATTACTTCGTTTGCTCATTTGGATAACTCAAGGACCTCAGGAATCCTTGAGGGATTATGTGAACAAGTTCAGTCGAGAATCCTTGGATATCCCATATCTTGATGTTGCAACAGCTGTGTAGGCTTTTAAGATGGGGTTACAAAAGGATTCTCAGTTTTATCAGGATCTTGTAATGAATCCCTGCAGGAGTCTCGACGAAGCTCGTAACAGGGCTTTGAGATATATCCGCTTAGGAGATGACAAAAAGATGCAAGAGAGGATGAATTCTACCTCAACCTACGAATCAACCAACATGAAATCAGAATCCTCGTATAAACCATATCGCTCCAAGCCATATGGTAGAAATGATAACAAGAAAGTGAATGCTGTTGAAGACGAGGATACTGAAGAATATCCTGAATTATCTGAATACTGCTTTTCTGTTAATATACCTGAGTTAATGTATGCTATGCAGGGTTTAGGAGACAAAGCTAGGTGGCCTCGAAAGAACCAGCAGAAAGTTGATTGGAAGGATAAATCCAAATGGTGTGCCTTCCATGAAGACTTCGGACATGTGACCGAGGATTGCATTGCTCTAAGGAAAAAATAAGTTACCTGTTGAGCAAAGGGTATCTGAAGGATTTGCTGGGAAGAAAGAAGAATAAAGCGCAGGATCCTAAGAAGGATCCTGAACGAGCAGCATCACCCCCAGCAGATGCCAAAATAATTAACTTTATTTCAGGAGGATCCGACATTTGTGGGACTTCGTATTCGGCGGCCAAAAGGCATGCAAAGGAAGCTAAGACTGAAAGGGGAGATAAACCAGCTAGGATGACTACCCTTACAACCGATAAAGTGATCACTTTCGATAGTGATGACAGGGATACTGTCCAGGATCCTCACCATGATGCTCTCGTAATAACATTATATGTTGCTAACCATTTTGTACGCAGGATATTGGTGGACAACGGTAGCTCTGTCAATATAATTCAGCTGGAAACATTGAAGAGGATGAACGTATCT
Source organism: Helianthus tuberosus (assembly GCA_030545235.1). Taxonomy (NCBI): domain Eukaryota; kingdom Viridiplantae; phylum Streptophyta; class Magnoliopsida; order Asterales; family Asteraceae; genus Helianthus; species Helianthus tuberosus. The sequence continues at coordinate 38,385,288 of CM060437.1, forward strand.
CCGATGGACATTACTTCGAAGTCCACTGTGCTCGTTGGTTTCAGTGGAGAAGCTAGGAACACAGTGGGAGAAATAAAGTTACCGGTATATGTTGAAGGGGTCAACTCGATACAACGTTTCTGTGTGATGGACTCCCTATCCTGCTATAACATAATACTGGGTAGGCCATGGATCCATGATATGAAGGCTGTGCCATCGACTTATCATCAGTGCATCAAGATCCCTACCCCTTGGGGGGTTATTAAGGTTGATAGTGATCAGCAGGAGGCGAAGGAATGCTACTCATCCTCGATGAAATCCTCAACTAAGCCTAATCCAGCATAGCAATTAAAGATGCGGGCCCAGGATATCATCGAGGCTTCTGAACAGGATGTAAAGAAAGTTATCCTGGATCAGGATAATCCTGGTATCTCGGTGCTCGTAGGGACCAATATCCCTCAGGATATTGAAGAACGATTAACTAACTTTTTGAAACACAGGATGTTGACATTTGCATGGAAGCATGAGGATATGACAGGTATATCCAAAGACATTATTACTCACAAGCTTGGAATTGATAGGTCGTTCAAGCCTGTTCAGTAAAAAAGAAGGAAGTTTGCTCCTGAACGAAATATAATCATCCAAGAGGAAGTTGAAAGATTGTTAAAGTCCAAAATGATTAGAGAAGTCAAGTTTCCAAGATGGTTGGCAAATATGGTCGTAGTACAGAAAAAAAATGGGAAATGGAGTGTCTGTGTAGATTACACAGACTTGAATAAGGCCTGTCCTAAAGACCCATTCCCTCTTCCTCATATCGATGCAATGGTGGATGCTACTGCTGGGCATGAGATGTTAACATTCATGGACGCATCCTCAGGATTTCAGCAGATTCAAATGGAGCCTTCGGACCAGGAGGATACTGCCTTCATGACACCGACAGGTATTTATTGCTATACTGCTATGCCTTTTGGTTTGAAAAATGCAGGTGCAACATACCAGAGATTGGTGAACATGATGTTCAAAGATAAGCTGGGGGACACAATGGAGGTATACATCGATGATATGGTGGTGAAATCTAAAAAGGCTGAGGATCACCTCCAGGATATTAAGGGAGCGTTTGATATCCTGGATCAGTATAACATGAAGCTGAATCCTGCTAAGTGCCATTTCGGAGTGGGGGCAGGAAAGTTTCTAGGATATATGGTGACTAAAAGAGGAATAGAGGCAAGCCCGGAGCAGATTAAAGCTATCCTGGATATCAAATCACCTTCAAATATGAAGGATGTTCAACGGCTAACAGGGCGAGTTGCAGCATTGAACAGATTTATTTCAAGATCCTCGGAAAAATGCAAGGAATTTTATGATATCCTCAAGAAGGATAAGAAGTTTGAATGGGAAACAAAGCATGAAGCAGCCTTGCAGGATTTGAAGAGATATCTCTCAACTGCACCTCTATTGATGAAGCCTGAAAATGGTGAACCACTATCCTTATACCTCGCTGTATCAGGGAATGCTGTAAGTGCCGTTCTTATAAAGGACCATGAAGGTCAGCAATATCCTGTCTATTATGTTAGTAAAAGTTTACTAGATGCTGAAACTAGATATTCTCATCTAGAGAAATTGATATTAACACTAGTTATGGCATCAACAAAACTTAGACATTATTTTGAGACACATAGGATTCATGTTAAAACCAATTATCCTGTTAAAAACGTGCTTAGGAAACCAGAGATGTCAGGTAGGATGGCCAAGTGGTCAGTAAAATTGAGTGCTTATGACTTAGTATATTGGCCTAGAAATGCCATAAAGTCTCAGGCTTTAGCTTACTTTATGGCTGATTTCAGTAGTGACATTCAAAATGAAGTAGAATTAGAAGTACAGCAGCTAGGAGAAAACTTAGAATGTTGGACATTATATACTGATGGTGCATCTAACGTAAGAGGTGTAGGTTTAGGTATACTACTAAAATCGCCACAGGGGGACATATTACCCCAGGCTATTAGGTGTGAATTTCCTGCTACTAATAATGAGGCAGAATATGAGGCTTTAATTGCAGGATTAGAGTTGGCTAAAAATATGAGTATCAAGAATTTGCAAGTATATGTTGACTCCTTGTTAATCACTAATCATTTTAATGGAACCTATGCAGTTAAAGGAGAGAAGTTAATTGAGTATCTCAAAATTCTCAAAAAATTAGCAGGATATTTCGATATTTTTACACTTGAACAGGTACCAAGAGAGGATAATGCTGAAGCTGATGCCTTAGCAAATCTTGGATCCTCGGTCAGGATACCGGAAGGGACCCCAATACCAATATTACATATCCTATATCCTGCGACGAATCCTCAGGATAAGGAAGTAATAAGTATTCAGAATCCTGATGAGGAGTATCCCGAGGAGGATCCTAAGTCCTGGACGGCTCCAATCATGAGATATCTCAAGGAAGGACATATCCCTAAGAATGAGAATCCTAAAGCCTTTAGAATGAAGGTATCACGATTCACTATTATAAATGATGTTTTGTATAAGAGATCTCTTGCAGGACCATATCTGAGGTGCTTGGAGGATCCCAAAACCAAAGAAGTACTTCAGGATATACATGAAGGGGATTGTGGCAACCATACTGGGGGCAGGTCCTTATTCTCAAAAGTATTAAGGACAGGATATTATTGGCCGACAATGAGGAGAGATGCCACAGAATATGCTCGAAGATGTGACGCCTATCAAAGACATAGTAACATATTACATCAGCCTGCTGAACCGCTGTATCCTATTGTTTCCCCTTGGCCATTTATGAAGTGGGGTATGGATATAGTGGGAAAGCTTCCAAAGGCTCCAGGAGGAAAGGTTTTCATGTTGGCAATGACGGATTATTTCTCTAAGTGGGTTGAAGCAGAAGCATTTGTTCAAGTTAGAGATCAGGAAGTGGTATCCTTCATAAAAAGGAATATCCTGACTAGGTTTGGAGTACCAGCTGAGATAATTTGTGACAACGGATCTCAATTTATAAGTAAAAGGACTACTGACTTTTGCAAGAATTGGGGAATCAAAATGATTACATCTACCCCGGTACATCCTCAAGCAAATGGACAAGCTGAATTCTCAAACAAGATAATTGTCAACAACTTGAAGAAGAGATTAGGGGCCAAGAAAGGAAGATGGGCAGAAGAATTACCCTTTGTTTTGTGGGCTGATAGAACGACGGTAAAAAGTGCAACTGGTCAAACCCCTTTTTCCTTAGTATTTGGGGCAGAAGCAGTGATCCCGACAGAAATGGTGATACCCACAGCAAGATCCAACCTCAGGAATCCTGAGCAGAATCCTGAAGTCCTATGTCGGGAGCTGGATACTATTGATGAGACAAGAGATGCAGCACGGCTAAGAATGGCAGCATATCAACAAAGGATATCCAGAGCATACAACAAGAATATAAGGACTCGAAGGTTCAAAGTTGGAGATTGGGTGTTAAGAAAAGCTTTTCAGAATACTACTAATCCCGCTGATGGAAAGTTGGCTCCAAAATGGGAAGGACCCTACGAGGTTGAGTCAGAATCAGGAAAAGGAGCATACCGGCTCAAAAATATAGAGGGGGATATGCTACCGAGATCTTGGAATGCTATACATTTGAAACTCTATTTTAAGTGAGTATAGAACTTAAATTCCAACTCAAGATGGTATGAATTCTGTATCTCTTATTAACTTTTGATATTATTTGCTATTTTGAATCTATTACTGACTTAAGCATCGGAGGGGTGTTAGCCAGGCTAACACCCACCTTAGGTTTTAGTGGTTTTGCAGAATATACTTTGGGATATAGCACCAGGATACACACTCAGGATACTTCGGAGGATTAGAGGATTGGCCCCCTCTCTCACGTATAAGGGATCCTGATCCCTTCACAGGTTTAAAGGTATTCACCTTTCTTCTGAATTGGGTTTAAACACCCCGCCTGGAGCGCAAGTTATTCGGGAATAGTTCAAAGTGGCGGGACCAGACCATGTAAAAGTGGCTGACAATTTCGTTACTATTGGCTATATCCTGAATCCTAAAGGTATATGAGGATTGATTGTAACATCCCTATTTTTATCATATAAGAATTATAGGTTTAACCACTAGTAACTCGTAACTAGTTTATTTTTAATATAAATATTCAACCCAAATAGTTTTAAACACTATTTTATATAGTTGGTTGAAATATTATACTAATTAATTGGCCTGAATATGGGTGACCTTTCTAACTAAAATAAAAATATATAAAACTTATATTATTAGACAAGTATATTGCGGGTAAGTTGACTATTAGAAATATGAAGTTTTTAGACGGGTCTAGGAACCATATAATAATTAAATTATAAAAATACATTGTATTTTGAACCTACTCTATTTTTAGACCCAAATGTAGACAAAAATATTCTCGTTCTAATAACATATTTATCATTTTATAAAACACCATATTTTAGAAGTTATACGCACCAAAGAAGTAAACCAATTGAATTAATTATAATATATACATTAAAATAATAATATAAACAAAATCTAACTTTGGTAGAAAAGATATGCATGTCGAAATAATCATAAGTTAGAAGTAATTAAAATAAAATAATAAATGTTATTCGTTTGAAATATATGCATACATATTAAGATAAGAATCAAAATATAGGATAATAAAATAAATATTCAATTGAAAGATAGGATAGTGGATGTGTCAGACATAAAACCACCACTACATGTCCCACCTAAATTTCATATATCTCTACATGTATATAATAAAATCAATATATAAATAATAAAATAATATTATAATAAAATACTTACAAATAGAAATGGATGATATACGTGTCAAGATATGAGAAAACAATCAAAAAACCAAAATAATATAATAATATTCTCAAATTCAAGATATGGTTGATTCGTAGGAGAAGAGTAACCTCCAAGTATAACATTTCTATAAATAGAGGGTGTCTTTCTACCTTCAGCTCACAATTTCCTTTCTTTTTTTTCTTTTCATCTCTCGAACTCCCTCTCATACATATTCTTTTTATTTTATTTTTCTCCTATAATAATAATAATAATAATAATAAGGTTCTGCCCCGTTTTAAGTGTTTTAACTCCCGATCACCGCTACCCTATCTGATTAATCTGAGCCCATAACGCATGTCAGGGCCCTGCCCGACTAAGTTCGTTGGGGTTCTGTCTCGGGACATCGGGATAAGATTGAATCAGGGGTACTATACTTAAATTACAAATATATATTTTTTATTACTACCAAACACACACTAGCTCGAATTCTGCTACGATACAGGGTATTAACTTAATCGTTATTACGATTCATTTTCCGACCGATCAATATATCCAATGGATGTTTAAGTGCCGCCCACACTAGGGTTATACTTTATCGTTCGTCATTAATTTGACGGATCATCGTTAATTCGATGGATGAAGTATTATACTTTGTCGTTCGTCATTAATTTGACGGATCATCGTTAATTCGATGGATGAAGTATTGCACTTTGTCGTTCATTGTGAGAATTTGATCTCGTGAGTTATCGTAATTATTGTATTAAGTTACCTACCTAGTTCGTATGCACTAGATTACAAGGCAAAATCAATAGGCTAAGCCCTGCCTGTATAAATCTGCAATATATCAAGGCTTATCTTTAGACTAAATTCTGTCCGTATGAATCTGCATAATTATCTGTGAGTCATTCTCTCTTTTTATCAAATCTATTTACAAAATCATGTTTTATTCAAAGTTATAATTACGGGGATTAAGTCTTTGTAATCACCAAGTTACAGCCGGTATGTGGGGTTTTGTATACATTACTTGATAATCGTCACCATTGGGGCAGCCAATGGGGGATATGACCATAGCCACAGACACCATTGGACGAATGGGCCAATGGGTCGAGTGGCAAGTACCGTGGGTAGTTGGATTGATATCAGAAACATTGTAATCGCTCTTAATACTGTATATTATAACAAATGTGTCGTTTTAGCAAAATGAATGAACTCACTCAGTATTTCCCGCTGACAAAACCTTTTTAAAACGCGTTTCAGGTAATTACAGTAGATTGGATTAAGAGATGGATACGGCACTGAAAGGCATCAAGAAGTGGCTTATTTATTAATTAAATCAAATTAAGAAATATTGTTTTATGTAATAAAATTTATCTTTATTTAAGCTACCATTGTAAAACATGGGTTTATCCCATCTATTTAATAAATAAAATCCGGTGTTTCTAAACTCTGATATTTTTCCTAACTCACGGTTCTGATGAAATTTCCGCTGCAACGTTTTCAAAAAATTAAATCACCGGTACCACGGGCTGTTCGCGACTTCCGATTCCGTCCAGGGTGGGTCGGGGGTCGTGACATTGATCACCCTCTCTCACGAAAGGGTATTATCATACTCTCTAAAGTTTAAAGGTTTTCACCTTTCTAAGTCTTGGAGTTTATACACTCCCGCCTGTAGCGCACGAAAATTTGGGATTTCCCCCAGGATACAAGGGATTTATCTCCAGTACATTCTTGGGTTTTACCCCTGTAACACGAAAAATTGTCTATACAATTGGAACTGATATCCAGGAGATTTCTAAGTATTTGAAGACATTGTACACAGGGGACATTCCTACTGAGGCAATGGTGTAAAGCTCAAAGGATAAGGCTCGGACCTAATACACTAAGTGTCTCAGACAGGGGACATCTTCATTGGAAGAGTTGCAAAGGGATTGAAGTTTGAGAGTAGGGTTATACTCTATTCCTGGTATGATCTTTCCTTTGGAAACGTTATTTGAGTTTTAAAACTATGTTTGACAAAAGCTTAAACATCCTGATTGGGATAAATTCTCGGGATATATTTTCAAAATGTATTTTCAAAATACTTCTCAGGATATTTGATTAAAATATTTGGAACTGATACTAGTTTGAAATTAAAACCTTGATCAAACAAGTATGGTCAAAACAGGTTTTAGAAAGTGAACTATCTTTTATTCTTTAAAAAGTTTTCTATAAAGTTGATTGAATTTTTAGAAGTTCTATTTAATAAAAGTTTTCATAATATATCACTGAGCATATTGATCAGGATATTTTTGAAGAATAGTTGTACAAAATTTTGCAAAGATAAAATCTGCATTAAGGAATGTATGACATGAATTGAAAGGCAATAACAAATAAGTCAAAAGTAAGTTATATTATTAACATGTCAAAAGTTGTGCTTTTGGATTCACCTCAAACCGAGGCCCATCCACCAAAAGCACAATTAGTCTTTACCATACTTATGTAACAGTTGAAGGTTCTATCTCAAAACGGGACCTGTCCACCTTCAACCGTTACGATATTCAAAAGAGGTTATACTAACCGATGACCAAGGGCTTCATCCTGAAACCCAGGACCCATCCACCTTTGGTCATCGTATTGTTCTAATGCAGGAAATGTAGATTGTTCAACGACAGGAAAGGTAAATTGTTTATACAAACCACAACCATGAAATTTAAAAAAGTGGGCTCCGGCCTTGGCACGTATATCCATCATCGCCCACTTCTCCACCTAAGGAGCGGCACCTTCTTGATCAGCAGCCTTTTTCCCAGCATCTGCACCAGCATCAGCCTCAGGATTCTTCTCGGCATCACCATCACCAGCATTGACCACTTCTTCTGCCACCTTAGAAGGCTCTTCACCAGCATGCTTTGCAGGATGAGCGACGGGATGACCTCCAAGATCCTGTAGTTTCGCTTCCCAAGCCTTTACATTCCAGGAGGGGCATTCGAAGCCCAAGCTCTTGGCCTCATAAGCCATCCTTAATCTAGCTTGGAGAAGGGAGATAACAACGGATGCTTTGAGGCTGTCCCGATATGAACTCATATCCTGCTGGTATTGGAGAAGAGCGGCGTCTAGTTTGGCCTGAGCATCCTCATTGGCTTTGTGGAGGGCAGCTTGGTGTTCTTGGGTCATTGCTTTGTATTTGTCTTCATAATGCTGGGACTTGGCGGCCGCGATTGTTCCTTGATCGGCTATAGTGGCTTCGGCTTTTTCGAGCTTAACCTCCAGCATCTTGTTAAGCCCACAGGCGTCTTCGTACAAGTGCATGAGACGTTCCAAGCCCTGCAGTTAAAGGTACGGGTATCAATGTAAAATAAGCAGGATAAGGATTAACATATATGTGCAGGATATCGGAAGGGAATTTTTACCTGCTTGAGGAATGAAGTGGCTTCATTAAATCCATGATTCTCGAGAGAGAATGTCTTAGAGGAGGCTGGAGAATCCATCTCCTTTCTCTTCCGAGAGCTAGAGGCCCGGGTCCTGGATGCCGGAGGAGCTTTAGGAGCGGTAATAGTCTTTGAAGAGGTAGGCTTTGGTGTGGCAGACGACTTCGGCTTGGATTCTTGTTTAGCAGGTACAAGGCTGGAGTAACTGTCCAACTCGTCGAGTTGGAAGCCTTCAAGGTTGACAACTGGTACTGCACAAGGGGAGATATTTTTAAACTTATAATACCTCTGAAAGATAATCGATTTAATGGATAAAGATAATTACTGAGAATATACTTACCAGACATCTCTGAACTTGACTTTTGGATTGAATCTGCAAGAGACAGGGAAAAGGTTCTTTCACTAGCAGGAAGTCGGTATATTTCTTTTATCCTGGACTTGGATTTTGCGCTTGGGGGTGCTAAGTCTCTGAAGTTTGCTGCATAAAACATCAGGATATAAGTTTAGGATATAGTTTAAGGATACACTTGGGGATATTCCTAAAACCCTAGATCCTACCCTTGGTTAACCATCTAATCGGCAGATCGAAACCCTTGTCGATGGAATCTCCTTTCACGAAAAAGAACTTTCGCCACCATTGGTCTTCGTTCTTAGTGGCCTTAAGGACTAAAGGGTTTTTGGAGGTGGAAAACAAAAGAAAATGGTTGTCGCCATGGGACCTCAACCGGTATGCTATAGGGAGGTCTTCAATACACAGGTCAGGGCAATGGCGAGATCTGATTTGATCTAGTACCATCAAAACTCGCCAGACCATTAGCATAGTTTGGGCATAACTAAGGCCGGTGAGGTCGAAGAAACGAGAGATAAAAGGTGGAAATGGGTACCGGAGTCCCAAAGAAAAGGGGTAGGCGAAAAAACAAACCCACTCGTCTGATGACACGTCTAATCGGATCTCTCGGTCGAAAGGCCGAATGACTGTTCCCGTGGGAAAGGCGCCGGAACTCTTGAGGGCAGCGATATCGGCGTTGTTGAAGCAGCAGATTTCTTTTTCCGGCTCTCGTATGAGGTTTTGACTCACGAGGGTTGGGACTAGTTCATCCGAACGAGATCTTGTCCGTGATGCCATGGAGAGTATTAAAGCAAACAAAGAGAAACCCTGGAAAGATAACATAGGATGAAGAAAAGAATAGTTACCTGAAAATAGCTTAGAGAATAATGATAACAAAAAGAAATATCTCAGCTAATTATAGGTTGAGTATATGGGGGGTGAAAAGTAAATATTGCATTGAAAATGGCACAAGGTCACCTCAGCCGTCGTTTCATCTTAATTGCCTCGGTCTACAAGTTAGAACTTTTAAAATATATCCGTTGGATTGGTATACCAACAGATATATTTGGGGACAATTGTTATGGGTCATTTTCTGAGCGTACATATCTTGACTAATATCCTGCTTTTAATTGTTTATTTGTGACCAGGATACTGGACTGGGATATTGCTAACATCCTGAGCGATATCCTGAGGTTGATTGAATTAACCACGTGCAAGTTAAAGGCTGTGGGTTACTAACGGTCAGATGGACTTCTTCTCCTCAAGACTCGGGCGTATCTGTTATGTGAGAGACGTTTAACCCGAAAGACCAGGTCTACAACGTTCGAGTGGGGAATATTCGCCGGATCCAGGTTGATTAGGATAGTTTGTTACACTTCTTTTACTATAAATAGATGGGGGCGGATCAGATTAAGGCACGCAACCTTCACACACACTTTCGAACACTTTTGCTCTCTAGCTCACTGCAAACACTATACACAAACACTTGTATTCGAATTACATTGTAACACCTAGTTGATCCGCACCACATCCTGCACTGTATCCTGATATTTGAAGTAATAGAAGAACAAGGCAGCTGCGATTGTCAGCTCCCGAGGTTTTGTGCCGGTGATCTAGATTGATCAAGGGCTTTCCTCGTACATAACGTGTCCACCTTTACTTTTTCGCTCATCGTTTGATCATAGATACAGCTCTATATCCTGAGCCGTATCCTGAAACTGTTTTTACAATTAACTTGGATAAAATATTTTACACACATATTTCTAGCACACTACCTCACTTAACTAATTTGATCACTAAATTGCTTCGGTAATTTTTGACCAAAACAATCACTAAGAATTTCCATCCAGTGTCTCTGTTTCATATTTAATTCTTTTTGCCCAAAAATATATCTTAAACTCTTATGATCGGTGAAGACAACAAATTTATTTCCATATAAATAGTGTCTCCAAATCTTAAGGGCAAAAACTATGGCTCCTAACTCTAGATCATGGGTTGTGTAATTCTCTTCATGTTTCTTAAGTTGTCTAGAGGCATAAGCTATAACCTTTTGACGTTGCATCAACACGCATCCATATCCTAACTTAGACGCATCACAATAGGCTATAAAGTCTTCAGTTGCTTCTGGTAATGCGAGTATGGGTGCGTTAGTCAACCTTTGCTTAAGAATCTTAAAGGCTTCTTCCTGTTTTGGTCCCCCTTCAAACTTAACTAATTTGCAAGTCTGTTTGGTTAATGGAATGGCTATCCTAGAGAAATCTTAGATAAATCGTCTATAATATCCTACCGATCCAAGAAAACTTCGTACTTCTGTTGGCGACTCAAGGACTTTCCATTTGGTAATCGCCTCGATCTTTGTGGGATCCACATGAATTCCTTCATGATTAGCCAGATGTCCAAGGAATTGCACTTCTTGTAACCAGAATTCACATTTTGAGAATTTAGCATAAAGCTTCTATTTTCTCAATAATGTCAGAAGTGTATGCAGATGTGCTACATGTTCATCTTTACTCTTAGAGTAAATTAGAATATCATCTATAAAGACAATTATGAATTTGTCCAGGTATGGTCTACATATCCTGTACATCATGTCCATAAATACGGCTGGGGCATTGGTTAAACCAAATGGCATGACGGTAAATTCATAATGACTCTACCTTGTTCTAAAAGCAGTTTTAGGAATGTCCACTTCCTGTACTTTCAGTTGATGATATCTTGAACGTAAATCGATATTTGAAAAGAATCGAGCTCCTTGAAGTTGATCGAACATATCATCGATTCTCGGTAGTGGGTATCGATTCTTAAAAGTAACATTATTCAATTCTCGGTAATCAATGCACATACGCATTGATCCATCTTTGTTCTTAACAAACAAAACCGGCGCTCCACATGGCGATGAACTAGGTTGTATAAAACCTTTTTCAAGAAGTTCGTCCAATTGTTTCTTCAGTTCCTGCATCTCCGTTGGTGCTAATCGATATGGTGCTTTGGCAATCGGTGCCATCCCTGGAATTAGGTGAATTCTAAATTCAACCTCTCTATCAGGCGGTAATCCAGGTAACTCTTCTGGAAAAATGTCTCAAAATATAGATATTATGGGAATATATTTTAATTCTTTTCCTTTAGTGTTAATGATTAGGGAAATCAAATACACTATGGCTCCTTTCCTTGCATAACTTGCAACTTTCATAACAGAGATGAATTTTGTCGACCTGGTTGGCTTATCTCCTTTGATTGTGATCTTTTCGCCACTTGGTGTACTTACTTGCACTGACTTTTGATCACATAAAATACTGGCACGATTGGCTACCAACCAATCCATTCCTAATACAACATCGAATCTGGCTAGATTCATTAGGTAAGGTTAGCAAAGAAATGATGGTTCAGGATTTCTATTCTTGCTCCCTGCAAGATTTCACTAATCTTAATGGATTCTCCGTTTGCCGTTTCCACCAGACAGTCTTGTCGATGTTTGGTTAAGGGTTGGTTGTGAAGTTTGTAGAAAGAAGTATTAATAAAACTTTGGTTTGCACCAGAGTCAAATAATACTTTGGCAAAAATGTCTTTAACTAAAAATGTACCGGCAATCACATCTGGAATCATCTTGGCTTTTTCAGCTGTCAGAACGATTCTTGGGTCCTTCAGTTGTCTTAGCTTTGTTGGTTGTTGCTAGAGCTAGTTTCGGACAGTTCGGTCTGATGTACCAATTTCTCCACCATTGTAGCATATCCTATTGCTAGGTATCTTCCTACAGTTTTTTCCTTGTGTCCAGATATTTTGCAAAAGTTGCAATATATGGAGCACCTTCCAGAGTGCTTCCTTTTGCAATACTTACAGTAGGGTGTAGAGGAAGAACCTGTACCTTTCCACGGTACTGAAATTCTTGGGTAAGATTCTGAGCTAGGTTCTTTTTCTGGTTTTCTTCTTGGGTGCGTACCAATTCATCAGTCAGGGTGTTGGCTAGTTCTATTGCTTCTTCTATGGTTTGCGGCCTAGCTGCCTTGACTACGTGTCTAATCTCGCTAATTAATCCCCAAACGTAACGGGGGATTAGCACTGGCTCAGGTGAGGCTAAGGCTGGCACTATTCTAGCATATTCGAAGAATATGGTAGTGTAACCTTTGTAGTCTATTCCAGTCATTTTATGATTTAGGAACTTATTGGCGATTTGTTCCTTTTCATGAGGAGGACAGAATTTTCTTTCAACTATTTCTTTAAAATTAGTACATTCCATTCTATAAACTCTGTCACTTCCCTTAGACTGGAGAATAGTATTCCACCATTCTAAGGCTGCATTTTTGAAAAGATTAGAAGCAAACATAATCTTATCTTCATATGCACATTTACTTATTTTTATGATTGCTTCTATCTTTTCTATCCAGCGCAAGGCTGAAATGGCTCCTTCATTGCCTAAGAATTCTATTGGTTTGCAGGCCAAGAATTCTTTATAAGAACAACCGTAAGACACGGTTCTTCTTCTTTTAGGAATTGGAGCTTGGATTATTGGTCCGTTATTATCGTTCACATGGTGACTTGGTTCAGTGTGTTGGCGTTTACTTCCATTTGCAGATTTATTATTTTCTGCTTCTTTAACAGACTTAATAATCTAAGGCATAGCATCTATAATTCTTTGTGCTACTATATGTTGGATGGCACTGTTATCTATTTGGTTTTCGTTATTCTCATTATTCTAGTTTTCATGATTTAATTCGTTGTCCATCTGAATTGTGAACATTTATCAGGTATTAATTATCACAGAATAAAATCTAATACAAACAGTCACATAAACAGATTGATCAAAATCGTCGAACATTGCGACTTTTGCTCTTTTTCATATATATATATATATATATATATATAGGGTGGGGTTCTAGAGTGAACACTAATTTATTTGCGAACTGAGTGAACAAATCTTGACCATTGATTTACACACGTGGATGGCTAGGATTTCATCATCAAATCGTAAAATACACTAGTGTATTTCATCATCAAATCCTGGTCATTGATCTACACACATGTATGACTAGGATTAGTTCGCTCAGTTCGCAAACTACACTAGTGTTCACTCTTGAACCTAATCCTATATATATATATATATAGGGGATCGCTAGAATGAGAACCACTCCCAGTTATGAGAACCACTTTCTAGCCCTTTGATCAACTTGATGGATGGATGAGATTAAAAGTTACAAAAATTAATATTAAATGGTTTTTGTCATATTATGTCTTTAATATTATAATCCAAAAGGGTAATTTAGTAAAATAACTCTATTTTGTCTTTTTATCTTTATTGTTTTTTATTAGTTTTTTGTTTTATTATATTATTACTTTTTTTTAAACATAACTTTTTTATTAAAAACATTTTAAAATTCAGATTTTTTTAAACATTTTTTATAATTTTTACAATTTAAGTTTTACGTTAAACTTTTTACGTTTTACGTTTTTTTGACGCGCCGTTTTTACGCCGGGTTTTTTCAAGCGTCGTTATTTTAACACGCCGTTTTTTTACGCGCCGTTTTTTAGGCGCCAATTTTTTAACGCCGTTTTTTACTCGCCAACGCGCCGTTTGTTTACGCGCCGTTTGTTTACGCGCCGTTTTTTTACGCGCCAATTTTTTAACGCCGTTTTTTACGCGCCGTTTTTGAACCTTGGTTTTTTCAACGCGCCGTTTTTACGAGGCAATTTTTTAACGCCGTTTTTTACGCGCCAATTTTTAACGCCGTTTTTACATTTTACGGGCCGGTTTTTTACGTTAACATTTTTACGTTTATGTTTTTTTACATTTTACGGGCCGGTTTTTTACGTTTTACGTAAAGCTTTTTACGTTTTACGTAAAGCTTTTTACGTTTTACGTAAAGCTTTTTACGTTTTACGTTAAAACTTTTTACTTTTTACGTTTAACGTTTTACGTAAAACTTTTTACGTTTTACGTTAAAACTTTTTACGCGCCGTTTTTTTACGCGCCGTTTTTTAACGCCGTTTTTTACGCGCCGTTTTTTCAACGCGCCGTTTTTTACAAGCCAATTTTTTAACGCCGTTTTTTACGCGCCAATTTTTTACGACCCGTCTTGCGCCCGACTTTTTCACGCGTCGTTTTTTCAACGCGCCGTTTTTTATCGCCGTTTTTTCAACGCCGTTTTTACGCGCCGTTTTTTCAACGCGCCGTTTTTACGAGCCAATTTTTTAACGCCGTTTTTACGTAAAAATTTTTACGTTTTACGTTTTTACATTTTACGTTTTTACGTAAAAAGTTTTAAGTTTTACGTTTTACGCGCCGGTTTTTTACATTTTACGACCCGGTTTTTTACGTTAACGTTTTTTTACGTTTATACGATTTACGCGCCGGTTTTTTACGTTTTACGCGCCGGTTTTTTACGTTAACGTTTTTTACGTTTTACGTAAAACTCTTTACGTTTTACTAAAAAAAATTACGCTTTACGTTTTACTTAAAACTTTTTTCGCTTTACAAAAAACTTTTTACGTTTTACGTAAAAAAATTTACATTTTACGAAAAACTTTTTACGTTTTTACGTTAAAAAAATTTACGTTTTTACGTTTTACGTTAAACTTTTTACGTTTTACGTTTTTACTTTAAAAAAATTTACGTTTTACCTAAAACTTTTTACGCTTTACAAAAAACTTTTTACGGTTTACATAAAACTTTTTACGTTTTACGAAAAACTTTTTACGTTTTACGTTTTTACGTTTTACGTTAAACTTTTTACGTTTTACGTTTTTACGTTAAAAAAGTTTACGTTTTTTACGTTTACAATAAACTTTTTACGTTTTACGTTAAAAAGTTTACGGTTTACACAATTTTTTTTACAAATAACTTTTTTTACGCAACACGAACGCACCCAGAAAACGTAAACTCGGTAGGTGTCTCAGATAGATTGTTATCGTCATCGACTAGGGAAAAAAATTATAAAAACCAACAACATCAAAACAAAGCGTATCTCGAAAAAAAAAGGGGTTTGGCTCAGATTTTCCGATAATAAAAAAGGCTGCAAAATGGGGTTGCAGGTTCAAAAAACCTACCCTCCGCCGTCTTTGCCGCGCCATCGTCATCAAAATCAACGGGTTTTTTTTTTTTTTTTTTGCATCATCGCCCCCCAAAATCTAAACCGATCAAAACCCACATAATCAAAGAATTCAAGAACAGTAGAACACCCAAGTCAAACCCCCAACATACCACCATCAGATTCAACCCAGATCATTCAACCCAGAAGGAACAGGAACATGTTTCAACAAGAAGGAACAGTAACATCATTCAACCCAAAAAATCAAAAAAATATCAAGAACATACCAAAAATCAAAACAAACATCAAGAACACAGGCCCAAAATATGAAAAATCCCCAACATACCAAAATCAAAACAAACATCAAGAACATACCAGAGAAATCAACAACACAGGAGGAGACCGGGACCTCCGCCGCCGGCCCACCACCCAGCCATCGAACTGCCACCACCGCTCACGGCGGCGCTGCACCACCGTCATCGAGCACCCACCACCTCCGATTCAACATCAACATCAAATCCCAAGTCACACAAACGACCAACACTACAACCCCCCCTCAATTTCTTTGCCGCGGTTGTACGCCACCACCAGACGGTGGTACCCACCACCACAACCAACCCTTCGCCACCGTCTCCGTGAAACCCACCACAACACCCTCCTTCGTCGTCAAACATTTGATATAATGAGCGAGGAGAGAGACATAGTAGATCTGATGAGAGATGATATAGACAGAACATCATCGGAAAACGGACAGGGGTATCGTTGAAGACATGGGGGTTGGTGGTGGGCTTAGGGTGAAGAAGGATGGTAGTGGAGGGTGTGAGTGTTACGTCGGAGCAAAGAACAGCAGTCATATTGGTCGGAGTCCAACTCCGGCCGCAGGAAAAAGAAACGAGAGAGGGAGAGAAAAGGTGTATCGGTCACCATCCCTGAATCCACCACCATCACTCACAAAAACAAAACCCATATTCAACAAATAAATGGAGGAGAGATGTACTGAGATTAATAAATGGATGAGAGATGATCTGACATAAATAAATGGAGGAGAGAGGGTTGAGAAATGACATTTGGGGTAAATGACCATAGTACCCTTTGAGTTGTCATACTATGATTGGTTGAAAGTGGTTCTCATGGTTCTTATAACTGGAGGTGGTTCTCATTCTAGCGGCTCCCTATATATATATATATATATATATATATATATATATATAGGATCAAGATCATTTCAGAACCAAAAAAATTTACAGAACCTGCAGAACTCTTTACATCCACTCATTTTATTTCATATTATTTTTTTATTATTTTATTTATGAGGGGCATTAAAGTAAATTGGGAAAATTCAAAAAGTCATTTCCTAATTTTTCTCCATATTTTGCTCTTACCTATTGATTCACTACGATCCAACTAAAACAAAGATTACTGAAGGTAACTAAATTCTTTCTCTATGGATCCAAAATGCAAGTTTACGGATTAATTTTCATTTCATTTCCATTTTTCAAAAATGAATTGTAATGTTCGAAATTAAAAAAAGGATATTTATTTAAATGAAATGTACAGAATGTTTGTTTTATTGATTCGGATCTGCATATGCTTGATTGACTTATTATTATTTACATATATGTAGTTGACTATTTTACATGTATGTAATTTATGTTTTACACATATGTAACTTATGATATATAATTCAATTACTTATATGTAATTCCCTTCCCTTTTAAACATATATAGTTATAAACATATGTACAAGTCTCCTATTTAATTTATGTATATAACAGTTACACATATGCAATTATTTTATTTACATACATACATACATGTATTTGTCTTATTTACATATATGTTAATTCAAAATTTTAGATACATTTAAACATTTACATATATGTAGCTTATAATTTGTAGAGTTTCATATATGTAAGTCCACAAATGTGAAACTGACGTTACATATTTTAATTTGTGTTAATTTAATATTAAAAAAACAAATAATAGTGCTATATATAGTTTGTGTATAGGATTGAGGAGGAAAAGTAGTACGTAGATATACAAAGTTTGGATATAGTATTGAGAGGAAAAATCGGGATATATGTTGTTTTTACCAAATTCAAAGAATGTTCTGTTACTATTATACCCTTGCATCGTTTAAAATTACCTTTTTAATTTCCTTTTAATTACAATTATACACTGATTTATTTTTAACCATTGATTAATAGATCAAGGGCTCTAGAGAGTTCTTAAGAGTTCTGTATAAAATATGAGTTCTGCATTGAACCCAACCCTATATATATATATATATGTGTGTGTGTGTGTGTGTGTGTCGATTACAAACTACAACTGGAAAATTAAACACGCTAGAAGTTACTCATCGATATCTATTTTAGTCTATCCCTATATTTATTATTTTTTTTATCAAAATACAAACTTACACATATATCTAGGTATTATTCTAGGTATAGTGTATCCAGTCATGTATATCCCGCTCGACATGCTTCCACATAAGCTTTTCTCCTATTTGACGAATTCTATCTCCTTCTTCAACTAACTCATCGCCCCAGTGGCAAAGTTCCTGCATATTTTCTTCACTCATGGGTGGTAATGGTGCTGGTACTGGGTCAGGGTATCGAGGTATGGGGCGTCCGTAAGGGTATGGGTTTCTTATTACACTCTACTTCCACCAGTCGTTGTTCCAAAATGGGTCTAAAGGGTTAAGGTCGGTATACTGAGCTATGGGGTTTGGTGGGGGAATTCTGGAGATCTCATAGGGGTCAACATCTAGGATATGAAAATGGTCTTCCTGATTGGGCTCTAACATCTGTTGGTCTGGGAATAAGGGTAACAGTGGCGGTTCAGCTATTTGGTTAGAGTCTACTGTGGTAGTGGCTAGCATATGGAAATCTGCCAACTGTCTATCTAGTTCCTCTTCCCATGGTAGTCTATTGACTGCTTCCTGAGTTTGGGCGTTCACTTCCCTATTAGCTTTTACTATCGCTCTTTGTTGTTGTAATTTCTTCATTCACTTTCTCCTCTCATGTGCTCCCCTATTAAACCATCATCTCTTTTTAGAAGTAAAAGGTTCCTCAGACTGTGCCTTAAAAATAAATATTCATTCCTCAGTATATACCGAGTATCCTGAGGGATTTGGCTGAGATGAGGTTCCTTCGTCTTTTGGTGAACTAGCTAAGTGACGATAAGCGTCTGACGTACCTTGTTCACTCATATTGTAAACTAACAATTTTTCAAATAACACAAAACACATAATTACATAAATTATTTCCTAACACAGTATTTAAGTGTCAGCAAAACACTTTATTGGCTTAAACCAGTGGCTGTAGCTCTGATACCACCTTCTGTCGCAGCCCCCGACCCTTGCCCGGGAACGGGTGCCGCAAGCCAGTCAGATGGTATCGGTGTTTATTAACTTGGCAGAGGAAATGAGACATCAGGACAGTAGTTAGGAAATATTTTATCAGAGTTAAAAACACCAAACTTTTTATAATAAACAAATGGGATAAAACCCACGTTTTCATTTTATAGGGATAAACCCTAGTTTATCGAAAGACAAAACTCCTTTTTATTTAGGTAACTTTTATAGCCACTTTTCCAAGCCTTCAGTGCTCTCCAGCTGGCTTCTATAGGCTTTCACATTTTGTTACCTGAAACTGTAGGATCGAATCGAGACCCAAACGAGTCGATCAGAAGAGCTCTTATCTATTTCAGAGGCGGAAACTAAAAAACAGACTTGTAAAACAGCTTGATATACTCTTTAAACGTCTTGTATATTGATTTGACAACGATTACATGCAGTAGACAGACCGGCAGCACTTCGGTACACAAATCAGATTCTTTCCAAATGAAAAGCTCACAAGCCTATTTATACCCAACCTAATTTCGTTTGAAACTATCACATGTGCTTTCAAACGAAATTACATAACAACCTTACAAACGAAATTACCAAATTACAATTCAAACGAAATCAAAATGTGTTTCATGTGAGCATGATGTCAAATTGTGATGTCACTTGTATGATGTCATCATTCTTGATGATGACATCATGCTTGTTCAGATCCGCAACAAATCCAAGACTCGATATAAGACGAAGTCGACAGATGCATGCACCAACAGACTCCCCCTCAGATGTTGACGAGTCTTAAGTGTCGAGTCTTCTCAATCTTCAGTCTTTATCAGTCTTTGTGTTCTTTCCATAATCTTGATCTGATTCTTGCCTCACTCTAATATTCTTCAACTAATCTCCTCCTCGGATGATGTAACTCTCTCTTGAAATTTTCAGGATCAGCAGCTGGCTCTAGCAACTTCCGACTTTCTTTCTCTAACAGACTCCCCCTCAACTTGTACTGGGATCGTAGTCTGGCTTTCACAGGTTCAGGTATCGTAACCTGACTCACTTGCATATTAACTACCCAAAACATAAGTTTCATAAAAGATAAGATATAACAAATTTAGAAACTTTGCTAATCTCTTGATGACACAACCCTGAATACATCATTTTCAAATATCGAACAAAAAGATTTATCATGTAAGTCACTGATGAACCACTTGAATGAATATCATTTTCATTTCAAACATCTTCAAACAAACTTTCCCAAACATGTTCGTCATGTTTAGCACTCGGAATTTTGAAAATCAGCTTTTCAACATCAGTTGTCTAAAATCTTTTTGAATTTTTCAAAATTTTATGCTAAAACACACTGAAAATCTTTTTGGATTTTTGAATGAAATGAAATACAGTAAAGAAATATTTACAGACAATATTTTTGTGAGTTTGTGTAAGAGGATCATATCAGTTTTTGAGACAAATCACCAACACCGTTAAGCTATAATCATTTTAAGTTCTAAACGATTCACTTAGATTGTCAGTATACTGATCCACTTAAATTTTCACACAAAGTTCAACTGTTTCGAGATACGAGATTAATGTCTTAGATACTTAAACTCAATCGCGTGTCCCACCTCAGAATATACTCCCATATCCAGATCCCAATATTCAGTCTTATAGGTGAGTATACCTAGATGATATCTGTAAGGGGTTAATCGCGAAACCGTGAGAGCTCAGGTCAGAACTTCCATTCAGCAGAGAGATGACGGCTCGACTTTTGGTGGGTCCCCTTTAGAGGATCTTTTTTACAACAGCATTGATTAGCAATTTTATTGTCTCATCATTTTATGCTGAGGGCGGCGCTATTTTTCAAGCAAGCGTAAAGTATTCTCCGGGGACTAGGCCATTGCTTCCGCATTATCAGAAGTCCCGGGATAATACCCCAGATATCACTAAGCATAAAGACCTAGTATCTCAGAAAGTGGGGTCCTTCAAACAAGATTTCGGGGGCTACCCATATATCCGAGAGATGTTACCCACGAATTAAGCAAGTTTGAAATTTAGGTTTATATCTCGTCACAATCTACTAAATGTGCAAAAACCTACTGGCACGTCATCAGTGAGACCGTTTATCACAATTTAAACTTTCCATTTCTTTAGCATGTTGTGATCGTCCACTGATGTACTATCATTTCCTCTTTTTGACAACAAAACTCATTTTTGGATTTTATCATGTTTTTTACTTTTTCAAATTTTCAAATGTTTTTGGATTTTCTGAAAATTTTTACTCCCCCTAAAATGCAAATACATTTAAAGGAAATTTGAAAATAAACAGTACAAGGTAAAGTGACAACTGATATCAAATCACTTCAGATCGCCATCCACTTGGCATAAACAATCACAACTCCCCCTCACAACAAACTATTTTCCCATTGTGATTTCAAAACACTTAAGTTTGTTTTAATCAAATGGTTTTTCCAGAAAATTAGTTTTGTTGATTTTCAAACCACTTGTAGGTTAGGGGATAAACTCATCATTTTGTTCTCCAAAATACCACTTGTAAGTATGGTCCAATCAAGTTCAACTTAATGACTTTGCAAGATGAAAACCTTCTACAACCACTTGCAGGTTCACTCACCAACCATCCATTTGTAAATCTAAATATAACAATATAAAGATATCACCTGTAGATTTATCAAACAAACATTTCAAGAATGATGCCGATTCCTGCTCCACTCTTACCAACCTGAGAGCTCCGGCAAGTCAGGGTTTTCAGTTAGGAAAAACTTTCCCCCAAGCCTGACCTTCCTTGGGAGATTCTGGTACACACCTGTCCCACCAACATTTTGATTTGTAAAACTCTTTTGCACCCTTAACTTTTCCATCAACCATTTTCCAGAAAATATGTTTAACTTTCCCATTGAAAGCTTTTTCAGCATCAAATTCTCCTTTACCAGTAAAGAATTGACCTGAAATCTCAGTTTTACCAACCTTCAACTTCAAATTTTCCTTTGACAATTTTGGAAAATTTTCATCGTTCACCTCTGGAACGGAATTCTCAACCTTTTTCTCAACAAATGACTCCTCTGATTTTATGGAATCAGATTCATTGTCAGAACTACTATCAGATTTTACAACCCATTTTTGTTTTGTTAAATCAACTCTTCTTTTGTAAAATCGTTTTGAACTTTCACCTTCTTCAGAAGTTGAATTTTCAAACATTTTTTATTTCTCAATTGGTTGATTCTTTTTATCAACAGCTTTCTTGTTTGTTTCAAAGTGAGAAGAAACTCCCTGCTTAGAATAAATGGACTCTTGGCAGTTCCAAGCAATATGTCCAGTCTTTTGACACTTGAAACAGGTTCTTCTATCAACTCTCTGATCAAACTTCTTCACATTCTTCTTTACTTGAGCAAGAAACTCTTGATTTGATTATTTCCAGAATGGTTTCTTCTGCTCATCTTCAGAACTTCCTCCTGAAACAAATCTTGTTTTTGGTTTATAATTTTTATCATTTTTATAATTTTCTGAAGAATTAAAACCAAGACCTTGCTTTTTGAAATTACCATTGTGGTTTGGTTTCTTTCGATAACCAGAACCAGAACCGTAACCATTTTTCTTGTTCAATCTTAGTTGAACTCTTGAAGTGTACTTTTTAGGTTTTTCATTAAGATTTAAATCTTTTATTTCAGAAATATTAATTTCTGTCAATTTGAAAACCTGTTTGATCATTTCAGTTTTAACACTTCTTATTGGAAATTCCTCATCTGAATATAATTTGTCTGAATCATTCAAAGTATATGCTATTTTGATTGATCCGTCATTCAAATTAGATTTTGATAATAGGAATTCTTTATTGTAAACCCTTTTAACCGGTGAACTCGGACTCTTTTCTGACGAACTCGAACTTTCAGACTTAGACTCCGGTTTTGACTCTTCATCCATATCCAACACCTGATCGACCACTTTCTTTAATAATTCAGACTCATGATCAGTGTCAGACGCTGTGAATGTAACATCAATATTATCTGGTAATTCATCAATGATTTCAGACTTTAACTTGATATTGACTGCCTTTTTTAGACGCTCCTCGTTAGGATTCCTTGGAGAATAACTTTCATGGATCGGGGGCGGACATCTGTTATACTTGACACTTTGTTTCTTAACAGTATCAGTATCTTCAGACTTCTTCTCCATGAATGCTTCAAGACCTGCCACAGTCGGATAAACACGATCAATCAAATAATCACAAGTAGTGTAGCTCAAAAGTAATCGTTTAATCCTTTCACTCTCAATTTTCTCAAGTTCCACTTCCTGTTTCAGCTTAGCACAGTCTTCAATATACTCATTGATAACGCTCTGCTTTGTCATTAATGTTGCGCTCATTTTTATCATTGCATTTTAAATCTCTGAATTCGTTCTTTTCATACTATCAACTGTTTTGTTGAGCACATCATATGACTCCTTCACATACTTCACATCGGACAACAAATTCTCTTTCATCTCTTCCAGTTCAAGAATCTTCTTGTCTTTCTCCTCACATTGTTTGCAAGACTCCTCACATTTCAAACACGGTTTAACGATCTCAACTGTCTTTTCAACTTCAACAACTTTCTCAACTTCAACAATCTTTTCTACCTCGACGATTTTCTCAACTTCGACCAGTTTTTCAACTTCGACTACTTTTTTAACCTCGGCTACTTTTTCAACCTCAACAATCTTCTCCACTTCAATGATTTTCTCTACTATTTTCTCAGTTGCTGATTCAACATTCGCTTCTCCAGCTTCTGTCTTTGTCTTTTCATCAGCTAGCCTTCTTGATGCTTCCAGCTCTTTCTTCAATCTGGCAATCTTCTTCTGATTCAGCATCTCCATTTTATCTGCAAAAAACAAATTAAAACTAGTAGGATCTATGCCTTTTCTAGCTTTGTTGAGATGTTCTTCCTCATCATCAGTATCCACATCACTTCCAAGATCTGGAAAAATCGGGATTCTTTTCTCACTAGTCTCATCTTCACCCAGAATTCTAGCAACAAGACCTGAACCTGGTGGAATGTATTTATCCCAACTGAACCCTTCAGCAACAAATTCATCATCTTGATCAATGATACCAAAATAAGCTTTTTTATTTGCATCTTCGATCATTTTCCTTTTGTCATCTACAATTGGCCGAGCATGTGCAGTTTGTGGTTCCTTTTGTTGAGTAATCTGATGAAAAATTGATTTCTGATAATAATTGTTCTTTTCTTGATTCCCGGTAGCTTCTTGGTTTTTGCATTCTCGTTTAAAATGACCTTTTCCTTTGCAACGAAAACAAGTGACTTTCGATTTATCAAAACCCAAAGGAGAAGTAGCCATTCCTCGAAACTCATCTCTACCAGTAATTTGTTGAAACTTTTCTGCCCTCCTCCAAGCACTAGCTATGCACCACTTCACATCCATCAATTCAAGTTCCTCTGCATCAATTTGGTCATAATCTTCTTTTGTAAGCATCGGATTTCCAATCTTGCCATCAATCAAACTTTTATAAGATTCCAACATAGCAACAAGTGATGCCATGTGTTGCTTGGCTATTTCTGGAGACAAATTCTGACCATTTTGAATATTCAAAGTGACGTTGCATTGAAGATTTGTTGAATTCTGTTGTTGCGGACTTGATGTTGTATGATTTGGATCAAAACTTGAAAATGAAGACGAAGATCCACCACTCTGTGTCACATTACTACCTTTTGTTCCTGATGAACTATCAGCACTAAAACCAGTTTGGATCTTTGGGCTAGAACTGGGGGTAGTCTCAAACTTGTTCCCTCGGTAATACAGACTGACATCTTGTTTAGCATTTGGATTCGTCATGATAGCAGTTTTCTGAATATCCAGCTCCTGCTCTTCAATCTTTTGAATAAATTGTGCCAGATTCATACTCTCAGACTTTCTTGTGTGTTTTAAAATCATCAAATAAGTTCCCCATTTTTGTTCTGGTAATGCTTCAGCTAATTTATCGACCCACTTATCATCCTCTTTCTCAATGTTGAATCTTTTCATTTCCAAAACTAGATGACAATATCTATCAATGGTCTGCTTTGTTATTTCATGGTCGAAAGCTGAAAACATATCAAATGATTTATTCAATAACGCCTTTTTGTTTTTAATCATATCCGCACTTCCTTTTAATTTCTGAATCAATGCTTCCCAAATTGACTTAGCTGTATTATCATGTTGGAGCAAAACAAATATATCTTCTTTAATTGCTTGTTGAAGAATACTTATCGTCATTTTCTCACTTGTAAATTTCAATTTGTCACCCTCAGAATAGTCACAAATAGCTTTTTCAATCCCACGTTCATTCTTAGGTTTCTCATAATCTTTCAACAACGAACACCATGCATCAAACTTATAAGCTTGCACCCAGTTCTCAAAACGACTTTTCCATCCTTGAAAATCCTCAATGTACATCAGTGTTGGCGGTTTCTGATGAGTTCCGGTTTCATTCTCACTGTACAATGTTTCGGCAGCTGTAACTGGTGCAACCGGTGTAGCAAATGCATTGTAGAATTCCTCAGACATGATTCAAAGTTAAAGCTTCACAAACACAAACTTTCTTGTTTTAAAAATACTGGTCTCAAACGAGCTGGATCACCTCGTAAAACACTCAAACGGTATCAACCCGTTCAAACGGAAACACCAATTTCAAATGAGATCACCTGATCTTTTCAAACGAAATCGCAATTTTCAAACGAAAATGACCTCTTATCTCGTTTGAAGGGCTGCTGATGTCATCATTTTCGATCTGTTTTCAAACAAAATTACGTATTTTGTCAAGTTTTAGTTCGATTTAAGGTCCAAAACTCTCAAGGATTAGTTAAAACACTATTATGTATGTTATATGTGAAAATCAGACCATTTTGACCGTGAAATTTTTCAAACTTGTGAAAGAAGGTGTAGAAAAACAGATTTTCAAGCTGATTATGGCAAGAACTCTTCCTCCTGGGCTCTGATACCACTTGTAGGATCGAATCGAGACCCAAACGAGTCGATCAGAAGAGCTCTTATCTGTTTCAGAGGCGGAAACTAAAAAACAGACTTGTAAAACAGCTTGATATACTCTTTAAACGTCTTGTATATTGATTTGACAACGATTACATGCAGTAGACAGACCGGCAGCACTTCGGTACACAAATCAGATTCGTTCCAAATGAAAAGCTCACAAGCCTATTTATACCCAACCTAATTTCGTTTGAAACTATCACATGTGCTTTCAAACGAAATTACATAACAACCTTACAAACGAAATTACCAAATTACAATTCAAACGAAATCAAAATTTGTTTCATGTGAGCATGATGTCAAATTGTGATGTCACTTGTATGATGTCATCATTCTTGATGATGACATCATGCTTGTTTAGATCCGCAACAAATCCAAGACTCGATATAAGACGAAGTCGACAGATGCATGCACCAACAAAAACGCGTTTAAAAATGTCACACCCTCAAAATCCACAAGCGAAGTATTACCACGAGGCGTGTGATTGACCAGGATCATACCACCAATCATACTGAAAATTAAGTAAAGTAAAGTAAAACCATCGTAAACAAAACGTTTAGTGTCACAAAACCAAAGTCCAAAACCAAATTTAAGAGTTAGCGGAAGCATAAAGTCTAAAACCCATTAATAGTTTAAAAGTATAAAGTTTAATGGTAGGAACCCAACAGTTGGTTCCTTGCCACAACGTCCACTCCTCGTGCAAGCTACATCCATGTACCTAACGACTTGCAAAGCATGCAGTAGGGTGTCAAAAAAAAGTTGGCGAGTTCACAATTGGTTGTTCGTTTTAGTGTTGTTCCAAAAACCATAAGTTGTTAAGTTTCTTGTTCTTTATAAAAACATGCCATGGGGAGCTACCCCACTGTTTTAAACCACTAGACCCGTTACCATATCGACTACTGACTGAAGTTATGTTGAGTGCCCTGAGTCAATGTCTATCATCATTGACGAAGTGCCCAAGTATATTAGTCCACACCCGTCCTCTGCGGCACGGTGTGAGGCTTGTCAAACCTAATACCGCTATTTAACTAATAACCCCTTCACCATTGGCCCGACGATTAAGTCGATATAAAATGAGGAACTTAAGATAGAGTTGTTGTCTAGTTTGCTTAAGACACGTATTATAATGGTTATCACCCTTCCCAAGGAGGACGTAGGTACGTATTCTACCCAAGGAGAATACGCAGGTTGCATCCCACCCAAGGGGGATAGTTATAGTTTAACCCATTCCTAAACCACCGGGAATCCCATGCTGAAAAGTGTGAACTCACCTTCGATTGCTCGGTTGCTCTCTTAAAATGGTTAGAAGTCAAAGTAGGTCAATCACGTCCTATTATGATTACCATTTAGTTTGTTAATGTGTTCAAGTAAGGCACAAAGCTCCTGCATGTATCTAACACGTACCATGCATTCACTTTGACAATTTACGTACATATACCTATTCCACATATAACTACTTAAGATCAAGCACACAATACTTCAGATAACACTTTCGTTGACATTAAACAAGTTTGACCATTCTCAGATAGCATAACCGACATCTAGACACGCAAATAACAACTTATAATGCTTCAGCTTTAACATCCAGAACTGGGCTATTTTAGGGTATTTTTATAAAATAGTTATCTTATTCCAAAAATTCTAAATAATTTACAAAACGTTCTACACGGTCCACGTCACCTTGTGTAAAAATATCGGGACTCAATTCATTACCAATTATTTAATAAAATTCATTTATTGGGCTGAAGTTAGATTCGTTTCTTTCTGACTGCAATCCACGGAAAAATTCATTCGAAATTCATCGTCAGCCCAATTGGTGAAATTCTAGTAGGAGATTTACGACAACATCTGTGCCCAGCTACTGTACGAAATTCACGACCTAACTCTATCCAGATTACAAGTTATAACGAAAAGCGTAACACGTATTTTCTGCAGAAAAAACGAGCTTTTGCTTTTGTATAAAATAAGCCTTTAAAAATAGCAAACGACCTCAGAAAAATGTGATTCCAGTGCCATTTGAAGCGTTTCTCGAAAATGTATGATTTAGACTTCATAAAATCAATTTTTCGATCTATAAAAACCCGTTTACAGCCAACTGAAGTTGGATGAATTCGTTTGACAGATTTCCTGTTTCAGCTCTTGGTTACATAAAACGAGTCTTCGAGTTCACTTGACATGTTTTAGCGATTATAAGAACACAATCAAACATTCACAGCAGGTTGTAAGTTAATTATATTAGATTATCATCACTTAAAACATAAAGGATCTCTAACCCTAAGTAACCAACCGAACCCATAATAGAACTAATCAATATATACATAATCTAAGTCATTCGAACTACTAGTATCATCAATTCATCAAGATCATTACGCAACGCAGCCAAGAAAAACACAGTTAATCAAGAACTACAAACCGAATCAGAGATTAATGGGTTACCAAAACTTAGGAGATGATGATGGCTTGACTAGAGTTTGAAACCGAGCGGCTAGGGTTCCCGGGATGCTCCTGGTTCCCATTCACAGCAGGGAGAGGGAGAGGAGGAGAGAGCAGCGAGACGAAGAGATGGGGGCTACTGCGCATGTTGCCAAGAGTGAAGGAGATGTAGCGAGAAGGAGTGAGATGGAGGCACGTATCTTTTGAGTTGTGACCTAGGGTTTTTGAACTTGGAGGTTTGCATGCCATTCTATAAAAAAACACACACACACATGCGTACGGTTTAGGAGATAGGGGGGTTGGGCCGAAGATTTGTGGGAGTGGGCTGGTGGGTACCTGGGCCGTGGGTGAAGAGGGGCGGGATTGGGTTTGCTTGGGCCGCAAGTGAGAAGGGAGTGAGTATGGGCCACGGGCTAGCGGGTTTACAAATTTGGGTCGTGCCAAGTGAACAAATTTTGGTTACGTATTACGGTTTACAAATTCGAATATATGTGTATTTATATATTTCGTGTAAGATGTTAGCAAGATATATCGTATACTCGTTCAAGTAGGTGTGCTCGAGTACACAAACAATGTGATAAACAAGACATAAAAATAAATGTAAATAAATTAATCGAAGAACATAAGCGGTTTTTACACCGGAAATATGGGTTGTCACATCATCCCCAAATTGAAAGAAATTCCGTCCCGAAATTTAGCAAGCAGTTACTGAGCTAGTTTCGTTGAGCGTTTTCGTGGGGTGTCACAAAAAGGTTTTATCAGCAAGAAATACTGGCGAGTGCATCCCAGTTTAATCAAAACAGTTTTACAACTTTACAGTATTGAGGGCATCCGCAATTATATTTGTTTATATCTACTCAATTACTCATTCAGTACTGTCAACACCTGACTTGTGGGTCATATTACTCATTGGATATCTCAATGTCCAATGGTAACGTCTTTCACATTTTGTATACAAAACCCCAACATACCGGCAGCAATTGTAGAATTACAAATACTCAATTACTATTAAGTTTAATTTAAAACATTTGAGGTTTTGGTAAAATATTTAGACTCACAGAAATGGTTTACAAAAACATGGCAAAGAAAGCAGATGTACTCACATTATTTACTTAGGTAAAACTAAAGCTTCCTGGTGAATCTCCTGGTTATTATCTATTAAAATTAAACAATGCACACGTGTTAGTAGAATAACCCCACTCATATTAACCGTACAACTCGAGACAGAACTCCAATGACTGAGTCAGGCAGAGCCTTGACATGCATTACGGAGTCCTAGATCAAACGGGTGTAACACGAGACAGAACTCCAACAACTGAGTCAGGCAGAGCCTTACGGAGCCCTCGATCGATCGTGTAAGGTAACAAGCATGGTTATAATACTTACAACGAGGCAGAGCTTCGCTTTATCGGGATATTATTCCCGAGTATAATAGCTAACAGAAAGTTGAGAGAGAATTCAGAAAATGAACGAGGAATAAATGAGGCCTGAAGCCTCTATTTATAGGTTGGTCGAGTGTTCTCTCGCGCCCCGTCAGAGATATAGCTAAGGCCTTCGTGGCCCGCGAGGGTCTTAAGGGCGGCCATAGGCTTGTCGAGTCAAGGGCTAGCTACAACACATCACCGGACACGTGGTGCAAGGGGTGCCCCGCAAGCAACTAGGCTCGTGCCCCGTGAAAGACAAAGGGGTACCGGGTCGCGGCCGCGAGACCCTTGTGTCTTTGTTTTTATTTTATTTTTATAAATATAAAGGTATTTTGGGTTCGTTTCTCGTATACGGGGTATATAAGGAACGTTTAGGGGTCATGTTAAGAGTTCTATGAGGGTTGTTATAAGTTCCAGATGATATTTAACTTCCAATGGAATGTTTTGTGAGGTGGGACCAATGGGTGGTTGTTTGATTGGGTTGGTTTGTGGAAGTGATGAAGGTGGAATGTATGGAGTAGATGATACGGGAATTGGTGCTGGTATTTCATTTTCTTCTTCATGCACCATGAATTTTCTTTTTCTGGTATAAACAGATTTTGGAGAAGGAGGAGGAGTTTTAGATGGAGAATATGCTTTGGGTGAAAAGGTTGTTTGTGAAGGGAATCTTTGTGGTGTTGGTGGTTTTGTTGATGGTGGAGGATCAAAGTGAGTAGAATCAGTGGATTGACTAACAACTGTTGAAACCACTGGTGTCTCAACAGCTGTTGTCTTAACATCTGATGATGCTTTTGGTGCATCAACATCTGTTACTATGGAAGATGGTGGTGATGATGAGGTATTTGTTTTCTGCTTTTTGTGAGTGGTTTTTGTGGTGAAGGTTTAGGTTTGGATGTATCAGTGTTTGACCTTTTAGAACCAGCATTGGTTTTAGGTTTGGTAGCAGCAGTGGTTGGTTTTTGTGGTGGTGATTTAGGTTTAGGGAATGTGGCAACTGGAGGTTTGTTGTGTTTGTAAGATTTTCTTCTGGTTGAGGTTACCTTTCTTTCTGCAACTCCTGCCTCAGAACATCTTGTCTACTTTCTTTTGTATCATTTCTCTTCTTCTTTGCTTCAACCTCCTTATCTGTCTGTTTGTTAAGGGTATCATCAATTCCCTTTTTCTTACCAATGTCAGATTTTCTAGAAGATTTGCAGTAGTATTCTTGGCAGGCTCTGGATTTTGTTTTGGCTGATTCCTTGGTGTTGGTTTGCCAAAGTTTTTCATGGAATCCTTCTCCCCCTTTTTGGCATCATCTTCATCATCTTTTTCAAAGATTGGTGCATGGGTAGTGCCAGTTAACTTCGCAAGGGATTCTTTGATGCCTTGATATCAGCCTGTATGTCTTTGTATCTTGCATCAACCATAACTCTGATCAACTCCATGTGTGAATTGTGGTTGATTTCAGCAAATTCCCTTTGGACTGCAAGAATGGGTTGAACTGAGTTCCAAAGCTCTTGGGATAACTGCTGATGAGAAGGTTGACTTTTGGAGGCATCCACCAACTGTTTCATTAGATCTTTCATTTCACCTATAGTTGTTTCAGTATTGGACATCCTCTCCGTCAAATCCTTGTATTTTAATTCATCACCTAACTTAATAGGATCATTTGAATTCCCACCAGAGGTGGTTCTATCTACTTTTGAGATAGGAGGAGTCTCCAAATTCTCATTAGCAGATACCCCTTGTTCTTGGTTCTGGGGACTTCCCTCTACGTCAGTGGTTACCTTAGTAAATACACCAGTGGTTAACTTAAACACACCAGTGGTTACCTTGGTAAACTCAGCATTGGTTGCCTTCAAGGGAGTCTGACTGGTCAAACTACTGTCCAAATGTAGATCAGTGGATTTGACATTTGTAGTAGCTGCTCCACTTGAAATACCATCAAGAATTTCGTGAAATTCAAGAGGTGTAGCCTCCTCAACTGTTTGTGGGTTAGCTAATTGAACAGGTACAGACACAGCTATTATTGAAGTTAAACTCTCAGTAATGTGTTGGTGGGAGGGGCTGCTATGAGTCTGAATGTCAATAGCTTCAAACAGTGTTACAAAGGTTGGTGGAATAGAAAATGAAGGGATGGGTATGGAAAGAGACATTGCCCCGGGAGAAGGGCTTTCAATCATACTCTCAAATGAGGGTAACAACAACCATACCCAGTAAATCCCACAAATAGCAGATCTATTTATAGGGTCTGGGGAGGGTGGGATGTAGACAGCCCTTGCCTCTATCCATAGGGATAGAGAGGCTGCTTCCAGAGAGACCCTCGGCTCGAAAACGAACAGCAAATCAACACACCAAGTCAAAGAATATAGAAAGAATACAGAAATAAGAAGTCGCCCATACCAAGAAAGTGATAAGAGTGGCACAATATAATGTGATACTCTCAAATGAGGGTATGGCATCATATTGTGGTGTCCCTGTGAATACAACATGTTCCTTTTGTGAGGAATCATGAGGACTTTGGTTTAAGGGTTTAGATCTTTCTACATGTTGTGAGGAAGTAGCAACAATGGTTTCTAGTGATATTTGTGTTGTCACAGGGTTAACCTCTAGGATCTCATCTTCTAGAGGACCCGTTTTTATGGTTTTGGTGGGCTTTTTGGATTTTGTTTTAGTCTTTTTGGGTTTTGTTGGTGGGGGTTTCACAGCAGTGGTTGTAGTGCTGTGATCACCAAGAGCAGTGGGCTCAGCAACAGAGCTTTGAGGAGCAGATGTGGACTGATCTAAAATTTGCTCATTTCTCTTTGCTTGTGTTTTAGAAACATTTGAGTCTTTGGCCATAAGACGAGTAAAAGTTTCAGATGTCAGACTATTTATTTTACAAGTTGTACCTTGTTCAAAAGCTTTTTAAGAAACATGTTTTTGCAGGTATTAGCTTAATAGTCTAGGAAACATAAGAAAAGCAGCATTTTTCCCATTTTTAATGTTTTTCAAATTTGTAACCAAGTCAGTAAAAGTGCTTGGGAGTAGTTAAAATCAGTATTTGTCAAAATTGCATACCCCAAGTACTGAATTTTCAAAGGTATTTCATTAAAAGCAGTGGTTTTATTTGAGAGACGGGTTAAGAGAGTATGGAACAGGAATTTCATTGGTGGTGGAAAATTTGGCTTAAAAATAGTTGCCTTATTCAACTGTCCATCATATCCCCTCTCAATCAGCTCTGTTTGAAACTCATTTTTCATGAAAGATGTCTAGCCTGCCAAGTCATTTACCCAAAATGTTGTTGATATGGTAGTGGGGGTAATAGCAACCGATTCACCTCCGACTTTTGAAGTTATACTGAATGACTCATTGTTTTGTTCTTCAATATTCGCATTTGCCCAGAAATCGCGGAGTGTTTCTTGGTAAATAGGTGCATTGGCAGTAAGAATGGCCTTATATTTTGATGATGTAAGAACATCAATCATTGAATGATAGAGAGTATTTTTCTCAGTTTTCTCAAAAATAAGCAGGTAGTTATGGTGGTTTTTCATTGTCAGGCCATGGTCGGAATTGAAATTTGCGAGAGGCTGACAAAGAAGTGTTGAAGAAGAAAGTGGAAACTACTTTGATGAATGTTAAATTCGAGATGACAGTAAATGCTCTGTTTGGGGATGGAACAGGGTTTTATAAAGTGAAAAAGTTAATGTTGACGTGTCAGAAGTTACAAAGATCAGATGGCTAACATCTGTCCACGTCAGAACCTCTGTTGTGATAATGGATGGCAGTTGTTTGAAAACCTCTGTTGGGCAACAATAGATGTTGACAACAGTGGCAAGTCAACAATATTTAGATTAAACAGAACTTATGAGAACAGACAATACCTTTCAGCAGTAGATAAACTTTTAGCCAAACAGAGGTTTCAAAAACAGTTGTTTTCAACAGACTTTTAATATAAACATATAAGTTCATATTTAAAAATGTAAATTAAATATCAGCAGCCAT
The DNA here is from genome assembly GCA_030545235.1 of Helianthus tuberosus. Classification (NCBI taxonomy): domain Eukaryota; kingdom Viridiplantae; phylum Streptophyta; class Magnoliopsida; order Asterales; family Asteraceae; genus Helianthus; species Helianthus tuberosus. The sequence goes on from CM060437.1 coordinate 38,419,010, forward strand.
TTAATGCAAAACATTTCAAAAATAAGTTTTCATACTATAAAACTAAATATCAAGAAACCGAAAGGACAAATTTTAATATAAACAGTAGCCATTTAATGCAAAACATTTCAAAAATAATTTTTCATGGGAAAACTATAAAATTAAATATCAAGAAACCGAAAGTACAAATTTTAATATAAATAGCAGCCATTTAATGCAAAACATTTCAAAAATAAGTTTTCATGGGATAAACAAAACTTATGAGAACAGACAATACCCTTCAGCAGTGGATGAATTTTTAGCCAAATAGAGGTTTCAAAAACAGTTGTTTTCAACAGACTTATAAGGATTTTGAAAATTTTTTAAAAAAATAGCTATTTTTTAATAATAGACTTTTGATGTTCTGAAGACATTTTACAAAGATCTGATGGCTAACATCTACCCACCTCAGAACCTCGGTTGTGATAATGGATGACAGTTGTTTGGAAACCTCTATTGGGCAACAACAGATGTTGGCAATAGTGGCAAGTCAACAGTCGTTAGATTAAACAGAACTTATGAGAACAGACGTTAAATTCAGCAGTGGATGAATTTTTAGCCAAACAGATGTTTCAAAAACAGTTGTTTTCAACAGACTTTTAAGGTTTTTGAATTTTTTTTTAAATAGATATTTTTTTAAGAATGGACTTTTGATGTTCTGAAGACATTATAATGCTTTCATCATCAGCAGACGATGATTTCAAGCTGATGTTCTCTTTTGGCAAACTTTAGCTTTGACAGACCTTTACAGTAGCAGATATTGACTCAAACAACTGTTCAAGCACAATTCAACATCAACATAATCTAAATCAAACTCAGAGACAATTTCACATCTACATAAATATCGATCTGCAATCCTCAGACGATATTAAAAACAATATAATAATACTTATGCATACTAAAATTAGTAAAAATAAAATGCTCCACAAAGATTAATAGGATTAAAATTTATTTATGACATTAAAAGATCAACAATTACATCGAGTACTGAACAACGAAACTTTAAAATCTAACAATAACACCAAGAAATTTAAGAATCTAACAGCAAGAATTAAGAAATGTTAGCTTCAACTCCATCGAGCACGGAACTTCTCGATGTATATCTTTGAGCATCGTCATGAACTCAACGTCTCTATCACCGCACTCTATATTACTGAAAACACAAAGGTCACATATGGAAGTTGAAGGCATCGTCATTAGGTTTCTGGAAACCTGGTCTCTCGTGAATAGACCAAGATGCAGTCCATCAAAAAACATCTTCAGCTCTTGAAGAGTAGCCATATCCTCATATACTTGATCTTCAACTTACTTGATAAAGCGCTGCTTTAAATCATCAGAGTCTACAGAAGTGTACGGCGACATTTTAAGTTATATATTATTGAACTGATGTGAAAGAAGGATATGTTGGTAGTAAAACGTGATGAAAAACAGGTGAACTGACAATGATATTATATAATGAAATAGCTAACAGCCCAAAGGTCAGATTTAATTTCACCGTACATTTAATAATCCAGGAGGCAAAAACGTGTACATTTAATATAAACATATAAATTCATCTTCAAAAATAGCAGTCGTTTAATGCAAAACCTTTCAAAACTAAGTTTTCATTGGAAAACTATAAAATTAAATATTAAGAAATCGAAATGACAAATTTTAAACCTCTGACATAAAAAAAACAGGTTATCATAATTACAATCAACCTCTTCATTTATCATAAAGATGCATTTTAAACACTATAAAAGACTGATGATTAGTTTGATTCAAAACATCAACAACTGTCTTTTAAAAACCTGTACTCTCAAAAAACAAATCAAAATCTGCAATACCCACGATACTCTACATGGCAAACACATGTTTCTACCACTTCATCGGACACAAACAATGTTAAAATGCAATTCTCTAGATGGTCACTGGAAGAAAACAGAGCTGATGAAGAACTAAACAGAAAAATCGACATCATCAGTGATAATAATTACAAGAAAACCTGGACCAGCATTGGATTTCTTGATGCAGTCGTCCACTCTCCTACATCAGACTTCATAAACAATGCAGAAGAGTTTATCACACAGATGCTGAAACAGGATCAGAAAATCTTCGAAATGCTAGCAATTCTGCAAAACAAAAGAAATTACAAAAAAAAATCCACAAACCTAAAATAACCCGCAGACGATTGTATAAATTTCAAACAACTCTGATTAGGCTGAAATATAAAGCCAGAATTAGAGTAGATCGGTTCAAAATTTAAAATTCAAAATTACAAAAAAAAAAAACATGCTTTCAACGATGTTGGAACAATGATGTTGGAACAATTATGTGAACTACAAAGATCTATAATCGGAGATTAACCGACTGAATATAGAAATTCTGCATTTGAAAGAGTGGTCACGGATATGAGTGAGAGAGATAAACCGAAATTTGAATGTGGAGCGACAATCAGTTGTGTTTTATATGTATATGTGTATGGTTTGAATTTTGAATCTGGAGTCAGAATTTTGAATTTTGAATCTAGGCAGAGATTTTGATGATAGAGGTTTGAATTTCGTATGCATGAGTACATCTATATGGCCAGAGGTTTGATGGCAGTGTTTTAAAACGATTTTAAAGTGATTTTATATATTCAGCTTTATGATGCAATAATGACGTAAGAAAGACATTGTTGGACAGCCTCTACGGCTGCCACCTCAGCTTTTCTTATGTTACTAAGATTTCTTCTTTTTTATAGAAAGTAAAGATTCTAACCACATGGTTTTTATTTGAAAATAAAAGTAGTTAATTTAACTTTTTTTTCTGTAGGTTTTTTTTTTTTGTGTCTTTTATGTTTTTTTCTTCCTTTAGGTTTTTTTATTTTTTTTTAAGTTTCAATCGTACCTTTATATTTTAAATAATTGTGTTTATTAAGTATATAGATTTGCCGGTATTGTGCAAGTAATAAAACAAACTGCACCGATACCGATTGAACAACGCTGGTACCGGTATTCATTTTTATTGTTTTTTATCGAAGTAAAACACGTGTCGATATTCTTTTAGTGTTGACACAACTTTATTTTCTTCGTTTCTCTTTCAGTTGTTATAGCGAGTGTTGGTATCGTAACGAAGCAAACTGATATGGACCAAATTCCTACCATACACGTTATTATTACCATTGCGTCTGCATTTCCATTTAAAAAGGGCACCCACAACGAAGTGCGGATATAAGCCATTAGCATATAGTTTATACTAAATCGTTTAAATTCAGTCATAAAATATCCAAGTGCCATTTTTTGCTCACCCAATGGCTCCAGAAGTTGCTACTACTCCCACGTTCATTAATCGCCTTGACCAAAGACTAACTTGGCTTGGACGAGGTACGTAGAATTCAAAGATATAAACTATTATAATTTAACAATATATATAAATATGTGTGTGTGTGTGTGTGTGTGTGATTTAGGTTAGGCAGCTAGCTCCAATAGTCACAGTTTTACAAGTCACATACCCATGAATTGACACTCACCTAATTATCATCTACCCACTATAAGATTCACAATAATATTTATAGCCACATGTTCAGTCTATTCTAAGTTACTATCACCTCTCAACTTGTTTACGTAATTTTAAGGCTTAATTAGGCTGCTCATGATATAAGGGTAAGCGGGGCACCTTCGGTGACCCCATGCGGGGACTCCTTTCACCGTGCGGGTACATCGCCACCAACAAAGGTTTACCGCGCGGTGATGGCTTGGCTCGGTAAGTAGTCACCGCTTGAGAGAGAGGAGAGAGAGAGGGGGTGATTGTTTGTTAATGTGGGTCCACCCTTTTTCCACCAATCATATTTTTTTCTTTTTTTTTTATAAAAAATAATTGTGTGAGTGGAGTGTCGCCATCAAATTGAGGATGTGAGGGGAGTTAAGAGGGGAGTTGACGTGGCGCGTGCTGATTGGCCGTGCGTAAGAGAGGGGACTCCCCTAAGAGAGGAGTGCCCCTCTCACCCTAAAAAGTTTAAATGTCTTAATTATAATCATACATGACTACATGTGTTACTAAATATTAGAGTCGTAAATTATAGAACATGTGAAATTATCTCAGGTTAAAATAAATAATATTTCAATTAGGGCTGGAAATAGATATCTGTATAAGACACGATTAGACATGTTTACTGAAAAAGTACACAACGTGATTTTTTTACCTTCTAAAGTAAATATAATTATGAGGTTAGGATCCATCATTCCTTCTACGTAATTAAATGAGTTGTATTCATGTTTAATACTTGTGTTACACACGTCGTTAAAGACATGTTAAACCCGATAAAACACGATTTGTCAGCCCTAATTTTAATAGGGATAAAAAAAGGAATCATGACAACTTTTCTTCTATCTTTATGTATTAAATGTTATCTCGAAAGCATATCATTTGAACGAGTCCTGGTGGTTTAATTTTTTTTAAAAGTGATTCATACATGTTTTCATTAAGATTGTTAAAAATTGTATATGAATGTGTCATACACATACACACAAATATACACACATTACTCGAAAAAAGGTATTTGTGATGGCAAAATCATCTCAGATATTGTATCGGGGGTTAGGTTTTTCTTTTGGGATGGGGTCGTGGTTCTCGCATGAACCATACACTTTGTTTGTTTGTCTGTTGTATGATTTAGAGTCGGGGTCTATCTGGAAGCAGTCTCTACATTATTAAGGATAGAGGTAAGATCTATTTTCATCCCACTCTCCTAGCTATCTGAAGGATTTACTAGGCATGATTGTTGTTGTAAGTGGACTAGCCCGACATCAACTTATTCCGACGTAAGCACATATCCTTTTTTCTCATTTTAATCATTTTATCTGACCATTTGACTGTCTTGATCCGCAACATTCGTGTTCATGATCACACCCACGAATGAGATAAATCTCTATTTTAGAAAAAAAAAAAAGTTGGTGTGTTTAGCACAAGATTAATGATAGCACTAATTACTCAAAACATGTCTCCAATTTAGCAACTTTTAGGACTTTTTGACTTTTTGATGCATAATAAAAACAGAAAGAATAAAAAACAACAATATATAACTTCGGGACTAATTCAAACAATTTAATATAAGCAAAGAGTATTTGGTCAAGAGTAGAGATGTAAAGTGGAATTTGGTCTATTCATATATAAACCCCGTTCATACATAAAAGAGTACTCTATATGAAACCCTTGACCGTATGACGCCTCAAACATACCCTAGGGCGTCATGCATGCATCATATCCTTGTGTTTTATAGTTGTTTGGTTTTAAATGGTAATAGAATACTGTAAGACATGTTTTATTCATTATTTAGGATTTTAAAATAATAATAGTTATCCATGCTTACGTTTTCTAAATTTATATATGGACACTCTATATACCTATAACAATATTTGTTTTAGCTCTTGTGGGACACTTGTATACCTATAACAATATTTGTTTTAGCTCTTGTGGAATATATGTCTTAAGATATATTTAAACTTAAATACATGTTTTAATATTTGTTTTAGCTCTTGGCCGATAATAATCCCAAGTCAGTTATTAGCCAATAATAATCCGACCTTGTTCAATTTTTTTGTAAAATAGTCCGCCGTTAAAATAAGCTTAACGGAGTTATGTGTTTTCCGAATTACAAACCGATGTTTTAGGGGTTTTGATCAGAACGAGGATACGAGTCGATTGATGTAAAACTTACCTCGAAATACTGCCCCCAACCCACGAAAACGGTGCTTCAATTCGGGTGTTTAACTTCCAATTAACAAAATTCAAGCCATTTCGAACACAATTTCGAGGTAAGTTTTACATCAATCGACTTGTATCATCGTTCTGATCAAAAACCCTAAAACATCGGTTTGTAATTCGGGAAAACATTTAACTCTGTTAAGCTTATTTTAACAGCAGACTATTTTACAAAAAAAATGGACGAGGTCGGATTATTATTGGCTAATAACTGACTTGGAATTATTATCATCCAATTTGAGAAAGATGGGATTATTATTTTCCAATTTGCCTTTAAAAAATAGTTTTGAAAATATGATCACAGAATTAGAATTTTTCCAAACTATGTATTATTTCTATGCCACTTGTATAAAATATTACAAGGGGGTTCGGAGAACATACATGATTATTATTAGGGATGTTAATTGTGTTAGGTTGGTGGATGATGAAATTCATTTTTGTGAGTTAACGACGATCTATATGTTTCTTCGTGTCAACGAAGTTCAACCCTAACATGGACGCATTTAAAATCTTGGCGTCTTAATGTTCGAATGGGGAATTTGTTCAACATGTTTAATATAATTTGTGAATATAAGTAATAACTAGTGATTTAGTAACATCTTAAACGACCAATTAATGATACTTTTTAAATAACTCCCACAAAGAACTACAAAGGAACTTTTTTAAAAGTTTTTTTTTTAACTTAAACGGGTTAACATACCAACCATGTGATGTCTTCATCTTAACCCGGTTATTAAACCTTGACATGGACACACTTAAAATCGTATCATGTTCACTTATGAAGAATTTGGTCAACATGCTTAATATTCATTTGTGAATATAAGTAATAACAAATGATTTGCTAACATCTCAAACAACCAACACTACTTTTTAAATAACTTCCACAGAGATCTATAAAGGAACTTTTCTATAATTCTTTTGATTTAAAGCGGTTTTACACATCAACCATATGTTGCATTGCATGTCTTCATGTTAACCTGCTTATAAAGATCTTGTATTTTATAATTATGTTTTGGATTATGTGAGGAATTGTTTTCTCAATTATAGATATTTTTTTAACAACGAATACTAAATATATAAAACAAAGAAAAATTTATTATTGAACCCAATATATATTATATTTTCGTAATGGAAATAAAACTATGATATGGATTTTTCTAAAACGACAATAATATAGAAAATATAGAAGGTAGAGCTTGTAATGTACTTTTTGTGTTTGTGGGCGCCGATCGGTTGACATTTATATAGTTAGTTTTTATTTTAATTATACAAATAATTTATTGTTTTTTATATCATAGTCATTTTGGGTTTAATTACAAGGAATATGTGTGATCACTAGATACAAGACATGAATTATTTGTGTAATCAAATCTCACTTTTCATTGATTTAAATATCAACTATTTTAATTTAATATTAATATGTTATTAATTTATGAACGACAAAAATATTTTTGTTAGCATGCGATGCTAGGGGAGAGCGGAAAATTTAAAGCATAGTTAAAAAAATCCTAATATTAACACATGGCAAAAACTTATTTACACATGATGTATACGGGCCGTATAATGTTATACGGCCCGTATAGAATTTAAAAAACTAACAAAGTTTGTGCCAGCAGACTTTGTCAGTTTTTTTAACAGTATACGGCCCGTATACACTATGTGTAAATAATTTGTCTGGTCGTATACAATGTATACGAACTTGTATACGGGCCGTATACTGTTATACGGCCCGTATTCTTCGAAAATTAGATTTTTCTCAAAGTATTTACGGAATTTAAGGTGTCAATTACACGAGGCATTTTACATTCGTGAGGTGCTCAAACCTTTCTAAAAGTAGAAAAAAATAAAACAAACGTTAACAAGTAACAAAGATTGAAGAACAAAAAAGCGTGTCGTATGACTGTAATAAAACGGAAGCTATCAACAACGCGGGATTACGGGCATGATGTTATTCTTTATTTAATATTTACAGAATAAAAGGAAGGGTGAGGCATTTAATGAGAGTTGTAAGGAGAAGCGTTGAAATCAAATGTCCCATCATTACAACCACTTGCTTCATAAGACACTTGCTTCATAGGACTCATTTGAATCGTCTCGAAAGTACTGAACAACCGAAATAACAGCTTCGGTTTCATCAGCCTGTACCGAAGAAACCAAATTCGCAACAATGAGTCTGAGTCCATTGTTGTTCGTGAATGTTTCGAATCATCATAGAAGACGTGTCGGGTTCTTCTGCTAGTGGTCGGGCTTCCAATGCTCACTCAGGGTGATAAACAACGCTGATATGATCACAAACCAACTGCTTTATCTTGAGTCGTCGGGAAAACTTTTCCTCAGGGGAGGGTGAGTAGTATGAGTCTGAGTCCATTATGGTTCGTGAATGTTTCGAATCATCATAGAAGACATGTCGGGTTCTTCTGCTAGTTATTCAGAATGTTTCGAATCATCATTAAAATTAACAATGCGGTCTTGATTGAAGACGTAATTGCAAGACTGTTTGTCGGGCTTCCAATGTTCACACAGGGTGAAAAACAACCCTTGATGTTGAAACCAGTTTTACCTCATGAAAAGGAAAGAAACAATTTTTTTAGAGAAGCGTTGGGATTCAAGGGTTTATGAGTCAAAGTTAACATTCAGATTCAAATTCAGAAAGCAGATGATTAGTACTTGGTTTATTCTCTTTAATCTATTAGAACGATCTTTGTTTTGTCACGTACATGCGTTTAATTCCCAACATACTCGTTTTGTCACGTACATTTCGTAAGAAACTTTTCGCGCACTGAACCTTCAGTTGTGTACGCAAATTCACCACCGGTTTCTACAGCACAAGCACATACACATGGAGAATGTTCTCGAAATTGAAGAAAAAATTGTTGCTGATGTTTTTCACTATCAGGATTTTGTTGGTTTGTTTCCAGGTAGGGTTTAGAATGTTTGAAGTATTCTTGGTTCAATACCAACTCTTCTGAAAGACAAGAATACAACGTTTGTGTATCACAAGAAATGACCGATCTAAGGCAGAGATCTACATCTATATCTTTTGTTCACTGACAAACTATGTGTCTAGTCCATAGCTACACGTTAGGGTTTAGAATGTTTGAACTATTCGGATTTTGTTGGTTTGTCGGGTTCTATAACTACAATCCTTCCAACATTATTGAAAATTAACGTAAACACCGCATTCGAAGATCCTTGCATTGGATACAATTTGTTGGAATTTGTGGATCAACAGAAATAACTGAAATAACTCGTCATTCTCTTGCACCTTCAACTATGTTGGTTCGGTTTAGTTATTTTCCGACTGTTTCAGTTATGATTCAGTAAATAATATCTAATTGAGAATCACTAAAACGGTTGTGGTTGTCCAATTCCAGATCGTCTTTAGTAGTGTTTGTTTGAGAAAATGATTAATATAAACAACGGTTCTCCAATTCCAGAGTAAGCAAATACACATTCCGAATAACTTCACAAAGATTTGTTGAAAACCCAACATCAACAAATGATTGGTTTAATACCAACTGCTCGAAATCTCTTTTGTTTTTTGGATCGTTCTAATAGATTAAAGAGAATAAACCAATTTTTACCATTTTTTACCATAATAATACGGGTCTTATTCAATTATACGGCCAGTATACACAAAGTAAAAAAAATTACCGGATCATATACAATGTATACGATCAGTGTATACGGGCCGTATACTATTATACGGATCGTATACCATGGGTAAAAAATGATTGTATCAGACTCTCTCCCCCTCCTTTTCTCTCTCTGACACAATTTGATGGAATTTGTGGATCAACAGAAATAACTAAAATAACTCGCCATTCTCTTGCACCTGTATACGTTGATTGTGGATTTAACTTGCAAGATACATAGATGGAATTGGTTCAGATCTTGGAAGTACTGAACAACAGAAAATAACAGCTTCGGTTTCATCAACCGGCTTTGAAAACCGGACGGAATCTATGAAGAAACTGTTGGAATTTGTGGATTTCGGTTGGTTCAGAAACTTAAAAAGAGAAGCAACTAAAGTTGAGGATGGAATTGGGTCCGTCGCATGATAAAAGATACAAGTCGTCCGTTTAAGTTGAGCTTCCTGATACATATCGTCCGTTCAAGTTAAGCTTCCCGATACATATCTTCTTGAGTATTTTTCTAACTTTATGCTTGCATCCACCACAGTGAATATTAACTGAACTCAACCGGTCAAATCACACACTATAAAGTGTAAACATAAAGTGTGTTGTAGTTTGGAAAGATAACCGAATAGAGATCTGAATCAGGCGTTGTTCTTGTTGTTTCATCAAGAACGAAGGAGGAGACTCAACTGTCGCTGCACTGTTCTCGTTGTGGTCGACGTATACCAACGGTTCTGCGAAAAAAAAAACATTATCTGTTCATCATTGTTCTTGAAGATGAAGATGAAGAAACGAGGGTTTATTCTCTTTAATCTATTAGAGCGGTCCTTGTTTTGAGAACCTGATTCTGATTTAAACAATGCACGACATCTCTGTTAGTGGTTTCTGTAACCAATTGGGAACCACATATTTGCTTCAAGATTTACGCCTGATGTCCAAGTTTGATCACATTTGACTTTTTTCTTCGTTTTTTGGATCGTTCTAATAGATTAAAGAGAATAAACCATTTTTTACCCTAAGAATACGGGCCGTATACTATTATACGGCCCGTATACACCATGTAAAAAAAAATTACCAGATCATTTTTACCCTGTTAATACGGGTCGTATACTATTATACGGCCGTATACAGCATGTAAAAAAATTTACCCTATCGTATACAATGTATACAATGATTGTATACGGCCCGTATACTATGGTAAAAATTGGTAAAAAAATGGTTTATTCTCTTTAATCTATTAGAACGATCCTTGTTTTGAGAACCCTGATTCTGATTCAATAAATAATATCTAATTAAGAAGCTCTAAACGGTTGCGGTTGTCCAATTCCAGACCAGTAATGCAAGGAGAAGCGTTGAGATAACGGACATCCATCGAATACATCTTTCAAACTTTCAAAATTCAAATCAAACTAACACAAAGTATCTCGATATGGTTGGTGTAAAAGCTCACATTTTACTACGTTGACCATTTTTTTTACAAATCGTCTGCTTCCTGAATCTGAATCTGAAAGTTAACTAGACTCCTCAAGTTGTCATTCATAACAACTAAGCGTATGGAGAAGAGTATGTTGATATAGGAGAGTTGATGCAATTTTCCAAGCATTTTATCGTGTGTTGTAATTTTAATGAAGCAATGAAGATTGAATATGCAAACCGCATCCGTTTTGTATATACGGAAACAGTGGCTATGGGAAATACAAACCCGACATGTCTTCTGTGATGATTCGAAACATTCCGAATAACTAGCAGAAGAACCCGACACGTCTTCTACTAGTTACTCTTTTCTTCGATTTCAACAAATCTTTCAAGACCATTCACCTCTTTCAACCTACCAAAACACCGTAAACCCCTTCTTTTAATCTATAAAAAAACATCCTTCTTTTAATCTATTAGAACGAGGCAACTTTCCTTATCACCCGAACCGGTGATTTCTTATCCATACTATTCTTCATAGCCATATTCCCACTCACAAGTTGTTGATCTTTGGGTGGTGATTTACTCCCGAACAAACCATGCCCACCTTGACCATTGAGCTACGCTGAGAATCCACAACGCTTATGGCCAGATTCTTTCCTTCAATCTTGGCAAAATCAATGCCTGCTTGTTTTATTATTTTCGTCTACATGTGTTTTGACACAGTACGTTTTGTATCCGTGCCTGCTTAAATTGCAGAAAGCAAAGGATAACGAAGACGAACATTGTTTGAGAACCTGATTCAGATACACAACGATCTCTTTGCTTCGTCCACTAGAACTATTTGTGTATGCATTCTTTTGGTAGTTAACAACGCTAATTAGAAAAAAAAACTGTAAAATTAATCATATCGATTGCTATAACAGGATGGATGTGACACACACAGATAGATAAGTTGTCACAGTTGTCAAGACTGTTTGTCGGGTTTCCAATGCTCACACAGGGTGATAAACAACACTGATACGAACACATGTGTTTCGAAATAGGCTTGGTTTAATGAAGTTACACGTAACATCTAGTTATATTCAGATTTAAACAATGCACGCTTCAACTGAGATAACGGACATCCATCAAGCTCAAAAAGAAAACTTGTGTTTCCCATAGTCACAAAAGATTGCGGTTTGTATTTCGCATAGCCACCGTTTCCGTAGTAAAACACGGTTGCGGTTTGTATTTCGCATAGTCACCGTTTCCGTAGTAAAAAACGGTTGCGGTTTGCACATTCAATCTTCAATACTTCATTAAAATACCACTAGTAGAAGAACCCGACACGTCTTCATGTTACGAAGAATGTTCTAGAAATTGAAGGAAAAGGAAAAGATTTGTTGAAATCGAATTTGACAACTATGACAGCTTATTAAAAGTAACAATCACCTCCAATCATTTCCTGGTCAAATCACACAATATAGAGTTTAAAGTTATCGTGTGTTGTAGTTTGGAAAGATGACCGAATAGAGATCTTAATAACAAACTGTGGATAACTTGTTTGTGCCGGGTTCTTCTGCTAGTTATGCGGAATCGATAAATAACCAACACGAAGATCTCTGCGATCGCTAAGGTTTCCATCAACGGACTGATCGGTAACGTTACTCTACCTGTGCTCCGATTTAAGCGGCGTGTTTCGATCAACGTTTATCGACATTGTTAAAGTTGATGAAGAGTTTAGAAACCCTAGAATGATTGTGTTTTTACTGGAAAAAACGTGACACTTGAAAAAACACCATTATATACGGCCCGTATACAGTTATACAGCCAGTATAAATGTGGTAACATAAAAAACCTCCCAAAATAAATCCATTGAGCTGTATACGTTTTACAAATCGTATACCGATGTATACGGCTCGTATAACTATATACGGGCTGTATATAATAAAATCAAAAAAACATTCTCTGCGCGTTTTCATATTCAAAAAACATTCTATACGGGTCGTATAATTGTATACGGCCCGTATACACTAAGGGATGTGAAAATAAGATATAGGGGGTGTGGGAACAAGGGGAGCCTTAAAAAATTGAGCCGAAATAACAGAATCAATAGAGAAACAGGGTTAGGATATAATAGAAAGTTTTTTTTGCTAGAAAGACTAGAAAGTAATCTTGACCATCAATTTATTTAATCAAGAGCTAAGATTAAATGAGTGAAATTGAAGAGAAGAAAAGAGGCGTGTGGGTTTGTGTAAGGGCATCCTAATCAATCCAGAACAATAGTTTCTCTCTCCTCCAAATCCCCCCCCCCCCCCATTTTTTAAACGTTAATAACTTTTTCATACGACATTAATTTTTATAAAAATTGCACCAAAAAAACGAGCGTTTTTTATCTTTAAAACGAGTATACTATTGTTATATTTTCAAAAAAAATCGAAAACCCAGTTGCGTAAAACGCATTGAAAAAAACCCAGTTGCGTAAAACGCAATGGAAAAAAACGTAAAAAAATGACTTTTTTTTCTAAAACGCAATGCACAAAAAACACAAAGAAATGTCTTATTTGTAAAACGCAATGGCTAGGAAACACAAAGAAATGTCTTATTTCTATAACGCAATAGCCTAAAAACACAAAAGAAGTGTATTTTCTAAAATGCAATGGACTGAAAACACATAAAAATGTGTTTTACCTAAAACGTCATGCACCAAAAATACAAAGAAATATCTTATTTCTAAAACAGAATGGCCAGAAAACACTTAAAATGTCTTTTTTCTAAAACGCAATGGACTGAAAACATATATAAATGTGTTTTACCTAAAACACAATGGACTAAAAACACTTCAAAAATGTGTTTTTTTCTAAAACGCAATGGCCGAAAACACATAAAAATGTCATATTTCTAAAACGCAATGACTTAAAAACACAAAGAAAGTGTTCTCTCTAAAACGCAATGGACTGAAAACACATAAAAATGTGTTTTACCTAAAACGGAATGACTAAAAACACTTCAAAAATGTGTTTTTCTAAAACGCAATTGCCAGAAAACACTTAAAAATGTCTTATTAAAGCTCTGCCCCTTGGACCCCGCTAGAGGTTGCCGCCCCTTGGACCCTGCCCCCGGACCCCCGCCAAGGGGGCGTTGCCCCCTTGGAACCCCCGTAAAATGTAATGACTCAATTCAAAAACCCAGATCGTAAAAATGCAATTCAAGAATTTCTTACATAGATCGAAGCTGATTTCTTCAACGATTGACGAAATTTGAATGTTAGAAACACTTATCAACGATTGAATCGAACGGATCGAGTGATTCGCTTCAAAATCACGGGAAAAAATGAGATATTTAATGAAGGTAAACTGGGTTTCTTAAAAAATGTTGAAGAACACATTGATTGGGTGTTTGAATCATTGATTGGTGACGAAAATCGCACTATAATGTAGTGACTATTGAGATAGAAAGTGAAAAAAGATTGAAGATGGTAGGTTTTGAAGTTACCGGGGGAGAAGAAGGAAGAATATTAGATAAAATTGACTAAAATATATTTCCTCTTTATTTTAAATTTTACCACATATCATAATCCTATTATTTTCTATTATTTTTAACCAAAACAAATTTACTATTTAATCCTCACCCTATATAATATAGCAATACTATTAAGTTAATATAACATCTTATCATTCCTGTTTTTAGTGGATGCTGATCATAAAAGTCTACATTATACAACATTCAATGAAATAAATATTTGAAAAGAAATCCATTCGACTTCACTTTTAAATTATGCAAATCCATCGTAACCCTCAATCCCTCATATATAATCAACTAGGTTAGAACCCCGTGTACTACACGGGTTTAATAAATGTAATTTTAGATACTAAATAAAAAAACAATATATTTTTATAAACCTCATTTATTGCACGTGTTGAGTAAATATATTTTTATATGTTAAATAATAAAAAAAATTATATCTTTAAGAACCTCGTGTATTGTGCGGGTTGAATAAATGTAATTTTATATACCAAACAATAAAAAGTTATATTTAAAAAAAATGTGTATTCACGGGTGGAAGAAATATAATTTTATATGCTAAATAATAAAAATTATATTTAAAAAAACTCTGTTTATTATACGGGTTAAATAAATTTAATTTTATATAGCAAATAATAAAAAATGTTATATCTTTAAAAACTCGATGTATTGCACAGGTTTATCTATTGTTAAAAAAAATCTTTCTAAATCAAAATGGATTTTTTATTATTTTTTAAATTAGGTTAATACTATTTTAAATTTTTGGTTTGATTAATAAGTTGTTTAATATAATATCATAGTTAACAATAAATAATATGCATGTTTATCTACTGTTAAGTGAAACAATGTTTTTTAGTTAAGACTTTACGATTTGAAGTTTTAGTTTAGATAAGACTTTACTAATTGAAGTTTAGTTTATGCCAATGATTTAGAGTTGATAATAATTATATTAATTTAATTAATATTTAAGACGAAAATGTTGAGTTTTCCAGTCAAAAAACGTTTTTCGGGCAACTGGAGACTGACGGCGTTAGGGTTCCGTTAGTCAGGGTCCATTGGTGGCCAATATGTTAAAAGTTAGGAATGCCATTGGTTATTTTTAAAGTTGAGACTGTTGGCAGCAACGGCGAATAGTTGACATCATTAAAATCCAATATTCCATTTTAATAAATTCATAACTTGATCATCACACTTTAGAGACATCAAGTTTTTAGCTTCCTTGTTGGATAACAATGATTTGTAAAAATGATCCTTTTTATTTGTTTCTTCTTTTCAACAAAACCAACACCATAAAATTCATAAAAAAATATTTGATCAAAAGTGTTGTCACTATCGTTTATTTTCTATGAGTTTCTGTTTCTTTTGAAATAAATAATATTTAAGTTTATGCCAATAATTTAGAGTTGATAATATTTTATATTAGTTCAATTAATATTTAATAATTTAAATTAAATAATATTTATCTACAATTAAGGATGGTCTAGAATAATGACAAGCGTCCCTTTATTGGTTTCTTTTATTATATAGTATAGATGAGAAATTATAAACGATTTTTTTTTTTAATTTGAACTAGGACAGTAAGAAATCAAAGGGAAAACTATAATCAGAAAAAAAAAATTCTAATGTTAATTTTAGAAGTACAATAATAATATTAAACGTGTAGTTATATAACTGGATTAAAAAATAGAACATAATTTGGAAAATCAAGCATGTTGTATTCTAGGGAGACCAGTTAATATAATTAACATAACGTGTTACTAAGACAAAACTAAACTACGCTAGTAGTCTTAATATAACTCGGTATTTAAGAAAGAAATGAGCTCTATTTGATATTTTTTAAATTAATTAATATATTTTGATTTTCTTAGAAAATAATCTTTTGTATAATTTGAAAAAAATTCGTATTGTCACAAAAACAAAATTTCTATTAATTTTTGTTTGAAAATACATATTTTATTAAAAAATGACATTTTTTTATTTTTATGTAAAGAATAAACAATTATATATATTGATTTCGAGGTATGATGAATAGTAACTTTATTTTTATAATAATATATAGTTTTTTTTATTATTTAATATATTATAATAATTTATTATTATATTTACTTTTAATAACATATTTTTTTAAACATCTATTTCCTTTATCTATTTCTAATAATTGTTTTTTTAACATATATTAATTTATCGATTAATTTATTACTTCTTTAATAAGTTACGTTTATAACTTTTTTCTAAAAACTTAAGTACGTAGTTGTGCTTGATTTCTTTCTCTGACATTCCGTTATAAGTTTTGTTAAAGATGTTATACTCAAAATAAAGTATTTATTTGGTATCATAAAACGGTACGATGATAAACTAAATCGTTCTAATGGTTTGACTTTCTAAACAACGTGCTTTATTTTCAAATCACGTTTGTTTTACATTATCATTTGCTCGGTTTCGCCGCAACGCGCGTTATAAAAAAACTAGTTAAACATTAAAACTTATGGCTGACTACGGAAAGGAAAGCAATAAATCTTTTTTTTATGGTCAGCAGAATCAATCCCGAGCATTTTTGAGGTATCCACTGGACCAAACGGAGTACTCCAAGAGTAACCCGAGTCCACCACCAATTCCGGGGAAAACCCGATAACCCACCCGTCCGTAGGCATGACGGCAAAATTACCGGTAAAACCCGTTTAGCTCAAGAATCAAAACTATATTTGCTTAGGTCTCCTATCATTGTCCATCAGTACCTCACTCTACTCCAACTAAGAGTTGAACCATCATCTCCTAGTAAATCCTATCTCAACAAATATTGAACCGTCGTTTTGCTTTTAAGGGGAAGTTGCATATAGGGATGGCAAAAATACCCGAGCCCGACGGGTATACCCGAAACCCGACACAAATGGGACGGGTATACCCGATACCCGACGGGTTTTAAAAAATTTCGCGGGTATGGGATTAGGTGATACCCGACCCGATTACCCGAAACCACATACCCGTTTACCCGAACTATATATCCGATCAAATACCCGAAGTTTTTAATTTATATTTTTATTTTCCATTAACCCTTATATATTAGTGATTTATTTTAATATGTTCATAATGTAAAAAAATAAATTTCTTTTAGCATATGTATTTGATGATAGTATTTATATTTTGTATGTTGTGAAGTATATACATATAAGTGTATAAATATTATAAAGTTTTTATTAATTTATGCTAAAACTTATATCTATATAATGTATATTTTAATTTATAATAGTTGTTGCATAAATAAAATTATATAATAATTATAATAGTAAAAAATGTATTTGGAAATCCCAATGTATATTTTTTTAACAAACTAATGGGTATACCCGATACTCGCGGGTATACCCGGTACCCGACGGGTAATTACCCGACATATACCCGACGGGTATTGGGTAGGGTATGGGACACGATTTTACAACCGGGTATGGGTATGGGATTGCCAATACCCGACCCGAACCCGACCCATTGCCATCTCTAGTTGCATAAAGTTGTTAAAGAAAATTAAAATATAGAAAATAGATGATAAGAGTGAAGGAGTTTGCTTTAGAGCATGAGAGTTTTTTTCTTTAAAGGGGGCAGTTTGTTTGTTAGGTATGTAATACAGCAAAGGAATCTTTTAGATGTTGACATCCACCAAATATAAAAGAAAGCCAAGGGAACTCGTTCGCGTGTTGTGGTAGAAATTCGGGTTATATAGGTTTGGCTATTATGGTATCGGTATGACATGGTATTGGTATAATAACTGAAAGATAAACTCAAAGATTAAATCGTGATATGTATATCGACACGTGTTTTACATCAGTTTATTGTATAATAACTGAAAGATAAACTCAAAAGATTAAATCGTGATATGTATATCGATACGTGTTTTACATCAGTTTAAAATCATAAAACGAATATCGGTAACGACTCTGATAGCGCCAAATGCCAATACCAGTACCTATGTTGTTCAGTCGGAATCGACGTGGTATCAATATTGTCAGGATTGTATGAGTCTGGTTCATCATGCACCGGTACATTACCAACACTCACTATAGCTTATGATATAAGTCCGCTTGCGGTATGCTCATATAATGTATATATGTGTGGGCACTGGGGGGAAAAGTGAAAGTGCGCTAATTTTAACGTTATTTTACTAATTTCGTGAAAATAACGTTAAAAGAGGAGATGGTTAATCATGCATCATGTGATGGGGTTGATAGCCGAAAGACAAGGGATACATGCACTAATTGGCGTTTGTCTCAATTGCTGAATGTTATGTGCCTTATGTTCAAGGCTTGATGCAAAACTACTATCGAGTCGGGGGTCTCACTGGAAGCAGCCTCTCTATTCCTACGGGGTAGAGGTAAGGTTGTCTACATCACACCATCCTCACACCCTACCTTAGCTTTGATGTTGGTGGGATATACTGAGTATGATGATGATGATAGACTATAGCTTATGATATAAAAAAGATACTCTACTGTGAATACAACTTCGTTTACAAAGAAATTTATACTGGAAACATAAAATAGAATACTGGTATCGCTATCAAAGTAGTTCGGACGGTATCTGTTCGGTTCGTATCTGTTAAGAACAAAAAGATCAATTATATTTGACCCTTTCGATTGTGAACAAATTTTATTGAAACGTAGATAAAATAAGCACGTTATAACGGTATAGTCGAAACTTTATAAAACATATATTGTACTATTAGAATAATAAAAATTGTAAAGCGCGCCAGGTTATAAAAAAAGAACTAAATATGAGGTAGTTTTAAGAACATGTATGTCTCTCCTTTGATTATCTATACATTATTACTCACAACTCGATTTTAAAAAAGATTCATATTGAAAGTTAGATAAAAACAGACACGTTGCAATAAAATATTCATATTTTATATAATATACTGTTTTAAAGGTTCTATATAGAAAAATAAAATATGCTCATAATTAAATTTTAATAATAAAACATAAAAAATGAATAAAAATAATATGAAACTACTATTTATCACCTATAATTTTTACTATCTATACTATCTTACTATACAACTTTATGGGACAAAAATGTAATGTTAGTATGTTTCCACGTTTTTAAGACAATTAAGGGGCTGTTTGGTAGCCTCTGAATGGTCATTAAGAGGCTACCTCTTAATAGAACCATTAAGAATTTTACCAATGAGAAGGTAGAAGAATGTGACATGTGATGATTTACCATTCAGAGGTTACCTCTTAACCAACTTGAGGTTACCTCTTATTCATTCAGAGGTTTTAAACCATTAAGAGGTAGCATCTGAATAGTCATTAAAAGGCTACCAAACAGCCCCTAAGGGAGTTTAGCATCTTAAAATGAGGGTAAAATTACGTTTCCCTCCTACTTAATTTATATATTAAAGTTTATAAAGTTCTAACTCTCAAACACATATTGTCCCATATCGTTTGCTTGAAAAAACATTGACAGAGAAAACTCTTATAAATAGATAATAGTAACTCAACAATTTTTGTTGGCGGTTTTGTTTAGCTGCGTCGATGGGCCATTTGGTTGTTTAGTTTTAATTTTTTCTTGGTTCATAGGTTAGTTCAAAACTAAACTAAACTGCAAATTTTGGTTTTGGTTATGGCTCAAAACCGAATTGAACCTCCCCTATACACACCCTTAAAATCATCAACCGAAGTGTTGCGTTCCGCGACATCACACGAGCACAACTCTAAGCATAAATAAATACATGTAGGGGGGGGGATATTCCACTGTCCTCCCAACAGCCCAGGTGATTCCACCTGGCGGTGTCACACCCCGACCACGTAGAACATACAAAACGTGGCGGAAATGTCGGGGAGTGTTGTAACAGAATTAATTGTTTCAAATCCATGGTAATTGAAGTTTCGTTTTATTGATTAAAAGTGTTACAATGTCTTAACAAACAAGAAATACAACATATTTAACTAGTCTTGTATCTTTTATTGTCACTAAAGCCCAAGTCTGCCTATGTGTATCTTGATCATCTTATGTAACAGCTCCTGAAAAACACATGTGAAAATAGGTACGTCAGCATAAAAATGCCTGTGAGATACATAGGTTTTGTGAAAATAGGTTTCATGACTTATGTTTGAGAAAATGTTTAGTCATGAACCTTGTTATTTGCTTTGTTTTGTAAATCATTTGAAAATCGATAAGATCAGATGATAAGTATAAATAAATGTAAGGTTAAATGAATAACCAAGTAAAATATGTTTGCATAAGATAAGATGTTTATAAATCAATGTCTTGTGAAAAGTATGTTATTTGTATAAAATGTTCTATGTCTCAAACTGAAATGATTCAAATAACGCTATGATATGCAATACCATACAAACACTTATATATAGGAAGTACCAGCGGCGTATCCACCATGCTTGTATCATATTACACACGCATCGTTACTTAATCATTTAATCAAACCAAACCAACCAATGTAAGAAGTCTATGTTTAAATCAATTGTCAAATGTATTGGGTAATATGTCAAAGTGTTCATGTCAAGATGTAAATCATATCAAAATGTTTATGTCAAATATCCATGTCAAATGTCTATGTCAAATATCCATGTCAAATGTCTATGTCAAATATCCATGTATGGCAAGTGAAATGTCTCAACTAAACCATATGCACAAAAACAAAGTATTGAAGTAAAACTTGGTTTAAATCAAAGTTATGTTTTGTGGGAAATACATGATCAATGTCAATCATGTTAAAATGTCTATGTCGAAATGTCTATGTCAAATGTCTATGTCAAAATGTCATGTAAAACGATGTACTAAGTAATGCACACAATGGCAATACATAGCATGAAATGTAATGAAATCATGTACTATAATGTACTAACGAACATAGCAGTATATGATGTGAAAACAGGAAAGCAGGAAAGTAACAAGTAGGCACATGTGTTCCACCCCAAAACAGTTTGGAAAACAGTAAAAGAGGGGTCTATGTACTCACTTGAGATTGCTCAGAAGTCCTAGGATAACCACCAAGCAATGCTAGAGATCGCGGAATATCAAACGGCACCTAATATAGGTAACTACATTAATAAACCGGACCTAAATCGGAAGACTGGGTAGCATGAGGGTTTGTAAACCAAATGAGTGTAGGAACTCATGTGATATGGTTAATCAAAGCCTACATACTAAATGAAACTTAACCTAAGTGTCTACGACCCATTACGACCCGTTTAGGTAGCTTATGCTACTTTAACGCGTCGTTCGCGTGGAACGCGTTCGGATCGCCTAACTAGTCCTATGACAAGTGTTATATGCCTAAACATGTTACAAAATCAGTTATGTGACAAAAGTTTAGGTTACATATGCTTAATTACCAATTATACATGAAAAGGGTATTCTGGTAATTTACCTAAGGCATATAAACTACCTATCATACAACTACTTAAACGATGTGACCATAGGGTATAACCTCGGAAGGTTATTCCCTACACTATGGTCACCTAATGTATTTGGTCGGATCCTAATGATCGACCAAACTGGGTCGGGTTCGAAGGTATAAGCGATTTATTAGATCGCTTACCCTACGACCCTAGACAACGTGGTAATCAGTAGGCATAGTCCCAAAGGACTATAACCAACGTGATTACACTCACGTTGCGAAGTTCAAACGAACTTCGCATTGACCATTACTGGTCAATGCTGAAAGTCAAACAAAGTTTGACTTTCTGACTCGAAAAGCAGTAAAAATAAGGAAAAGAACGAAGGAATACTTACGAAGGGTCCCCGAATGCTAATCCTGATCCAAGAACTCAGGTATGAAACAATGGTTTCAACTTAGAGCTCTCAAATCAGAATTCTTGTGCAAAATGAGGTTGTGTGGGTTGGATATTTATAGGAATACCCGAACCGTTAGGATCGTTCCATGGAAAACGTGCCATGAATCCAACCCGTACACTTGTCGGAACCTTATGGTGGCTGGAAATCCATCCTTATCAGATGACTAGATAATTAGGAATGTGTGGTTGTGGTTAATCCAGCTGAAAACAGGCTGTTAAGTACATTGCATCTGGTCTGCAGACCCCTAGTGCACCGCTACGCTAAAAGTGTAGCGCACCGCTAGGCTTAAGTTTGGCAGATTTACACTTTTGGTCCCTGTCATGCATTCAGCCCATTTTCGACACGTTTAAGGCCCGTTAACCCCATTTCAAAGCTCTAAAATGAATTTAAAGTATAGGGAACTTAAAATGTGTTCAAAAATATCTCGGATGTCGGTTCGTTTGGCCGTACGAACGCGATGTTCGCTTAATTACGACGGAATGCGCACAAGCGCGAAAAACGATCCAAATGACGCGACGAATGGATTTTTCTTAAGGCGAACCATAAAATATAATGTAGTCATGCTTACATAAATTTTTGGATGTCCGGATGTATTCAGAACGTAAGTTATGCGCGAAAATGCAAACTTGTGCACTTTTCGACGCTTTTAGTCCCTGAATGACACAAAAGTTTATTTTAGCATACCGAACACCTCAAAGCCCATTTCTAAGCTATGTAAAGGATATTTATGGTATGTTTAACTTATGGTCATGTTTCGGAAGGTCTGTTACAGTTCAAATTGGCATACTTTCGCAGTTTGTCAACTTTAGTCCCTGTAAGCGATTAAACTTTGATTTCACCACACCAAACCTTTCAAAACTTATATCTAAGTTAAGTAAAGGTTATTTAAGGTATGTTAATCCTATTTCACTATTCCGGAGTGTTCGTTGGATTAAACTGGTTATATTTACGCATCAGTGCGTGTATAACCTTCCAGAAAGCGATTTAGAGCTTGAAATCGAACAAGAGTTGATATGTGCAAAAGATACACATATTTATACAAGTCCAAAGTATGAAATACAATATTTCATTGGCTTGGTATTTGTTTGATGGCCGTGGAGACACAGGTGTTACAGGCGGACCGCCACCCAGCAAGCCTGAGTCCGAGAGTAAATCTCCTAGCCAGAGTGGGTGGTTGAAGAGCCTGGGGTTGCCAGGATTCGAACCGGTGCCAGCCGGGTGAGGAGGCGACCACAATGACTTAAGCGGAGGCTGGTGGCCAACTGGGACACCCCAGAAGGTTAATAAATAAATAAATAAATAAATAAATACATGTATGCTTAGCTATTAAATGATTGAGCTTAACGAGCCAACTTCAGTTGTTTTGGGGCTCAAAACTAAACCAGCCAACTTGGCTTAGTTCATAAACTTTTTATGGAGTTGAATAAAGCTCAAACTAGATTCGAATAAAATTCAAGTCAACTCACGGCTTTAACTATCTGGCTCAAAATCAATTGTGAACGTAGTAGCATGTATAAGGTATGATATTAAAAATCTATAAACAAATACGATATTAGAAAAATATAAATTAGTTTATGATCAAACGAGAATACAAACCACCACTGATGAGTAGAGGTGCACAAATCAGGTTTTTTCAATACGCGGTTTCCCGTATGAAACAGGGTCCTGATATGATATTGGAAAATTGGGTATTGCGAGAAATGGGGTAATATACCCTATGTAGTCGGGGTAAGGTATGAACGGGTTTGGGTATCACCAAGTATTAATACACATTTATAAAAATAAGTTTTTTTTTCTTATTTTACACAAACGTAAATTCGTTTAAAAATTAAATTTGGTTGTAATTAGTAAAACTAATTAAAATAAATTACAATAACGTAAATTCATTCGAGTACAAATTATTTGCTTTATAATATATATACTTTAAAAATTTAATATAAAAGTTGTAAAGTAAACATAGAAACTTTCTTTAAAAATTCGGGTATTAAAAGAAACCGTTATCGGGTATAGGGTATAATCGGGTTCAGGTATAGGGTATAACCGATTTCGGGTATTTTCAAGAATAGAACAGGTATGGTTTCGAGTAGAGGTATTGAGCTTAAAATTTATACCTTATTCATACCCTATGGTAGAGTCGGATTCAATTATAGGTATAAAAATACCCGAGGTAAAAGAAATAACCAGTTCTGAGTTTTTTTCTCGGGTAACTGACAAGTGACATGTGACGATGGTTAATGCTAAAACGGATGGTAGCCCATAGGGTTGATTTCTAGCTGAAAAGCCTAGGTGAGCCTAGACCTGGCAAACGGGTCGGTTCGGGTCGGGTTGGGTCATGGGTCAAAACGGGTTCGGGTTAAAACGGGTTCGGGTCAAAACGGGTCAATTAAAAAAAGGGTTGTTTTGGTTCGGGTCGAAACGGGTTCGGGTCAAAACGGGTTCGGGTCGGAACGGGTTCGGGTCAGAATGGGTCCGGGTCAGAACGGGTTTCGGGTCGGGTCGGGTCAGAATTCTCTTTTTTTACTAATATGCATTAATCAAAAGGGTGATTGCACAACAATTAATCGAAGAACATATTTTTTTAAGTAAAAAATGTTTTATTTACCATGGATATATGGAATGGGTATACAAGGAAGTGCTAATTACATAATCAAATTCCCACTTAACCGATTAACACTATACAGCAAATTCTAGACAGCATTAACAGCAGGTTAAATACAGCTTTAACAGCAAACATAATCATTAACAACAGCTTAAACACGTTCAATACAGCTTTAAACAGCAAACAAAATCATTAACAGCAGCTTAAACAGGTTTTAAACAGCATTAGCATCAGCTTAAACAGGTTCAATACAGCTTTAACAGCAAACAGAATCATTAACAGCAGGTTAAACAGGTTTTATACAGCAAACAGAATCATTAACGACAGCTTTAAACATGTTTTATACATCAATACATATGTCTTTATGTTCCATCTTAATAATCAGCAATAATAACAAGCATCAATATTTAACCTTTAGCAATTTCAACTTCCTGATCCTCCCCAATCTCTACCATACTCAAATTCCCAAATCTTATTCCAACATTTAATGGAGAAATAGAGATAACATACTGGATGTACAAAGATACCGTGAATATGCAACGATCTACAAAGATATTTAATCGGGTTTATGGGGAACGAAGAGGGTTGAGGGGAATTGAAGACTTCACGTCTTCACCCGTGGCAGCGGCGGAGACGGCGGCGACGGTGGAGGTTGGGGCGTCGATGTTGAAGAATTGAAGATGATGTTCAATTGTTCAGTGAAATCAGTGTTCTGCAAGGAATCAAGGTGAATTGAAGACTTCACGTACGTCTTCACCCGTGGTTTCTTTTAATCTAGAACCCTAATGACCCGCTATTCTAATTTAATCGACCCTAAATGACCCGTAGATAAGACTTTTTAGTATTTAAATGACCCGTTTTGACCCCCTTGTCTAAATTCTTTTACCCAAAACAACCCATTTTCTAAATTCTTTTACCCAAATTGACCCATATATTAGTTTTCGGGTCAGGATTGCCCCCTCTAGTTAAAGGATTCCAAAAAATCTAAAAAATCCAAAAAATTCTAAAAATTAAAAAAATAATAAAAAATCCAAAGAATTCTAAAAAATAAAAAAACTCTAAAAAATCAACAAAATAATAAAAAATATAAAAAAAATCTAAAAAATCCAAAAAATCCTAAAAAATCAAAAAAATAATAAAAAATCCAAAAAATTCTAAAAAATCAAAAAAAAAAATCCAAAATATTATAAAAAAAACTCTAAAAAAACAAAAAAATAATAAAAAATCTAAAAAAATCCAAAAAATACAAAAAATTCTAAAAAATCCAAAAAAACAATAAAAAAATCCAAAAAATTATAAAAATAAAAAAACTCTAAAAAATCAAAAAAATAATAAAAAATCGAAAAAATCCAAAAAATTCTAAAAATAAAAAAAATAATAAAAACTCTAAAAAATCAACAGAATAATAAAAAATCTAAAAAATCCAAAAAATTCTAAAAAATAAAAAAAATCCAAAAAATTCTAAAAAACAAAAAAAATCTAAAAAATCCAAAAAATTCTAAAAATAAAAATAAAATCCAAAAAATTCTAAAAAACAAAAAAAATTCTAAAAAATCCAAAAAATCAAAAAATCAAAAAAATTCTAAAAAAATCAAAAAAATTCTAAAAAATGCAAAAAATAATAAAAAATCCAAAAAAACCCAAAAAAATTCTAAAAAACCAAAAAAAAAATAAAAAAATAAAAAAACTATAAAAAACCAAAAAAATAATAAAGAATCCAAAAAATTCTAAAAAAAATCAAAAAATACAAAAAAATAATTTTTTGATTTTTTTTTATTTTTTATTTTTTAGAATTTTTGGATTTTTATTATTTTTTTTATTTTTTAGAGTTTTTTGGATTTTTTTTATTTTTTAGATTTTTTTATTATTTTTAGGATTTTATGGATTTTTTTTATTATTTTATTGAATTTTTATAATTTTTTATAATTTTTTGGATTTTTTAGAATTTTTTTTGAATTTTTTTAAATTTTTTAGAATTATTTTGATTTTTTAGAATTTTTTGGATTTTTAATATTTTTAGATATTTTTTTATTTTTTATAATTTTTTAGATTTTTTATTATTTTTTAGATTTTTTTTGAATTTGTAGGATTTTTTAGATTTTTTTTGAAATTTTAGGATTTTTTTTATTATTTTTTAGAATTTTTTTGATTTTTTATGATTTTTTAGATTTTTTTTGAATTTTTAGGATTTTTTTGATTTTTTTGTTATTTTTTTGAATTTTTATAATTTTTTATAATTTTTTGGATTTTTTAGAATTTTATGGGATTTTTATCTAAGATAGTTGTTTTTAAAACTTTTGCCAATTGTTTATAACTAAGGGTAATTTTGTCTTTTTAGGTATTTTTAATTCTAATTCCATTAATACATTTATCAACCAAACACATCTATGGATTTCAAAGGAATCCATCAAATTACAATTCAAATTCCAATTTCTATAGGGATTCCAATTCCAATTCCTACACATTACGCGAACCAAACGCCTCGTAAGTTATAACAACTTGAATGCACTATGGCGTTATGTATGTAACCAATAGTTTTAATTCAAAGTTTCAACCATATGAAGTCACTCTTGAAAGTCAAGAATACAAGTTATACCTATACCTATATATACGATGTGTCAAAAATATCAACCCTAACCTGAATACAATTAAAGTTGTGTAACCTAAACATGATTCGTCTAACCCATTTAGCTAAACGTATCAAATAGGTTGGCAGGTAGTAATGTAGTTGTAAATGTGTTAGTCAGGTTGGTGGGTTGTAATAGATGGGTTAAACGGTTTGGTGGTCGGCAATCGGCATGTTTGATTAAGCGGTTGGCGAGTTAACATGTTTAATTAAACGAGTTAAACATGTCAATCCAAACACGATCAATTTAATTAACAAGGTTAATGTAAACCCGACACAATTATTAAATAGGTCAAGTATGACAATTCAAAACCTGTTTATTTTCATCTCTCGTTCTTTAAAAGTATTAGCGTTCTATGAATTTCCACCGCTAGTATAAATTACGATTTTTTTTGTTTTATTTTTGAAGTTGATCTATTTTGTTTTAATTGTTTAAAAAATATTTATTAATGTAAAATCTAAAGTCAGAAAACCAATCATGAGTATGGCAAGTTTTTTACTTTGACTTGTAACATTCCAAATAAGTCCAAAGAATATATTATTCATATATAAAATATTTATAATTGTGTCTTTACAATATATTATTTATGTTACTTTAATATGTTCTTTAAGAACAACTCCATCTAATACTTTGTCGGCTTCTTTCGAATTTCAAGCTCCTTGTAGAATTCTTGTGGCAATGATTGCTTTATATTTGACCACTGTATGTGTTGATGAATTTATTATAACTCGAAAAATTGTCATAACAAGATTATATTAGACATATAAGAGCATTCACATCCAATCCATCAAATTATACATACATTCCACTAAAAAACAACTCCTATATCAATATATTTCCACTAAAAACAAATATTTTTTCTCTCTCCTTTCAATTAAATAATATTATCATTACATTTTTCTCTCACTTCCACTCACAACCACTTTCAAAATATATTAAAAAATTATAACGGGTGAACAGTGTCCCCCCAAATATACAGATGAACAGTAACATTTTCTCTCTCCTCTACTCACAACCACTTTTTATACCTTTTATAATATAAAAACCCCTCTTCACATAATTTGATGGTTAGTATGTGAATGCTCTAAGACTAAAGGGTATGGTGAGGATGGGCTTGGAGGGGATGAGCCGCCACGTAGGCGCCACGTAGGCTCGGCTCGTGGGGGATGAACCTAGGGGGTGGGGGATGAACCCCTTTATATATATGTATGTATGTATGTATAGGTGTGTGTGAGGGGTGAGGCCCGGCTTGGGCGGCAACTGGGCGCCGAAAAGGATGGAGTGAGGCCCGGCGCCGGATGAAGGGGATGGGAGGATGGGGCGGCAGGGGGAGGACGGGCCTCAGCCGACCCTCCATACCTTCTAGTCTAAGACTTTGCGCTTCACAAATGTTTTTATTAAAAGTTGAGTCAAACAGATATGAGAAAATAAGTAAAAACATCCGAGTCAAAATCGGAATCCAAGAATTTGGGTTCTAGAGTTGGCTCTTACCATTTTCAGTTGATCTCTATACGACCTTGACGAAAATTATCCGTCGTTCTAAAAAAACACCTTGGTAATTAGGGTATTACCAAGGAAATTGTTATGGTCTCACAAAAAACACTGAGAAAAAGTGAAGGGGAAAGAGTGAAAACAGTTGTTTATTTTATTGGAGTTTGTTGCATTGACCCTAAAATCAACCAATTATGTCTCCATTTAGGGGTTGTTTGGCAACTTCTAAATGAGTAAGTGCTAAATCAATAAGAGCCAATATAATGCTTAACCACTCAGAGACAAATGTCTGAACAATTCAGATAAGAGGTCTTAACCATTTAGACTCAGTATAATGCTTAACCATTCAGACATCTGCTTACGAAACAAGCAGTCTGAACCATTAAGTGTTGAACCAATAAGAGGTCTGAATTATTAAGAACTCGTTAAGAGCTGAAAGAATAACCCCAAAAGCACTCAATGATACCAAGACTTCAGCTTAAACTTATGAGAGCATGTGGGCTTAGATTAGAGTATTAGACCCAATAAGCCAGATCTCATTTAAGGATAAGCCCAAATATCGAGCCCAATCTAGCATCATCAATAATGATGAAGAACAAGAAGACCAAGAACAAATATCGAGCCCGATCTATAATTTAGCCTAAGTTATAATAATATATGTGTTATATAATGATTTGTTTGACCTGGATACATCTACACGTACCTATACAAGTGCAAAATAGTCAGAGTATCAATCTTCAGATTAAGTATCCAAATTTGAATAAAAGAATGCCATAAATAACGATTAACGGGTGTACAAAATCATTCTTTTTGGTTATTTATGCAACCAAGAACATTTATTTTAGATATAAAATATATGAATGAAATAACGAATGAGCTATACACACACAACACACATACACACACGCGTAGTACTTACCGTTAAGGGGGTATCCACTCTATTTCAAGATATATCATCCCGGATTCTACATTCTGCAGTTGAAGTGAAACCTCTTGTTTTACCTTTCCGTCAACTATATTTACAGTGCTGTCTTCTAGCAGTGCGTTGTCGTGTGATTTCAGCCACTTCCCTATCTGCATGTCCCCAAACATTGAAGCGTCCCCGTATGCCATTGCTGATGTCAGCATTGGCGCAATGTCGATTTCTGCTTCCCCCATTATATCATCAGCCGAGAATCTATCGTAATCAAACACTTGCTGCACCAACAATGCAACATTGTTTTTATTCTGATCAAGCTGTAAGTTTAATCTCCAGTAGCTAGAGGTGGCAGTTTTGACCTGTTTACTTATGAATGAGACGATTTAAGTTGAGTTTCATCTCAAACAGGTAGGGTGTACATTTTTATGCATAGAACCTCCTAGAAGAATTTTGTTAGAATTTTTAGATTATTATAGTAACAATATACATGTTAAATATTTTAAAACCTTAGACAAAAAAGTGTTTTCGGGTCAACTCAACCTAATCGGACCTGTACTACAAAAATGGCCTAGAATGCCCGTTTTGTCACCTCTTAATGTTCTTAGAAAATATAATCGATAAAGAAAGTGAGAAGAGCCTCGGGTTACCAATTTAACGGGCCCATAGTCCTCAGGGACGGAGAGCATTAGGTCTTCATTCCAGATTGGATTCAAGTTGCTCCTCATGATGGTAGTTTGGGCCTTCTGATGAATGTAAGAGCCAATTGCAGCCAAAAAGAAAGACACAACAAACAAACAAGCATCATAATTATATATAGAATTATATCCGGGTCAAGAAACTACATGCTGCTAGGTGACACGGGCTAACATACATTGAAGCCGGGGGCAGGGCTGGCCTGGAGGTGGCCGAGCCGCACCCCCGGCCGAGGCCCGAAAATTCTGGGGAGTCTAAATTTTTTTATATATTTTTTATACGTGAAACTGGGCCAAATAATCTTTTTTTATATATTATTTTGATCCATATCTTGTATCTTATAACTTATTGGGCCAAATAATCTTTTTTTGATCATATCTAATCTAATCAATAATTAAAAGTAACAAAATTAACTAAAAACAAAGAAAAGGAACTTCACGTTGCTTAATTCCAGCAGCGACCGACCCATTAAAAAAAAAAGTTTATATATATTCGTTAAGCCAAAGGGCCTATTTTCGGCTCGGCGGAGGCACTTAAATCCTAAGGACGGCTCTGGCCAGGGGTATACATGGTGATGAAAATTAAATGTAAAAAAAACACAGACCTGCTCTCCTAGTTGAAGAACAACATAAGGATCACTTGAAAGCATATCGCGGACAGCTAGATTTGCGCCTTGAAGAACTGTGATCTTCAAGTGTCCAATAGCTCCATCCAAGCATTCCTGTGATCATTTTCAAAATTCAGCTGACAAAAATGATTGGTTGAAACTTGAAACCACCTATGATGAGCTTTAACGGATCGGGTATTGTGCACTAACAGGTTTTGGCGTCGGATTTGAACTTGAACTTGGAGCATGAAAACTATTCTCTTTGGGTGGACTCGGTTGGGGCACGCTCCTATTTGAGATCTTTAAACCTGGTTTTAAGAACTCTTGATGCTCATACTTGGCCCTAAAAGGTAAATGACAAGTAAAACTTTAGCAGGATTAATTCTAAGTTTGTATAAGCATCTAGGCCCGTAAGCGAACTGAACATTTATGAATTGTTCGTGAATTTGTTCGGCAGAAAGTTCGTTTATTTAATTTGATAAACAAACATGAACACAATTTTTTTGTTCGTTTAATTAAACGAACGAACATGAACACACATGTTGTTCGTTGAACGTCCGTTTATGTTCATGAATTTATGTTCGTTTATATTTTAATAAATACATAAGTAGTTATATTTATATAAATATAAACATAGAAAGAGTTTTCTAACTACTTCTATAGATATAACTCGCTTTCTAGTAATAAAAAGGAGCTTTCTAACGAACTTGTCATATTTAACCAACAATTCATATAAAAAAGCTACTTTATGTCCGTTTATGTTTGGTCATTTGTGTTTGTTTATGTTTGTTCAATTATGTTCATTTGGGTATGTTTGTTTATGTTCGTTTAAGTTTGTTTGTTTACGTTCGTTAACTATTCGTTTAGGTTTCAAACGAACGATCATAAACAAACACGAACATGCCCATTTTCTTAATGAACGAACATGAACAAAAGAATGTGTTTGATCATATGTTCATGTTCGTGGTTAAAGTTAAATAAACGAACACGAACATGCTATGTTCAGTTTGTTTGGATATTTAATCAAATTTCACCTGATATACTTGGTACGTTGCTCATTGCTAGCATCTGGCCCAGGCTTAACTCCGTCGGGAACATGGGCTTCATATATTGCATTTGCAGAACTATTTCCTCCAACTTCGATCATGGCATCGATTTCTTCATCGGTCCACTCATCAATTGTCACTGATAAAACCTATCCAGATCATGAAATGATCCATCAGCCAGTTAGTTTATCAGTTAGAAATATGAAAAAACAAGAACATATTTGGCTACATTTTCTATTTCGTAATTTATAAAATTATTGAACTGACAAAATATTGAGAAAACTGGATTTTAATAATCCCACCTAGAGCTGGTTGGCCACTGGCAGTTCCATCTTTGAATATTACCACCAACAGTCCCACCTTTTAAGTAATTTTTTTCTCACTGCACTTCCGTTAAAAAATGTTAACGGAGTTAAGTTTTTTTCTGAATTTCAAACTGATGGTTTAGGGCTTTTGATCAGAATAATGATACGAGTCGATTGATATAAAACTTACCTCGGAACGGTGCTCCAAACGACAAAAACAGTGCTTCAATTTGGGTGTTTAAACTTCCAATTAACAAAAATCAAGTCGTTTGGAGCACTGTTTCGAGTTAATTTTATATCAATCAACTTGTATACTCGCTCTGATCAAAAGCCCTAAAACATCAGTTTGAAATTCGAAAATACAAACTTAACTCCGTTAACTTTTTTTAACGGAGGTGCTGTGAGAAAAAAATACTTAAAACTTAAAAGGTGGGACTGCATATTCAAAGATGGGACTGCGAAATAGGATAATACTTGGGTGACCTTTATAATAGTTTTAATCGTTTGGGTGACCTTGATGAAAAAAAAAGTTAAAATAGTAGTAGGGTGCCATCATAATACATATTATCACAATAACAAAATACACGAAACATCCAAAAAAAAAAAAAAAAAAAAAAAAAAAAAACAGAAAAAAGGAATGCAATCGCCTAGAAGAATGTTGAAGGTACCTTTGAAATATTTGGACCAAGAAGTCTGTGCCCACCACAGCATTTCAAGCATATAAACACTCCAATGGTGGGTGACCTGAGATATGTAAAATACAAAATGTTACATTTTGTTGAACAAATAACTATATCAGTGAAAAAGTATTTACATGTAAGCATGAATAACAAAGGTAAATTCTATAAAGACCATTCTTATCCCGTCATCTATTACATTTTACGTGTAAATTTTAGAAGTTAGTGTGAATCCCATAGGTTTTTGTGAAATAATTTAAGGGTTGTACACGAACCTAACGCAAACAAGGCCTTTTTAGTGTTCGTCCAAGGATATATGTGTTCACGAATGGTTAATGTTCACTTACCGAACAATGTTTTTTGTTCGTGTTTGTTCAGTAAGTAAAGGAACGTATTCACGAACACAGATAAAATCAGCGAAGACGGTGGTGGCTAGAGGTGGATGGTAAGAGAGAGCGGTGCTAAACCTTGAAGTCCAAATCGTTGAACGAAAATGTATTTTTCAATGTGAATAATGAGAATGAAAGTGGAACAGTGCATAACATGGTGGAGATTAAGTTTCCTATTTTATTTGTTTGAGTAATGAGATAAATAAGAATTAAAGAATATAAAAAGTTTAAATAAAATAAATAAATGCTAAAAAATTTCTAATGAACAACATAAACAAACGAACACGAACGAATGCTCATGAACACATTACCAAACGTTCACGAACGCAATTGAACGAGCGAGACATCTATTTGTGTTCGTTCATTTAACTAATCGAACGGAACTTTTTGTTCATGTTTGTTCATTAATTAAACTAACGAACGTAAGCAAACTTCCACTCGAACTGTTCGCTGAACGTTCAGTTCGTTTACAGCTCTATTTACTTACACAGCCTATTAACAAGTCAAGAAGTCAAAACAACAAATAGACAGTAAACAAGCCTTAATCGGCATATAAAATGAATGTGAAGACACATGAATATGTTAGGAGAAAAAATGGTAAATGGTGTTGGTTAAACTAAACTTACGCCCATTTAGGGTCGTGCGCACCACAATCAGCACAAGTACGATTATCACTTTGCTGCAGTAGATCTTTTAATTTTTTCTTACCTGCATAATAATCAACAAAAATATATAATTTAGAAAGAACAAAATATAAAGACTCCTATGATATTTGGACCAACATAAGAAATATGCCTCTAGAAAGAACAAATTTGCTATTGTTACAAACTTACAATTAAGTCATCCAAATTTTATTTTTCACTTTAAAGTAATGAAACTTTAGTTTAGTGATCTAATAGTGTGTAATTACCAGGTTAACAGGTTACTATTTTTCTCACTTGTTTTTTTTTTTTTTTTTCTTAAAGCTTATTTAAAAATTATTTATATTATGAAAACAATTTTCAAACCCTAACCCAGTAAAACAATTTTTTTTATTAACCACATGCTCCATATATTCTATGGGTAAAGTTCTTGTACAAATAATCTTAACATACTAAACATACAAATTGAAGGAAAACTCAAAAAGACAAGGTGGCATTTTTGTAATTATCAATAACTATCAAAGTTACTCTACAAATATACCTAAAAAAACCTAACCACTCCCCCCACCCCCCAAAAACCTAAAAAAAACCTACCCCCCCCCACCCCCCAAAAACCTAAAAAAAACCTAACCCCCCCCCCACCCAAGCTAAAATGCTAAAAACTAAACCCCCAAAAAACCTAAAAAAATCTAAAAAAATAAAAAAAAACACACAAATTATTTTATTTTATTTTTTTAACATTTTTTTATTAAAAAATCGCTACTTTTAGTAGCAGCAAAAAAAAAAAAAAAAAAAAATTTTTTTTTTTTTTTTTTTTTTTGCTAACGAAATGTAGCGATTTTTTGATAAAAAATGTTAAAAAAAAAAATTTGTGTTTTTTTAGGTATTTTTGGTTGTAACTTTGATAGTTGGTGGTAATTACAAAAATGCCACCTTGTCTTTTTGGGTTTTCCTTCAATGTGTATGTTTAGTATGTTAAGATTATTTGTATTTGATCTTTTGCCATATTCTATTCCCCAAAAAAATCCACTCGTCTTTCTTTTGGATTAGCCACCTGTTCGAAACCTTCCTACCCTATAATTGTTTGGAATGAATTGCAAATGATTAACAAAAAAAAGGGTTTAGGGTTTTGATGAATAAAATCAAGAATTGGGTTTTGGGATTTGATCGAATAATAATTGGGTTCTTAATAAGAACAAATGATGTCAAAATGGGTTGAGGATCTGATGAATAAAATCAAGAAATAGGTTTAGGAATCTATACTATATAATAAAAGAAACCGAGTTTGGGACACGTGTCATTCATAGAAAGTATTCTCAAATCTATACTTATCTTATATTAACTAATTAAATAAATAATAAATTAATATTAAATCTTATTATACTTTAATAAAATATTATCCACAAATCTAAATTGTTAATTTAATATATTTTTAAAACAAATACCTCTATTTCCTACTTATCTTATATTAAATATATAAGTAATAAATTAATATTAAATGTTATCCTAATTTATTAAAAATATAACTTTTTTTATATATGTTCATAAGCTACATTTACAAGAAACTAACGATCACGTGCACCTTTACATTTCTTTAATGACAAAGTTTGTTTCCCCACACCCATTAAAAAATTTGGATTACTGGAGTATAATCATGTCACCAGTGGAGATAAAAAATATATTAATGTTTAATTGTTTGTAAAGATAGAGATTAATTTACCTTTCAAATTCATAGTCATGCTTCAACACCAAATCAAAATGTACTTTGTTTCTTCAATTTCTTCAATTCGTTTTGATTGGGACTACAAGAGAATATATAGAGTTTTTGGGTCTATAAATCCATCTCCATATACAGCTCTATTTTTTATTTACTTAACGGATTAGGATGAATGTTAGTGTTTCAAAATGAGCATTATAAGTTACCTTTTATGTATAGATTTTCGATTCCCACAAGAGAGGTTTTCCCAAATTATTGGGTTTCCTCATGAATAGGCATCATGCCAACTAGAGATGAATATGATCGTTTTTCCGGTGATCAGAGACTAACAACATTAGGGTTCTGTTAGTCAAAGTCCATTGGAAGCCAATATGTTAATAGTTGAGACAGCCAGTGGTATTTTTTGAAATTGGAACGTACAATATACGGGGTTCATAAAGATATAACTTTTTATTATTTAATATATAAAATTACATTTTATTCGACCCGTGTAATACACGGGTTTCTAACCTAGTTTGATTAATATAAAATGTATTCTTAATAATAACAGTTGAAAATTACCAATCGTTTGGGTGTCGATGAATTAAAAATAGGTTCAATGAAAAATATTATTATATTTTAGGACTAAAGAAACAAAAAAGAATATTATTTTTCTGAATAAAATAAAAAAAATTGGCATTTTTAGTTTTTTTTTAATTTTAAAAAGGGTAAATTACTTTTTGAGTCCCTGTGTTTTAGGGGT
Source organism: Helianthus tuberosus (assembly GCA_030545235.1). NCBI lineage: Eukaryota > Viridiplantae > Streptophyta > Magnoliopsida > Asterales > Asteraceae > Helianthus > Helianthus tuberosus. Next base: position 38,455,566 of record CM060437.1, read on the forward strand.
TTTAACTAGTTGAGTCTAAAAGCAAAAAGTTTAACGACCTGAGTCCCTATAAGCATTTTCTTTAACCATTTGAGCCCAATTTTCTAACACTGTTAGAATTATTTTGTTAAAATTTGTTAAATGACCAAATTACCCCTATAATTAAAAAATAAATAAAAAAACTAATTTATTTTTAATTTTCTCCTTCTCTCTCATTCATCTTCACCATTCACCAGATGCATCTCTCTGTCTCTAAAAACCTAAACCACCTCCATTACACCACCACACCTCCACCATCAACACCACCGTCGCCACTGCACTTCCACCGTCACCACCACCACTACACCGTCACCACCACAACACACCCCATCCCCCCCCCCCCCACATTCCCTTCTATCTCTTTCCCCGTCTCTCTCTGTTTCTTTCTCCACCTCCACCCAGTGAGCACCACCACCACCATTAGTCGCCATCTCTCTCTCTTCCTCAAACTCCCTCTCTAAATCGTTATAACAAGATCTGTAAGATTCCTAACGTCGAAACAGTTATGTGGATCTAATATTGGGGATTAGGGATTTAAAACACTAAGATGGATCTTGGTGGCAAGAGTTGCAGGTGGCGAGAAATGAGGTTCCTAATGGCAGAGTTTGTGCAGTTAATTATTGTACCATGAATGATGGGGTACGGTATTAGACCCGACCCGAGCGGTCGGACTTCCCGTTACTTGTTGCTTTTATATTAATTATTTATTATTGTTGCTTACTAACCCAACCGCGAGGCCCAACGCGATGTAGTTTACACTACTTTGGGCTGGGGCTTATAGAGATAACCCCTAACTGGGCCTGGCCCATTGAGGTTAGGGGAGGCCCATATCCCCTATATAAAGAGGTGTTCACCTCATTATTAGGGCAGAAGATATGGAGCCACCACACTTTTTGTTACTGGAAACATGGGATTCTTTCCCCTACCGGTGATCTCTACAGCTCCACTATCTTCTCTTCTCCATTGCAGATCTAGGTTCAAGAGGAAGAACAAGGCGTGATTCTCACCCACTCAGAGAAGGCGGTCCAATCATCCCGGCGGTGATTCCGTGTTTCTTCAATGAACCCAATTTATTAGTAACTATCCCTCCCTGCAAGAAATGGTCATCTGACATGGAGCAAAACAAGAGCAAAACCAGGGAATGGACCATTTTAGTGGTCAGATGACCACTTGTATCCCTCCCTGCATTCCGAATGGTCATCTGGGCTGGTGAAATTATCAGAAAAAAGACTAATAAAACTCCAGCAGATACAAGTGGTCAGAGGCCAAACCCCACCACCAATCACTAATCCACACAGTCACCACCATCTTCGCCGCCGGTAGAACCTCATCGGAATTTCTTCAATATCTTATCTTTTAAGGTAAAAAGTTTATTAATTTTTTTATCTTAAAAGGGTATCTTAAAAGTTTTGCTTTATGATGCAATCTCAGATCTTTGTGTGAATAATGGTTCTGATTAAAGTGATTTGATATGTGTTTGAGATTGAATTTATGGTGTTCTGTTATGGCAATCTTTAGAGAGAGGAAGAAGACAGAGAAAGGGGATGTTGAGTGTGTGTGAGAGAAAGATAAGATGAGTATATTATTTATTTTATTATTATTATTTTTTCTAAAGAAATGGGCATTTTAGTCTTTTCATTAAAAACTAACAGATTAATCTAACAGTGTTAGAAAATTGGACTCAAATGGTTAAAGAAAATGCTTATAGGGACTCAGGTCGTTAAACTTTTTGCTTTTGGACTCAACTAGTTAAAACCCCTAAAACACAGGGACTCAAAAAGTAATTTACCCTTTAAAAAACCATGAAACTATATGTATGATCCACGTAAGCATAAAAAATATGTGACATGACACGTTATCAAACTTACCTGGTAACCTACAAATTACACAAGATTGGAACAAGATATAATACTTGAGTGACTTTAAAATTCAGACTCTCTAGTCAGCATGCTACATTATTCTAAACCACCATTATTTCAAAAAAAACCCCACTATTTTCCACAACAATAAACCATTCCAAACCTTCACCCCATTATCCACATCCTTAGTCGTTACCAACTTTTCCTTTTATTTAACTTTTTATAGTCTATTTTTTAAAATTTATTTACTTAATCTATATGGTCTATTAAACCTTTTTACATATATTATTTATAAGTAAGTAATATTAATAAATATAAAATAATAAAATTCATAACAATATAATTCATTTATTATTTATTATTTATTTTTTATATCGTTAACTAGTATTTTTATTTAATAATAAATTCAAATAATAAGAAACGGTCCCCGTATGCAACCCACTCCCCCTCCGGATGCCGACTCCCGACGGTTCAAGGGTTGACGATGAGGTTTAATTATCTCGTCTTTAGGTTTAATTATCTGATGTGCTTAGTTATAACTATCTCGTATTCTTTAGGTTTAATTATCTGGTGTGTTTATGTTTAATTACGTGGTTTGTTTAACTTTTATTAAATGGCTTGTGTAATGTTTTTATTTTAATAAATTTGTTTGATAAAGTTTATGTTTAATTTTATTTGGTATAATTTTTTATATTATAAAAACGTAAGAAATCTTTTTTCTTAATATTTTGTATAATCTTTTATATTATAAAAACATAAGAAATCTTTTTTCTTAAAAACTAACAAGAAAACATTTTTTATTAATTAAAAACCCCATCACATGGGTCCCACCACAACGCTGGAGCGGACCAACATCCATCTGGACCGCCTAGCCATCGCCACAAAACAACAAAGTGGTTTGTTTGTTTGGCCGTCCGAAGAGCAAACCACAACCAATTGTTGTGGATGCTTTAAATTTCAAACCAACAAAAATTGACACCTCAGCATGCTATGTCAGATTTCAAACCAACCTCAAAAACCTTCATTTTTTCTCTAACCCCAAACCTTCAACTCACACTTCACTTTTATATAAAAAAATGTTTTTTGTGTGTATGTAGTCCCCACCACCATCGTCCATTGAGGTCCTTTGATATGGACCCAATCAATTCGACACACCCCTCCGATGGGTACATTGGTTTGTGAGGTTGGTCATTGATTGCGAACTCCACCTCATCTTCATCGGATCCGGACACACCCCTCCAATGGGGACATTGGTTTGTGAGGTTGGTCCATGATTTCGGACAACTCCACCTCATCTCCATTGGAGATGCTCTAAAAGTGTGTTAGGGTTTCACATGTAAATTAAATAAAAGAAAAAAAAATGAAGTGTGTGTGTGCATGTCCATGCTTCAAACCCAGCACGCCCATTATTTTGGTAAAGGAGAATGGGTTCACCTTCTCCTTGGCGCCTACCCATAATGATTTGGTGGGGGTTAAATTGTTGCGTGTCAATAGATAGAGGAGGTTAAATGTAATTGTCTATTAGTATAGGGGTTTAAATTTGTAACAATGTTCGTTTAAGTAAACAAACCCAATTAGTAACAAATTAACCATCAATCATTTGAGCTTTGGCTTTTTCTTCTCTATGTTCTTGACTTCTTTCTATTCTTAATCTCTTGATTACAATATTGTTCATAACATAAATCGATAAGGTGTGTTGGATGTTCTTCGCTTAGCCCACTACATATAGTCTAATCATAATCTGTCTACACAAACACTTGAACCTAATCAATCCTAATAATTGCGACTTCAAATTGTAATAATCAGTTAAAGCAACACTCCCTTAATTGGTACATGATATTAATTGATGAACAATAAACAACTAGACTCTAATGAGAAACCCTAGAAGCCAAAAACCAACGTGCATTCAAATTAATAACATAACATAAACTATATAATATACATATAAGCTATATAAAAAGCTACAAAAGGTGTATGATCATACCAGAACTCATTGGTCTGCCTGCAGGCCACAATCATCAACCAAAACTTTCACTTCTCAAATCAAATGCCTCTTTGCTAAATCAACATTCACAACAATAAAATAAAAAATCAAATATTAAAATCAAATATTATACATTCAAACCAACCCTAGATTCATGATAAAAAAATGTATAACCCAAAACAAAAAATCTAATTATGGCTACAATGATCAATCATAATTCAAACAAATTACACATGAAACATCAAAACAAAATGGTTATTGATACAATCAAATCTGATTAACTAAAGGATTCGAATGAAATGTATCGAAATCGAGATGAACATGCAGGTAAATTTATGTGAATGATTGATGGATCGGAAGAAATTGGTTGCAAATTTACCTAATTTGATACGTTGGTTGCATGGGAAACAAAGGTTGTTTATAATTTGTTTCTTTTGGAAGATTTTTGCTTCCATGAATGCAAGAGGGTGGCTTCCATTTTGGCATTTCTTTTATTCAATCAAACATTAGATTTATATATTTTGGATTTTGATTTTGATACGTTCATATTTTTTTGTTACACATTTGGGTTCATATGTTATTTTTTTAGTTTATTAAAGAGTAAATTAGAATGTTTGTGTTACAAGTTTTGTTATTTCTTTTTAGAAATTACGTATGTAGTATTAGACATTACGTTTGGTTCTTTTAACTAAAGCACGTCCTTAGTTTGGTCTCACCTTGGCTTACGTAGATGATCAAGTTGCACAAAGTTGGAGAATCGAAAGACGAACAACCCCTCATATGAGTTCCGAGACCTATACAATAACTATTTACATTAATATAAACCCTAATTGTCACCTCTCATCGTTAAAGCTCAACAACTTAATCTTAGTGGGTCGGTTCGGGCAAGATTCCTACTAGAGGGGCAATCTTGACCCAAAGCCTTTCAAGTGGGTCATTTCGGGTTGCTTTTAAAGTTATATGGGTTGGTTTGGGTAAGATATTTTAACTAAATGGGTCACAATGGGTCATTTGAAATTCCATCTTGTTATTTTCGGGTCAAAGCGGGTCGACAATATTAAAGAACTGCTTGATGTGGGTTAGTGTATTAAAGAAACGGGACAGGTTTCGGATCGGAATGGGTTTCGAGCCGGCACAAGTATCCACACGAGACGGGTTATGGCATGAAACGGGTTTTGGATCGGAACGAGTTCAGTTCCAACTGAGTTCGGGCCGAGATGGGTTTCGGCACGACGCAGGTTTTGGATCGGAACGGGGTCGGTTTGGGACGGGTTTCGGGCCGACACGGGTTTCTGCACGGGACGGGTTTCGGATCGCAACGGGTTTTGGGCCGACATGAGTTTCGGGTCGGGACGAGTTTCGTACCGTTTCGACGCGTACCGTTTCGACGCGAAGCGTTTCGACTCGTACCGTTTCGACATGTACCGATTCGAATCGAATCGTTTCGACGTGAACTGTTTCGACACGTACCGTTTCAACGAGAACCGTTTCGACGCAAACAGTTCGACCTGCACACTTCTTCTCCGATTAACCACTTCAAATTTATCTCAAATCTAGAATATAAAAGATCCGAAATACAAGACAAAGTATCAAGATTTTTATATCAAACATGATGTGTATCTAAGTTCATCTTTTCATCATTTTTAGATATTCTTCAACAGAGTTTTTAACAAATTTCACCCACTAAAACAGTTTCAAAATCGATTTATAATGTTACTAATGTTCGAAAAGTCAAACGAAATTCACAAATCATACATCAGAAATCAATCGAATCAAACCGAACATCGACCGAATTAGTTCGAAATCGATATAAACAGTTTGAAATCTGAAATAAACTGTTCGAAGCACATAAAATTGCACCGAAAATCAATCTATTTATCCAAAAATAAACCGAAATCAGTCCGAAATCGATCGAAAATTAACTGAAACAATCCGAACTCAACCGAAATCAGATTCGATTACACCGAAACTCGTCCGACTCGAACACGATTACTCGCAGAGCTCCCGAGCTCTAATACCACTTGTGAGTTCAGTACCGTTTCGAACCGAACCGTTTCGAACCGAACCGTTTCGACCCGAACCGTTTCGAACCGAACAAAATTGCCCCTTGATATACAATCTCTTAAAAAAACATTTTTAACCAACCCGACCCGAAAGCCATTCTGCCCCGAACCCGTTTTGACCCGAACCAAAACAACCCCTTTTATAATTGACCCATTTTGACCTGAACCTGTTTTGACCCATGACCCGACCCGATCCACACCGACCCGTTTGCCAGGTCTAATTCCTTCCTACAATAATTAGTCAGTTAACACCCTAATATGGCTAATGATTGACCCAAGTAACTTAAACGACTGAAAGCCAGGGGCGGATCTAGGGGGGTTTTGTAGGGGCGGAACTAATGAAGCCGTAGCACGGGCTACGGCTCAACCCCGTAGTCGCAGTGTATTTTTTTCGGTTTTATACATTAGGATACCTTTAAACATATACAAGGATACCCTAAAAATATTTAACCTGAAATTATTCATTAGCCCAAAACTTGTTAAATAATTTAGCCCAAATAATAAGTTTCATCATTGATTATAGGCATGAAAACCCAAACGTCGCAGGAGGTCGCACAGTGTCGAAGGGATCTTGATTCCCAAACGTCGCACGCACAGAACTACAGAAGCTGAACGACTGAATTTCGCGCAATCGCACGCACAATCGAACACCATCCAGTCACGCTGTTTGTCGTTTGATTTTTTTGTGAGTTTTATTGTCCTCTCAGAAACTTGAAATTATTCATTAGCCGATTTCAAACTATGAAAAAAAGAAGAGGAAAAATCTATTAGGTATTATTTTTTTTATTATTGTACTTATTATCGTTTTTTTATTATTGTATGAATGCACAGTAAAAAAAAATCGAATACCCCTGATTTTAAGGGTAGCTCCGCCACTGGGGTTTTGGGGGTTCCTAGAAACCACCTCGGTTTGGAAATGATTAGGGAAACCTTGTATAATTTAGAAAAATTAATGATAATTAGTGAGAAACTACCAAAAGGAGTCCCTTAGAAAAAAATGTTGGATCCACCACTAATGAGAACCTTCAGTTTGCATTAAACACACATATATAAAAATAATCTATATGAAACCTGATTGAAAAATATAAAACTTGCAAAACAATTTGATAAAAGTTGATTTAAAACACAGAGATTTAACATATGTAATATTTTTTATTTTAATTTAATTTTTAACTAGATGGAACCCCGTCGCGTTGCGGCCGGCAACTTACAAATTAAGACAAAACGTAAAAAATGTTAGATGGAAGCCCCGCTTGTCGTTGTGATGGTTAAATGACATCAAACATTAGCCATGTAAAACCTATGACAATACAAAAATTAAAAAAACATCAATCAACTTGGTAACAGAAGAAGATGTCAGGGACACGTGGAGAAAACGTGTCAAGCAACCAAGAAAAGCTGCATCAAGAGGATGTATCATGTGTTTTAACATGTGGTACAATATGTAACTATGAATTGTTGTAAAACTTGTACCATTAGCATACAACACTCTAACGCATAACACACCAATAAAGCACAAATTACAACCTATAAAGTATAAAGCCAACAAATGTTATGCTATAAATCTGATTTGAAAAATAATTCAAATTCAAATAAATCGCATTGATGAAAAATCATTCGTCATTAAATGAGATGTATATCGCGAATGATCACGAATGAAAAAAAAAAGATTTAATTGTGATTTTACATCTAAGCCCCTCGCTTCTTAACAAATAACTCCTTGTTCCCAAAGTTACTAAACAAGTTTCGTATAATTACACTTTGCACCCAAAATACACAACAACAATGAACAGAATTTCGAGATGGTTACAAATGACATAGTCACATGTATTCTAGGATTAAAATGTTTGATGAGGATTATCTCGGAAGAATTAGTCATGTAAAAATTGTTAATAAGTATAACATAATATCCAACAATAAAGGGAAAAAGACAATGTTTGATGATTTAACCTTTTCTCTTTTTTTGGATTGTTTAACAATAGAAAGATAAAACTGAATTCAGTCGAGTAATTAAAAAACCCGATTATGAATTTGTAAGTTTGTTTTGCCCCAACTAGTGGCTTGTTAGTCATGGTTTTTATGTAATTCCCGTCGTTTAAAAAAAGTACAATATCCAACCAAAATTAATTTATGACATAAAATGCATACTAACGAAATAAAAAAATAAATGGGTTAAACGAGTTAATCAGCAAACCCGTCAGGCTGACACAAACCTGATTCGTTTAGCTAAACGGGTTCACAGGTCTAACCCGAACCTGTTTATATTAAACCCAAACCATAAATTATGTGCCATGTAAAAAATTCACACCCCTATTCTTTGATAATGCCTCAATGGGTTATTCGTGAAAGGTGTAAAGGTAATTTAACTTAAATCGGAGAATAAAAATGTTCGAAGGGTTTAGACGTTTAGTAAAAATGTAATTATGAAAAACTCTAGGGACTATTTGGGTAGTTCGGTCAACATTTAGGGACCATTTGCGTAACTAACTTCAACAAAAATTACAACTTTTAAGGCTTTTAACTTTTAAGTATAACTACAACAAACAACAGATCTTCGGGTCGTGGGTTTCCTCTTAAATAATGACAGGCTGAATTATCAGTATCGAATGTGTGCGTAAGTAAATGATCTTTTGTCATTGGGCTTACCTAGGTGACCGGGCTTTTATTGATTATTAAAAAAAAAGGGTTTATAGGTATAACTACCGGTTTATTATATAAAAATTTATTTATTTATCATTCATTCGTCTGCCACCTCTGCATTCCTTAAACCCCAAGAAACAAAAAACATCTTCAATATTCTTTCTTTCTTTGATCATGGAGATTGAAGACTCTACAATGCAGTAAGATAGTATTAAATGCTACTGTTTATGTTTTACTATTAATAATAGTTCATAATCTTGATAAATAAATTTCTTTTTATGGTTTCAGTAACGGAGAAGAAGTTGACAAGCAGTTTCTTGCTGCTCCGGTGAAGTCTCCGGTCGATAAGTTTCAGCTAATTCCGGAGGTTTGGAAGGTATTAGCATTTGGGTTTTTGTTCTTGATTGATCTTTGATGAAAAAGATTTGATTTTTTGATTGATTATTAGTGAAAAAGATTCGTTCTTGATTGATCATTCATGAAAATAATTTGGTTCTTGTTAGACATTTAGCAAGATTGGGAATTAATTGGTTTATAAACATAGTTATTATTATTAATTTTTTGAAAAATCGTTACGCGCGATTTTTAAACTGACCCCATACTTGTTTCATGCCTAAATTGTTAAAAATGGAACCATTGTATGGTAGACTAATATGGCGGGTGATAGAGCTTATTTGGACTATAAACCCCACATCTGTTGCCCATACAACCGATTTGGGACAAGTCCCATACCATACAATGGTTTCAGTCCGTAACAACCGACCCTCCTTAAGGGCCAACGTCCTCGTTGGTCACGGTTGCTTCTTCCAGGACACCCCTTCGAGCCTCGTTGGTCCTGGTTCCCTCCAGGCCACCACTCTGAGTTTGGTTCTGATGAGTTTTTTACTGAAATAGTGCTGTTTTCCAAAATGAAATCAAAACTAATGCTGGTTCCCAAAATATTTCACAAATACTGCCATTGCCAATCTGAATGGCGATTTTTTTTGAAGCTAGTAGGCTGTTCAGAAATGTTCAGCGCTGTGCAGGCTTTTTGCAGGGAATGGACAGACCAATCATTGCCCAGGAAGCTTACAGATGACCAATCATTGAACCTGTACCTGTTAGACTATATGTCTTTAATTAAATAAGTATTATTTTAGAGGGTACCTAATTGTAATTGTCTAGCCTATATTAGGATTGCTTGTATTCTCTAATGAAATATTCAATAACATCGTAACATTTGATTTGATTTGGTATCAGAGCAATGGAACCTAAAGCCTCAGCAGCTTCATGTCTAACCATAGGATGCTCGTTCACATCTTTAAGTACTCTTGAAAGTGCATCTGAAGCCGCTTTGTTTTGCAACTGTCCCAACACATAGGCAACCTCGTGTTGCAATAAAGCACCTTTTGCGTTTAATGATTCTATTATGGCAGCAACTGCTTCATCACCTCCATGATTTCGGAGTCCGAAAAGAGCTGCGTACCTCTCATACATGCCTTTTTCTTCATTTAATATGATCTCCCTTAGTTCATTTACGGAAGAGCAAGAAGCAGGTGCGGCAGGATCAACTGATAGAAACGGTGATGCCTCTATTGTAGATGATTGATTATTTTCACCGACATTTTTCAGCTCCTGAATCCGAGAAAGAGCCAATTCACATGTCTCCCGAACCTCTTGTGCTGGATCTGAATCCAAACTGTCCTTTAAAAGTGAAATATTACTCTCTAAACCGATGGCACCAAGAGCTTCTGCAGCCTCATGACGTACAATAGAATGCAAAGAAAGATCATTAAGAACAAGTGTCAAAGCAGGAATAGCATCAGCATCTTGCATTTGACCTAAGGCAAAAGCAGCTTCATGTGCCAACAGATTTGAAGGATCTTTTGTTGCGTGGATGAGAGCATTGCGAGGGGCAGGGCCTCGAAGATTGCGGAGAGAGAATAGGACTCTGAAACGCTCCGAAATCGGTTGCGTTTGATCCAGCAGTCGCTCGCAGAGAAATTTCTCGGTTTCAGGAGTAACTTCGAACGAGTTTCCATCAACCGCCATTGTTATTGATAGCATTTTCTGCAAATTGCTTGTCTGACAATAAATCCATTCTGAATGGCGAAACCTTACACATTATTAATGGCGAAAAGCTGCTAAGTAATCCATTCTGAATGGCTAAACCTTTAATTTTCTGCACACACAGCCATTATTAATGGCGAAAATCTGCTAAGCTGCTGAAAAACTGGAAAAGGACTGGAAAACAGCCATTATTAATGGCATTTTCTGCAAATTGCTCCCTTTTCGCCAATTCAAATTGTCTATTTCTGCAGGATTCAATAAAATTCGCCATTAAGAATGGCTTGTCTGCAGGTTTGGCAGATTTTCGCCAATAATAATAGCAATATGTGCATTTTTTCGCCATTCAGAATGGCTGTATTGTCAGACTATTACTTTTCGCCATTCAGAATGGCTTGTGTGCCAGATTATTTGCCATTAAGAATGGCTGATAAGGTACAGGTTCAATGATTGGTCATCTGTAAGCTTCCTGGGCAATGATTGGTCTGTCCATTCCCTGCAAAAAGCCTGCACAGCGCTGAACATTTCTGAACAGCCTGCTAGCTTCAAAAAAAATCGCCATTCAGATTGGCAATGGCAGTATTTGTGAAATATTTTGGGAACCAGCATTAGTTTTGATTTCATTTTGGAAAACAGCACTATTTCAGTAAAAAACTCGGTTCTGATACCAATGTTACAGCCCAAACAGGATAACTCCTAGTCTGGTGGGTGAGAGAGCCCATTTGGACTATAAACCCCACATCTGTTGCCTATACAACCGATGTGAAACAAGTCCCATGCCATACAATGGGTCCGGTCGGTGACATGAATACCCGAATATTGGTCCCGAATGTTACGGGTTTGCGGTTTCTGGTTTGCCCTGTACATTACCTGTGTTAATAATCAACCCCCTGTTGAGTTGATTTGATGTTATTAGGTTGTATAGGGTTGTGCAATTTGTTGGTATACGCCCGTATAGGGCATTTAATGATACTCTATTAGCCTGTAAAGGGAAGCCAGCGGTATGGTATACGGCCGTTTAAGGCAGCCAACAAAATAATGGTATTCGCACGTATAAGGCAGCGAAAACAAGGGTATACGCTTCTATAGAAATATACGGCCGTAATTAAGAATGCTATACAGCCAATGGTATAGTATATGCCCGTATAAGGCAGCCAACGCGATGGTATACGCCCATATAAAACCATATGACCGTTGAAAATTCTATACGCCCATATATGATGGATTGATGAGATAGCTAGGAGGGGTGTGCATAGCATGACCCTTTTTTATTTTTATAGCTCATTTTTTGAACAGTGTGCCTATATGTGCTAACTTTTGGAGTTGCAGGCCAGGGGTTTGCATCTGGAGTCTTTCAATTATTTTGTTACAACTGACATAAAGAAGATTGTTCGTGCAAACAGCCTCGTGACATCGGAATATAATCCTGAAATCTACCTCAGGTAAAACAGTTCTTTGTTATGTCTTTCATGTAGATTCTGAACACTCAAATATTCAATGCTGTAGTTTATGCACTTTAAAAACACTTAACATCTTACATTTTTTGGTCAATTTGTTATTTATGTCGACTGTTTGCACCAAACCACATTGTAATCGTCTTTAAAGATGATAATTACTTCTATCACTTAGTGTTACATGTTAATGTTAAAGTTTTCTTGGCGTTTTCAAATAATAGGTTTTTAATTTTTTGGTTGTGATGACAGATATAAGGATGTTCGGATTGGAAGGCCTTCTGAAATTATTGATGGCGTGACCGAGCCATTAACTCCTTATAAGTGTCGGCAAAGTGACAAGACGTAAGCAAGTCTCTTTTCAGTTCATGTGTGTCATCAAATAGATGTGATAGTTGATCTGATTACTGTCTAAACGTCATGTAATGTTTCAACAAGCAATGTATTTTGGAGTTGTTACACTTGTAGTTGAATAAAATGTTTTGCTTTGTGCCTTATGTGTCACTAATTGTAGGTATGCTGCTCCAATATTTGTGGACATCGAGTATCGCAATGCTGATTCTTCTTACATCGAGAATCGCAAGGCTGGTTCTTCTTACATCGAGAATCGCAAGGCTGATTTTTCTTTAAACAAGTCTAATGTATGTTTTAAATCTCTGATAATACTTGTGACTTCACTTTCTGTGATATAATGATATTAGAATCTCTTAAATGTGATCTTGCAGGTTATTATAGGAAGAATGCCAATTATGTTAAAGAGTCAATCTTGTGTCCTTCATGGAAAGGATGAAGATGAACTCGCAAAATTTGGTTAGTATTCATTTGAATTCATGTTGTCAATTTATAATGAAAGAGTAATCTGTAGACTAATTTCCGTTTATATTGAATTTAGGTGAATGCCCACTTGACCCGGGTGGTTATTTTGTTGTGAAAGGAAACAAAAAGGTGGAACCTTCATCTCCATGTCGTTTTATTTTATTTCTATATTTTGTTTAACTTTGTGTAATCATGTTGATGTTAGTATGTTATTAACGGTACGCTATTGATCGTGGTGACTCTTCTAGGTGATTTTAATTCAAGAACAACTTTCGAAGAACAGGATAATTATCGACAAGGATAATAAGGGTTGGTGAGTATTCGTAGTTTGTCCTTACCTCATGAGATATGCATGTTTTTTAGTTTATTATTTTTTTGTTGGGTCATGAGGATAATATTAACGGGCTCTAACAAAATTATTACTAGAGTAACTGTCTTTGATCATTATTACCCGTTATTCTAATTGCTTGTTGAAAAGATGTATTTGTTGAGATCGGATGTTGGGTTAAATTAGTTAGTTAAGTGTTTCATATGTTTTTGTTTCCTGTTTGACGTTATATACTTGCGTTTGTCTTGTTCCATTCAAAAACGGAGTTTAGATTTCTATGGGTCATTTACGTGTTCTTTTTTTTTTTTTTTTATGAAATTGCCTTTTGATTCACTAAGTTTGCCTTCATGTTCACAGTTGTGCGTGCTATGTAGCGTATAGCGATAAATAGCAACATTTTTATTTTATTTTATTTCCTTTTTTTCATTTTTTCCCTCATCTCCACTACTCAATACCTCATGTTTGGTCTTATAACATGTATTTTTCTGTACTTTCCTCATCTCCACTGCTCGATAACATGTATTTTTCTGTTTCTTTACTTTATCGCTAAACATGAAATAGCGGGAATATTTCGTCGCCATCGGTACGTTAGCTTGTCGCTATTGACCGTTTTTCGCTACTGACAACTATGTTCCTGTTTCCCCATCCAGCATCCAGGCATCTGTCATGAGCAGCTGCAACATAACAAAGAAAATAAGTAAAACAATTATAAAAATGGAGAAAGGGAAAATTTATTTAGTGCTGAATTCATTTTCCACCAAGGTACAAATATTACAAGTATTTTGACATCTTCTTTCAAAATGTGCTTTTATTTTCTAATATAATTTGTTATCACATTCTATATAACAAACTAACACTGTTCATTGTGTTTTTCGTATGTTTCTTTTTCTTCTTTTCTTAGGTTCCTATTATGTTGGTCTTGAAAGCTATGGGCATGCAATCTGATCAGGAAGTTGTGCAGATGCTTGGTAGAGATCCTCAATACGCTAATCTTCTTCTGCCATCTATTGAGGAAGGCGATCAGACGTTACAGAAAGTAAAAAACGTAATTATCTCTATCTGCTAAACTAAACCGTTTCCCATTTAGATTCTTCATTGATAATTTTTTAGCCATACAAAGTTGCATTTAATATTTAATACTAAACCTTTTAATACTCACGAGAACCTACGCGCCATTTCATTTCTTTTTTGTGTTCATTTAAATTCAACTGGTGTTAAGCTATCCACTTTAATTGTGTTATGTCAGTAATATGTATGCATGTAATAGGTTAAGTATATGACAGGTACTGAATATCACATTTTATCTTTCCAAATTTCAGGATGGTGCAAGTAATGGTGTCTCTTATCAACAACAAGCTTTGGATTATCTTCAACAAAAGGTAGGCTTGATTGCCAACACCTACCAGAAATTTTGATTAATTTCCAACTTCTTCTATATTAATATATAGAGTAAATTGCCATTTTTGTCCCTGAGGTTTGGCCACTTTTGCGACTTTCATCCAAAAGTTTGTTTTTCCGCGTCTGGGTCCTTGTGGTTTCAAAATCTTGTCATTTTCGTCCCTGAGGTTCGAGGGACAAAAGTCGCAATAAATTGCCAAACATTAGGGACAATTTTATATCAAGCAATAAAATTCTGTATTATGTTCTCTTTTGCAATATTTATCATTTTCGAACACATTACATCACACATATAGTGAACGATTGTCGTCTTAGCAACTTTTTGGAAACTGGACGTGTATTCTTTTTGTTGGTACTTGGTTAATTTACTTTTTTGGTCATGCGACATTGTTTAAGAAGTTGCCCGTCTTTCTTTTTATTAAAGTTTGTATGTTAAAAGGAAGCATTCTATTTGTCTCACTAGGATTTAAGACCAGGTTATTATTTTTTATTTCTGATGTGATGTTTGATCTTATGTTTTAGCTAGTTATAGCTATTTCTAATAAGGGTCGACTTTATTACTTATTTTTACATTTTTTCATGATTATTCATATTTGGATGCAGCGTAAATACAAGTCTGCTAAGGTACATATCGCTCTTTCTGTATTTATTATTCTTCTTAGAGTAAATTACAAAAATCGTCCTTTATGTATGTCACTTATTGCAAACTGTGTCCTTTATCTTCAATAATTACAGAAAACGTACTCGATGTTTGCAAACCCTTGCAAGTTATGTCCTTTAGCACTAACTCAGTTAATTTTTTGTGGTTAAATCTAACCAAATGGACCCCACATGAGGGTATTTTGGTCATTTTACTCTCATGTGGGGTCTATTTGGTCAGATTAACCACAAAAATACCCTTATGTGGGGTCCATTTGGTTAGATTTAACCACAAAAATTAATTGAGTTAGTGCTAAAGGACATAACTTGCAAGAGTTTGCAAACATCGAGTACGTTTTCTGTAATTATTGAAGACAAAGGACACAATTTGCAATAAGTGACATACATAAAGGACGATTTTTGTAATTTACTCTTCTTCTTATTTTAAGTATTTTCAAGTTTGCATCATAGTTTAACGGTTGGATATTGTGCTTCATTTAGGATGATGGAGCTCTGGGTGTTCTTCGAGATACTTTTCTTCTTAATGTTCCGGTGCGGGAAAACAATTTTCATTTAAAGTGTGTATATGTTGTGGTGATGTTGAGACGAATGATGGATGCAATTTTAAATGAGGATGCAATGGATGATAAAGTAAGTTTGAGCCTAAGCACCCTTCATTGTGTGTATATGTATGTATATACTTGTGTGTGTACTACTTGACTGATTGTTAATATAATGTATTTGCAGGATTATGTAGGCAATAAACGACTGGAGCTTTCAGGGCAACTAATATCTATACTATTTGAGGTGAGTAGCTTGTTTTCGCAAATATGAAGGATGTTTTTGTTGTTAGGTCCATGAACCCACTGCTGACTAGACTCTAGAGCATAGTTGTTAATTGCAAGCATAACGTCGCTATAGCGAAAAGCGTAGCAATGCGATACTATGCTGCTATTTGATTGTTAGCGCCTAAAAGCGAGGAAATAGCGGGAAATAGTTTTTTCTTTTTTCTTTTTTCATAAATACAAATAGCGACTGAAAAAAAAGAAGAGTATTTTAGGGTTTTTTTGTTACATGATTGAAAATAGAAGCGTATATTCTTCCATATTTACTGGATTTTGTATAAAATATAATGTAAAATATTTCTAACATTTTCTTCTAGTGTATCGCTAACGTGAAATAGCGTGCGCTATATCATCGTTGTCGCTATGTAGCGTATAGGTAGCTTGTCGCTATCATCCGCTATTCGCTATTGACACTATGCTCTAGAGCAACTTCTGTTGTCCTGACTGTCGTTCACTTTACTTGCATTATATTCTTTGTTATTTTATCAACATTAGTAGGCTTAAGTATGTGTGATATCATGTTAAACTTCATGTTTCAGGACCTATTCAAGTCAATGAATGAGAATATAAAAAAACAAGTCGATGGCGACCTGAAGAACGGCAAGAGAGTTGACATATCGATGGTATGTCAATTCGATGAAATAGGAAATGCACACTTTTGGTGTTTGTTAGAATATATAACGTTAGCCATTGTTAGGTTAGGCCCATTAGCTTAGCCATTAGGATTAAGGTTTCGTATAATGTCTATTTATACCACTTGTCGATTTTAAATAGAATCTCTCTTTTACCTCCTCAATGCTCTTCAACCGAATATAATATTCTTATTCAGATTTTGGCGGGTGGTTGCAAACAACTTATTACTACAGGCTTGGAGCGTAGCCTCTCGACTGGAAACTGGGATGTTCGTCGATTTAAGATGCATAGGAAAGGCATTACACAGGTGCTTTATTTCTTTTCATTCCTAGAACTATTTCTAAGAAGTTTTAATTTGTATGATAAAACTAAAAATGCATTTGTAACACAGATTGTTTCAAGACTATCTTTCATTAATGCATTTGGTTCCATGACAAAAATTCAACCACAATTTGAAAAGTCAAGGAAAGTTAGTGGACCCAGGGCCTTACAACCTAGCCAGGTTAGGCACAATACTGTTTTGTATATAAATATTAATCAGTTTGATCAAACTTTAAACACACTTCTCTTCTCTTTGTTGAACTTTTGATTCTCAGTGGGGAATGCTTTGCCCCTGTGATACTCCTGAAGGTGAAGCTTGTGGGTTGGTGAAAAACCTCGCTCTGATGACGCATGTTACAACCGATGAAGAGACCGGACCCATTATTTCCTTGGTATTTCTTTTCTTTCATGTTCTAAATAATAACAAGCTACAATGACTAATTGTCATTAAGTGACCATGTTTATAATCTGAATATTTTTTTTCCATTAGTGTTACTGCTTGGGGGTTGACTTGTCTTTGCTTTCTGGAGAAGAACTACACTCACCACGTTCGTTTCTCATTATGTTAAATGGGCTTATCCTCGGCAAACATACGAAGCCACAGGTTCTATGCGTATATTTAATGTATCAGTATACATTATATAAATCAGGTCATTGCTATGATATTTACATATTGTTTTGAATGACTTTGTAGTGGTTTGCTAATTCAATGAGAAAGCTGCGAAGGGCGGGTAAACTAAGTGATTTTGTAAGCATCTATGTCAATGAGAAACATGTAAGCTCTCTGAACTTGCAACGCTTTTCATGTAGCCATTAATATTATTTATTCATAGTCTCGTGTATTACCAACACTAATTTCACAAAAAAAAAGGTATGTTTGCTTCTAAAGTTGGCATTCTCTTTGTTGGCAGCGTTGTGTTTATATTGCTTCCGATGGTGGTCGTGTTTGTCGGCCACTTGTAATTGCTGACAATGGTGTCTCAAGAATTAAGCATCATCATATGAAAGAGTTAAAGGTTAGTTACATAAACACATATTATTGTTAACAATTTTGATTTCATTGTTTTTAGACATTATTTTAACCATCTTTCTTTTTATAGGATGGAGCCCGCAATTTCAACGGCTTTCTACGAGAAGGACTTATAGAGTATCTTGATGTCAACGAAGAGAACAATTCTTTGGTTAGCCTAACTTCTATGCTTGGTTTTAAAAAGCGTGCTTGAGGCGTGAGGCGATTGGGAAAACCGCTCAGGCCCTTGAGTCGGCGTCTTATACACATCTTGGTCAACTTTAGGGTTTGTAGGAGTCTGATATGTTAAAACAACCAAAGGGATGAATAAATTATGCATGGTTTACTTGATAAATGGCTAATATGTAAAAAGATATGACAAAGATGCAACTTTTGGTTGAACATAAAGTTTATATGGTTGCACATAGAGTAATGACTCGCATATGTGAAGCTCTTGCTTCACGCCTTGGCTTTCAGGACCTAAATGCCTTGGAGCGCCTCGCACGAACTTAAACCTAATTGGAAATCAAGAGTACTTTATTGATTCCATGACTATTGTTCTTAATTAATTGT
The DNA here is from genome assembly GCA_030545235.1 of Helianthus tuberosus. NCBI lineage: Eukaryota > Viridiplantae > Streptophyta > Magnoliopsida > Asterales > Asteraceae > Helianthus > Helianthus tuberosus. Next base: position 38,474,189 of record CM060437.1, read on the forward strand.
ATGATTTACAGATTGCTTTATATGAAGGAGAGACTACTCGTGAGACGACTCATATTGAAATAGAACCTTTCACAATCTTAAGTGCGTGTGCGGGGCTGATTCCTTATCCTCACCATAACCAGTCCCCGAGAAATACCTATCAGGTTCTTATTTCTTTCTTCTTCTTTTTTTTGGAATTTTAGATCTTTATTATTCTTATGATAGCAAATCTTTGTGTTTATAGTGTGCTATGGGAAAACAAGCAATGGGTAACATTGCATATAACCAGGTATGTTTTTGTATGGTCCCTTGTTAGTAGGTTTGATGTAAAAACTTTTTGTTATTAATTTTTTACCGGGGGTTTTGTCCTCCTTTACCAAAAAAAAAAAAAAAAAAAAAAAAAAAAAAAAACCAGGTATGTCTATGTGTCGATTACATGCAAAGGATTGTATGTTTAAATGTAGTCACTTAGGTCCATTGTTACTTTAAATGAAGCTATCTCGGTTGGATTCATTGATCTACCTTTTGGTTTATCCTCAACGGCCACTACTGACAACAAGAACAATTGAGCTGGTCTGTATTATCCTTTCTCACCACAAAAATGCATTGGTATATTATATTACTCAGTTTGTAAACAGAAACCATACTCGTTTTCAGATTGGATATGATAAGCTTGGAGCGGGTCAAAATGCAACCGTTGCAGTTATGAGTTACAGTGGTTATGACATTGAGGATGCCATTGTCATGAATAAAGCATCTTTGGATCGTGGTTTTGGTCGTTGTATTGTACTCAAAAGGTAATTATCATATAAACATTTTTTAAATAGTCTGTTACTCTATACTTTTTGCTTCAAGTATTCTAGATTTCTACCGTTGATGTTGCTTTCTCATACTCATGTCTATAAACAGGATGTTAGAACAGTATAAGTCGTATAAGAATACGAGTGTGCGCGAGCGGATTTGTGCACCTCGCAGATCCCAACGTGATTCAGACAAGATGCAGGTGACATCGGGTGTATTCATAAGCAAAGTTTAAAATTTTTACTTTAATAATCAGGTGTTTTTTAATTCTGTGTAGATTTTGGATAATGATGGAATTGCTTCTCCTGGTGAAATTCTAAGACCACAAGACATTTATCTCCAGAAAGAGTGCCCTGTAGATCCGAATACTACGTCATATCCGTCACAAATGTGAGTTGGTTATAAATAGGGTGTCAACATTGCTGGCTTTGGGGGCGGGCCACGGCCCAGGGCCCGCCGGCCCGGTCTTCCCGAGGGTCCGGATATTTTTTTTAATTATATTATGTATATTGAAACCCAAATAATATAAAGGCCCAACTAGTTTGAACAATTAAACCCAAATAAAAACAGACTAAACTACTCAAATTATTCGACAATTGAATAAAAAATGCCCAACAATTAAAACTCATTACAAATTTAAACCCAAGTAAGTAAAAGGTTTCTGAGGGCCGAGGGTGAGAAAAATGAACAGTGACATATGAGGGCGACGATTATTGAGTTTATGTTACAGGGCGTGCTTTTATACGTGCCCCGTGCCCAAAACGTTTCAAGGATTCTCGGGATGGCCCTGGGTGGCAATCATGACCTATGCTTCAAAGAATTTGTTGATTTGGGTCAACTCAAGTTATACAACGGGTCAATTTGGGTCTACTTAAATAATACAAGAGGTCAAAAGGGTCATTGTTATAAAACTTGTTAACTTAAAATAGGCCATATAACTTATAAGGTCATTAACTTCATTTTGTTCTTATGATTATTAAAGCTCATTTTGTTATTACATCCAGTCAATATAGAACAAGGAGCGAAAGCTACAAAGGTGCAGATGGGGAGCCGGTTGTTGTGGATAGAGTGGCTTTATGCTCTGATAACGACCGGAACTTAACAGTGAAATTCATGATTCGCCATACTCGTAGGCCAGAGGTAAAAGTGTATGATTTAATGATATGCAATACAATATATTCGTTGAGATATTTTTTTCTTTGTTAAAGTTGTATAAAATTATATGCTCGTTTCATTTAGGTTGGTGACAAGTTTAGTAGCAGGCATGGTCAGAAAGGTGTTTGTGGGACCATTGTTCAACAAGAAGATTTGCCTTTCTCTGAGCGTGGTGTATGCCCGGATTTAATTATGAATCCTCATGGGTTTCCAAGGTAAATATTATATATGTGCTTATTGGCAAAAGAAATTGTGCGTATTTTAACAAGAGTCCAACTTTCAAGAGGTGGCGCAGGGGTAAGAGCTTGAGTCCCTCTAGCAAAGGTCTCAGCTTTGAATCCAACTTCCTTCGGTTTTCTGTCTTGAAGGCCACCTGCCCAACACAAGCTACGAGCTCTGCTAAACGAACCCGAGCTTCGCTTATTGAGCTCGAGCAGACTAGCGAGCCTAAATGAGCCTACTGTTTATAGAATTTTTTTATTAATATATTAAATATATATATGTTTATATAATAATAATAATAATAATTACCATTTATAAAATTATGAAAAAATAACTAAATTATATATAAAATAATAATTATAGTTAATAAAAAATAATTAATAAAAACGAGCCGCGCTCGAGCTTTAGAAACAAAGCTCGCATCGAGGCGAGCTCAAGCTTTCATAAGTTAAACGACCTCGAGCTTGAACCTAGTTGAGCTCGGGCTCGGCTCGTTTGCACCCCTAGGTGGGTCTTGTGAGTTTGTCACGGTTACAAAAAAAAAAAAAAAAAAAAAAAAAAAAACATTATTCTTCATCATATTAAGTAAATCCCACCAATAGCAAAGCTAAGGTAGGATCTGAGGAGGGTAAGATGTAGACAACCTTACCTCTACCATGTTGGAATAGAGAGGCTGCTTCCAATTAGACCCCCCGGCTCAATAGCAGTTTGCATCAAACCTTGGACATAAGGCACATAACACTCAGCAATCGGGATAAAGGCCGATTAGTGCATGTATCCCCTTGTCTTTCAGCTATCAATGCCAACTGTCCACCGCTTTTAACGTTGTTTTCACGAAATTAGTATCATGACGTTAAAATTTGTTTAATTTAACTTTTGACCCCCCCCCCCCCCCCCCCAAAGAGCCCACACATTTATACATTATATGCGCACACCGCAATTTGGGCATAAAAAAACAATATTCCATTTACTAAAAGGTAGTTTAGATGGGATGAAATTAAAACAAAAGATATGGAAAGTACTGAAAGCAGAAAGCAAACAAAAAGAAGTGAATCCCCTTATGATTATGGAACATTACCTATACGGCTATACACATGTAATATTATAATTTGGATTCATTTTCAAATTTGTTTTCTCATGTTATATCATTTATTTGATTCAAAGTCGAATGACGGTTGGAAAGATGCTAGAGCTTCTTGGGAGTAAGGCTGCAGTTTCATGTGGCAAGTTCCATTACGGCAGTGCGTTTGGGGAACCAAGTGGTCATGCACATAAAGTTGAAGACATAAGGTGCAATCTTTCTCCGATTCGATAATTTCATCGCAAATTAAATACGATTCCACATCATAAACGACATTGTGTCTCTTAAACAGCGAAACCCTTGTAAAGCATGGATTTTGCTACAACGGGAAGGACTTCCTGTATTCAGGTATTTATCTTCTTTTTGCACATTATGTTGATAGGGGCACATTCGTTACAAAATCAACTTTAAGTAGAGAACTGTCAAACTACGAGAACATCTTAGCCATCGTCATTATATTTCAGGTACCACTGGTACGCCGCTACAAGCATATATATTCATGGGGCCGATATACTATCAGAAGCTAAAGCACATGGTAAAGATAGTCATGAGCATCCTTCTCATCAAATATAAAGTTTTATATAATCACTAGTTTTCATTTTGTAAGATACCAATTGAAAATGACTAATTGAGCTCTATACGAAAATCAAGGTCTTTGATAAGATGCATGCTCGAGGCATCGGTCCCAAAACACAATTGACTAGACAACCCACAGAAGGAAGAGCCAAAAACGGAGGTGAGAATTGTGCTTCTTAAAGTATTTTTTACATAACATTTAACAATAATTTTGAATGATAATTCTGATAATTACCTAGGTCTACGAGTGGGAGAAATGGAACGCGATTGTTTGATTGCTTACGGAGCAAGTAATCTGGCTTATGAGCGCTTAATGCTCTCTAGCGATCCTTTTAATGCTCAGGTACATCCCATACGTTTGATTGCACGTATACTTATTCTTATTGGTGCATGAATCCAATCTTGTTAGGCCAAAAAATCTTTTGTACTTTTTTCTGAGCCCATTTTGATCAGAACCCTTTTTGACCTGAACCAGTTTATACCTTTTAAAATGGCCTTTTTGACCCGTTAGCTGACCCGACCCGCCCATTTTGCCAGTCCTACTACTAATGTTGTCCTAATCTTGTTTTGTTATCCGGCAGGTTTGTAGAAAGTGTGGGTTGCTAGGATACATAAATTATCAAACAAAAACTAAGATCTGTTCGACATGCAAGACCGGGGATAATATATCCAACATGAAACTACCATATGCCTGCAAGCTTTTATTCCAGGTAAATCTGAAAATATTCTTAGAAAAACTATCCTTTTGTTCATCACATCTAAATATAATTTGCGGTTTTATATTTTCTGTTTCGTTTCGTTGTAATTATCGGTTAGTATTAACTATTAATCCTTTCTTCAATCTTTACTCGTTGCAGGAACTCCAGTCGATGAATATAGTTCCACGTTTACAGTTGAATGATTCGTGACACGTGCGTAATGTCATCTCAGGTTAATGGTAAGTGGCTATATCTTATTTGTTACGTATTGTTACGTTGTTTCTAGAGGTAGCAATCTCGACCCAGTTACTAAAAAGTAGATCGATTCAACGATTTGGGTTTGTATTAGATTTCCAACGGGTCAAATGGGTACAAGTTAGAAATAGGAAACGATCTGAGCTCGAGCTTGGGATTTTATAAGTTAAATGAGTCAAGCTTAGCGTGTTTACTACCATATGACTTGGTTACTTATATAACCTACCAAATTGTTTTAGTAAAAAAAAAAAAAAATACTATCTACTTTTTTGAGGATTCGGTTTTATAGCTTTTAATGGGTAAAATCTACATTAACAAAAGGTTTATGAAAAAGAATTGACAGGTTAAGAAAAGAAATTTGATAGAACTTTGTCTAAAATATTATTATTTTCTTTTTTTGCAGGGGATGAAGGGTTCATAGTTAACAGGTTGTTGGCAGGGAAGAGATGATGGTGTATTTATTCATTACATAAATAGCTTATTAACCCTTATTATTATCATTTCTTTTTATCTATAGTACCTTATGAATGAACTCTCTAGGACTAGGGCAAAAAGCAGTTTTACCACGATTTTAAGACACTTGCTTAACCTATATATTAGAGTTTTATAAAACTAGAACTCTTAAACACATGTTGTCTCACATCGCTTGCCTAAAGAAACATTGCCAAATAAAAATTCTTATAAATAGAGAAAGGTAACTTAATCATATGTTGCATGCTTCAAGTGTCATATATTGGGCTTTATTACTGATCTAAAATCATCTTATGTGAAGTGTCACTTGTGTCCGCTTTTTATTCATGTTTCGTTAGCAACGTATGTTCAAATTTCAACTAACGATTATTTTAAACATTCATGACAAGGTCACGTAGGATCTATTTTCTACATGGGATGAGGAAATGATAACATGATACTCGTGTTATCTATTCAAGACAAAAGTTTAGACACTCAGTCCACGTACATAGAGATATTGTTATGCGCCGATAATTTTTAATTGTGCGTGGTGGTCCAAATACATCAGAGGTCTTTAAAATTACAAGATCAATCAATCCTCCCTGTTTTAATTGTGGCAAAATGTTGTCATTAAATCACACCGTGTCACTATTATGCCCACACGACAAACCAACAACCATGTATTTCTACCGATTTGTACCTTCTCAATATTTTATGTTTAATGTGTTGTTTTTGCATTATTGTCCTTTCAAGAAGTTGACAACGCATAAAAGTGGTTCATACCTTAATAATTTAGCGACTTATGGTAATAACGTATAAAAGTGATTCATACCTTAATAATTTAGCGACTAATGGTAGTAATATAATGCAACATTGGTAGCTAAAGATGTTTATTTGCAATACACTTTTCTCATGGATAAAAAGGGATTGAGGAAAATGATAAATATAAACTCTAGTATGAGTTTACACCTTGTCACAATAGGTTGATGCAAATAACTAGTAAAGTGCTTACTTTGTGGTCTTCCACACAGGGGAGAGAAGAGCATTTACAATAGAATCTTCGTCTTCATCTTTATCATTTGGCTAAATATCACCGTTCTTTTAGTCTATCTCTAAATTTTGTTTAATCTACCACATCTTATTCTCCATCTCTATCTTTGTCTCGCTCACTAATCACTTAGTTTGCTATATTTTACCTTCCTTAAACATTCATAAACATTTATAGAGAGGATGAATGGTATATCTCTGTATTTAGAGAATCACTATTCATAAAACTTTAAATTTTGGTGATAGACATGGAGATGAGGGTTTTGATGGAGATGCAAATTAGAAGAAACATCTAAATTTTTGAGATGAAGATAACTCAAGATGTTCTTCCGGTTTCAGGTCTTTTACTAGAAAAAAGTAACCTAATAGCATACACGTTTAAAGTTCGGGTAAGTAGGATTAGAGTTACTTTGGGTAGGAATGTTTGGTTTTCTGGTTATGATGTGTCACAACCCCCGATCCCTGTTTTCCGGGAACGGGCGGACGAGAGCTCAGAGTTTGGTGGTATCAGGTTGTTTAGTCTCGCAGCGGAATTTACATCAGGACCGTAGTTATGAAATGTTTATCAGAGTAAAACCACCTTCTTTTATATTAATAATAACATGAGCAAAAACCCAAGTTTCTTATTACAATACATTATAGGGATAAACCCTATTTTATTGAATTTAAAACATCGTTTATTAGGTAACTTTTATAGCCACATTTTTCCCAAGCCTTCAGTGCTCTCCAGCTGGCTTTTCACTAATTGGCTGTTCACATTGTGTTACCTGTAACGCGTTTTAAAAATATTTGTCAGTCGGAAATACTGGTGAGTGAATCCCAGTTTAATCAAGAAACATTTTATCAATTAAAACAGTATTGAGAGCGATCACATTGTTTATTTCTAAACAATTACTCATTCAGTATTTGCCACTCGACCGGATCTATGGCTATGGTCAAATTACCCATTGGCTAACTCGTCGTCCAATGGTAATGCACTGTCATTCAGACTTACTACTACTCGTAGTAAATTTTGTATACAAAACCCCATAATACCGGCAGTAATTGAAGAACTACAAAGACTCAATCACCGCTTAATTTCATAGTAAAACATTTAAGGTTGGGTAAAACATTACCAAAAACATTAACAAAAAGAGGATAAACTCACATTGCTGTCTTAGGCTTTTCGTAAGGGTTTCCTGGATATAATCTATAATTTATACAAATGTACATTGATTAGTACCATAACCCTTTGAAATTATTAATGATACCCTCCCCGAGACGGCATTCCAACAACTACGTCGGGCAGAACCACGACAGTTGTTACGGAACCCTAAATCAATCGGGCAGCGTAACTGTTACGAAACTGGGGTTATAATACTTACAATGGAGCAGAACCTCGCTAATTAGGGGTATAATACCCAAAATATTATGTCTATAACTTCAGAATTCGTGAATGAGATTTGAGAATGAGCGACGGAAACTGAAAACTGATGCCTGCTATTTATACTTGTGAAATTGGGTTTCCACGCGGCCCGCGTCAAAGACAAGGAACATGTACGCGGCCCGCGTCAACATGAGTCAACGCAGTAGCTTAGCTGGGTCAGCTACTAGACTCGACACGATGTTGACACGTGTCGTCCTCTGGTGCGATCGCGTGTTATGAGTCCGCGCGGCCCGCGTCAACTTAGACGAGGTCTTATGCGGCCCGCTTGAACTAAAGGATTCAGCGGAGTCCATCAACACTTCCATACGGCCCGCGTAAATGTGTGGGGTGGGTTTATGCGGCCCGCCTCAACTCATATTTCAGGTTTTATTTTATTTTTATAAACTATAACATATATCAGGCTTGATTTTCACATACGGGGTATATTATAAGACATATTAGGACATTCTAAAATATAATAGGGTGTCAAACATATTATGAGAGTGTTGGTTTTACCGAGGGTTGTTACATTCTCCCCACCTTGTTTAGAGCTCGTCCTCGAGATCTACTGAAACAAGTGCGGATATTTTCTTTTCATTTCTGATTCGAGTTCCCATGTGTACTCAGGTCCTCTTTTGGAGTCCCACTTCACTTTGACTAGAACTAGTCTTTTATGTTTGAGATTCTTGACTTTCCTATCTTCAATCTGTAGAGGTCTTTCTACAAATTTAAGTTGTTCATTTACCTCTATATCCTTAAGAGGAACTATCAGTGATTCATCAGCTAAACACTTTTTGAGATTAGATACATGAAACACATCATGTATTCCTGCCATTTCCTCTGGCAGTTGTAGTTGATAGGCTACAGGTCCAATTCTTCTAATAATCTTAAAAGGTCCAACATACCTGGGACTTAGCTTTCCCCTTTTGATGAATCTTACTACTCCTTTCCAATGAGAGACTTTCAATAATACTTTATCTCCTACCTGAAATTCCAATGGCTTGCATCGATTATTAGCATAACTCTTTTGTCGATCACGTGCTGCTTTCAGTCGTTCCTTGACTTGAATAATCTTGTCGGTTGTTTCTTGTACAATCTCAGGTCCAGATAGTTGCTGTTCCCCAATTTCTGCCCAACAGACTGGGGTGCGACACTTTCGTCCATAAAGTGCTTCGAATGGTGCAGCATTGATACTTGTGTGATAACTATTATTATAAGAAAATTCTATTAAAGGTAGGTGATCGTCCCAATTACCTCCAAAATCAATTACACAAGCTCTAAGCATGTCCTCCATTATCTGAATTGTCCTTTCACTTTGTCCATCTGTTTGAGGATGATAAGCTGTGCTTAACCTTAATTTGGTTCCCATTGCCCTTTGGAAACTTGACAAAAAACGAGAGGTAAATCGACTATCCCTATCAGAAACAATTGATAAAGGAATGCCATGTAAAGAAACAATTTTATTTACATATAATTTGGCTAATTGTTCCATACTAATTGTTTCTTTCATTGGTAGAAAATGAGCTGACTTGGTTAGTCTATCTACAATCACCCAGATTGTATTATTTCCTTTCTTAGTTTTGGGTAATTTAGTAACAAAATCCATTGTTATAAATTCCCATTTCCAGACTGGCATTTCTAATTGCTGTAATAAACCTGAGGGTTTCTGATGTTCAGCTTTAACTTGTGAACAAGTTAAACATTTAGAAACATAGGTTGCTATGTCCTTTTTCATTCCTATCCACCAGAAATTTTTCCTTAAATCCTGGTACATTTTATCACTTCCTGGATGCATCGTATATTTAGACTTATGAGCTTCTTCTAATATACGAGGACGTAAATTTCCTAATTTAGGTATCCACATTTTCTTTTCATGGAATCTTCAAATTCTATATGTTCCTTGTTTTAATTCTTTTAACATACCTTTTAATTTTTCAGAATCATCCTTGATTACTGACTCTTGGGCTTCTCTTATTTGATCATTTAAATCTACTTGGAGATTTAATTTAAGAGAACGTACCCTTTTTGGTTTTTCATGATACTTTCGACTTAAAGCATCTGCCACTACATTTGCTCTTCCTTCATGATACTGAATATCACAATCATAATCACTAAGAAATTCCATCCAACGTCTTTGTCTCATATTCAACTCCTTCTGTCCGAAAACATACCTTAAACTCTTATGATCAGTGAATATGGTAAACTTACTACCATAAAGGTAATGTCTCCAAATCTTAAGAGCAAAAATTATAGCTCCTAATTCTAGATCATGGGTTGAATAATTCTCTTCATGATTCTTAAGTTGTCTAGATGCGTAAGCTATAACTTTATGACGTTGCATCAATACACATCCATAACCTAATTTAGAAGCATCACAATAGACTACAAAGTCTTCAGTTCCTTCTGGTAATGCTAATATAGGTGTATGGGTTAATCTTTGTTTAAGAATTCTAAAGACTTCTTCTTGTTTTAATCCCCATTCAAACTTAACAGATTTACAGGTTAGCTTAGTTAAAGGAATAGCTATTCTAGAAAAATCTTTAATAAATCTTCTATAATAACCAGCCAATCCTAAGAAACTTCTAATCTCGGTTGGTGATTCAGGGGTTTTCCATTTGGTAATTGCCTCAATCTTTGTTGGATCTACATGAATTCCTTCATGATTGACTAGGTGTCCAAGGAATTGTACCTGTTCTAACCAAAATTCACACTTTGAAAACTTAGCATAAAGCTTTTCTTTTCTTAACAAACTTAAAAGTGCGTGCAAATGCCTTGCATGATCCTCTTTATTCTTAAAGTAAATTAGAATATCATCTATAAAAACAATTATGAATTTATCCAAATATGGCTTACATATTCGGTTCATCATGTCCATAAATGCAGCTGGGGCATTGGTTAAACCAAAGGGCATGACAGTAAATTCATAATGACCATACCTCGTTCTGAATGCGGTCTTAGGAATGTCCTCTTCCTGTACCTTTAATTGATGATATCCTGACCTTAAATCAATTTTAGAGAAAAATCGCGCTCCTTGCAATTGATCAAACAGATCATCAATTCTCGGTAATGGGTACCGATTCAGACCTTGTTTAATTCACGGTAGTCAATGCACATCCGCATTGATCCGTCCTTCTTTTTAACAAACAGTATCGGCGCTCCCCATGGAGATGAACTTGGTTGTATAAATCCTTTTTCCAACAATTCATCTAATTGTTTCTTCAATTCTTGCATTTCGGCAGGTGCCAAACGGTAAGGTGCTTTGGCAATTAGTGATGTTCCTGGTAGCAAATGAATTCTGAATTCAACTTCTCTGTCTGGAGGTAGTCCTGGTAATTCTTCTGGAAAGACATCTGAAAACTGAGATACTACTGGAATATCTTTTAGTTCTTTCCCTTTAGTGTTAGTGATTATAGAAATCAAATACACTATAGAACCTTTTCTTATACAACTTGCAGTTTTCATTGCAGATATGAATTTTGTGGATCTAGAGGGCTTATCTCCTTTAATTGTGATCATTTTACCTTTTGGTGATTTTATTTGGATTAACTTTTGATCACATAAAATACTGGCTTTATTGGTTATTAACCAATCCATTCCTAAAACAACATCGAATCCTGCCAGATTCATGGGATAAAGATTTGCAATAAATTTCTGATTTGAAATTTTTATACTTGCTCCTTGCAAGATTTCAGAAATTCTAAAAGTTTCTCCATTAGCGATTTCTACTAAACATTCTAATGGTAGTTTAGTTAATGACTGTTTTAAAAATTTGCAAAACGATGTATTAATAAAACTTTGGTTTGCACCAGAGTCAAATAATACTTTAGCAAAGACATCATTAACTAAAAACGTACCAGCAATGACATCTGGAATCATCTTGGCTTCATCTGCAGTCAGAACAAATGCTCTAGCATTTTTAGTATTCTTATTATCTGTAGCTGGAGCTAATTTTGGGCAATTCAACTTGATATGACCTTGTTCTCCACAATTATAACATACCCTGTTGTTAGCTTTCTTTCTGCAGTTTTCTTCCTTGTGTCCCGACATTTTGTAAAAGTTACAGTATATGGAGCATCTCCCTGAATGCTTTCTTTTGCAATACCTACAGTAGGGTGTAGAGGTAGAGCTTATATTCTTCCCACGGTTAGAATTTCCAGAACGAAATTCTTGAGTCAACTTCTGGGTTAGGTTCCTCCTTTGATCCTCTTATCTGGTACGGACTAACTCATCAGTCAAGGTATTGGCTAATTCTACAGCTTCTTCTATGGTTTGAGGTCTAGCTGCCTTGACTACGTGTCTAATTTCTCCAATTAATCCCCAAATATAACGAGAGATTAACACTGGTTCTGGTGAAGCAAGAGTTGGCACTATTCTAGCATATTCAAAGAATATTTTAGTGTACCCTTTACTATCTACACCAGTCATCCTAAGATTTAGGAATTTGTTTGCTATCTGTTCTTTTTCATTGGGTGGGCAGAACTTCCTTTCTACCTTGTTTTTAAATTCTTCCCATTCCATATTATAAGTCCTATCACTTCCTCTTGTCTGGAGGATAGTGTTCCACCATTCTAGTGCTGCATTCTTAAATAAATTAGAAGCAAACAATATCTTATCTTCTTCAGCACACTTACTTATCCTTAAGACTGCCTCAGTCTTTTCTATCCAGCGTAAGGTTGCAATGGCTCCTTCATTGCCCGAGAATTCCATTACAAGACCAGAATTCTTTATAAGAACAACCGTTAGGCACGGTTCTTCTTCTTTTGGGAATAGGCATTTGAAATATAGGCCCATTGTTTACGCTGTTTTCTGGTTCAATTGGTCGCTTACTGCTGTGTTTACTTTTATTATTCGCTTCTTGAATAGTTTGAATAATAAATGGCATAGCATCTATGATTCCTTGTGCCACTATATGTTGAACGGCACTATTATCCATTTGGTTTTCGTTGTTATGGATGCTCGGATTATCATTAACCACGTTAATGTTACTCTGGTTATCGTTATTCAGATTTCCTTGATTTTCTTCATCGGCCATCTGAATTTTAAACATTTACCCCATATTAATATCACAATTAATATCTAATATAGTTAATCACAATTCACCTGACACGCAATTTAATCAAAAACGTAGATCATTGCTACTTACTCTTTTCATATACTTATGCGTCTATTACACACTAGTACAGAATTAAAAATTACAATACCAACAGAAATAAAATAATAATATGCATTCGTACACACATATCTTATTTTATTTTATTATATTATTATTACTACCACTTCCTCCATTCTAACATTCACGGATATGGATTCATCCAAAAATCCATATTGCGCTCATCGTATTTTCATACGAGACGCTCTCCCCACCTGACGCATTCTCTCACTGTTCTCTAAAATTTCCTCCCCGAAAGTCCTAAGTTCTTGAACGTTTTCTGCACTCATTGGGGGTGCAGGTTCTCGGACTGGGTTTGGAATCTGGGGTACGTTTTCCTGATATGGGGGTGACAATTCCTAAAATTGGTAAGGATCCTCTAATATCTCCCTAATATAATCATCTTGATTATAGGGATCTAAAGGGTCCATACCTGGATAAGCTTCTATGTTCTGTATGGGTGGATAATCCTGAATAGGGTAACGTTGCACAAAGTCTCTATTGTCGTCCCACCAGGGGTCATAATTCGGGTCTATGGGGTTTGGTGCAGGTACTCTAGGGATTTCTTCTGGGTTAAAGTTGTGCATCTCCACTTGGTTTTCCTGATTTTCTATTTCCATGGGCTGTTCTGGGTTTTGTGGTTGTGGGGCTACTAGTTGTTCCAGACATGGGTCAGCAGCAGTTGTAGCTAAGATATGGAAATTAGCTAGGCTTCTATTTAGCATATCTTGAGTATGAGCATCTGTTTCTTTCTTAATGGCTGCTAAAGCCCTTTGCTGTTGCAGTTTTCGCATTCTCTTCCTACGAGCAAAAGCTTCTTTACTGAACCACCCTCGTTTCTTAGTAGGAAATGGTTCTTCAGATTTAGTTCTAAAGGTAAATATCCCATCTTCCTGATCAGCAGTATACCCAGAGAGGGCAGGCTGTGATGATGTACCTTCACTCCTAGGTGAATTAGCTAACTGACTATTCACGTCTGATGGTCCTTGATCACTCATACTGAAAACTAACAGATAGTCAAATAACACATAACCAATAAATACAGTTATGCACGTATTATTTCCTAACACAAAATTTAGAATTTAAGTGTCAGCAGAACACTTCTTTGGCTCAGACCAGTGGCTAGGCTCTAATACCACCTTCTTTCACAACCCCCGATCCCTGTTTCCCGGGAACGGGCGGACGTGAGCTCTGAGTTTGGTGGTATCAGGTTGTTTAGTCTCGCAGCGGAATTTACATCAGGACCGTAGTTATGAAATGTTTATCAGAGTAAAACAACCTTCTTTTATATTAATAATAACATGAGCAAAAACCCAAGTTTCTTATTACAATACATTATAGGGATAAACCCTATTTTATTGAATTTAAAACATCGTTTATTAGGTAACTTTTATAGCTACATTTTTCCTAAGCCTTCAGTGCTCTCCAGCTGGCTTTTCACTAATTGGCTGTTCACATTGTGTTACCTGTAACGCGTTTTAAAAATATTTGTCAGTCGGAAATACTGGTGAGTGAATCCCAGTTTAATCAAGAAACATTTTATCAATTAAAACAGTATTGAGAGCGATCACATTGTTTATTTCTACACAATTACTCATTCAGTATTTGCCACTCGACCGGATCTATGGCTATGGTCAAATTACCCATTGGCTAACTCGTCGTCCAATGGTAATGCACTGTCATTCAGACTTACTACTACTCGTAGTAAATTTTGTATACAAAACCCCATAATACCGGCAGTAATTGAAGAACTACAAAGACTCAATCACCGCTTAATTTCATAGTAAAACATTTAAGGTTGGGTAAAACATTAACAAAAAGAGGATAAACTCACATTGCTGTCTTAGGCTTTTCATAAGGGTTTCCTGGATATAATCTATAATTTATACAAATGTACATTGATTAGTACCATAACCCTTTGAAATTATTAATGATACCCTCCCCGAGACGGCATTCCAACAACTACGTCGGGCAGAACCACGACAGTTGTTACGGAACCCTAAATCAATCGGGCAGCGTAACTGTTACGAAACTGGGGTTATAATACTTACAATGGAGCAGAACCTCGCTAATTAGGGGTATAATACCCAAAATATTATGTCTATAACTTCAGAATTCGTGAATGAGATTTGAGAATGAGCGACGGAAACTGAAAACTGATGCCTGCTATTTATACTTGTGAAATTGGGTTTCCACGCGGCCCGCGTCAAAGACAAGGAACATGTACGCGGCCCGCATCAACATGAGTCAACGCAGTAGCTTAGCTGGGTAAGCTACTAGACTCGACACGATGTTGACACGTGTCGTCCTCTGGTGCGATCGCGTGTTATGAGTCCGCGCTAGGGGTGTTCATGAGCCGAACCGAACCGAACGGAGGTCTGCTCGTGCTCGGTTCGGTTTGAAACCGAGTCGCTCGGTTCGGTTCGGATTTAGGAAATCGAGCGGAAATCTTATGCTCGTGCTCGGTTTAGAACCGAGCCGCTCGGTTCGGTTCGCTTTTGCTCAGTTTTATTTAGAATTCCTACATAGCCATTCATTCACCAAAATTTACCAACTTGTATGTCTCACACACACTTAACAATTTAACAAAATACGAACATAAAAAGTCCCACAAAACTAAACACAAAATGTCATCCAAATATTTAATGTTTAAGAGCATCTAGTTTTGACATCGGTACATAAAGATCTATGAGTGTATATACCAAGACTAATTGCCAGTTCACCAAACCTCAACAAACGACCAGGAGATTTCCTTAGATACTTGACACTTTATCTTATTTTTAAAAGGCATGCTTCGATAGTCCCTAAACCATCTTGTACCACCAAGTTTAAATGGCCGGTTGATGGCCGGCGGACGGTGAATGGCCGGTGGACGAGGGATGTGGCCGGTGGAACTGGATGGCCGGCGGACGGTGATGCTTGCGGACGAGGGATCTGTATGGATGTCGGCTGGTGACTTGAGAGATGAGAGAGATTAGGGTTTTTTTTTTAACTGAAGATATATGAAGATATGAGGATTCTAGGGGCTGGATATGTTATATGTTTATTATATTTAATAAATATAATATACATATTTAATAAATATAATATATATAATAATAATAATAAAAATAAAAATAAATTCGATCAAAACCGAACGAGCGACGAGCGAGCGTACCTATGCTCGTGCTCGGTTCGTTTTTAAACCGAACCGAGCTGCTCGGCTCGGTTTTAACCGAGCAAGGAATCGAACGAGCAAATTTCCGAGCTTTTTCGAACGATCGTCGAACGATCTTCGAGCGCCGAGCAGTTTGGACACCCCTAGTCCGCGCGGCCCGCGTCAACTTAGACGAGGTCTTATGCGGCCCGCTTGAACTAAAGGATTCAGCGGAGTCCATCAACACTTCCATACGGCCAGCGTAAATGTGTGGGGTGGGTTTATGCGGCCCGCCTCAACTCATATTTCAGGTTTTTATTTTATTTTTATAAACTATAACATATATCAGGCTTGATTTTCACATACGGGGTATATTATATGACATATTGGGACATTCTAAAATATAATAGGGTGTCAAACATATTATGAGAGTGTTGGTTTTACCGAGGGTTGTTACATGATGTAAATTGAAAAAATATTTTTTTTTTATTTTCACATCGTAACATTAAATTTTAACATCATTTGACAATATTCAAAAGTCACAAACAAACTATAATCCCAAAACTTAATGTTCCAGACATCCTAAGACTTCAAACCAAAACACACACACACGAATATATAAGACAACGAATGTTTGAGTTTGTTTTTGGGTTGGGTTCTTCGGGGTTAAAGTAACCCGATAACCGACCCATTTAAGGTTTAGGTTGACCAGGTTTGTCGATATACTTTACTCTGATTAGACTTCGAGTTCAGGTCCGGTTTCAGATAAAAACAAAACCCTAAATATAAACGTGGATGCTCTAACACCCCTACCCCACCCTAATCTTCTATAGTAGCGCCACATCATTTTTCCCATTTCATCTCTAGATACTCATATTTGTTATCTTTCACATCCCTATATTAGTAGTTGTACAACCTACGTAAAATATAGTATATAAAATTATATTAGCTAATAAACAAAATTCTCCCACATTGTTGTTTGATTGCTTTGAGGCATTGCCCATCACCCCTTGCATAGGTATCACATAAGACAGGGCAGTGTTCTCTAGTTGTACCCCATACCACTTCACTCGCCCTGCTTACATACTGCAACCATACCCACCTTCCTAACACCTTTTATTTCATTAAAATATATAACACTTTCTAATATGCAAATCTTATATTTTTTTAACCGCTCACTAAATTATTAAGGCGAGCAACTCGCTGACATAATTATATACTACTACATTTTACAATGTCGGCAGCCTGCTTCCATTGGCCAAAATGGGCGGCTGCCTTAATAGTTTTTTTTTTTTTTTTATTTTATTTTATTTCCGTTTTGCCCCTAGCTCAAACTAAAATTACGTTTTTGCCTCCATCTCAAAATTACGATTTTGCCCTCAAGTCAAAATTACGATTTCGTCTGCCACTCTACCATTGGACCAACCAGTTTATTATTTTATATCCATTTTAAAATGACGGTTTTGCCCCCCATCTCAAAATAATATTACGCTTTTGTCCCAAATAAAATTATGTTTTTCCCCCAGCTAAAAAATACGATTTTGCCTTCTGTTAAAAAATGTTATTTTTCCCCGTTAAAAAAATTACGATTTCGCCCTCAGTTGAAAATTACGTTTGTCCCCCCTTCAAAATAAAATGATGTTTTTGCCCCAAACTCAAAATTACGATTTTGCCCTCGGTTCAAAATAAAATTGTGCTTTTGCCTCCAGCTTAAAATTACGATTGTGCCCGTAGTTCAAATTTATATTACGCTGTTACCCTAGGTGCAAAATAACGAATTTGTCCCTATTAAAATTTCAAATCCCCCCCCCCCCCCCCTTTCAAATTTACAGTACTGCCATGACTTTGGCTTTTGGCAATTTACAATTTTACTCCAGTCAAAAAATACAACTTTCACTCAGTTAAAAATTACAATGTTGCCATTGTTTTAGTTTTTTTTTTTTCAAAAATATAAAAGTGTTTTTTTTATTGGTTGACTCCATTTAGTTGTTTTTCGTGTCAATGAGCTGCTACCTAACACTCGCTCATTATTCGTCTACCGCCCCGCAACGCGGGCGGGGCATCTAACTAGTTAACATAAAAAGTTGATGTCTGAGCACTAACATGTTTAACATAAAAATATTGTTAGTACCCACTTAGTAATATAGCTAACTAAAAGTATAATTACAACAAAACTAACTTGATTTTATATAACACTCAAGTATTCCCATTATCACTAACAATACATTAGCGTGGAAGGGGTGCTCATCGACAACATCCTCCCACCAACCAATTCAACGGTGTCACCCGGACAAAAATACCCGACGACGCCCCGCCCACCCTTTACAAATTTAATCCTCATTTAACTAGCTTCCTAATTTTCTTTTAAAAAAATAATATATTTTAGGGAAGTTTTACTTTACAACTACAGTTTCATTTCATCAAGTGAGAGATTTGTATAATCATCTCTCTCATCAAATCAAACCCCTAACCCTAAATTCACAAAATCAGATCAACACTTGAATCATTCACTCACACTCCAATCAACATGAACACATCACCCTGCATAAAGGAAGTCGTCAGATCGGCGCTGGTGGCGTTTGCCCCGGACGCGCCGTTCCTTGCCGCCGGAACGATGGCCGGAGCCGTCGACATGTCCTTCAGCTCCTCCGCAAATCTCGAAATCTTCCGACTCGATTTCCAATCCGACGATCGGAATCTTCCGTTAGCCGGTTCCGTACCTAGTTCCGAACCGTTTAACCGGTTATCGTGGGGGAAATCGCCGTCGTCTGTCTCGGAAGAGTTCTCACTCGGTGTTGTAGCTGGTGGTCTTGTTGATGGTAACATTGGTATCTGGAACCCTAGGTTACTAATCAGGTAGTTTACTGCTTGTTCTGAACACTGAAGATGTTAGGTTTGGGAATTGTGATGAAATGTTATGTAAATAATGTTGTTCATGTGGAATATGTTTGATGTAGTTTTTGCAATTGTTATATCTCGGTTAAGAATTTGGCGAATTCGAACCGGTTATGTAATTTCTGCTGTTTGGACTTTAAGTATAGTGTTTGTGATAGTGTGATCTGATGAGAGAACTCGATGCTTATTAAGTAGCCAGTAGGTGATCAGTTCGCCTGCAAAGATGTTAGGGTTGGAAATTGTGATCGAATGTTATATAGATAATATAATTCATGTGGAATATGTTGATGTAGTTTTGTAGTTTTTGCAATTGTTAAATCTCGGTTAAGAACTTGGCGAATTCGAACCGAGTATAAGTTTCTGGTGTTTGGACTTCAAGTATGGTGTTTGTGAAATTGTGATAGTGTGATCTGATAAGAGGATAGGTTATAAGGTTTCTGGTGTTTGGACTTTAAGTATGGTGTTTGTGATAGTGTGATCTGATAAGAGGATAGGTTATAAAGTTTCTGGTGTTTGGACTTTAAGTATGGTGTTTGTGATAGTGTGATCTGATAAGAGGATAGGTTTTAAACTTGGTTTAAAAAAGCGCGCCTAGGCATAAGGCGCAGGGCCTGGGGCTTTTTCGCTCAGCGCCTTCCAAAAGGCGCATTTTTGATGTTTTTTTGTGGGCTTTTTGGCCTGAGGCGTTCGCCCATGTATCTTAGGCGTTTTACTGCATAAAAATGTTGTACCTTGGGTTTTCTTAGTTGTACATGTAAGTAAAAAGGTATAAAAGCCTTCCTTATAGCTATATTTTGGTTAAAGGAAGCTAAAAACCTATGAGATATGTATGGGATATATAAATAAGTATATAAACATCTTGCTCCTCGGGTACGAAAAGCCCACCGCTTTTGCGCTTTGTGCCTCAATTTTAGACCTCGTCGCTTTTGTGCGCCTCTCGCTTTTTAAAACCAAGGCTTTAAAGTTTCTGGTGTTTGGACTTTAACTATGGTGTTTGTGATAGTGTGATCTGATAAGAGGATAGGATGCTTAGTAAGTAGCCATAAAACTGAAGATGTTCGGGTTCGGAATCGTGATAAAATGTTATATAAATATTAATAATATAATTTGTGTGGAATATGTTTGATGTAATTTTTGCAATTGTTAATGCTTAGCTTAGTTAAGAATTTGGCAAACGGCAAAACTGAACTGATTATAATATTACTGGTGTTTGGACTTTAAGTATGGTGTGATCAGATAAGAGCACATGATGCTTAGTAAGTAGCCAGTAGATGATCAGTTTGCATTCTGGTATGTGTGGCAGATAGGTTGATTGGGTCAGATTGAGTAACTGACTGAAACACAGAAGCATTGTGATTAAATTGTTTTAATGCTTGTAAATCTGAGATATATGATTTGCTCTTTATTTAGTAGTCTCCGTGAAATGTTATGATTTAACGCAGTTGAATAATCTGGTTACATTGTAGAGCAATGCTATCATCTTGTGTTAATGATTTATATATTTGGTTTTAACACAGTTGAATAGTCTCCGCAAAATGTTATGATTTAACACAGTTGAATAATCTGGTTACATTGTAGAGCAATGTTATGATTTATATATTTGGTTTTAACATAAACCCTCATTAAGAAGTGCAACATATATCTTTCTTGTGTTAATGTCATTTTAGTAGTAGTGTTAGATTTTCGTTTTAGAAAGCTGTTTGCAAACATATAGGGGATAGAGGAACTTTGATGTGTGCCAAGGTATGCTGTGATTATCATGAGAAGAAGTAAAGAATAATCTAATAGTTATTTCTATTTTCTAACCTTTTCATGCTCAATTTATGTATTCTTCATTTCTTTTAACTGTCTATTGACTAAAATAGTAAACTAGAGTTATGGTTTATCATGCTATTCATATGTAAAGAAAACTAATATCTTGAAGTCTCATTAGTTTTCGTTTGTATTTACTGCAGCCCTGAGAAAAGTGAGAGCTCTTATGTTCAAACCCTATCGAGACATAAAGGGCCTGTAAGAATTTATTTTGTGTTTAGGCTCTTTTATACTTCGAATTTAGTGACAACCTTCCATGGCTCTATTCTACATAATTTTTTTCAGGTTCGTGGTTTGGACTTTTGTTCTCTTCATCCAAGTCATCTTGCTTCTGGTGCCGAAGAAGGTGACATCTGTATATGGGATATTGCTAAACCAACACAACCTACACATTTTCCGCCTCTTAAGGTAACACTTCCTAGTCATCAAATGAACAGATCTCTACTTCACATCTTGTGTATTTTAGTTTTATGTTTAGAGTAACAAACCTCTTTATGCAGGGCACTGGATCTGCTACACAGGGTGAAATTTCATTCGTATCATGGAATAAGAAGGTTCAACCTATCTTGGCATCCACTTCTCTTAATGGAACAACTGGTATGGATGGAAATCAAGATTATTTTTAAGTTAGTGTTAACTAGTTTTTTACCTGCCGCGCGTTGCGGTGGCGACATACGCGGCGTGATAAATTATAGACTACAATCAACCCGACTCGTTTCCGAACTAAATTTACGTTGAAACGTGGAGTAATCCGAATTCATACTGTTGAATGAAAATGTATTATATTTGACCCGACTTGATTTCAAACAAAATTTACGTTGAAGCGTAGACCAACTCGAAACGTACAGAAAATAAGCACGTGCGTTGGCGTTGTACGTGACGTGATAAGGTATAGACTACAACCGACCCGACTCATTTCTGAACTAAATTTACGCCAAAACGTATAGTAACTCAAATTTATACGAATGAAAACGTATTATATTTCATCCGATTTGTTCCGAAACAGAATTTACATCAAAACGTACCCCAACTCAAAATATATATAAAAATAAAACATTATATAAATTTGACCCGACTCGTTTCCGGACAAAAATTACGTTAAAAGCGTAGTTGAACTCGAATTTATACCGACACGTAAAAAAAATAAAACGTAAGAAATTAGTTTTACCATAAACTCGAAACTTTGGAAACTTGATGGGGACATTTACAAAGTTAAGAGGGGTTAGTTTTGACATTGTCACAAAGTTCATAGGTAGAAAGGGTCGGTGGCAAAAGCCACGGACCTTTCTTTTTAAGGTATTATAAATATAAATTAAAAAAAAAACTGATTTGTACATTTTGTTTGTTTTTAGTGGTCTGGGACCTGAGGAAGCAAAAACCGATTATAAGGTAAATTTCAGGAATCTCACATAATGATTTTGTGATGTACTGATGTAAACCTGAACTTTTAAATTTTGCCAATTCGGTAATAATATTTAAATCTACAGTTTTTCAGACTCAGTTAGAAGACGATGCTCGGTTTTGCAGTGGCATCCAGATTTTGCCACACAACTTATTGTTGCTTCAGATGATGATACAGCACCTTCTTTGAGGGTAGCTTTTCTTTTTCTTTTTAACATACGTACACATAAATGTGACGTTCATGTAATTGATCAACGTTTTCCATGCAGTTATGGGATATGCGGAACACAATGACCCCACTGCGGGAGTTGGTAGGTCACACTAAAGGTACGATGATAATCGAAATGCGATTTATGTTTTTTATTTTATTTACGTGTTTCGTTAACAAACTAGTATTCTAGGTGTTGTTGCAATGTCATGGTGTCCTATCGATAGCTCCTATTTGCTTACCTGTGGCAAAGATAACCGCACGATTTGCTGGGACACTAATTCAGCTGAGGTCTATTTTAGTTTTTTCTAAGTATATTATATATTTTTTTGGTTTTAAGAATATCTGAGCTATCATGATGGAAAACCATTTGCAGATTGTCTCTGAACTTCCAGCAGGAACCAACTGGAACTTTGATGTGCATTGGTATCCAAAGATACCAGGAGTTATATCAGCGTCCTCATTTGATGGAAAAATTGGTGTTTATAACATTGAGGTTTGCTGTAATAGTAAAAAAATTATATCCATATCATCTGTTTGATTGTTATGGAAGCTTATATATGCCCCTTTGCAGGCTTGTGCTCGCTATGGTGTTGACGAGAGTTACCTTGTCTCTGGTAAAGTATCTCTTCGTGGTCTTTTTTTACACTTGTAATTTTTCTTTTGTATTTTATTAAAGCATTTGGTTTTAGATAAAGCTGAGTGGAGGTGATGTTCTTATGATTTTCTAATGTAGTTATTTATTTGCATACTATTTGATATTTTAGTCTTAAGTCTGTTTGCTATCTGATAACTTAGCGTTACTTTCTTTATTAGGTAATAATGCATTGTCTTATCTAATCGGTTTGCATAATTTGTATTTATAAGGTGTGTGCTCATTATTCTAATAGTTGTACACGTCAACTTTATAGTTTAGTTAAATAGTTTTTATTTGTACACTTGTATGTCATGCTGTGATAATTGTATGATTTCTTTGGGAAAGTTATTTGTATTTTTTGTGATCAATTTAATATATGGTTGTAAAAATCCTGCTTAGCCTCCGATTAGTCACTGACTAATCGCTAGTCCCAGGTTCACCGAGTAATTTTTATCTAATCGGTCAATTAATCAGTAGGCAGTCAACAGTAGTCAAATCCAGTCCTAATTGGCCAAAAATTGGTGGTAGTCTAGCGATTCCTGTCAAATTTAGGCAAGATTTTTGACCAAAACAAGTAAATTCTGGCAATCAATCCTATCTACTTGAAATTATGGGTCGAATGAGGTGTTAAAACATGTCTACTTAAAAAAATACATCAAAAAATGTGTGTATATACATATAAAACTGAAAATTACATATAATATCCCAATCCGATTAATCCCGACTAATCGCTAGTCAGTACCTCACCGGCCGACTAGCGCCTAGTGATTCTTACAACTTTAATGTTCTGAAGTATGAGTTTCTTAATAGCTGTTCAGCGTCTAAGTTCTTACCATGTTTATAATTTGATTGCAAATGTTAAAAAGATAGATTAAATGTTCAGATTGATTTTTTTACTTCAGTCAATAATTCCAGTGTTATTTAGTGATTCTTTGTTTGTGTACATTATTTTTTCTATAATCTTTTTGAATTCTAAAAATGCACATTTTGAGCCTTGAGGGAATATTCAAATAGAAGGCATCTATTAATATGCTACAAGTGCCTTGACTCTAGGGTTACATGCAATTCACTTTGGAATTGGAACTCCTGTGCTCTTCTGAAATTTCTTTGCATATATATGTAACTTTGTTTATTATTTACGTGTGATTTTGTTTGCAGCACCACTAAAAGCCCCAAAATGGTACCAGCGCAAAGCTGGAGTCACTTTTGGTTTTGGTGGCAAGCTTGTTTCATTTCACTCAACTAGTTTGACACCTGGCCGCTCCGAGGTATTTCTAGCAGCTTCAGTTATTTTCAACTAAATTTTTTTATTGTTATCTGAAATTCTGAATGTTGCAAGTTGCAACTTTAACCCTTCGACTTATGAATGAGTCGAACTGGGTTGAGTTTTTATTGAAAATGGATCAAATGAGAAAAACAAAAAAAAGCTAAAAGGAGAACATGTCAAGTGGGTTGAAAGTCACCAAAAGTCTGTTTTTATGCATACTTCTTAAATCATGTTGTTTATGGATTTAGGTTATTACTAGTGTATTTCATCATCAAATCCTGGCCATTGATTTACACACGTGTATGGCCAGGATTAGTTCGCAAATACACTAGTGTTCAGTTGTTCACTCTTGAACCTAATCCTATTACTGTAATCAAATTAACACGGTTATTACATGTATATAAAAATAGAGTAAAATGTCATTTCGTCCTTGAGGTTTGGCCAGTTTTGCGTCTTTCGTTCGAAGTTGTTTTTTCGCATCTGGATCCAAAAGGTTTGAAATCTTGCCATTTTCATCTGGCCCATTAACTCCATCCATTTTTCTCTGTTAAGTTGGGGGTATTTTCGTCTTTTTTGTTAACTTAAAGGGCAATTCGGTCTTTTGAATACATGTACATTATGCTAAATGCTACATTTTGCAAATTGCCTTTTAAGTTAACAAAAAAAGACAGAAATACCCTTGACTTAACAGAGAAAAATGGATGCAGTTAACGAGCCGAATGAAATGGCAAGATTTCAAACCTTTTGGATGAAAGTTGCAAAACTGGCCAAACCTCAGGAACGAAAATGCCATTTTACTCATAAAAATAAGAAAGGGACAGAAGTGGTAACAGGTCGACCCAATCCTATCAGTTACGAAACGTACTAAAATGACCAATTACTATTTACTACATCTATCCATTATCTGTGTTGGGTTTCAGATTAATGTGCGAGACTTAGTTACTGAACTCAACTTAGTAAGTACATCATCTGAATTCGAAGCTGCAATGAAGAGTGGAGATAAATCGTCACTGAGGCTTCTATGTGAACAAAAATATCAAGAATCTGAGTACGTTTCTCGAGAAATAATAATTTTTATCTGCAATATCACCACATTATTCTGAATGTAGGTTTTGATGATTTGTGTAAGCAGATCTGAAGACGATAAAGAAACTTGGGGATTCTTAAAAGTCATGTTTGAGGATGACGGAACCGCAAGAACAAAACTTTTGAACCATCTCGGCTTCACTTTACCAGCAGAAGTAAATGAAACAAATCAAACAACTGAAGATGATCTTTCTCATGATATGAGTTCTCTCAATCTTAAACAACATGAAGTGATTACCGAAGGATTTGTTGCTGACAACGGGGAAGATTTCTTTAACAATCTTCCTAGCCCTAAAGTCGACACGCCTGGGTCAACATCAGTCAACAAATTTGGAACTGAAGGATCTGTTGCTGATGTGGAAGAATCAACAAAGGAAAGCGAGTCACTAGATGGCGTTACTGACTTTTCATTTGACGATGCTGTTCAACGTGCTTTGGTCGTTGGTGATTACAAGGGAGCTGTTGCACAGTGCGTAGCTGCAAATAAAATGGCGGATGCTTTAGTTATTGCACAAGTTGGTGGTGCTTCTTTGTGGGAGACCACACGTGATCAGTACCTTAGAAAGAATCATTCACCATATCTAAAGGTTGTTGCTGCAATGGTGAATAATGATCTTGTTAGTCTTGTAAACACGAGACCGTTAAAGTCCTGGAAGGAGACACTTGCCCTCCTTTGCACTGTGAGTTCTTTATGTCATATCTAGGCCTGTAAACGAACCGAACGTTCATGAACTGTTCGTGAACTTGTTCAGCAGGAAGTTCGTTTATGTTCATTTATTTAATAAATGAACACAAATGAAGTCATGAACACAATTTTTTGTTCATTTAATTAAATGAACGAACATGAACACGCGTTTTGTTCGTTCATTTATGTTCGTAAACGTCCGTTTATGTTCGTTTATTTACGTTTGTTTATGTTCGTTTCAATTGAAATACATAAGTAGGTATATTTGTATAAATACTAAACATAAAAAGGAACTTTCTACTACTTATATACATATAACTAATTGGAAATTGGGCTTTCTAGTAATAAAAATAGGTTTTCCAATGGAATTTATCGTAATTAATCACCAATTGATATAAAAAATTACTTTGTTTTCGTTTATGTTTAGTCAATTATGTTCATTTGTGTTGTTTATTGTTTGTTAAGTTATGTTTGTTTGAGTTTGTTTGTTTACGTTCGTGAACTGTTCGTTAAGGTTTTAGATGAACGACCATAAACGAACACGAACAAAAAAATGTGTTGGATTATATGTTCGTGTTTGGTTAAAGTTAAATAAACGAATACAAACATGCCTCTGTTCGTGTTTGTTTGGTTCATTTACAGGCCTAGTCATATTGCTAGCTGCTGGGCTTCTGTTTATTTTTTCGAACAATGATATATTATCTATGCCTGTATGACACAGTTTGCACAGAGGGAGGATTGGACTTTACTATGTGATACTCTTGCTTCTAGACTCATGGCTGCTGGTAACACACTGGCTGCAACCCTTTGTTATATATGTGCTGGGAATATCGATAAAACAGTCGAAATTTGGTCGAAGAATGTTACAAGTGAGCATGAGGGGAAATCCTATGTTGACCTTCTTCAGGTAAAGCGTCATGTTTAAACTTGAAAGTTTAGTTTCTTATTAATTTATATTATTAACCATGTAATGCTTATGGGTTAGGATTTAATGGAGAAAACTGTGGTTCTTGCGTTAGCAACCGGGCAGAAGAAATTCAGTTCTTCTCTATGCAAACTAGTTGAAAAGTACGCTGAAATATTGGCGGGTCAAGGACTTTTAACAACAGCTATGGAATACCTAAATTTAATGGGCACTGAAGACTCGTCTCCCGAACTCGTGATTTTGCGAGATCGAATCACGCTTTTATCTGAACCAGGTACACACACATTATCATCCACCGTGTTATTCAATTTTATTTGAAAGTTATGCTTTCGTTTGTATTTTGAGTTCCGTAATTTATTTACGAGGTCACGCATTGTGCAGTGAGACCGACCAGGCCTAAGGATTCTGCTAACTCACAGTTACCAACAGCAGCTGCATATGGTTTTAACCAACAGAATTCAGTCGATCCCTCTCGAAACTATTATCAGGTGCTTGTGTACTCCATTTTCTTCACATTTCTTTATGTAAACCCAAAATATCTATACAAAGGTGTGGATTTATCAGACATACTGCTAGTGGAAAATTTTTGGTAGTTACAGGTGGCAAAATAGACGCGGCGGGTTGGTTGTAAAATGGTTCGAAATGGACCGGTCGTGTCGTGTCATGTCGGATGACGTATGGAATATGGATTAACATGTAAAAGTAATTTTAATATCATGCAGAATTTTATATATAGCAATTTAACACTAACAATTCAGTATACTCTCCTACTACCATTAACAAATTAACCTTTTGCAACTTGCAAAACACTAACAGTTGTAGCAAGTAGGAACTGATTAAGACTTGAAACACTAACAATTAACAATTAAGACTTAAAACATTGATAGCAACAATAAGAAGAAAGACGAATGGTAGAACTAAGAAGAAAGGTACGATATCGGGAAAATTGGTGATAAATCGGTCAAATATTGGTCAATATCGCCGATGATATCGGTACCGATATTCTGACTGATATTTTACGAGGGGACCGATAGCCGATGTATTACCCGTATATCGGTGATATATCGCGATATTAACTACATATGTAACACTGTCTAATAGACTAATACTATCACATTGCTTTATAAATAGTTGGTGTGAAGAATGTCATTGCAAAACTTGTATTATAATATTCTTCTAGTGATGATATTGCTGTTCTTCAGGATGATGTTACTTATAACCGTCAAAACTATCAACAAACACCTGCTCCTTCATACGCCCCTCAATATCAACAGCAACCGCAACAGCCTACTACTTTTATTCCAGCCCCTGCACCTCACACTCCACCGGTATGTAAATAGTCATAGTTAATTACAACTTTTTAGTACTTGTTTGAACATCAGGTTGCTAATAAGGTTTTCACTTGCGTTCTTTAGGTCGGCTTCACTCCACAGCCACCAATTCAACCTGCTCCAAAAGTGTTTGTTCCTAGTGCCATGCCAGTTATGAAAAACGCTGACCAATACCAGCAGGCCCCTAGCTTGGGTTCTCAGATATATTCGGTAAGTATATGTGTATATGAATAGTTTTGTATTTTTCAATTTTGACCCATTTACTTGAGTGAGTCGACTCCGGCTATGTTGTATTACCTGGGTCAAAGACGTAAAATCAAGAAATATCAGCTCATGTCATATGGGTCGAAAGTCCTTCACTTTGTATTGTTAATGTATAAAACATCAGGAAATGGCGATTAAAATGCCATTTTCGTCCCTGAAGTTTGACCAATTTTGCGACTTTCGTCCAAAGGTTTGTTTTTCCGCATCTGGATCCAAAAGGTTTGAAATCTTGCCATTTTCATCAGGCTCATTAACTACATCCTTTTTTTTCCGTTAAGTCAGGGGTATTTTCGTCTTTTTGTTAACTTAAGTTGATGCTAAATGTTTGTACATAAAGTGAAAAGACCAAATTGCTCTTTAAGTTGACGAAAATACGCCTGAGAACGAAGAAAAATGGATGGAGTTAACGACTCAAATGAAAATGGCAAGATTTCAAGCCTTTTGGATCCAGATGTGGAAAAACAAACCTTTAGACATGACTGGCCAAACCTCGGGGACGAAAATGGCATTTTACTCGGAAACATTTTATAAAATTAGATTACTAATAAAAGAATATAGCATCTGTACACTAATTATTGAAGAAAAACTAAGAATTTTGGACAAAAGGTATTTCTGGGTGAAGGGGTATGGTCCCAAAAAAGCCGCGCAAACCTTCGGCAAGGTTGCGCGCAGGACCATACTCCTTATTCAACAATTTTCTTATTGCTAACCTCGCGCGGGCTACTTCAACATTCTTTGATGCGGCGCGAGGTCTGAGCAATAGGAAGCTCCATTTTCAACACTTAGTATCCTGATTAATCCCTTAATTAGTTCACTGTTTCTTCACAGGGCAAGCCAAATCGAACAAAAATTTACCCATTTTTAAAAAGTAAATCGAACTAGGATTACGACCCGCCGCAATGCGGCGGGGATTCTTTATTTATAACTAAGTCGATCTACGACCCGCACGTTATGTTAAACCTGTCAAACGGGGTAAAAATAGACGATGTAAAAACGTTCACCCACACACGCACGTTGCGTCGTGTTAACTCGCAAAATTTAGAACGAAACGTAAAAACGTTAAGCCAAAGACACAACTCACAAAATTTAGAACCAAGCATAGAGCGAAAAAATTGCGAAAAATGGAAACTATAAATGACCAAAGTTGAAAGTAAAAAAAGTTATGAGGATAGATTGCAAAAGATAAAAAGTTTTGGGTTAAAAGTAAAAAAACAAATAGTTTTGGGTTAAAAGTAATTTATGAAATACTTTTGGGTGAAAAGTAAAAAAAAACATTTTTTTTGAAACCCCCCAAAGCCAACGTTACGACAACAATATGCATAACAATTTTTTCTTTGAAAACCCCCAAAGCACACCCCGCGTTGCGGCGGGGCGTAAAACGGTGTCAAATAGTACTAATGTCACACAACCGTCATCGACAACCAACACTGACTTGACCTATAATATGCGTATTGCGACGAACCTGTCAAACATGGAAAAATAGAGGTAAAAACGTTGAACCACACATGCACGTTGCGTCTTATTAACTCGAAAAATTTAGAACTATACGTAAAACGAAAATTTGCGAAAGATGAAAAGTATAAGTGACAAAAGTTGTGAAGTTAAATTGCAAATAATGAAAAGTTTTGGGTTAAAGTTAAAAAAACAAATTATGTAGGGTTAAAATTGGAAAAGGTACAAACCTTTGGGTTAAAACTAAAAAATCAAGTTTTTTTTTTGAAAAACTCATAAAGCACAACTTACAACTAATAATGCACAAAAAGTTTGCAAACTTATATAGGTTTTAATGATTTCTGCTGCTGCTATAATGAGATTGTGTACCAGTCTCAGGTGAATGCTAGTTCTAATTACCAAGTGGGACCGCCAGTGGCTGGTTCACTAGGCCCTGTACCGTCTCCAATGGTTCCTACTCCTGTGCAGAAGATGTCACAGGGTGTGGGACCTACACCACAGGTAAGGGGATTCATGCCTATGCCTATAAGCAATACAGGACCTCAAAGAACTTGTTCGGGTCAACAAATGCAACCGCCCAGTCCTCAGCCCTCTGCACCTCCTGCTCCACCACCAACCGTACACACAGCTGATGTATCCAATGTACCTGGTAAATATCAACCCTTTCTGTGTTACACATCCTTATTTATCATTTTCTCTAGAGTAAAATGCCATTTTCGTTCCTGAGGTTTTGCCAGATTTGCGACTTTTGTCCAAAGGTTTTTTTTTTGCATCTGGATCCAAAAGGTTTGAAATCTGGCCATTTTCATCCGACTCGTTAACTCTATCCGTTTTTCTTCGTTAAGTCAGGGGGTATTTCTGTCTTTTTTGTTAATATAACAGGCAATTCGGTTTTTTTTCAGGGGTATTTAGTCTTTTCACATAAAGTGAAAAAGACCGAATTGCCCTTTAAGTTAGCAAAAAAGATGGAAATACCTCTGACTTAACGGGGGAAAATGGATGGAGTTAACAAGCCGGATGAAAATAGCAAGATTTCACACCTTTTGGATCCAGATGCGGAAAAACAATCCTTTGGACGAAAGTTGCAAAACTGGCCAAACCTCAGGGGACGAAAATGGCATTTTTCTCTGTAACATAATGGATATTTTGTTGTATCAAAGCTTTGGATATGAGTTGATTTGATCTTTTGGTGAAGTTAATAGACACATTAAGTCTATTTTGTGTTACAGCACATCAACGGGCGGTTATTAGCAGTTTAACTAGACTTTTTACTGAGACGTCAGAAGCGTTGGGGGGTTCGCATGCTGTTCCAGCTAAAAAGCGAGAAATTGATGACAACTCAAAGAAATTAGGTGCATTGTTTGTGAAACTAAACAGTGGTGATATATCCAAAAATGCATCTGAAAAGCTTGTCCAACTCTGTCAAGCGTTGGATCGTGGAGATTTCCCTACTGCGCTTAAAATACAGGTAACTGCCATTTATATAAACAACGGGTCAATTCGGGTTGATATTTATATAAACAACTGTTTTGTCACTACTGAAAAGGAAAAAAAATAATATGTGGAATGTTGTATGAATTGATGCAGGTTGATCTTACAACAAGTGACTGGGACGAATGTAGCTTCTGGTTAGCGACACTGAAACGAATGATCAAGATTAGACAGACAGCAAGATGAATTTAGACACCGCTTCTTGTTTGTACACAACGAGTGCATTCCCAGACTTCTTGGATCTTAAAATAGCAGGTATAGAAGTCAGATATTTAGGAGGATGTGTGACCTACCAACTTGTGTTTTGTGTTAATGATGTTTGCCTTAAAGTTTTGAGGTTTAGTTTCTGGAGATTACCTTTTTACATGAGGAAATGAATATGTAGGTTTTACTGACAGGGATAGTGCTATACTGTTATATGGCATTTTTACAACTTAATTGTGTTGGCTAAGTAAAAAAAATTAGGAACAGGTTTTGGTAGTCACAGTTTCATTCCCAGTTATAAAACCATGTCCCATTTTCTGTATAAAACCGTGTCCCATTTTCTGCCGGTATATAGTATATGATGGTTCGGTTTAGCCATTGTGTAATAATAAAAAAATTGTGGTCAGGTTTTGGCTGGAAGCAATCGATTTTTTGCATTTTAGAAATAAGATCCAATAATAGGAGCCGTACCATAACCCCATACAGTTATTGGTTACATATTAACCAATAATAGAAACTTAACCGTTGAGGCTTTTTCACACATACTTTTGCATTTAAACAAATGGGTATATGATATTTTTTTATACATGAATTCCAAGTAACTTAGGTCTTGTGTTCGAATTTTGCTCATAGCCTCTCCCATTTTTAGAACACACAAATCACAAAACCTATGGGAGAGGGGGCCATTTGATATTTAATATATATCCTTTTTGTTCCGAGAATGTGCACAAGAGATGGACCAAACTTGTCTTGTTGCTACAACTTGTCTGTTGTAAATCTTGTCACACAACTATCAAATTCTCACCTTCTTTATTGACCATACTGAGTAGAATAATGACTCTTTTAAGATATTGGCATTCTTCTTTCTTTCTCTGGGATGATATAAAATCTGTAATAATAACCTATTATCAAACCTTAGCCATCTCCGCTCTCTTATTGAGATGATAATCTAATCTTATATCACCAAACCAAACATTCAAAACAAAAATTTACCAGCTCTAGATTGGTTTTGAGAGTTTCAATTGTCGTGATGCATAAGCCATGACCTTATCTCGTTGCATAAGAACACGTCACAATGGATACTATTGATATGGCAAAACCAATTCATGAGAGCTTAACTTCTTTGAGGTTTGGAAAGGTTTCTTCATCATTTCCCACTAAATTTACCATCTTTTTTGCCAACAGGAAGACCAATTAAAAAAAATACAGAATCTAAATGAATCGCCGATAATACCTGACTAATCTAAGAAAACTTACAACTTTTGTAGGAGAACCGCATTTTAATACACATAAGCAACTTTTAACGCGTTGTTCAAAAATATTTGACCTAGGTCAATTAGAGCTAATGTTCCTATTTCATCCAGTTGACTCGCTATAGATAAAACATAATCTAAGTTGACATTTGAATAGATTGATAAAAGCATCACCTTAACCCTCAATAAGCTAATTTCAAGTCCGTCCATTCAACACACTTATCAAACATTCATATATCAATGAATCACAAAGAAAGTTAAGATGCAATATAATTTTCTATATCAAAACCAAGTTCATACAAAGCCTTTAAATAATACTAATAATGCGAGTCCAGCGAAAGAGAAATGATTCGTTGAATCAGACTCAAAGCATGGCTGCTTATGTGTAAATCGTGTGCTACAAAAATGAAGGTATTTGCAGGTTACATATATTTGGTAATGTTGATCTTTACTTGAACTACAACACAAACATTGATGCATAAAGACACCAAGAACTAGCCATTGACTTGAAGCTAATGTAAATCAAGCAAACTGGTTTACCTCTAATTAAACTTATCTACCTCCTGTTTAGGCTGATTTGAGCTCCTTGGCATCTAGCACCTGTTGTAGAAATAAGAAAATTTTGATTTAAAAAAAAAAAAAAAAAAAAAACAGATTTATTACACATTTAGAGGTTCTCATTGTTCAAATGGAACGCATAAGTTGACTTAATACTTGCGAAAGAAAATAAAAGCTGAAACGATTTAGATCAAGAGAACTATAGATTTGCATTCACAGTTTTTCAAAATCAAGAACGTATGTAACACCCTAGTCAAATCCCATATCGGTCGTAGAGATGAGATATGTTGGGCACATAAGGAATGCCCGACTTTAAATATCCCCAATGCGTTTTGGGCGCATTGACTATGGATCAAGATAAGACCATTTGTAGTGGGCAATAAAGCGGCGTTACAGGGGCATGAAGAGGGATGGACGTTTCTAGAATAATGCCAAACGAGAGAAAAAAAATTGGGAAGTAATTATTGAAAGGGCATTATGATGCTAATGTGGCAGAAAATTCCCCTTAGGGGGCATTAGCCGTTACGGTTGGTCTAAGAAGGAGGACAACTCCACAATTAAATATACTTGGGTGAGAGCAATCTCAGTATGAAGTTTCAACTAAAGCAACTAAAAACGAATCCGGAGCTACTTAGGAACAGAAAGTGGACTAAATTGCTTGGTATGAGGAATAGGTTGTTACAAAAACACACCACTTTGAAGGATAAGAAGACAAATGACAAAGGTCAACCATCACAAAAACAATAAAAACTTGAACCAATATCAACTTAAATTATAATTAAAAATAACTAAATCTGGATCCTAGCTTCTGATTTCAATCTTACAACCTTTGAATCCATGACAAATTGCCAAATTTCAATCAAAACTTAACCATAATATTATGCAATATGCATACTATAAACAACATTCAATTTCATAAATGGTACCTTAAGAATCATCATCATCATCACAATCATCATCTTCATCATCTTGAAACTGGCTTTTGCAGGAGGGCAGTCAGGTAAACCTCTCCATTCTTGACACCACTCGGATCCGTCTTCTTCCCAACCGCCCATTTCACCTTCTTATACCCTAACTTCCCAATCAACGGCCCATAAACCTTATCAAGATCCACCTCTTTACTAAAAAACCGATCAACCCACAAGAACCCACCGCCCCTCAACACTCTATCCACATCATAAAGCAAAAATTCCAATGCTTGCGCCGGTATCCACCTGAAAGAATTCAACAGAAAACTAACTAACAAATGATAAAGATAAAACGTCAATGGCTATCCTAACATTACTCATGGTAGAACAATAACTAACAAACAAACATAAAGCCAAATTATAATCAAATAACAATAACTATAACAGATAATAAACTTGCCTATTTACCGCCCGCCCACACCGCACAAGATCCAAAACCCCATCAAACACAGGCAGCCGCTGCTGCAACGGTAAATGCAACGGCACCAATCCCCTTAGTGCAGCCACTTCACTATACGGTGCACCCAAGCTCATTGTAGTAGTCACCACAGTCACATTCTCCTGCTTCATCTGAGCAGCAAAAGTACCCGTACCCCCACCGATATCCAATGCTAACCTAACAACACTTTTCGCCTTTTTCGCAATATCCATTAACTGCGAAATGGGTAGATCAAGATCAGATTTTGAACCCAAGAATCTTGCTTTCTCTTTCTTTAGATCAAAACCCAGATCCGGATTGTAACAATCTAGATTCTTGCACTTGTAATTCACCCATAAAATGGAATTTTCCGGCACCGGAGAAAAAGGGTTTGTGGGGAGGGAAGGTGATTGGGTTTTAGGGGTGGGGGAGAAGCATCTCCGGCGAGGGAGAGGGTGGCAGCCACGGAGGATCAAGGGTTCTGCGGCGGCGGAGGAGAGGGTGGGGCAGGTGGAAAAGGGGGTGTAGTTCATGTACTGGTGGAGGAGATCAGGGTGGTGGCGGCAGGCGGAGGCGATGGGGGAGAGTTGGGTGTAGAGGAGGAGGTCCGGTGGGGCGGTGGAGGTGGTAGTGGGGGTGGATTGGGTGGCGGGGTGGTGGCGCGTGAGGTGGTTGATGGTGGCGCGTATGGTTTGGAGTTGCCGGAGGAGGTGGTCAGGGACAGGAGGGTTGTTGGTGGTGGTGGTGGTGGGTTTGGTGGTGATCATGGTGGTGGAGAGGTGGTAGAGTGAGATGATGTTGGTGGCAACCATTGCTAGTAATAATAGTAGATTTAAACCCATTGTGAAACCCATGAGTGTGTGTGTGTGTTTCTTGAAATTTAGCCTTAAAATCAAGAAAGATAATCTTGAAGATGAAGAAAATGTTGAAAAGTTTGGATCTTTTTTGGGGGGGTTGAGTTTAAGTATTGGAGTTTTAGTGGAAGTTTCAAGTTTTTAGGGGGAAGAAAAGAGTGACATGATTTACACTGTGTTCCCGGGTTTCATTAAATGAGAGAAAAGAAAAGATTTGGAAAGAAATATATTTTAGTTGTGTTCCAGAGTTTCATTAAAGAAGAGAAAAGAAGAGAAAATGAGAGATTTTTTGCCTAAAATTAATCTTTCCAATTTGGAAAGAAATGGAGAGAAAGAAAAGAAAAGGAGAGAATCCTTTCTTTTCTCTCCTTAACTTAACTCGGGAACATAGTGTTAGTGATGATGTTGATTTTGGTGTGAAAGGGGTCTTGTTGTTTGAGATCCAAGATGGTGTGATGGTAACCGTTGGATGGATAGGGAGTTGTGATCGGATGGTGGGTGACCCGGGAAGGTTGTGTGTGGTCGGAAATTTGGATTCTTTGGTGTTTGGAGGCCACGTGAGATGAGGACCAAGTTTACTAAGTTGACCAAGTTGGGCAATATGTAAGAGTGGTGTTTCTTGCAAATGTTGTTTGCTTGACTGACCGAGACCCGACCAAATGATAATATGATGATATGACTGGTCGGGTCAGCGATGGTCTCAAACGGGACCAACTAAATCATAACCAAAGGTGGACTATAGTCAAATGGACAAACGGTAATATCATATAGCTAACATAATGTGGCGGTTTCAAAAGCTAAACTAGTAGCGGTCTAACTATATGATTAGAGGTGATAAAACGAGCAAGTTGATGCAACAGGTTAAAACTAATAATGTTTGTTACGTTTGGGATTAGGTAATTTTAACTTATATTATGATTAGCGTGTGTCATGTTAACAAAATAATTCATGTTCAATTTTCTTAATAAGAACAAACTTTTCTTATAATATAATATATAAGGTTTTTTTTATTACTTCATTTTGTTATTAAAAAAAAAGCCAATTTCTACAATGATTATGAACAACTAACTCTTTAAAGATGTATGGAATATCAAATGTTTAATATTGGACACAAGAACAAATGTACATATGATGTAATTAATTTTACTATTATTGTTGTTATATTATTAGAAAGAGAGCTACAACTAAACCAACTCATATTGAGGAGAGAAACATAAGAGGACCTCAAGACCCCAAACATAAACAAATTATTACATCCTATCCTATCCAATCCAATCCAATCCAATGCCACAACTAAGCTTATATCTTATCATCCTACATTTGTGTAATATGCTATATAATATAATATTATACTATAAGTATAGATCTACTATATCATGGTGAAAAT
This sequence comes from Helianthus tuberosus, assembly GCA_030545235.1. NCBI lineage: Eukaryota > Viridiplantae > Streptophyta > Magnoliopsida > Asterales > Asteraceae > Helianthus > Helianthus tuberosus. Next base: position 38,511,239 of record CM060437.1, read on the forward strand.
GAAAATAAAACTTGGTTAAACACTAACCCATGTGATGTTTGACATGTTTGCTTTTAACTAATAACTATAGTACTATAATGATGTAGAGATACATGTTAGTTGACTTTTCAATTGTTTTACATGTTAACATATTTTATGGAGAATTACGGCAATATCCATTTTTGTTACTTATATAAATAACCATTGCTCCAAAATCTATAAAACATAACCCTTTAATTGAAGCAAATCCAAAAATTAAATCGGGTTATTACTTATCAGTTAAAAATATTTTAGCACTAGTAGTTAAAAATATGTTAGCACTAGTGTAAAATAAGAGTATTTAAACAATAATAATATGCTATCAAAGCGAGAATCACGGACAGTGATCCTAATATTCTATTATCTTTTCTATGAACATGTCTTTCTTTCTTTTTTTCAAATAACAACCGACACTGTTTCCCTCCAAAATTAACTGCCAAAATTTAACTCAAAAGTCTGTTTAATTAGATAATACTTTGTCTTATATAGTTATACGAGTTGACGCGAACCCGCGCGTTGCTGCGGGACTGTTAAACCGAATAAAATATAAGTGTTAAAACATTGAATAACAAACGTGCGTTGCGGACCGTCACATAAAACTATTTATGAAAAGAATTACTATGTTGAAACGATAACATTGGTTCTTTATGCAACGGGCACTCGTTACAGCAGAGAAAACCCAAATGTCCAAAAAAAAATACATCGATCTAGAACTATAAAATTAAATAAATTGAAGATTTGTTTCTTCTAAGATCAACGCACAATTTTGCCTACTTGAATTTGAAGTAAGTAAACGAATTTGGGAAGAAGTCAACGAATTTCTTTAAAAACACAAAAAAAAAATGATTTTGATTACCTAAAATTTCTTCAAAACATCAAATTTGCCTGCCTGAATTTGAACTCACATTTGACTTTCCTATTTGGTGTTAGGGTATCTTTGTTGATGCAAAGAAAAGAACAGGACAGAACACTCTAATTCATTTGCATAAAGAAAAAGTACGCATTTTCAAAGACTTTATATAATAGATTAGTACATCATCTGGGTGTTCAAAATAGAGATAAATTTCATACCTGATTTCGATTGCGGCTCCTTATTTGGGTATCCGTCATCGCCATCACCGGTCTTGCTTTGATTCTAATTCAAATCGCATCTTAAGTCGGCGACTACGACCCCTATAAATGCCGCATTTGTTAGACTGTTTCCATTCGTCGATGTTCATAAAAAAACCAGTTCTTTGTTTGATATCAACAACATTCTGTTTCCATTCGTCGATGTTGATAAAAAAAACCCAGTTCTTTGTTTGATGTCAACACCATTGTTAGACCGATTCTTTGAACACACCACATAAATCCATCTTGAATCTTCATCATCATAGAACCTGGATCAAAATCAAAATAGAAATCAAATCATTTACACACCTTGGATAAATTTGCAATTGGGTTTTTCTTGTTCATCACTACCATCTCGATCTATATCATTGGATATGCGACTTCATCCTATATACGTACACAGTGAAACTAACAAACAAAATTAGATAAAGAATATACATACAAATCGAACGAAGTCTAAGGCATAAAATCGAAATCAGAACCCAAAATGTGGGAGCCCATTTATAGTTTATTAATTTTAAGTTTGTAGTTAATTAATATTGTATGTCTTTTGAATGTTTTAATCGATGCGTTGGTTTGGTTAACAGTTATGTAAATACATGTGATACTATTTCATTCGATATGCATATATATCATGAACCGGTGTGATGCATCATCACCCCTCTTCGTAAGATGGTTGCGTAATGTCTTTTGTTTGAACGGAACGTCGGTTATCAACTTTGAAGTCACAACCACTAATGCAACACACCACTTCAGAGGCGCAACTTTCAGGAGGGGACCCTCCGAACTTTTCGCTCAGTAGTAGTGTTATGTATGTACGTTTCGTATATAATTTTTTAGGTATATACATTTTCGACCCCCGGTTTTATAAATTTTTTTTAGGTCCGATGACTTCCGACCCCCCGGTGGAAATTTTCAAACTTCGCCATTGCACCACTTTGTAAGATAAGCACGTTGGTAATTTTTTTTTATAGTTTATTAATATAATATTTCAATTTTATGTTTTTTGTCGGTTGCAAATCATGTTGGTAATTTCTTTTTAGTTTATTAATATAATAATATTTCATTTTAATGTTTTTGTGGCTTTGTTTTAGATGACGCATCGGTTTGATTATCTAAATATATTTCATGCAACGCAGCGGTTTAATTATCTAATATTTCATTTTAATGTTTTTGATGGTTTGTTTTAGTTGAGACATCGGTTTATCGAAACCACCGTTAAAGGACACATGGATGTTAAAAAGTAAATCTGAAACATCACATCGCTTCGAAAGGTTGTCATAAAAAACTTAAAACGGACATGTGTGTTTTGAAGGGGTGCAAGTTGCTTTTTGTATATATAGATAATATTGTCCCGTAGCACAATAGCGAATAAGATCCACAAATCTGGTTTGTTAGGTTGGCAATAATGACTTCATTCAAACATGAACATGATCTTAATTATATCCATCTTTCTCCTGCATAATTCATTTATTTTTTTTTCTATACTTTCATCACCTTAAACTTTTACAACATTCCACGTCCCTTGAACTAGGAACATAATAATATTAATAAGAGTTAACTTCCGTTTTGCTCCCTGTGGTTTGGTCACTTTATTGTTTTGCCCCAATCATTTAAAAAACGGCCATTTTCCTCCTTGATGTTTCGATCTTGACGCCAGTTTGCTCCCCGGCTCTAACTCCATCCATATTGTATGTTATCTGGAAGGGTATTTTGGCAATTTCAAGTATAACGTAAGGGTACTTGGATCTTGTTTGTTAACTTGAAATTTCAAAAATACCCTTTCAGTTAACATACAATATGGATGGAGTTAGAGCCGGGGAGCAAACTGGCGACAAGATCGAAACATCAAGGAGGAAAATGGCCGTTTTTAAATGATTGGGACAAAACAGTTAAAGTGACCAAACCACAGGGAGCAAAAGGGAGCAAAACGGAAGTTAACTCTAATAAATAATTTCAACCTCAATGCTATTTCCTCAACTCCCAACATTAACATAAATCAAATTAACATTTTTTTTTCATTTTGAAGTTCATTCATATCAGCAATGGAAGGCATTGTTGTAAAATTTTGATGTATAAAACAGCTCTTTAAAATGGGTCTTGGGAAGAAAAGGGGGTAGACTATGGTCGATAGTCGTCAAAACAGAAACTGAGCATGCTCCAAAACTCAGGGAAACACTCACAGAAAGAACTAAAGGCCGGGGTTGGCACCCCCGAACCTCACAATCCGGGATCAGGTTGAATCACTCACTTATAATCTTGGCTTGAAAGGCACGTATTCGGGTCAAAGCCGAAACACAACCGAGGACACAGAAACGGTACATTTAAAGAAATGCAATGAAAAATTATGGGGATGAGAGTTAACAATTTGAATTGATATTTATGTGTCAAATCTTGAAAATTCTCTTCGATTGTAGTGTTCAAATACATATACATAACATAAGATTGTAACCCATGGTCCAATGCAGATTCACTAACTGGGCCGGGCTGGCCCGCCTCTTGAGAAAATAAAAACACCAACAAAATCAAGCAACCTGTTACATCTATACCATTGAATTATACATTCCCTACCAAATGTAGCCTACTAGCCTCATTCTCTTTCACAAAATTTGTATGGAAAACAGCAACCTGGATGTTGACAAAAAAAGGGATATCAGAATCAGTCATAGAACAAGTGTTAATGATGAATAATATATTGATGACCACATGAATCAGGATTATGATCTATTGGCTTGAAAGAAAACTGGTCAAAGTTGTTATATATTTAAGTAAATTACATGAATCGTCCATGTGGTTTGGTCCAAATTACGGATACTATACAACTTAACAACCACTGATGCATCTTGTACAAATCAAACGTAACTTGATGTTGTCAACTTGTCGTTGTCTTGTATGTCGGTGTAGTGTAATCCATGTCAAAGTGCCATAAATTCTGATACGCAAATGTGAAATCATATATTTTGAGCATACCACTGGACCATTTGTGTAATTTAGTCCTATACTTCTATACATAAAACATCTTAAACCATTTTACTTAAAATATTATATTGTTACTGAATAATATAATTTACATAATCATAACCAACACTAATTATTTTTAAAATATGAAATTATGTTAAAATAAAGTGTTTTGAGTCAACCCAACCTCGACTTGTACCAAAAACTGTCCATTTTAACCACAGACATTTTGGCCTGTTACCCGTCCCGCCCATTTTGCCACATCTAATTTTATTGGTGGGTAATCATTACTTTTATGGTACAAGTAAAAAAGGAGTAGCAACATTGTTACCTCACTTCATTTGCATAATGACGGTTCTTGAATAGAGATATATGCCCAGTCTTTGTGATGTTTGATAAAAGTAGCTACCAAATATACTATTGATCTGATTCAGCAGAAGTTATTCTTTTGACTAAGGCCTCAAGTTGTCCAGCAATGGGAATCCCAGACTCGATATTTAACTTGGCAGAAGGCAGTGATTTAATGCATCCAAGAATGTGCTGAATTTCACAATTAAGCCTGCCACAGTAAACGACAAAAATTAATACATAACATATATATAAAAACACAAGTAATATAGCAAATGCATAGTAAAAATCATGAATAAAATTTTAGAACCTGGCTTTTGCTTGTGGAGTGCTAATATCCACATGTGCAAATGCATCAGAGATTTGTATGTCAAAGATGATGGTCACTTCCCTGCAAGATGGGTACATAAGCAGTAATTACAAATACTAGATCAAAATCCATAAACAGAACAAACTTGTCCTTTAGCTAGATAGAACTTAGCACTAGACGTCTTATTTGAATTAAAAATCCTAACACCATTTTGTCAAAAAGACTCACTTGAATATTTCTTGAACATCTGCCTCATGCAAGGTCCGAGAAAGTACGCGTTGAAGATACCCAACTTCCTGAAAATAAATTGTACAACAAAATCCATTTAATAAAATACATGCATAGCAATGCCAACTAGACGTAGCAGCTGAAAAAATTATAAAAGGTATACTTGCATATAATGAACTACAGCCAACATTTTATTCATGCATAGCAAGGCCAACTAGACGTAGCAGCTGAAAAAATTATAAAAGGTATACTTACGTATAATGAACTACAGCCAACATTTTATAAAAGAGTAAAATGCCATTTTCGTCCCTGAGGTTTGGCCAGTTTTGCGACTTTCGTCCAAAGGTTTGTTTTTTCGCATTTGGATTCAAAAGGTTTGAAATCTTGCCATTTTCATCCGGCTCATTAACTCCGTCAATTTTTCTCCGTTAAGTCGGGTATTTTCAAACCTTAATGGAGAAAAATAGATGGAGTTAACGAGCTGGATGAGAATGGCAAGATTTCAAACCTTTTGGATCCGGAAAAACAAACCTTTGGACAAAAGTCGCAAAACTGGCCAAACCTCAGGGAGGAAATGGCATTCTACTCTTTTATAAAATATATATCAAGTAAATTTACAGAAATTGATTACCTTTGTGAGTGATTTAGCAAACTGACTGGGTTGTATTTCAGTTTCGTCTACTCGGCTCCATGTTTCAATTATTTGTGGCAATCCACGGAGATGAACCAACAATCTTTCCCTCATTATTTGCACCAGCTTTGTATGTATTTCATCGCGATGCACTTTATAATCCTAAACTCATTTCCAAAGATAAAGTCACGATAAACTAAAAGGTAACATAAATAATTAATGTTCATGTTTTGTACATGGGATCACTAACACTACCTGTGACACTCGTTCGATTTCTGATAACAGCATTCCTTTACGCGTCTCAGGAACTTTCAGGAAAAGAACCTTCCTAATTTCTTAAATACATACATATGAAAAGGTATTATAAAACCTGAGAAAGTATATTCCCACTGAATATTATATAGAGTTAACTTTTGTTTTGCTCCCTGTGGTTTGGTCATTTTAACGGTTTTGCTCCAATAGTATAAAAATAGTCATTTTCCTCCCTGATCTTTCGAGTTTGTCGCTAGTTTGCTCCCTAATCTTTCGAGTTTGTCGCCAGTTTCCTCCCTAATGGAGTTAGAGGCGGGGAGCAAAATGATGATAAGTTAGAAAAATCAGGGAGGAAAATGGCTATTTTTAAACTATTGGGGCAAAACCGTTAAAATGACCAAATCACAGGGAGCAAAATGGAAGTTTACTCTATTATATATTTCAATTAAATGAGACAGCACCTACTGGGCATAATAGCATGCACGAAACTGATAACCTGACTTGCTAGTGCCAAATGTTTGGATGTAATCGACTTTAAACCAGAGACCTGTATTTCCAATTAAACCGGATTAATCTTTTACAATTTACCACTATGCCACTGTAACAATATAGTTGTTACCTGCATGGCACCGGCACCAAGAACAAGTTGACAAGTCCTTGTGTTGAAAAACTTCAACATTTCAAGTACACGGTGAATAACCTCAGAAGAAAGTGCTGGCAAAAAATTATTCATATCGATGTACTCGGATAACATCTTCAGCAAGATTAAGCCACTGTCAAACAAGATTTTAATTATTATAATAGCATTTGGCCAAATTCACAAAGTGACTAAGCCATGGTGACTTAGGCCTGTAAACGAACCGAATGTTCATAAACTGTTCGTGAACTTGTTCGGCGGGAAGTTCGTTTATTTATTTAACAAACGAACGAGCATGAACATACGTTTTGTCCGTTCATTTATGTTTGTAAGTTTATGTTCGATTATTTACGTTCATTTATGTTTGTTTAAAACTTTAATAAGTACATAAGTAGTTATACTTATCTTAATATAAACATAAAGGGGGCTTTCTAACCACTTATAAAAATATAACTAAATAGTAATTGGACTTTTTTATTAATAAAAAGATAGGCTTTCCAATGGAACGTATCTTAATTGATCACTACATTATATCACAACTAAAATAATACTTATCATTAGTATGTTCATTTGTGTTTGTTTAGCATTTGTTCAGTTAAGTTCATTTTATTCGTTTACTTTTGTTTGTTTATGTTCATTTGTGTTCGTTTGTGTTCATGAACTGTTCGTTTAGGTTTTAAACGAACACGAACATGCTCATTTTCTTAATGAACGAACATGAACAAAAAGAAATTGTTCGATTATATGTTAGTGTTCGTTCGGTTCGTTTACAGGCCTACATGGTGTAATGAGAAGTCAAACACACGCTTTAGTAGATGCATTACGGCTATGTAGAAGATTACTAACCAGTTTACCATGTGGTACCCAACACCTCTGAAAGAAATTAAATGAGCAGAAGATTTTGCATGTCCATTCTTTGTTTTAGTGTTGTTAACCTAAACCAAAAAAGAACAATCGTTTTTAAAAGGTTATGACATCAGCTTTGTTCTAATGGTCCTCAAAAGAGAATAAAGACTCCACCTGTCCATTGAGATCTACCTGTTCTGCACTGCTGGCAACCACTTCATTGTAGCTATTAGCAATGCTCTTAGAATGGTCATCATCTTCAGAGTCAGACTCCAATCTAAAAAGTGAATCCACGATCGCCTGGAATTCATTAGGAACGTCGACTTCAACCCATGTTTCTTGATCAAGTAGCGCTTTCAGTTTGGTCATCTACAATAATAATAAAAATATATTGTTCATAGATCATAAACAATGTACTGAGCATATCAGCAAGTTAACCAATCACAAAGAGTAAAATGCCATTTCCGTCCCTGAGGTTTGGCCAGTTTTGAAACTTTCGTCCAAAGGTTTGTTATTCCGCATCTAGATCTAAAAGGTTTGAAATCTTGCCAATTTCATCTGACTCGTTAACTCCATCCATTTTAACAAGAAGTCAGGAGTATTTCAGTCATTTAATATTGCCATTTTGATATAAATAAACAAAACAAATAGCTACAATGACGAAAATGCCCCTGACTTAATGTAAAAAAATGAATGGAGTTAACGAGTCGGATGAAAATGTCAAGATTTCAAACCTTGGAAAAAACAAACCTTTGGACAAAAGTCGCAAAATGGGCCAAACCTCAGGGGATGAAAATGGCATTTTACTCAATCACAAAAACCAAAAACTACCCGCGATTCATGCTGGAAATCAACAAAAGATTTGGCTTGAGACTGTAATGTTCCACGAATGCTATATCCCAACCTTCCACCAATCTGCTTACGTAAGCATAAATCTATATTATACACACAGATAGTTAAAATTGAATATTTTTTCGCCATAACTAATAACTGTACCTTCTCTGTTGCAGTTACAAATTCTTGGGAAATGTTGTATATATTTAAAAAATCTTGTAGCCTCAGCTTTGGATGGAGAAGCGCACGAACGCCAAGCAGTTTTGCCCATCTTCCATGAGCTGCATCACAAGCAGCAAACACTGCTTCTGCGTTTTCTCTCAGTACATCAGCTCTGAAATTTTTTGACAAATTTGATGAACTTGTGGCAGGAGAAACCTTGATAAGGTTTTTTTGAGTCGAAAGAGAAGAGGGACCAGATTGACCATCAGCTGCTGAAGATATTTCTGCAGTCAAAGCACCATTGGCAATTGCTGCAGCAACTGAGTCAGTAGCATAGTGACCATCAAGGTTTGACATCATCCACTCGATGACTTTTTTAACTTCAGCAGCTCGTAGTAAGTGTGCCTGCATTCACTAGTAGAATATAAATCAAGTTACATTTACTGATACACTAATTTAATTCTAACTAGTTGCAGACTTTAAGAAATCAAACTATTCTTAACTCAAGTTGGGTCACACACAAGAAATTAATAAGATATACATTACCTGTACAATCTTGAAAATAGTTTCAAGAAGTTGACCAAAGCTTTCAGAAGAAAGGTTTCTTAACTTATTTGCGAGTGATGAGCCTCCACCTGCACAAACACATACATAATTAATATTTAAGCAAACTCCTTTATTTGTACAATATCTAAAAAAAATATTATTTTATCAACTTTTTTTGCTTAAATTGTTTAATTAGTTTAAACACATAAATGATTAAATTTTGAACATAGAGAAGTTATGCGCACCATCTGCATCAACAATTCGATCGCCTGATTTAAAATCAGAGTCCAAAGGTCTGGCAAGAAGAACTGGAAGCAGCTCTGCAACAACTGACTTAATAGCAGTTTTCATGTCGGATATAACTGTATCACGATATATTCTCAACACAGCTGGAAGTTTTGCCTGAAAATTTACCATTATTTGATATATAAAATGTAATTCCCATTATTTCTTTACACGTATCTCGACTATACTATATATAGGGTAAGGATCATTTCAGAACTCAAAATAATTGCAGAACTTACAGAACTCCTAATTAACAATCATTCTACTAATATATTTTTATATTTAACATTGTATAAGGGTAATTTTTTATCATTTATTATGATTCCATGTGTGTTGAGTAGTTTTATCATTTTTTTCAAATGTAATTTTATAATTACATATACGTAAATTGGTTCATTTACACATATGTAAACTAGTTCCTTTACACGCATATATAAAGGTACTCACGGTTCTAAGTAAGCCTATAATTAGAGGTAGAACTCGATCATGGAAACTAGAGGTATCTTCTTGATCCCAGTATTCCTGTATCATGTAATTAACACCATTAGTCTCACATTTGCACCATATAATCAGCAATATATATAACAAGCATGCAATTAATTCGTACTTCATTATCTTCTTCAGTTCCCGGTGAGGCTATCCTTGCTTTTGCTTTAGACAATATTACCGCATCTTTATCTCCAGCATCATTAACAGATACACGCAAAAACTCTGCTGAAAGAATGCTACAAGTATAAACACCATAAGTCACAAACAGAAAGATATATATCTCAAAATGACTGATTTCATACATGAAATAACAAATTTAATATAGTAGCTTTTAAGGACAGTTCAGTGCTGTAAGAGCATGTTACTTGTGAATTCATGCAGCCTAATGAACCATCTATGTGTATGTTTAAATTCTCATATACAGCTTCTAATGTTTAAATGAAAATCTTTTAGTGGCAAAAATCAACAAATGGCTGCAAAATTGGACTTTTTCATTAGATTCTTGAGCTAGAAGGAAAAAAATCACATTGACAATAAACTGCTAGATATACTAACCTATTTACAGAATTAATTGCAGCGGCTACATGATCCTCGAGGTGACGAAAACAATGTAGGCCAGTCAGTTGATCGCCATTCTGTAATCAAAGAGTATAAGATGTATAAAAATATATGATAATATTCTGTAATCAAATAGTATTTTGGTATGTTAACAGGTTGGTCAAATGCTAATAGCAAACCAAAGTAGGTTAATACAGTTAAACCATGGTGACCCAAGTGTTAGAATTTAAATATCACACCGATTGATATATGATTATTGCCTTAAGTTTACATCAAGCAGAATGTAAGTTTGCAATATGCTGGTATAGACAGTTGTTTAATGTTGATGGTTTAGGCATGGTAAAACTAGTTAGGTTATAAATGTAAGATTAAAATTCAGTTTCTTTCAGTACGTAAATAACACTAAAAATGGACAAGAGTTGTCTAAAAGTAAACTTCAACCTTGCTGTTTTAAGCGTTAACATAAAAACTATACTCATTAGAACAATCACCAATGCTGATAAGGAAGTAATTATAAGATTGTATTGTATTCATGTACCAGAAAATGCTTCAAATCATCTGTGACGTCTAAAGCTCCAGCACAATCAGCAGATGCGACGAGCTATAAAAACAAATCAGCAAGAATTATAGAGTCATTTAATAAGCTCAAGCATAACACTTCAAATGATAATAAACAGGCAAGAAAGGAATTAATTTAACTTATACCAAACTTCAACAATTTTGTGGAAACTGTTACAGGTGAAATTGATAAGTTACAGTGATGATCATGAAAGCCAACCATATAACCTATCTTTCAACTTCCCCATATGCTAGACTCTTGTATGTTATTATATCATTATTTCAAATTAACAATCAGATAATCACTTGCTTAAAGTTAGGGAATAGGAACAGGTAGATATTATCGCGGTTATCTCAATAACCGGCTTTCTTATGGTAACTTCTTAAAATCATATCACTCCTACTTTAAATATTCAGAAAATTCCAATCAATTAGCGAAATGAAAGAAAATCAACTGATTCCATTTAGGACGTGCATCATCCTTCCCTCGTAATCACTTTTACGGTTTACCAGAACACTCATAATCCTCATGTAACTAAGAGATATTAGCAACCTTGTGCTTGTTCTTTTTTATTTTCAATTTTAATCAGATAATCAAAGGATCATGCAGCAATTTGGCAGTGCTGTTTGGGTTCTCTAGTGCTTCCTAGTTCATGCTAACATCTATTTCTACTATAATCTACATAGGCCAACATGCAAAAGAACTAATAGTTTTGGTTAAATACTTAAATACGAGTACCCGATACCTTAGATCATAAAGTCACTTGATAAACTAGAACAGTCGTCGAATGCTAGTTGATAACAATGTGATTCAACTACAATCTAATGGTTTAAAACATAATAAATCAAAAACTTTTCCAAATAGAGACACACAGCACCAGAAAGAGAAACAAAAGCAATACCAATTTAAGAGCAGCAAGAGACTGATTAACATACAACACAACCCTAAGCTTCTCCTGCAACGCCAACAAATCACTCCGCGTAACCTTCAACTCCTGAATCTGCCTCGCCGAATCCACCAAATCCCCATCCAAAACCCTAATCGTCTCCTTCAGCTCCCGAATCCTCCCACACCCTTCCACAATCTTCAAACTCAAATCCTCCAACTGCCCTTGGGCCTCAAAAAACGAATTCGACCGCAACGATATCTCCTTAACCAAATGCACCTCCACCACATCCAAATACTGCGTCAACTTCTCCTGCAACACATCATTATCCCCAACCGACGAACACGCCGCCCTAAACGTCCCCCCATCCTCAAGCGCAAAATCCTCCTTAAAATACAATGCAGGCACCTCTTTCAAACACTCAACCAGAGCCTCCCCTACCCTATCATAACAATCACTAGCATAATTCACATCATCATCATCCTTACTATCCTTACTCCTCTCGTTATTCGAATGATTCCGAATATCTTCGAATCGACTATACTGATCCGAAACCGACGTTAAATAAGATGCGAAATCAGATCGTGATATTTCTACACCACCGGAGGTAGTTTTCGTACCTGAAAGTGGAGCAAAATCAGGAATCTGTACGGCAGTTGAGGACGACGACCACCAGCCGGACCAGGAGCTATCGGAGACGTGTGGATTGTTGAGAATGGAGGATAAGTTTTGTGTAGTTGCATCTGAAAGTGTTTTGGATAACAACGACGATGAATTTTGGCGATTTCCGGTGAGTTTTGCTGATCGGAGAGGAGGTTTTGGATCCATTTTGTTCAGGATTTATGTAAACATTAATTAATCGATTTGATTGTTGATAGAGGTTTCTAGAGATTTAGTTGAATGAAGTTGGAATAATAATGTGTAGAGATTTGAAACCCTAGAAATGGATGTAGATCGGAGCTGTGTGTTTTTTACAGTCTGGTGGTGGGTTGTAGTGGTGGTGTTATGATCGGAAGGATGCATTTATTTATTTATTTATGAGTAAATTACAAGTTTTGTCCTTTACGTTTACACCAAATTGTAGGCGCTGTCATTTAGCGCAAAAGTTGACAAGTTTTGTCCTTAATGTTCTAAAATCTTGCACGTTATGTCCTTTAGGCCAAACCCAGTTAGATTTTTTGGTTAAATTTGGTCATGTGACTTGCACATGAGGCTATTTTTGTCATTTTATCGCTTTAGGGGCTATTCTGTAAAATAACTTATGTTTAGGGACTAGTTTATAAAAAATAAAAATATTTATAAATAAAAAAATCTACCTTCTCTCTCCAACATATGCTTTATCTTCTCTCTCTCTTGTTGCAGCTACCACACCGTCGATCACTATCACCCAACATCCAAACGCTTGGTGGTGAAGAGCTCAAGGAAGGAGAACGTCGTGACGGCGTCCATGGTGGTTCCGGAGGTAGCACAGGCGGCGTCCATGGTGGTTCCGGAGGTAGCACAGGCGGTGTCCGGAGTGGCTCCATCTCTGAACAACTTCTTGCTAAGCATTGGTGCAGGTGAGATTGTGCTTGGTGGGATTTTGGGAGCCATCATTGGTTTCTATTTTGATCCTAATCTTTTTTTTTTCTTTCTGCTTTTCTTCTGGTTATTTCCATGTGTAATTTCTTTGTATAAAAAACCTATAAGAGAAATGTAAATCCTATATGTTCTCTCTCTATCAAGTTGAGCGAACGAGTGGATAGAGTGGAGGGTTTTAATGATGGTGGTTGCTGATTTGGGTGGTTTGCAGTTATTCGGGTTAGGGTTCCAGTGGGGGTGGTGGGCTTAATGGTGTTGGGACTGATTTGGGTTGTTGCAGGTTGGGGTTAGGGTTCCAATGGGGGCGGTAATGGTGGAGACGATGGTGGTAGTCTGGTAGAGAGAAAATAGTTGTGGCGGTGGTGGGTGAAGGTGGTTGTGGTGGTGTGTTGATGGAGGTGGTGGGTGAAGGAGAGAGACAGAGAATGGATGGTGGTGGCGATAATTTTTTTCTAATATTTTGTTTTAGTTTTTTAAATAATATTAAATAAATGGGTAAAAAGACTAAAATACCCTTGTGTAATATGATTTAACCAAAAAATCTAACTGAGTTTGGTCTAAAGGACATAACGTGCAAGATTTTAGAACATTAAGGACAAAACTTGTCAACTTTTACGCTAAAGGACAGCGCCTGCAATTTGGTGTAAACATAAAGGACAAAACTTGTAATTTACTCTTTATTTATTATTATTATTATTATTATTATTATTATTTGGGGGGGGGGGGGTGTTTAATCTGTTTTAACTTGAAAGTTTAAGGATATTTTTAGTATGGGATTTGGGTAATATGTTTCCACCGTTTCGACTCGGATCGTTACGATTTGTACCATTTATACCTGAACCGTTTCAACGCAACTCATTTCAACCTGAACTGTTTAGACGCGAACAGTTTCGACCCGACCGTGGGTTGTGGGTGTCGAGGTTGTCACACCCCTAAATTCCCACCTAGGGTATGTCCCTATTAGGAGTGCGACGATCCAACAACGAGCCACTAATTATATCAAACGCATTCAATTAAAAGATAAAGTACTTGATTGTAAATAAAACACTGTCTGTAAGTTTAAATGAAAACCAAATATCAGCGGAAGCAAAGTTAACTAGTTTTAAAACCAAAGTAATGTATCATTAAACCAATAAAATAAATACGTCTAGCAAGACCATGCCCACTCCAGCTGCTCCAGATAGCAAGTCCCAAAGTATCTTAGCTAACGACCTACAAGCATGCAAACAAGTGTGTCAGACGACGCTGGTGAGTTCAAAGTGTTGTTACCGAGTTTAGTTACCAGTCACATGTGTAAAACAGTTTAATAAGATGATTTGTTGATTTGATGTTGTCATTACTCGATTACCGAAATGGCTACAAGATGTGATTGCCCAAACCCCAATGTCTCTATCAAAACATTGGTCATGCTTTAAGGAAATTAGTTCACGACCGTCCTCCCCGGTACGGTGTGAGGGTGCCAAACCTAATAGCGCTATCAACTAATAACCTCGTTGCCTCCTCGGCAACTGTCGGTAGATGTAAGGGGTCTTACGAGATAGATACTGAGTACAATAACAAACATCCCAATAAACACGCGTTCCTCCCCGGAACGTTACCCGATATCCCTCCCCGGGATGCATACACCTTTTGAATTTGTATGTGAACAGAATGCTAGTATTTACAATATGTTGAATAATGCTAGTGATTTAATGCATGTAATGGTTTAAACGACATGATTTGATAAATGCTTGTGTGAGATGTGGATATTATTGGTTGATTGATGCAACTTGCACGACCTGCTTAACACTAAAGCACTGTTTGATGAGTACATGTGAAACAATACGCACAAAGCTTGTATGCGAACTGACTGTTATGTACAACTATCATAGGATTCGATTGATCATTCCTGTTAAACGAATAATTAATCTTACCGAGCAAATCAAAGGTGAGTTCACTGCTTTTCTCAAGCATGCATCCCGGGGAGGGATATCGGGTAACGTTCCGGGGAGGAACGCGTGTTTATTGGGATGTTTGTTATTGTACTCAGTATCTATCTCGTAAGACCCCTTACATCTACCGACAGTTGCCGAGGAGGCAACGAGGTTATTAGTTGATAGCGCTATTAGGTTTGGCACCCTCACACCGTACCGGGGAGGACGGTCGTGAACTAATTTCCTTAAAGCATGACCAATGTTTTGATAGAGACATTGGGGTTTGGGCAATCACATCTTGTAGCCATTTCGGTAATCGAGTAATGACAACATCAAATCAACAAATCATCTTATTAAACTGTTTTACACATGTGACTGGTAACTAAACTCGGTAACAACACTTTGAACTCACCAGCGTCGTCTGACACACTTGTTTGCATGCTTGTAGGTCGTTAGCTGAGATACTTTGGGACTTGCTATCTGGAGCAGCTGGAGTGGGCATGGTCTTGCTAGACGTATTTATTTTATTGGTTTAATGATACATTACTTTGGTTTTAAAACTGGTTAACTTTGCTTCCGCTGATATTTGGTTTTCATTTAAACTTACAGACAGTGTTTTATTTACAATCAAGTACTTTATCTTTTAATTGAATGCGTTTGATATAATTAGTGGCTCGTTGTTGGATCGTCGCACTCCTAATAGGGACATACCCTAGGTGGGAATTTAGGGGTGTGACAGAGGTGATGGATTCAAATTTATTTGACAACCAAACGCAACAAAATGGAATTGAGATTCCAATTCCAATTGGAATGTTTAAATTCCAAATCCTTCAAATTCTAGTTCCTATACAAATTCCAATTCCAATTCGAAAACATTCCACGAACCAAACGCCCCATTAGAGGATTCACATTGAGAGTTTCTATCTATATAATTCAACTAAAAAGCATATTTTACTCTATATTTTGTTTACTTTTTAAAAATCTTCCACTTTCAATTCTCTGTCTCTAACTCTATCATACTCACATACACTTACTTTATTATTTGGGTAAATTTCACTTTTCGTCCTTTATGTTTGTATCGTATTGCAATGGATACCCTTTAACTTCAATAATTACAGTCTTAGTCCTTTCTTTGTTAAAAGCCTTGCAAGTCACGTCCTTTTCACTAACGGGGTTAGATTTTTTCAGTTAAATTTGATTATGTGCTAATCACATGAGGGCATTTCAGTAACTATACTATTTATTTAAAATTATCTTTATTAATAAAACAAAAAAAAAACTTAATAAAACAAAAGAGTTAATTGCCCGGATGGTCCCTGTGGTTTGCCATTTTTTCATTTTTAGTCCCCAGTTTTTTATAATAGCATGTTTGCTCCCTATGGTTTACACGGTTGTTACTCGGATAGTCCCCATCTGGATGGAGGTTAGTTTTTACAGTTAAGTTTGTGTGAAATGACCAAATTACCCTTAGTATTATAATTTCCAAAAAAAAAATTCCTTAAAAATCTAGTTAGTGCCTTATCTTTAAGAGCATTCACATCCAATCCACCATCTCACCCCTAACCTCTAAAATATAAAAAAAAACTTCTAAATATTCACTCCATCCTATCCCCTATTTCATCTCTCTAACCCTAAATTGTAAAATGATTGTACAGTAACTTTTCATGTATGAAAAGCTACTGTACCCCCTCATCTTCAACCATATCATAATCACCCGCCATATCATCTCTTCTCCCGCCCTCGTTCCTTTCCTTTCCCCTCGCATCAACTGGCAATGGCAGAACCAAGGGAGTGGATGTGAATGCTCTAAATACTTCCTCGCTCAAATACTTTTCACTGTAATTTTTGGTTCGTTTTTTCTCCTTCTCTCTGTGTTTTTGTTTTTGTATAATGTATTTGGATGAAGTAGGGTTGGGTTTGTAGTCGTGGATGACTGATTTCATGTTTATTTCTTTAGTAACTTTGTTGCTATTTGGGGGTTTGGGTTTGAGATTTTTGAACAGCTTAAGTAAAATGGAAAACCCTAGTTTTTGTGTGTTTTCATCAGCTGCAACTGAAAACAGTGAAGAATAGATACTAGATGGTGGCCATTTGATTATTCAACTCTACTTATTAAGATTTGATGCTAACCCCACTCGATTTAGCCGAAAATAAGAATCAAATTGTCATAAAAAGTGGTATAATTGTCATAAGAGTTATGATTTGTTTTCTACTTCAAATAGGAAATATTTTTAATTTTGCAGGTGATTTGTTAGTTGCAGCCGATTGTTGTTTGTTTCCAATTAATTCGCTAAGCTTTCCTCCTGGCCTTAAATTAAGAATCGATGTGGTTTGTTAATTGTTATAAACAAGAAAGAGAGAAAGCTTGACTAAACCAGAATTAACCCTAAGGCAATGAACATAAGTTGCTGTCTTGAACATTTTAGGAGCTTCAACTGTGATCTACATATATATACATATATATTTTTAAGTTTAGTATAAACATTAAATAAATGATCTGTGTATCCTAATGTGCAGTAAGTGGTTTGTCTCTTCACTTGACCCGTTTGATCAAGGTAGAAATTTCATCATAAACGAGAGTGAAAAAGTTAGTCGCTCAAGAGAAATCGACGACGGTAGGGTTCATGAACTTTCCGTTAAGTTGCCGTGTGAACGTGACGTCAGCGTGGTCGAAATTTGTATCAGCCAAGTGGACGGAGGCTTCATTGAAAACCAGCACTAAATTCGAATGAAGGTGATGACAGCAGTTCTGGATTACTGGACTCAGTGGTTCAGGTTAGTTGATTATACAACTTATCAACATAATCGATTTTTCAGTTTTTTAGCTTCTTAAGTTATATATTGACTAGCTCGTGTTCTATATCTTTTAGTTTCTCAGTTTAAATTTGTATGTTTATTCTACCTGTTGTGAATTTGGAACTGATTGTAATCTTTCTTTACTTGTAGAGGAACTCTATGAAGCTCTAAATCTTATGCTGGAAAGCGACTTGGATGCCGAACAAAGTATGCTACCTTCACTTTTGCTCTTCCTAGTCTTAATTACCAGCTATAAATTATTATAGGTAGCAAGATTATTTTTTTTGGTTATGAATGGTTAATTTGTTACAATTATGTTGGAAAAAACAATATGATTACATTGATCATCCAAATCTTTAAATAAACTTTTTATGAGGCTGTATACTTGACCAGTTTGACCTGTTATCTTTTTAGCTTAAATCTTTAATTGACCCGCTTAAGATAAGCACAACCTAAATCGACTCATTCGTAAGTGCTTGACTAGATTGGCTGTAATATTCTTTTTATAACAACTTTAATTCCAAATAATAGTAAAGCCACTTTAATTCTAACAACAGTTTACCTCAACTATGTTTGTGTATGTTGTGGTTACTTGTTATTTTAGTTTTCTTTTTTAAGGTTATTGTTGGTTATAACATATAACCGAGTGACTGAGCCGAAGGCAGCACAACAGCCAACTGCCAAGGCCTGGCCACGCCCCAACCCAAGCCCCGCCATACCCCAAAAAAATGGCCAGCAACCTGCAGAAACGCAGCAGCCTACAGTGCCGAAAAACACTGCAGTTTTTTAAGGTTTCTATGCTGAAAAAAACACGCAGTTTTGTGGCGTTTTATTGCTGAAAAACCAGTACTTTTTAGCGTTTTTTTGCTGAAAAACCGGCACTTTTTGGCGTTTATAACATTTTTTTACTTATAACATGGATGATGACAGGTTGAGTTAATTACACATTTGATCAAATGGTTCGTACATTCTTTCGCAAGTTGTTGAGATACCTATCTTCGGATGATGATAGCGATGATGATCTTTACGAGGATGTCGAAGAACAATGTACTCGCAAACGTCGTAAATTTATTCGACGCAATCATATTCAGGGACATGAGCGTTTATATCGTGATTATTTTGCCGAAAATCCGGTATATCCCTCGAATCTATTTCGACGAAGATTTCGGATGAGTCGTCCTCTAATTCTCCGTATTCTAAATGAGGTAGTGGCTAACGAGCCATACTTCGTCCAAAGAAGAGATAATATCGGAAGACTCGGTTTATCTTCTATGCAAAAGATAACGGCGACACTTAGAATGTTGGCCTATGGGGTTAGTGCTGATTTTATGGATGAATACATACGCATCGGTGAAAGCACTGCAATGGAGAGTCTTAAAAAATTCTGTGAGACGATAGTAAGTATTTTTTCATCTGAATATCTACGGTCACCAAACACAAATGATATTACCCGATTACTTGCTGTTGCGGACCAACGAGGATTCCCCGGAATGCTCGGGAGCATCGACTGCATGCATTGGAAGTGGAAAAATTGTCCCACAGCCTGGAAAGGTATGTATTCTGGCCACATTCGTGAACCTACTATTATTTTGGAGGCGGTTGCTTCATATGATCTTTGGATATGGCATGCATCTTTGGTATGCCCGGTTCACATAACGACATTAATGTATTAGGGAGATCTTTTGTTTTCACGGAACTTGCACAAGGGCGTGCTCCACCAGTCAATTACACAATCAACGACCACGACTATACTATGGGGTATTACCTTGCAGATGGTATTTATCCTAGGTGGCAAATGTCACACCCCGATTTCCACGTGTCACCGGTGGGCCCGGTGGGGAGTATCGTGACGTAGTTGAGATCATCATAGTCAAACAACACAATATAATAATGCACAGCGGAAGCAAAAGATAAATATATTACATTCCGAATATAAGTAATGTCAAAGTATTACAACGGAAGGTAAAGGATCCACAGGCGGATCAATAAAAGAAAACTGTTCAACAGACTTTAGGCATCTAGAACTTGCAAGATTCCCTAATGACGCCCTGAGCTCCCAGCCAATTACGCATAGTACCTGTCACTTAACCTTTTGGAAAATACGTCAGTTTACACTGGTAAATACAATTAACTGACTCATTGTGAAAAGAGTTTAAGAAAATTGATTTGAATGCACGTGGCACAAAATACCTTTTATAATTTGATTAAAAATGCACGAGGCAAAATTAATCTTTTATACTTGGGACAATTTTATTAATAAAGATCTTGTATCCGATTTACATGGTTGTCCAACATTTAGGGCCGGTGATTATACAATACAAGCCGAACAAGATTAATCGACACACCACAAATATAATCTCACAAGAAGATACCCTTACGAGTGAGTATACGTTTTACATATGCAACAGGAGGTGTTTTGCCTACACCTTGTGCTTACGTCGTGGCCATTCACTTTTTAAAATGAGCCAAGGATATCCAGGACACGGTCATTAACCCCCAATGTTATTTGTTATCAATCAATACAGATTAAAACGGGATTATGCAATTTAATCATCTCCGATTAAAAGGTTTCTACACCCGACCAAGCGGTATTTTTATAATACCGTATCCCAAGCCCGTATAAGGGAAACTAAGTTAAAAGTATTTACCTGAGCTAGCAATGCAATTTATACTCAGCCGTATATTCTAATCAGCAAGCACAAGTACTTCTACTGGGGCTCTCAATCTGGAACGAAGGTTTTATTAACCTATTAAATTCCTAACGGGTCTTATTTAAGTCGTAACTTAGACCGGTTAGTTTTAAGGAAAGGTTTACGGTTCAAAACGCATGATTAAGCGAAGACCAGAATAGGATGTGATTTAGACCCGACAAGTTTGGAGACTTGTATAATATGGGTAAACTAAACACATTCTGGATTTTGAGATAAAAACGATAACGTTTGACCCGTTTCGGCTAATTTATGCAAACTAGTTACATAAACCGAACCGAACGCGTAATAAGCGTAACGGTTATTCATATGAGCCATTTACAGGTTTCCTAAGTTAATATGCTCCTAATATGTTGTGACATCATTAAGTTGTCTTTCATTATGCCCAAAACGTATTTAAACACAAACTAGGCCTCGTAGGGGTAGTTTGGTCATTTAAAAGGTTATAAAAGAGTTTAAGTATTTACCTGAGTTACAGGTCTGGTATAATCAACGAAAATACTTATTTTGATAAGTTATAATAGTAGGATAAAGTATACATATGAAATTTATCAGTTATAACCAAACTATGCACCGAAGGGCATTTTGGTAATTTCACATAAGCCGTAAAGCTCAAAACTGAAGTCTGAGTTTATCAACCTTTGCTTACTGTTAAAATATTATAATTTGTCTCAAATATCAGTAGGTATCAACCCTTGTATGTTTAAAATAGTTTAAGTACATACTATGCGTTAAAAACGCTTAAAAAGGCGACTAAAGGCCATTTCCGGGTTCGATACTTAAATCTGATATTTTTATATTTCCAGAAGGCTTAAAATAATTTATTTATCATATGTGATCAGTAGCAAAAGGTTTGGAGTCGTTTAGATATGTAAAACTCATTTTATGGCCCATAAGGGCAAAACCGACAATTACCGGATTAAGCCTACGACTATAAGTTATGCTCAGCCTAAAATTAATTAAAAATCTTTAAAAATCCCAAAGTAATATATTAGATCAGTGGGTAATAGGTTTGATATCAAAAAGTAGGCTTAACTAGGCTATACGCTAATTACGCCGTTTAATTAACATAAAGCCTTCAATTTACGCTAATGAGCATAACTCTCAATCTACACCTCAAACTGATGTCAAACTTTGCATACAAGTTTATATATTAGTAACTAAGGTTTCTACACTTTTATATTTTCATAAATCACGTTTTAAGGTAATAAGGGCATAATGGTCAACATATGAGCAATTAACGGAAACACGTAAACGAATGGGTCAATCAATGAACCAACCACAGAGGGTTACGCTAACATGTAGCCTGGTCCTAAGGAAGCTCTAAGGCATTTCCAAATCATAATAAAGCGGGTCAGAACTGAAGTCAAAGCAAAAGTCAAAGCTTTGCGACTTTCGGTTCCGAATCGGTTCAAAACAGAAAGTTGTCGAATCAAACAAGCTTAGACAAGTTCTTATGCTTATTATCAAGTTATATGAATGATAAAATAGGTTACACACCTTTTACATCGTTAATTATGCGTTAAACGAAAGATTATATTTCTGTTGACTTTTTCTAATCATCTTTGACTCGACAAATGACCTAGTTAGGATGGGAATTAGTGGATGCCCTTTTAAGGGTTTAAAGCCCACATAATTACTAACTTATAATTACCTTTGATTCGGCTTAACACTGAACCGTCAAGGATTTATTGATAAGTCAAACCGTAATTACGACGGTTTGACTTTTAAGCTATAATCTAAACAAAACTTAATTAGAGAAGGTTATGCTTACTTACAAGTGTCTAATGGATGATTAGGAAGGCTTGGAATCAGCTTTGAAGTTCCAGAGTTGATCAGAAATGAGTTTGAGAATGTATGAAACATGGAGGCCTTATATAGTGGTTGTAATTACCACAAAATGTTGACAACTAAGGCTATGATTGACCATAACATTCTTACAAGTGTTCCTAGTACTCTAAAAACATTTTAGGGGTCGCCCAAGATTGAGAATTACCAGCAAGATCGGTTAAGATCACGCAAAACAGGCTGCTGCCCGTTTTTCTACATCTGATGTCCCCACGCGGCCCGCCTCAAGTTTTAACATTCCTTACGCGGGCCGCCTCGGCCCTGAAAATCAGATTTTTCATTTTTGTTGTTTTGCAACTTGTCCCTTGGCTTCACGAAAGGTCAATTAAGCTAAATACTTGCAATTTGACCCCTTAATAATTACCCACAAGGGCTTTAGGACTTATACCCACTTTTCCAAGTCTATGGACACTTCCGGTTAACCCGAAAAGTCTTGACTTTCAACGTTGACGCCTTAACCCCTCGCACACGAATTTGATCATAACTTTCTCATACGATAACGAAACCTTACGAAATTTATATCGTACATTCTAGTGAGCATAATTAACCGTTACAAAGCTTCGGGTTTGTCAAAAGGTCACTCATAGGTATAACTTTAAACATGTTGACACATTTAACCCCTTGTAGTTTGTAACCTCTCACTTTTAGCTTCGTATGATCCATGATTTATTCGTTTGATGGCATAAACATTATGTAGGGTTAATGTACAATATATTTATTCACTGTTGACATTTAGAACTCGTATTTTCATATACTTTTTGTCACGGCCCCCGACCCGGTTTGACCCGTTTCAGGAGCCGCGGGACAGAAATACTGCGGTATTTATTTAATTGAGTTTAACAGCGGAAGTTTATTTAAAAGGATCGTTTAAAGCTAAAATTTTCCCCGATTATTTTATTTCACAATTCGGAATAAAACCCTGATAATTTACAATATTATGTTTTTACTATTAAATCGTGATATTACAAAACTTATTTCTTTATTTTATAATGAGCCACTATCTTAAGCTTGAAATGCTCCCCAGCACTTTTCCTGAATTACAACAGATCACCTGAAACATGTTTGAAAAAGGTTTTGTCAGCGGGAAATACTGAGTGAATCATTCTATTTACTAAAATGACACATTTGTTATAATTTACAGTATTAAGAGCGATTACAATGTTTCTGATATCAAGCCAACTACCCACAGTATTTGTCACTCGACCCATTGGCCCATTCGTCCAATGGTGTCTGTGACTATGGTCATATCCCCCTTTGGCTGCCCCAATGGTGACGATTATCAAGTAATGTATACAAAACCCCACATACCGGCTGTAACTTGGTGATTACAAAGACTTAATCCCCGTAATTATAACTTTGAAAATAAACATGATTTTGTAAATAGATTTGATAAAAAGAGAGAATGACTCACAAACTGTGAGAAAAGAAGAATGACTCACATTGCTGATTTAATACGGACAGAGTCTAATCTATGAATTAGCCTTGTTAACCTAATATAAATAACAATGCACACAAAACTGGGTTAGTAATCAATCTAGCAATTACGATAATTCACGAGATCAAATTCTCACAATGAATGACAAAATGCAATACTTCATCCATCGAATTAACGATGATCCGTTGAATTAACAACGAACGACAAAGTATAATACTCTATCCATCGAATTAACGATGATCCGTCAAATTAATGACGAACAATAAAGTATAACCCTAATGTGGGCGGCACTTAAACATTCATTGGATATATTGATCGTCGGATAAATGAATCGTAGCAGCGATTGTGCTAATACCCGGTATTGTGGCAGAATTTCGAGACCCGTGTGTGTTTGTATAGTAATTCGAACGTAACTCAGTGTAGGATTGGAATTTTTACGTCGTTTTTGTGCCAGAATTCAAGTCCCAAACCCACCTATTTATACTGAAAATTTTACCCCGTCGCGTAGCGCGACTGCCTACCCCTTAGTCGTCGCGCTACGCGACTGCCAACCTATATTCATAGGGTAGCTACGTGCATGGGTAGGCTTGCTGAGTTGGTAGATTTCGAAAATTTGATTTCTACAGCTCACAATTTGGATAATCGTCAATAGGGTTTAACCCCCCTTGAGTTTTAGGGGCCCTAATCCTGATTCTGAAAATTCTGAAAATTTTAGGGTTTGTTCAGAATCACTTGGGTGTCTCAATTAGGGTTTCCTTTTGGACTAATTAATTTAATAATTATGACTTTTGATGAGAGTTGTTACATTCTCCCCACCTTAAGAAAATCTCGTCCTCGAGATTTACGGGAATAATTGAGGATACTTTTTCTTCATTTCTGATTCCAGTTCCCAAGTGTACTCAGCTCCTCTCTTTGAATCCCATCTAACTTTGACCAGAACTAATCGTTTGTGCTTGAGAAATTTGATCTTTCGATCCTCAATTTGAAGAGGTCTTTCAACGAATTTCAACTTTTCGTTTACTTCTATATCTCGAAGAGGTACTACCAGTGATTCATCTGATAAGCATTTCTTGAGATTGGATACATGAAATACATTATGTACTCCAGATAATTCTTCTGGTAATTGTAAACGATAAGCTACTGGTCCTATACGTTGGATCACTGGAAATGGTCCTACGTATCTGGGACTTAACTTCCCTTTCTTACCGAATCTAACAACTCCTTTCCAAGGAGAAACTTTTAACAATACTCTGTCTCCAATTTGAAATTCTAAAGGCTTGCTTCTATTGTCTGCATAACTCTTCTGGCGATCTCGAGCCGTTTTCAGCCTTTCTTTGATTTGAGTAACCTTATCAGTTGTTTCTTGCACAATCTCCGGACCTGATAATTGACTTTCTCCTATTTCTGCCCAACAAACTGGAGTTCTGCACTTTCTTCCATATAGTGCTTCAAATGGAGCAGTTTCAATGCTTGAGTGATAACTATTGTTATAGGAGAATTCAATTAATGGTAAGTGATCATCCCAACTTCCACCAAAGTCTATGACACATGCTCGGAGCATATCTTCTAGAGTTTGGATCGTCCTTTCACTTTGCCCATCTGTTTGGGGATGATATGCAGTGCTCAAATTTAGTCGAGTTCCCATAGCTTGCTGGAAACTTTTCCAGAAATGGGAAGTAAAACGACTATCTCTATCCGAAACAATGGAGAGTGGAACTCCATGTAAGGATACAACTTCATCTACATACAATTTAGCCAGTCTTTCCATGCTAAAGGTTTCTTTCATAGGTAGAAAGTGAGCTGATTTGGTTAATCGATCCACAATTACCCAAATCGCATCATTACCTTTTCTGGTTTTGGGTAACTTAGTAACAAAATCCATTGTTATAAGTTCCCATTTCCATACTGGCATCTCTAACTGTTGTAGTAACCCTGAAGGTTTCTGATGTTCTGCCTTAACTTGTGAACAAGTAAGACATTTAGAAACATAGCTTGCTATGTCCTTTTTCATTCCTATCCACCAGAAGTTCTTCCTTAGATCTTGGTACATCTTATTGTTTCCTGGGTGCATAGTGTACCTAGATTTATGAGCTTCTTCTAAAATTTTAGGTCTTAAGTCTCCCTGTTTAGGTACCCAAATTCTACTTTTGTGGAATCTCCAAATTCCATCTGCTCCTTGTTCTAATTCCTTGATTCGTCCTTTCATTCCTTCAGCATCATCCTTAATTGCTGTAGTTTGAATATTCTTCAATTGTTCCATTAAATCTATTTGTAGATTTAATCTGAGAGCACGAACCCGTCGTTGTTTCTCATAATACTTACGACTTAAGGCATCTGCAACTACATTCGCCTTTCCTTCGTGATACTGAATATCACAGTCGTAGTCACTTAAGATTTCCATCCATCTCCTTTGCCTCATGTTTAACTCTTTTTGCCCAAAGATATATCTTAAACTTTTGTGGTCTGTGTAGACAGTAAATTTACTTCCGTAAAGATAATGTCTCCAAATCTTAAGGGCAAAAATTACGGCTCCTAATTCTAAATCATGAGTCGTATAGTTTTCTTCGTGCTTTTTCAATTGCCTTGATGCGTACGCAATTACCTTCTTGCGTTGCATAAGCACACATCCAAATCCTAATTTTGAAGCATCACAATATACTTCAAAATTTTTAGTTCCTTCTGGTAAAGCTAAGATTGGTGCATGGGTTAATTTCTGTTTCAAAATCCTAAAAGCTTCTTCTTGTTTAGGTCCCCATTCAAACTTAGTGGCTTTACAGGTTAACTTAGTTAATGGTACGGCTATCTTGGAAAAATCCTTAATAAACCGTCTATAATACCCAGCTAAACCTATAAAACTTCTTATTTCCATTGCTGTTTGTGGAACCTTCCACTTAGTAATTGCCTCTATCTTAGCAGGATCTACATGAATACCTTCATGATTTACCATGTGTCCTAAGAATTGCACTTCCTTTAGCCAAAATTCGCATTTCGAGAATTTGGCGTACAACTTTTCTTTTCTTAACAAAGTTAAGAGTGCATGAAGATGTTCACAATGCTCTGTCTGACTTTTGGAATAAATAAGTATATCGTCTATGAAAACAATTACAATTTATCCAAGTACGGTTTACAGATCCTATTCATCATGTCCATGAATGCTGCAGGTGCATTCGTTAACCCGAATGGCATGACTGTAAACTCGTAATGACCATACCTAGTTCTGAAAGCAGTCTTAGGTATGTCTTCTTCTTGTACCTTCAATTGATGATATCCAGAGCGTAAATCTATCTTAGAAAAATATCTAGCCCCCTGAAGTTGATCAAAAAGATCATCAATCCTAGGTAATGGATATCGATTCTTAATAGTAACCTTATTTAATTCCCTATAATCGATACACATTCTAATTGAACCATCCTTTTTCTTCACAAACAACACTGGCGCTCCCCAAGGGGATGAGCTAGGTTGTATGAATCATTTACTTAGTAATTCATCTAATTGCTTTTTCAATTCTAACATTTCTGTGGGTGCTAATCGATAAGGTGCCTTGGCTATTGGTGTAGTTCCTGGAATTAGATGAATCCTAAATTCTACTTCCCTATCTGGAGGTAATCCTGGTAAATCTTCTGGAAATATATCAGAATATTCTGATACTACTGGTATTTCCTTAAGATCTTTTCCCTTAGTGCTAATGATTACAGAAATCATATACACTATTCCTTGTTTTCGTTCATAATTAGCAACTTTCATTACTGATATGAACTTCATGGGCTTACGTGGTTTATCTCCTGTAATCCTAATCACTTCTCCAGTAGGTGATTGAATTTCTATGGAATTCTGATCACAAAGGATTCTAGCATGGTTGGCTACTAACCAATCCATTCCTAATACAACATCAAATTCAGCTAAATTCATCGGTAATAGTCTTGCAGAGAATTTATGTCCTAAAAGTTCTATGTTTCCTTCTTGCAACACTTTATCTATTTTAACTGAATTTCCGTCTGCTGTTTCAACTGTAAAAATCTGCCTAATATTGGTTAAAGGTAAACTAAGATCTTGACAGAATGAAGTATTTATAAAACTTTGGTTTGCACCAGAGTCAAATAATACTTTTGCGTACACGTTGTGAACTAAGAACGTACCCGCTATCACATCTGGAATGAGTTCTGCTTCTTGAGTGGTCAGCTGAAATGCCCTGGCATTCTTCTTAGTAGTTCCTTCGGTCGTCTTGGGTTTGTTATCTACTGGTTTGACCAATTTAGGACATTCTGTTTTATAATGCCCTGCTTCTCCACAATTAAAACAGATTACTGTTTTCTTTTTGCAGTTCTCTTCACGATGTCCTACAGTTTTGCAAAAATTGCAAGTGATATCGCATCTTCCATAATGCTTCTTTTTGCATTTCCTGCAAAATGACGGAGCTGAAGATTGCCCTGTTCCTTTTCTCTTGAAGCTGTTATTATTACCCACACGAAATCCTTGGGTAATTTTCTGAGCTAGTGCCTTTTTCCTATCTTCATCTCTTGTGCGTACCAATTCATCGGTTAGAGTATTAGCTAATTCTACCGCATCGTCAATAGTGCGAGGTCTCGCAGCTTTAACAATATTGCGGATTTCGCTAATTAGCCCCCAAATATAGCGAGAAATAAGTACCGGTTCTGGCGAAGCCAGTGTTGGTACTACTCTTGCATATTCAAAGAATGTCGAGGTATAACCGCGACAATCCACACTCATCATCCGATGATTTAGAAATTTATTCGCCATCTGTTCCTTCTCATACTCAGGACAGAATTTTCTTTCCACCAAACCTTTAAATTCTTCCCAAGTCATAGCATAAGCTATTACTCTTCCTTTTGATTGTAACACAGTGTTCCACCACTCGAGTGCTCCTTCTTTGAACAGATTGGATGAATACATGACCTGATCCTCTTTACCACATTTACTTATTGCAATGACTGCTTCGGTTTTTTCTAACCAACGCAGTGATGCAGTTGCTCCTTCATTGCCTGCAAATTCAGTGGGTTTACAAGCAAGGAATTCTTTGAAAGTGCAACCAGGCGTTGCAGTTTTCATTTTCTTGGGTAATGGAGCTTGATGTGGTTCCTTATTATGGTTATTGCCTCCATTTACACTATTACTGAAGTTATCTTCAGTAATTTGTTTACTAGGGACAATCTGTTGCGGTTCGATCGGATTCTTTATAGCAGCAACGAATGCTGGAATAGCATTGGCTATCCCTTGAGCAACAATGTTTTCGATATCTTGCCGAGTCATATATTGATCTCTTGAATGTTGTTCAGAATGATTAACTTCATTAATAGGTTCATTACCACTGTTTGCCATCTGATAATGTATATATATAAATTTTATTAGTAACTGACAAATAATAATTATATACAAACAATCAGAAAATTTTATAATACAGATATAGTCAAAACAATCGATTTCTCGATTTTATTTTATATCTATCATAGTATGCATCATTACTCACAGATATCATACAGAGTTTTATTGGTTATTTACAGACTAACTTTACTAGTACTATTATACAACTATCATTTTATCATCGTACTATCTCTCGTCACTGGCTGTTCTAAAAACGCATTTCCCTCTCATCGTACTTCCAAGCAATCTGTCCCCCTATTTCCCTGATTCTAGTTCCAGCATCAAACAACTCTTCACCAAAGTGGCGAAGTTCAGCCATGTTTTCATTACTCATGGGTGGATTAGGTAGGGGTTCTGGATCGAATTGTGGAAGAAAAGAGTAAGGATCGTTGACAATATTTTGAAATTGCCAATCGTTTGTCCACCATTCGTCCATTCCTATGGGTTGGGAGTGGACTATTGGATCTGGAATTGCTGGTTCCCAATTCATAGGGAGTTGGTTTCCAAGAGGATAATTAAAAATATTATTATTATTATTATTGTTGACAGGCTGAATGGTTTCATAGCTTGCCAATAGGAAGTCTATCTCATCTTGAAAAGTTCTTTCCTGGGTTGGATTGGAACTCTCTCCGATTTCTCTCTGAGCTGGTATAGACCCTTGCCCAACTTCCATTACTACTTCTTTAGTAATTTCCTTCATCTGTATTTCTATCTCCTTACCCTCCTCTTTGTCTTCAGTTTCCATTTCCTGTTGTTTAGAATTCTCTCCGGTTATAATTTCTTTTCCCTTTTTCAAAGGATTGTTTATTTTGGGCAGTTTTTTAGCTGGCTTCTTCTTACGTATTTTTCTCCATCCTACATAAGTTCTCTTCTTTTGTTTTGGCTTGCTCAAAGGTGGAACCTTGAATTCTACTGGTTGTTCAACATCGGGATAGTAGCTAGTATATTCTTTGGAAGCTTCGATAGTTACAGGGTAAAGATTAAGGTTCTGAAAAGCTTCGGATATCCCACTCATGCTGATGTAGCATATATGCAAAATGCATAAAATACTAAGTTAAAATTTACAAATAACTTTGTAATTTATTACATACTGTGTACTAGTTGATTACAAAGATAACTGAAAAACACACTTAGGTTTCAAATTTTATTTATCACACAGAGTTTCTAGATTGTGAGGGTAGGGTGCTAAACTTTAAAGATTTATATTTTCTGCTACTATGGCTAGCATATATAAATTTGCCAATTTCTCATCTAGTTTATCTTCCCAAGGTGATTTATCAATTAATTCCTGAGTTTCCCGTTTAATCCTCTTTTCTCGGATTTTCTCTTTACTTTTCTTAATAATCATTTCCCTCCTTTGAGGAGAAAGTGATTCCTCGTATTGTGCCTTTCGCACGAATATTCCTTCTTCAGGAATTTCAGCCTGATTCGAGGATTTGGTTTGGGATGAACTTCCCTTCTCATTAGATGATCTATCTAATTTAAGATAGATGCTTGACAGCTTTTGTTTACCCATACTGTAATTAACAAATAGCCAGTTAATAAAACACATAATCACATAATAGTAATCAGGAAAAATTAAGTATTTCTAAATACTTAATTAGCTTAACCCAGTGGCTCTGATACCACCTTTTTCTGTCACGGCCCCCGACCCGGTTTGACCCGTTTCAGGAGCCGCGGGACAGAAATACTGCGGTATTTATTTAATTGAGTTTAACAGCGGAAGTTTATTTAAAAGGATCGTTTAAAGCTAAAATTTTCCCCGATTATTTTATTTCACAATTCAGAATAAAACCCTGATAATTTACAATATTATGTTTTTACTATAAAATCATGATATTACAAAACTTATTTCTTTATTTTATAATGAGCCACTATCTTAAGCTTGAAATGCTCCCCAGCACTTTTCCTGAATTACAACAGATCACCTGAAACATGTTTGAAAAAGGTTTTGTCAGCGGGAAATACTGAGTGAATCATTCTATTTACTAAAATGACACATTTGTTATAATTTACAGTATTAAGAGCGATTACAATGTTTCTGATATCAAGCCAACTACCCACAGTATTTGTCACTCGACCCATTGGCCCATTCGTCCAATGGTGTCTGTGACTATGGTCATATCCCCCTTTGGCTGCCCCAATGGTGACGATTATCAAGTAATGTATACAAAACCCCACATACCGGCTGTAACTTGGTGATTACAAAGACTTAATCCCCGTAATTATAACTTTGAAAATAAACATGATTTTGTAAATAGATTTGATAAAAAGAGAGAATGACTCACAAACTGTGAGAAAAGAAGAATGACTCACATTGCTGATTTAATACGGACAGAGTCTAATCTATGAATTAGCCTTGTTAACCTAATATAAATAACAATGCACACAAAACTGGGTTAGTAATCAATCTAGCAATTACGATAATTCACGAGATCAAATTCTCACAATGAATGACAAAATGCAACACTTCATCCATCGAATTAACGATGATCCGTTGAATTAACAACGAACGACAAAGTATAATACTCTATCCATCGAATTAACGATGATCCGTCAAATTAATGACGAACAATAAAGTATAACCCTAATGTGGGCGGCACTTAAACATTCATTGGATATATTGATCGTCGGATAAATGAATCGTAGCAGCGATTGTGCTAATACCCGGTATTGTGGCAGAATTTCGAGACCCGTGTGTGTTTGTATAGTAATTCGAACGTAACTCAGTGTAGGATTGGAATTTTTACGTCGTTTTTGTGCCAGAATTCAAGTCCCAAACCCACCTATTTATACTGAAAATTTTACCCCGTCGCGTAGCGCGACTGCCTACCCCTTAGTCGTCGCGCTACGCGACTGCCAACCTATATTCATAGGGTAGCTACGTGCATGGGTAGGCTTGCTGAGTTGGTAGATTTCGAAAATTTGATTTCTACAGCTCACAATTTGGATAATCGTCAATAGGGTTTAACCCCCCTTGAGTTTTAGGGGCCCTAATCCTGATTCTGAAAATTCTGAAAATTTTAGGGTTTGTTCAGAATCACTTGGGTGTCTCAATTAGGGTTTCCTTTTGGACTAATTAATTTAATAATTATGACTTTTGATGAGAGTTGTTACACTTTTCAAGTTTGTCAACTTTAGTCCCTCTAGGGTGTTCTTTCACACGTTCAAGCATTATGACACGTGTCAACACATTATAGGACGTGAATTTTCGAGGTGTTACAGCAAACTTTTGTAAAAACGATTCCATCACCAAGAGGGAACAAGAATAAACATTTTGCAAAAGCACAAGAATCTGCAAGAAAAGATGTCGAGCGAGCATTTGGTGTACTTCAACAACGATTTGCAATCATTCGAGGACCTTCACGAATGTTCAAATTGAAGGTATTAACAAATATAATGAAAGCATGTGTTATTCTTCATAACATGATCATTGAAGACGAACGTGATGATGGTGATAGTCTTAACATTGAGTATGATCAACTTGACGATGATCTCCCTGAATTGTTGCGCACTCAAACAAATGAGTTTATGGACTTCATACAACGTCGTCTTCTTATTAAAGATAGCTCGGCACATCATCAGCTTCAAGAAGACCTAATTGAACATCAATGGCTACTCTATTCCCAACAATAAACGATGTCGCGCTATATTAGATTGTTTTGTAGCTTTGACTAACCACCTACTTATGCGTTTTTGGTGTTACGTGTAAATCCATTGTGTAGGCTGTTAAATAGGTCAAACTTGGCATGATTTGGTATTGATCTTAAACTGTTGTTCTTTTTATTTCCATCTTTAACATAGTCCTTGTATGTATATCGGCAAACATGGTGTCTATGCGTCAACAATTTTTTCTTGTTGGTTTATGATGATATAATTAGTATTTAAATTAACTTGACCCGAAAAACCCAAAAATAATAATTAGTAGTATAATTTCGATAAACAAAGTTATTAGAATCAATTTTAGAAGAAAAAATAATAAGACAAAATAGATAGTAGTTAAAATTGTAAGTGGAAGAAAGAGAAGAAATAATAATAATAAAAGAATATAGAGATAGTTATGAGGAGTTCGATGTATGAGGTTTTTTAAAATGTGAGATAAAATTTAAAAAGTTGTGATTTTTTGTTAAATTATAGGGTTAAAGTTGATGGAGTGGATGAGAATGCTCTAAAACACGTAACTTGACTTTCAAGAGTTAAATTTCCCAAATCAATTCTCAGTTCGTTCCTTTAAAAATACTGATTTGAACGAAATCAAAATTGATTCGTACAAGCTGTTTGGAATTCAATTCAAAGGATTTCGTTTATTTCAGTCTTGTTTAATCGAATTAATTGATCGAATCATGGTTTGAAAAAATCTGATTCTATCTAGATTTGAGAAAAACTGTAATATGATGTTCTTAAACTGTTGTTCGAAATTGT
Source organism: Helianthus tuberosus (assembly GCA_030545235.1). Classification (NCBI taxonomy): domain Eukaryota; kingdom Viridiplantae; phylum Streptophyta; class Magnoliopsida; order Asterales; family Asteraceae; genus Helianthus; species Helianthus tuberosus. The sequence continues at coordinate 38,544,978 of CM060437.1, forward strand.
TCAAAACTTTGTTTATTTTCGGATCTGAAGTTTAACGTATTTCAAAAATTGATTTTGTTTTTTCACAAAAACGATTGAGTTCGAACAGGGGATAACGAGAACTGTGATTTCGATTTTGAACAAGGATTTTTATATTCGATTCTTTGCATACGTTAAAGGGATTTAGCTCACGGTTTATTTTTTCTAATTTTTTGAAGTTTCGCTGGAAAAACTATTTTTCCGATTGGGTTTTAAAAAAACAGTTATGGGCTTTAAAATGGCTGATCGTTTATGGTGAGGTTGGAAATCGCATTCAGGTCATCGATGAAGAATGGTAAGGGAATGCGGCTGGATTTAATGAAGGTGGTTGCAGGTGGTGGTTATGGTGGATATAGGTGGCAATGTAGTTGCAGGGTTTTGGGGGAGGTAAGGAAATAAAAAAGTGGGCCCCAAGTAATTTTTATATTAATTCTAATAGAGTAAACTGCCATTTTGGTCCATGTGGTTTGGCCAGGTTTGGCACTTTAGTCCAAATATAAAACTTTTTACATCCGGGTCCTTGTGGTTTTACTTTTATTGCCATTTTAGTCCAAAACTGAAATCAGGTAAGATTTTTTTTAAAAAGCCTGGTTTTTGTCCCTTTCCTCAGGGGTAATTTGGTCATTTCTTTTATTATTTTAATAAATGATTAATTAAAATAATTAAATTAATTAATTTCTTAACTTAAAAAAGAAGAGTGCAGCAGCTTATCATATCATCCCCAACCCAACATCATATTCTCCAACCCCTGCAACACCCCTCTCGCACCACCACACCCACCACCACCTGCCACCACCCTCTCGCACCAGCACCAGCACCTACCGCCGTCATTTATATTGTGAACAAAACCCCCTTTCACTTCCTTCGTTTCCAAATACTCAAAATCCTCTGGTTATGAAGACACCCGAACCCCTACCCAAATACTTCTCCAACCCCTACTCAAAATCATGAACAAAAACCCCTTTCACCCGAACCCGGATTGGTTATGAAGACACCCGAACCCAGTCGGGTCAAAATCAAAAACTCTATAAAACGAGGTGATGATAAAATCGGGCCTAAACAAACCTCATCGGTCAAGTTCAAGAGCTCTTAGACCTCTACGATTCTCCTCCGTCATCCGCCTGGAGCTCAGTTACCAGCGTGAAGATCAGAGGTGAAGCTCAGTTACCAGCGTGAATATCATAGCTCAGTTACCAGCGTGATGATAAAATCGGGCCTAAACAAACCTCATCGGAGGTGAAGATCAGCTAGGTTTTCCGGTGCTTAGTTACCAACCTGGAGCTCAGTTACCAGCGTTTTCCGGTGCGTTTTTGGTTCGGATCTGTGATTTTTGTAGGAGGCGCTGGGGAAGGGTTTGGGGGTGGTGCGATTTGTGGGGAGGGTGTTAATAATGGTGGAGGTGATCTCCGATGGTAGGGTTTGGGATTCGAACTTCGGAGGTGATGGTGGTGGCACCGGGTTGCTTTCAAGTGGTGTCTGTGGTGAGGAGGTAGTGGTGGCGGTGGTGAGAAGGGGGAGGAGGTGGCGGTGGTGGAGTTCATGGTGGCGGTGGTGTTAGAGAGAGAGAAGATAGAGAGAGACAAATGGGTGTTTAGATGATGGTTGCAGGGTTTGGATGAAATATGGGGAAGATGAACATCTGGGGAAATATGAAGATGCTTTTATGATGTCCAAATCTCAATATTTAGTTATAATAATTTTAAAATAACCAAAATACCCCTGAGTGTAAGGACAAAACAGTGGGTTTTAATTTGGGGATTCTGGTCAAATATCACTTTTAGACCAAAATGGCAACAAAATGCAAACCACGGGGACCCAAATGTAAAAAGTTTGAGATTTGGACTAATGTGGCAAAACTGGCCAAACCACAAGGACCAAAATGGCAGTTTACTCATTATAATATTAAGGGTAATTTGGTCATTTCACACAAACTTAACTGTAAAAACTAACCTCCATCCAGATGGGGGACTATCCGAGTAACAACCGTGTAAACTATAGGGAGCAAAAATGCTATTTTAAAAAGGTGGGGACTAAAGATGAAAAAATGGTAAACCACAGGGACCATCCGAGCAATTAACTCTAAAACAAAAAGAACAATAATATAAATAACTCCAGCCCCATTTCTTTCATCTCCAAGTCCACCTATTTCTTTCTTCATCTCCACCACACCACCTGCAACAATACCACCACAGTGTCGGCGGCCACTCCCTCATCATACAGAGGTATCCCACCGACAAGACACCACCACCGTATCCCCACTCATCTTCGTCTCTGTCCCGATGTTACAGATCTGGGATTTTCAGTGGCGAGATGGATTTACAGATCTGGGATGTTCGCGAATCGAAGGGTGAAAGCCATGGCGAATGAGGGGGTGAATTGTGTGTGGGGGATTTTAAGGGATTGCAGATGTTACAGATCATGTTCTTGTTCTTCATGTTCTAGATATGTTTATTTTTTTTTCTCTTTTTAGGTATTCTTTTCAATTATATACCTACGGTCCATTTCTTTGTTTCGTTTAGTTATTTTTTTCAATTATTTGCAAATTACTCAACCAAGTTTCATTTTTTTTATTTGGGGGGTGTTTGGGTTAGCTTATTTAAGTTAAAAAGGACCTTCCGTGTGAAGGACTTATTAACTTATGACTTTTTGAAAAAGGACTTTTTAAAAAAGTGTTTGGGTTAGCTTATGAGCCAATAAGTCAATAAGTAGTTTTTCTAAAAGGTGTTTGGTTTAACTTATTCATGTAAATTGACCAAAAAGAACATCCTTCAAAAAGTGTTTGATTTAGCTTATTTAACCGACGACTTTTTGGCGGTTTTCATCCATTTACTGAATGCCGATAAACATCAGTTAAATGCTAAACAATTGATATCAATATATGGCCACATATGGCATAGCAACTTAAAGCATAGGAAAAATTACATTTTTCGTCCTTAATGTTTGTAGCTAGTTGCAATGGATGACCTTTACCTTTAATAATTACAGTCACAGTCCTTTATTTTGAAAACCTGTTACATCTTTCGTCCTTTACCCCAAACCCAGTTAGAAAATTAAGTTAAGTTACATCACGTGCTGAGCACGTGAGGGCATTTATGTCCATTCACATAGCAACTACCCCCACCATATAAATACCACTCTTCTCCCCCAAATACCTATTTTAGGGTTTATCCAAACCTGCAGCAGATCATCACCTCTGTTGCCATTAATCAACAACTATACTGTGACAACCCTCAATATACATGTATTCCGTACAATTAATTAGTGATAATGAAAGTGCTTGATGACTGTGCTGAATCATTTAATTGCTCTCTGATTTCTGTGTTATACTTACATGTGCGTGTTAACATACTAGAAGTATACAGAAAAGTTACTGAATAGTCCGGTATATTTTCCTGAGTGTTAGGAATTAACCGTGTTACGAAAATATATTTAAAAGACACATTACGGTACAATTAAACGCTTTAACGGAACAGTATCCGACAGGATAACCGGACATTACCTGGAACACTAAATTTTTTTGTCATGGACATAGTTTTATTATTTTTGGCTAGTCATGGGTCCCGTATACCACAACACCCACTATTTTTCCCTACTAACTAGTATATGGAATTATATACTTGCTATCTAACTAATACTTGCCATTTAGTTACAAACTTTGCAAATAGACCCCCCCCCCCAACCGAAAATTGGTCCATGTGGACCCACCATATCATCCCTCCATACTTCCATATATTTGTTTAGATTTTAATTCAATTGTTTAATTGATTTCTTGCTTGTAGAAGTGAGTAAATCATACATAAGTATGGCTACCTCTTACACACATCATTCTCATCCTTACACACTCCATCTCACTACTCCTTTCTCTCTCATTCGGTTCCCCTATGACCGAAACCCATCACCACCACTTCATTCATCCATCTCTTCCATTAACAAGTGCATTCCAAGCTTTGAAGGTGAATCTATGGAGGTTGCCTCTTGAAGGGTTTCAAAGGAGCTTGTTTCAAGACTTTTCACCATCTTTTTCTTACCAACTTTGCACTAGATTCATCCCTAGCTATAAGCTAGTAGACGTGATTGACCGACCTTGACTGTTAGCTACTTTTGAGAGTCAAACCGAGCAACCGAGGTGAGTTCACACACTTTCTAAGGCATGGGATTCCCGGTGGGTTGGGAATGGGATTTGAATAACTACTCGTAATATCATTACTATTAAACTACTTTTCACCGTCCTCGGATTGAAGGGCACGTACGTAAAACCTATGTACACTCACACTCGCTACGGTCCTTGGATCAAGAAGGGCACGTACAAACATGACTAGTCGACACATGGGAAGCCCCCACTAATCTTCGCACACATGTTTGGGAAACCGCGATACGGCCACTAATCATCGCACACATGTTTTGGAAACCGCGGTCCGGCCACTAATCATCGCAAACATGTTTGGGAAACCGCGATACAGATAACTAAGATACTTGGTTTACGAAATGAACAAATGATTCATGAACACTATAACTAAACAACCAACTGTGAATTCACTCAACTTTGTTGTTGACTCGTTGTTACATGCCTTGCAGGTCGTTAGGTATCTATGGAGCTTGCATCGGAGTGGGAAGAGTCGTTGTGGGACATGGACAACTGTGTACCATGCTAAACATTTGAAATGTTTAAACTTATGATTTGGTTTTAAACTTTATGCTTCCGCTTGTAACTTAAACTATGTTTTGTTTAGACACCAATTGTATTGTGTTGGATTTTACAAACTACTTACATGCTTGTTCAATATGATTGGTGGCTTGATCCTGGTCACGTCACGCCTCCAAGCGGTGGTACTCCGCATGGTGGATTTTGGGGGTGTGACAGATTGGTATCAGAGCCATTGGTTATAGTGAACTTGGTTTTAATAAGGGAAAAACTTTTTGTTAAAACCAGACTATAACCTGTACAGTGTTTAACAATCCACAATGACGCTTCGCTCCACGTGCAAGACTCAACATTATAGGTAATATGGTTTATGTTTGTATTACCTACCTGCTAGTAGCACATTTGATCATAGTATGCATTAGCTAGTGTAATAACTGCTATTTGAACCTTGTGTGCTTACTCTCTTCTGTCATCCCACACTTACGCACCTTGCGACACCTTCTTACGTGTGTTCCTTCTATATGAAGATCATGAGTGAACGTCTCGACATGACCCAGGGTCAGCTGACGACCTTGATTAACGAACTGATTGCTGAAGCCTTAGCAACCCAAACAGGGAGTCAACCCATGCACCTTCAAACACGCATGGGCACCTTCAAGGCGTTCCTGGAATGCAAACCTCCCACTTTTGACGGCACTGAAGGGACAATCGGCCTTCTACACTGGATTCGAAGAATCGAATTTACATTTGAAGAAAGTGAAAGCCCTACCAACAAACGAGTGGAGTACGCTACTGGCATGTTGCAAGGGAAAGCGTATTCTTGGTGGAACGCACAGGTTCAGATGCTCGGGTTGGCAGACGCGAATGCCACCCTCTGGAGCGACTTCAAGGATTGGATTAAGGAAGAGTTCTGCCACCTGGACGACATACTGAAACTTGAGATAGAGTATTATGGTTTGAAGATGGAAGGATCAGAGATCAAGGCATACACAAAGAGGTCCAACAACTTGGCTGCCTTATGTCCTAACATGTCACAACCCATATCTAGGCGAATCAAGCTATACCTCAGAGGCTTAGTCCCGGAAATCCAAGGGTCTGTAAGTGCGGCAAACCTTCCCACAATCCAGCAAGTCATTCGTTTGGCACACCAGCTCACCGATCAGGCTGTGGAAGAGGGCAAGCTACCCAAGCGTATTAACGCTACTACTACTGATGCTCCCAGTAACAACAAGCGCAAGTGGGATGGAAATTCGGGCGAGGGTTCTACTCCAGTTCAGTCTCAGTCCCAGCAGCGAAAGACAGATGAACACAGGAACCCCAGTCAGCAGCCTTTTGGAATTCAAGGTCAGGGTAGATACAGGGGAAATCACCCAAAGTGCAATCGATGTAGTTTGCACCACAGCAGGCCGTGCAACAAGGGTCGTTGTCAGAGATGTAGCAAGTTGGGACATGAAGCCAAAGATTGCCAAAGCTTACGTCCTGCGAAGCAGAACCGACAACAACGGCCACAAACTCCCCAAAACCAACAGCAACACCAGCAAGGTAATAAGGGATGCTTCCAGTGCGGTGGTGAGGGTCACTTCAAGAGGCACTGTCCTTAGCTGAATCAGAATCAGAACAACAACCAAGGAAATGAGAACAACAATGGAGGCAAAAACGGGGGTAACAATAACGACAAAGGTCGCACCTTCATGATTGGTCAGGCTGACGCAAAGAACGATCCCAACGTTGTGATGGGTAAGTTTCTTCTAGATGATTTCTTTGTTACTGTTTTATTCGATTCAGGTGCCGATACTAGTTATGTGTCCTTAAAAGTTAGTCAATGCTTAAGCGCACCCCAACACTTTTGACCGCCAAACACACGGTAGAGCTAGCAAACGGTAAAAGTCTCGAGGCCACACATATAGTTAAGGGTTGTAACCTCGTTTTAGCTGGTCAGACTTTCTCTATCGATCTCATCCCTATCACACTTGGTAGTATCGACGTCGTTATTGGGATGGATTGGCTATCTCATCATCAAGCGGAGATTGTTTGCAAGGAGAAAATCGTCCGCATTCCTCGTTCTGGTGAAGAACCTCTGGTGATTCAGGGCGATAAGAGTGGTGCTGTTGTAGGCATTATCTCTTTCCTTAAAGGCCCAGAAGTGTTTGCATAAGGGCCACACTGCCATTCTAGCACTCGTTACTGACACATCAACGGAAGAGAAGAAAATTTAAGACATTCCTATAGTGCGCGATTTTCCTGAGGTATATCCTGAGGAATTACCTGGTCTTCCGCCTCATCGACGAGTCGAATTCTAAATCAAGCTAGCTCCTGGAGCAGCGCCCATAGCTCAAGCACCTCATCGCTTAGCCCCAACCGAACTGGAAGAACTGTCCAAGCAATTACAAGAACTTTGGAAAAAGGTTTTATTCATCCTAGCTCCTCGCCCTGGGGAGCTTCAGTGTTATTCGTAAGGAAGAAAGACGGTACCTTCAGAATGTGCATCGACTACCGTGAACTCAATAAGGTGACCGTAAAGAATCATTATCCTCTCCCGTGCATTGATGACTTATTCGACCAGTTGCAAGGGTCGAGCTATTACTCCAAGATTGATTTGAGATCGGGATACTATCAGCTGAGAGTCCGAGAGGAAGACGTCTCCAAAACAGCATTCAGAACTCGCTACAGCCATTACGAGTTTCTGGTCATGCCTTTCGGGTTGACTAATGCACCAGCGGTTTTCATGGATCTCATGAACCGAGTATGCATACCTTACCTGGATAAGCTCCTTATTGTGTTCATCGATGATATCCTGATCTATTCTAAGAGTCAGGAGGAACACGAGCAGCATCTACGACTTATGCTGGAACTTCTTCGAAAAGAGCAGTTGTATGCCAAGTTTTCGAAAAGAGCAGTTGTATGCCAAGTTTTCGAAATGTGACATCTGGCTTCGCGAAGTCCACTTTCTAGGCCATGTGGTAAACAAGGATGGAATTCATGTGGATCCATCCAAGGTTGATTCGATCAGGAACTGGCCTGCACCTCGTACACCAACAGAAATCCACCAATTCTTGGGTTTGGCAGGATACTACAGAAGGTTTATCAAGGATTTCTCAAGGATTGCGCAACCTCTCACTTCACTGACTCAGAAGGGTGTCACCTATCGTTGGGGTGATGCACAGGAGTCTGCATTTCAGCACTCGGAATATAGACTTTGTAGCGCGCCTATTCTCTCATTGCCTGAAGGCACATATGATTTTGTGGTTTATTGCGACGCATCCATACAAGGACTGGGTTGCGTATTGATGCAACGTGACAAGGTCATTGCCTACGCATCGCGCCAACTTAAGGTTCACGAAAGGAACTACACTACGCACGACTTGGAACTGGGAGCAGTTGTTTTCGTGCTTAAGATATGGAGACATTACCTGTACGGTACCAAGTGCACCGTTTACACCGATCACAGGAGTCTCGAGCATATCTTCAAGCAAAAGGAGTTAAACATGCGACAACGCCGATGGGTCGAGCTCTTAAATGATTACGAATGCGCGATCAAGTACCATCCAGGCAAGGCCAATGTTGTGGCCAACGCCCTCAGTCGAAAGGATACTATACCTAAGCGTGTACGTGCGTTACAGCTTACCATCCAATCTAGTCTTCCTGCTCAGATTCGCGATGCTCAGGTTGAAGCATTGAAAGCAGAGAACATCAGAGCTGAATCCTTACGAGGATCGAGGCAGCGCCTGGAACAAAAGGAAGACGGTGCCTACTATGTTAACGGACGCATCTGGGTTCCACTGTATGGAGACCTACGCGAGCTTGTAATGGATTAAGCACATAAGTCTCGTTATTCGGTACATCCTGGTTCGGATAAAATGTACCACGACCTCAAGACTACGTATTGGTGGCCTGGCATGAAAGCCCACATAGCAACCTACGTCAGTAAGTGCTTGACTTGTGTGAGAGTCAAGTCTGAATATCAGAAACCATTAGGCTTACTGCAACAACCGGAGATCCCGAAATGGAAATGGGAGCAAATTTCCATGGATTTCGTTACCGGCCTGCCTACATCTCAACGCAGAAACGACACCATTTGGGTGATCGTAGATCGACTGACCAAGTCTGCACATTTTCTGGCTATCAAAGAAACGGATAAGTTTTCTACTCTTGCAGACATTTACCTAAAGGAAGTGGTATCAAGGCACGGAGTGCCAACCTACATCATTTCTGATCGTGACGCGCGTTTTACTTCTGAACTGTGGCAAGCCATGCACAAGTCCTTTGGCTCACGTCTAGATATGAGCACCGCTTATCACCCACCTACAGATGGGCAATCGAAACGCACCATCCAAACCCTCGAAGACATGCTTAGGGCATGTGTAATCGATTTTGGTAATGGCTGGGAAAAGCACCTCCCGCTAGTGGAGTTTTCATATAACAGCAGCTACCACACCAGCATCCAAACCGCTCCGTTTGAGGCATTGTACGGATGTAAATGCCGATCACCTCTCTGTTGGGCAGAAGTCGGTGACAGTCAAATCACTGGCCCAGAACTTGTGGTAGATACCACCGAGAGAATTGCTCAGATACGACAGCGAATGGCGGCAGCTCGTGACCGTCAGAAAAGCTATGCTGATAAGGGAAGAAAGCCACTCGAGTTCCAGGTTGGGGATCGGGTGCTACTCAAAGTCTCACCTTGGAAAGGTGTAGTCCGCTTTGGCAAACGAGGCAAACTCAATCCGCGATATGTCGGACCGTTCGAGATCATTAAGAAAATTGGCAAAGTCGCCTATAGGATGAATCTACCTGAAGAACTCAGTGGAGTTCACAACGTATTCCATGTGTCGAATCTGAAAAAGTGTCTGTCAGATGAGACCCTCATAGTTCCTCTCAAAGAACTCACAATCGACGACCAACTGCGATTCGTCGAGGAACCAGTAGAGATTACGGATCGAGATGTTAAGATCCTCAAGCGTACCAGGATACCTCTGGCCCGAGTTCGTTGGAATGCTCGTCGTGGCCCAGAGTATACCTGGGAACGAGAAGACCAAATGAAACTCAAGTACCCCCAGCTGTTTAAGAAAAACGCAACCACTACTGAGGCTGAAGCTACTTCAGAATTTCGGGACGAAATTCCAAATCAACGGGGGGATGATGTGACACCCCAGGAAAATCAGAAAAACAACGCAACTTAACTAGCTTCCTCAGTAACCACTCGCTAAATTTCGGGACGAAATTCTCTTAACAGGGGGAGAATGTGACAACCCTCAATTTACATGTATTCCGTACAATTAATTAGTGATAATGAAAGTGCTTGATGACTGTGCTGAATCATTTAATTGCTCTCTGATTTCTGTGTTATACTTACATGTGCGTGTTAACATACTAGAAGTATACAGAAAAGTTACTGAATAGTCCGGTATATTTTCCTGAGTGTTAGGAATTAACCGTGTTACGAAAATATATTTAAAAAACACATTACGGTACAATTAAACGCTTTAACGGAACAGTATCCGACAGGATAACCGGACATTACCTGGAACACTAATTTTTTTTGTCATGGACATAGTTTTATTATTTTTGGCTAGTCATGGGTCCCGTATACCACAACACCCACTATTTTTCCCTACTAACTAGTATATGGAATTATATACTTGCTATCTAACTAATACTTGCCATTTAGTTACAAACTTTGCAAATAGACCCCCCCCCCCCCCCAACCGAAAATTGGTCCATGTGGACCCACCATATCATCCCTCCATACTTCCATATATTTGTTTAGATTTTAATTCAATTGTTTAATTGATTTCTTGCTTGTAGAAGTGAGTAAATCATACATAAGTATGGCTACCTCTTACACACATCATTCTCATCCTTACACACTCCATCTCACTACTCCTTTCTCTCTCATTCGTTTCCCCTATGACCGAAACCCATCACCACCACTTCATTCATCCATCTCTTCCATTAACAAGTGCATTCCAAGCTTTGAAGGTGAATCTATGGAGGTTGCCTCTTGAAGGGTTTCAAAGGAGCTTGTTTCAAGACTTTTCACCATCTTTTTCTTACCAACTTTGCACTAGATTCATCCCTAGCTATAAGCTAGTAGACGTGATTGACCGACCTTGACTGTTAGCTACTTTTGAGAGTCAAACCGAGCAACCGAGGTGAGTTCACACACTTTCTAAGGCATGGGATTCCCGGTGGGTTGGGAATGGGATTTGAATAACTACTCGTAATATCATTACTATTAAACTACTTTTCACCGTCCTCGGATTGAAGGGCACGTACGTAAAACCTATGTACACTCACACTCGCTACGGTCCTTGGATCAAGAAGGGCACGTACAAACACGACTAGTCGACACATGGGAAGCCCCCACTAATCTTCGCACACATGTTTGGGAAACCGCGATACGGCCACTAATCATCGCACACATGTTTTGGAAACCGCGGTCCGGCCACTAATCATCGCAAACATGTTTGGGAAACCGCGATACAGATAACTAAGATACTTGGTTTACGAAATGAACAAATGATTCATGAACACTATAACTAAACAACCAACTGTGAATTCACTCAACTTTGTTGTTGACTCGTTGTTACATGCCTTGCAGGTCGTTAGGTATCTATGGAGCTTGCATCGGAGTGGGAAGAGTCGTTGTGGGACATGGACAACTGTGTACCATGCTAAACATTTGAAACGTTTAAACTTATGATTTGGTTTTAAACTTTATGCTTCCGCTTGTAACTTAAACTATGTTTTGTTTAGACACCAATTGTATTGTGTTGGATTTTACAAACTACTTACATGCTTGTTCAATATGATTGGTGGCTTGATCCTGGTCACGTCACGCCTCTAAGCGGTGGTACTCCGCATGGTGGATTTTGGGGGTGTGACATATACTATCTCCAAAATTTTGGAGGTGAAGATGGAGGACAGGATGTGAATGCTCTCATATGTTACACTCTTTCTCTCTCTCTCTAGATACGCATCTATATCTATACATCTGAATCTATCTAGGCGATGAAGATCTTGTATCTATATCTATACATATGAACCTCTCTGGTGTAGTTACAGGAAGTTCCAATCTCCTCTCATTGGCCGGAGATCGGAGGCGGTGGTGATGGATGAATAGATCTGATGGCGGCGACGGGGTGTCTGGAAGACAGGGGTGGTGGTGATGGATGAATAGATCTGATGGAGGCGGTGGTGATGGATGAACAGATCGGAGACGTGGTGAGCTAGTTGTAGTGTCCGACAATGGTGGGGTGGTGGGGTGGGATTTCATGTTTATGGTGGTGGATCTGAATCGGAAGACATGGGTAGTGGAGAAAGATTTGAGTTATTGGATTCAAGATTTTTTGTAAGTTAGAACAAATAATGGCTTGTTAATTTTGTGAATCTACAGGGACATGATATTCTCATGGCTACTATGCTTAATGGAGCTGCAATTATGGATGGAGCATTACTTCTCATAGCCGCAAACGAAAGCTGTCCCCAACTTCAAACTTCTGAACACTTGGCTGCTGTGGAAATTATGAGGCTCCAACATATCATAATCCTTCAAAATAAGGTTGATCTAATTCAAGAAAATGTAGCCATTAATCAGCATGAGGCAATTCAGAAATTCATTCAGGTTATCTGCCATTTCTTTTTCCCACTTTTTCTTGATTACTGTGAAACTTTTATTAACCTCTATTTGTCATCTAGGGAATGGTTGCTGATGGTGCACCAGTCATTGTCACACCCCGATTTCCACGTGTCACCGGTGGGCCCGGTAGGGAGTATCGTGACGTGGTTGGCAACATAATAGTCAAACAACACAATATTTAATATGCACAGCGGAAGCAATTTAAAATATATAATATAACCGAATTTAATATTGTAATATCAAATGTCACAATATTCGGAAGTTTATCCACAGACGGATCGACAATAAAAATGGAAACAATAGTTCAACAGACTTTAGGCATCTTAAGCTTGCGAGACTTCTACTGATGCTAAGGAGAAATTGATGCGCGTTTAAGTGTCGTATATATTAGGTGTATATTTTAAGCCCTTTTTAACACTTATTTTAGCCAAGTTTTAAATTTATAAAACACGATATTTCACTAACACTAAACACACATATGGGCAAGTGCACCCATCGTTGAGTGTAGTATAGCGTTGGTAAGATACCGAGGTCGTCCAAGGACACAAGAGCTTTTAGTACCGGTTTATCCTCAACGTCTAACCAAAATAAAAAGTTTAGAAAAATGTTTTAAACTAAGAAAATTAAAAACTAACTAAAATGCTGAAAATAAAATAAAAGAAAAACAGATAGACAAGATGAATCACTTGGTTCCGACTCGTATCTAGTATAACCTTTGATTATTTCCGCACTTTTGCACATAATTAAGAGATTATCTTAGTTATTGTAGTAGGCCCCTCTTTTGAAGGTGACGTTACCCTCACCCCAGTAGTTTGAGTCAGCAGGGATACAATCCTAAAAGGGTGGATTATTGGAAGATAATGAATTAAGTTATTAATGCAGTATTGTGGTAGGCCCCGCTTTTGGCGGTGACGTTACCCTCGGCTAAGTAGTCTGAGTCAGCAGGGATACAGTCCTAAATAGCCGGGTTATAGTATTAATAGTAGTTAACTTATGAGGGGATCAAAGAGTTTGGACCCCCGCCATCCAATACCGTGAAGTATTGAAGGAGGTCCTACTAAATTTGACCCAGGTCCATTGCAGGACCTCTAAACGCTGAACAATGGCAAGACCTTTACCAAACCGTTCCCTTAACCCCCTACCAGGTAGCCAACATACCTCCATATAGACCGTGGAGATATGAATGATGAAAATCCTTTATTTTATATAGACAGTAAAATAATGCCAAGACACCACGGACAAACGATAAGGAAAGATCACCTTCAACATAAGTAACTAGTTATTAAAGTCATTAATACAAAACCAAATAAAAAGTGCAAAAGATTAGAAATAAAAAGTATTATACTAGACACTTTGTCTTCGCCAAGTGATGTAAGAGACTTAGGCAAACATGGCCTTGATTGTCAAGAACTCTTACGATCAATCTTGGATCCCGAGACGACTCACACACTCTACGATGGACAATGGATGATGGTGGTGGATGATGGTGTTGTGATGGTGGTGGGTGGTGGATGAAGTGTGAGAGAGGTGGTGTGCCAAGGGATGAGATGAAATGAATCCAAGCACTCCTATTTATAGGCTGAACAGAGAGCTGGACACGGCCCCGTGTCCGCTGGGCACGGCCCCGTGTCCGTCTGACAATCTCTCTCCTCATTAATTGTAATTCGTAATTACAATAAATGCGCCTGTTGTACTTTCGACACGCCCCCGTGTCCGCTGAGCACGGCCCCGTGATGGGCAATAGAAGCTTCTATAGATTTGTCTTTTATGCTGCTTCTTGGGCACGGCCCCGTGCTGGCTGAGCACGGGGCGTGTTCAGTCTTCTGATTTCTCTACTTTGCTTTGGAAGGTGCCGTTGAGGGTTCGGCCAGTCCACTAATATTCCTTTTCTTGTATTTATGTTGGATTTTGCTGTCTTTTTGCTTCTTTTGCGTTTTTGAGCTCATTTAATCCTGAAAATACAAAAGGAAGACAAAAACACTCTTTTTCCAATATTAGTACTTAAAAAGGGTTAGTTTTATGCCTCAATTGATGTAATTTATATGTTGCATTTTACATACATCAGAAATCCCAGCCAATTTCGCTTAGTACCTGCATTTAGTCTTTTTGGGAAAATACGTCAATTTACACTGGTAAATACAATCAACTGACTCATTTTGGAAAATGATTGAAAATTGGTTTGGATGCACGTGGCATAAACATTTTATTTAACTTGGGAGAATTATTTAAATATATAATCTTGTGAACGAATTACATGTTCCTTGTGCGTTCAGTAGCCCGGATCTTGTCCGGGTTAAAGATCAATAGACACACCACATTATTCTTTTGTGCACTGACGGGTGTACGCCTACACCCCGCGCTAAGTCGTGGCCATTTAGTAAAATGATGCCAAGGATATCCGGGACATGGTCATTAACCCCCCAAAGGCTTTAAGTAACAAGACTGTTTAAACGAGCCGATCAAATTATTCAATTAACCACCCAACGATGGAATATTTGATGCCCGATCAAGAGGTATTATTCTATATACCGTAACCCAAGCCCGTATAGGGAAAATAAGTTAAAAGTATTTACCTGAACAATGTATAAATCACAATAAGCAAACGCAAGTAGCTTTTACTGGTACTCCTAATCTGGAACAAAGGTTTATAATAACCTATTAGAATCCTAACGGGTCTTTAATTAAGCTTAAGCTTAGACCGGCTAGTTTCAAAGATACGGTTCGTACGCACGATTAAGCGAAGACCGGATAGAATGTGATTTAGACCCGACAAGTTCAGAGACTTGCTTAATATGGGTATTTCATACACATTCTGGATTTTGAGATAAAACCGTTAAGGTTTGACCCGTTTAGGCTAGTTTATGTAAACTAGTTACATAAACCGAACCGAACGCGTAATAAGCGTAACGGGTATACTTATGAGTCATTTACAGGTTTCCTAAATTAATATGCTTCATATATGTTGTGACATCAGTAATATGTCTTTTATTATGCACGAAACGAATTTAAACACAAACTATGCCCCGTAGGGGTAGTTTGGTCATTTAAAAGGGTATAAAAGAGTTTAAGTATTTACCTGAGTTACCGGTCTGATGTAATCAGCAAAAATACTTATTTTACTAAGTTATAACAGTAGGATAAAGTATATATGTGAAATTTACCAATTATAACCAAACTATGCCCCGTAGGGGTATTTTGGTAATTTCACATAAGCCGAAAAGCTCAAAACTGAAGTCTGAGTTAAACAACTTTTGCTTACTGTTAAAACATTATAATTTGCCTCAAATATCAGTAGGTATCAACCCTTGTATGTTTAAAATAATTCTAGTACATACTATGCGTTAAAAACGCTTAAAAAGGCGATTAGAAGCCATTTCCGGGTTTGATACATGAAGTTGATATTTTTACTATTCCAGAAGGCTTAAAATGATTTATTTATCATATGTGATCAGTAGCAAAAGGTTTGGAGTCATTTAGATGTATAAAACTCATTTTATAGCCCGTAAGGGCAAAACCGGCAATTACCGGATTAAGCCTACGACTATAAGTTATGCTCAGCCTAAAATTAATTAAAAATCTTTAAAAATCTCAAAATAATATATTACATCAGTGGGTAAAGAGATTGATATCAAAAAGTATGTTTAAGTAGGCTATACGCTAAATACGCCGTTTAATTAACATAAAGCTTTAATTTTACGCTAACGAGCATAACTCTTATCCTACACCTCAAACTGATGTCAAATTTTGTATGCAAGTTTATATATCAATAATTAAGGTTTCTACTCTTTTACATTTCCAAAAATAACGTTTTAAGGTGAAAAGGGCATAATGGTCAACATATGAGCAATTAACGGAATCATGCATATTAATTGGATAACTAATGATCCGAGGTGTATAATCACAGAGGGTTATACTAGCATGTAACCTGGTCCAAATAAAGCTCTAAGGCATTTCTAAAACATACCATAACGGGTCAGAACTGAAAGTCAAAGTATAAGTCAAACTATGCGACTTTCGGTTCCGAACCGGGTCTAAACAGGAAATTGTCGGGTTGAACATGTTTAGACATGTCCTTACACTAATTACCAAGTTATATTAATGATCAAACAGGTTGTATGTGTTCTACATTGCTAATTATGCATAAATTGTAATTTACACATTCTGTTGACTTTTTAAATACAAGTTTGACCCGACATTTGACCTAGTTAGAGTGGGAATCAGGGGGAACCCTTTTGAGGGTTTATTACCCACATAATTACCAACTTATAACTACTTTTGATTCGACTAATCACTGGACATTAGTGATTAATCTTAAAGTCAACCGTTAATTACGACGGTTTGACTTTTAAGCTAAAACTAAGCTAAAACTTAATTAAGAAGGGTCAAGCAAACTTACAAGAGTCCTATGAACGACCAGAGATCACTTGAGTCTGCTTTGAAGCTCCAAGAATGATCAGAAGTGCAAGAGAAAGTGTGAAGAACAATGGTTGCACATCATGGCCTTTTATAGTGGTTTAATCACCACAATTTGTTGACAAGCAAGTCTAGCACTGACCACAAATCATTAACATGTGTCCCTAAGTGCCTAGGACTGTTTAGGGGTCGCCCATGTTGCAATAATATCTGATAAGGGTCGGTTCTGCGCGTTTACAGGCTGCTGCCTGATGTTGCTGTTACTGTACGTCTGACGCGGCCCGCGTAAAGGTAGGTTAACCTTTACGCGGCCCGCCTTAACCCCGAAACCAGATTTTTCATTTTCCATTTTCCACACCTTGTCCCTTGGCTCTTCGAAAGGTCAACCAAGCTTATATTTTGCAATTTGACCCGTTATTATTTACCTACAAGGGCTTTAGGACTTATACCCACTTTGCCAAGTCCCTGGACACTTCCGGTTAACCCGAAAAGTCATAACTTTCAATGTTAACGCTTTAACCCCTCGTACACGAATTTGATCATAACTTTCTCATACGATAACGAAACTTTATGAAATTTATATCGCGCATTCTAGTGAGTATAATTAACAGTTACAAAGCTTCGGGTTTGTCAAAAGGTCACTCAGAGGTATAACTTAAACATGTTGACACATTTAACCCCTGTAGTTTGTAATCTCCCACTTTTAGCTTCGCATTATCCATGATTTATTCGTTTGATGCTATAAACATCATGTAGGGTTAATGTACGATATATTTATTCACTGTTGACATTTAGAACTCGTATTTTCATATACTTTTCAAGTTTGTCAACTTTAGTCCCTTTATAACATTCTTTCACACGTTCAAACATATTACACGTGTCAACACATTATAGGACGTGAATTTTCGAGGTGTTACAGTCATCCCAGTGTTTGCTCAGCTTAGGTATAATATTGATGTTGTTTGCGAATACATAATCAAGCGGATTCCCATTCCATAGAGAAACTTCATATCACCTCCAAACATGATTGTAATCCGTTCTTTTGACGTTAACAAACCTGGATCTGAGGTTGACGAGATCAGAGGTGGTGTTGCTGGTGGAAGTATTCTCAGAGGTGGATCTGAATCGGAAGACAGGGGTGGTGGAGAAAGATTTGAGTTATTGGATTCAAGCTTTTTTGTAAGTTAGAACAAATAATGGCTTGTTAATTTTGTGAATCTAAACAGGAGTTATTTCTTTGATCAGATTATTGCAATTATTTTTTGTTTGAATCTATCAGTGATTGTTTGGCGGTGGGGGAGTGACAGTCGGTGATGGCTGGATTTGGAGGATGGGGTTATTGGGATTGACCAGAGATGTCTGTGTTGTTTGTTTTGAGAGAGAGAGAGTGTTTAAAATGAGAGAGAGAGAGAGAGAGAGAGAGTGAAAGAGAAAAAAAGGTATTTATATTTGATTTTATTTTTTTATTTATACTATAAATAATTAAGTAGAAAGACTAAACTGCCCTTAAGTAAATAAATTTAACTGAAAATTTTAACAAAGTTAGTGCTAAAGGACGAAAGATGTAACAAGTTTTCAAAATAAAGGACTGTGGCTGTAATTATTAAAGGTAAATGTCATCCATTGCAACTAGCTACAAACATAAAGGACGAAAAGTGTAATTTTTCCTAAAGCATATATGCTAAACAAATTAGACATCAAATCTGAAGAATAGGAGGCACATAAATAATCTACAAGATCATCATTCCCTCAAATTAGATATTCCATCGTTTTTTAGAACAGGAAAGGATATTATGGAGGTTTCATGACTGGTAAATAACAACTCAATGTGCTTTCATTTAGATTGTAATAAACTTAAATTTCCGTACGACTCAATGCACAGTATTAACCAGAAAACTTAATTTTCCTACTTAATAAATCAAATAACCCTAGAATTTTAACCTTTGTAACATTTACAGAATCAAATCATCTGATAAAATAACACCCATCTCATAATCCACATAAAATTAAACAAATAAACAAACACTCTAAACCTAATAAACTTAAATTCCTGTATGTCTCAATACACAATAGCAACCAGAAAACTTAAATTTCCTACTTCACAAAATCAATCAACCTTATAATTTCAATCTCTGCAACATTTACATAACTAAATCACAATCAATCAAATCAAAAGCACCTTTAGATTGTAAATGCGACCTGTTGGAGTGTGGAAGAAGGGCCGCCGTGGAAGAAGAAGGACCTGATGTCGTTGTTGGAATGTGGAAGAAGAAGGACCTGATGTCGCTGGTAAGCTGCTGTGTCGCTTGCTTGATGAACAGACGTCTCTGGTAGTTGTGGAGGGGTTTAATGGGGATTTTGTTCATAAAAGGACTTTTAGGGTTTGAGAAGTGAGAAATCATGACTTCTCAAAAAGCCCCTTATCAAGAGCAAACTAAAAGGAATTTTAAAAGTCCTTTTCATTTTGCCAAACACTATTTTAACAACTTATTAACTTATAAAAGTCAATAAGTTAAAAGTTGGGGGAAAATAAGGAATGCCAAACACCACCTTGGTTCATAAATGATCTGGTTGAATAGGTTGAATGGTTGATGATGGTGGTTGTGATAGGGAATTAAAGAGTAAAACATGTTTATTTTAAGTTTTGGTTCAAAAGTTTAAGTTAATTACACAAATAGTCCCTAAGATGGTAAAAAGACAAATTTACCCTCATATGCAATGCACATGACTGGATCTAACTGAAAAAATTAATAAGGTTAGGGCCAAAGAACCTAGGGTGTAAGAGCATTCACATCCATCCCACTATATTTTCACCCTAAATTACACTAAAAAACACTACATTTTCTCTCTTCTTTTCAATTAAATAATATTTTTTATACCTTTATCATTATCTTTTCTCTCTCCTCCACCCACAACCACTTTCAAAATATATTAAAAAATTATAGGAGGTGAACAGTGTCCCCCCAAATATACAGATGAACAGTAACATTTTCTCTCTCCTCCACTCACAACCACTTTTTAAACTTTTTATATTTTAAAAACACCACACTGAGAATATGATGCCTTGGATGTGAATGCTCTAATGCTTTTAACAAAAAAAGGACTGTGACTGTAATTATTAAAGTTAAAGGGTATCCATTGCAATCTGATACAAACATAAAATAAAGGACGAAAAGTGTAATTTACCCTTATTATTTTTTTCTCTTTCCTACGCACTCATAATGATAATATAAAGGGTTGATATGAGATCTAGATATAGAGGTTGTACTTTGTTTTCTCTATTTCTTTCTTTATATTATATAGAATATATGAATAAAAAGTCTCCAATATGAATCCTCTATCAATGCGTCTAAATATTGATAGTTGGGTATGGATTCAGGGTTTTAAGACTATTCAAGAATGATAAGGGCTCAAGAATCGTTGTATTTCAGTTTTGGATTTTTTCTAGGTTGCTTGTGACAATTTGGCTAGGAGAGGTTATTGATATGGATTTTTTTTGGTCACGACTGTTTGGATTTCAAGGTTTTAAGACTGCTTGTATAAGATAAGACCTCAAGAATCGTCTTTGGATTCTAGAATCTTCCAGGCTGCTCGTGTAGGACTAATTCTCCACGGTTAAATATAGAAGTTTGCAAATAAATATGGTCAAAAGATGGTACATAAAGATCTAGAACTAGAATGTAGTATAAAAGTATGAATACTTTTATATATCCTTACATAATTACCTTATTATTAGTGCTGGTTTTTAACTTCATGTACTGATACCGAACAGGACCGTACCGGTATTTTCGATACCAGTACTGGTTCGATACCGGTTGACACCAAACTTATCCCAACCCCCTGATATTAAAAAGAGGATTAAAGTTAAAAAGTTAATATTATTCATTTCAATTCGTTTATTAATATATAGTAATATTAAAATAATAAAAGTATAAAAAACTATATATTATTATAATATTAAAATTACTATTCATTTCAATTCATTTATTAATATATAGTAAATATATAGTAAATAAATAAAATAGATTTATAGAATAAGCAACCTTATTGTTGCTCCAAGGTTCGCCCTTTAAAATTATGATCAAACTAGACCACATAATTTGAATTTGCGACTTTAAAATTATGATCAAACTAGACCACATAATTTGAATTTGTGACTAAAGGAGACGAGGCAGTAGTTAGAAGAGACGTGACTTGACAAGTGACTCTGAAGGGGTATGGTCCCAAAAAGCCGCGCAAACCTTTCTCCAGGTCACGCGCAGGATCATACTCCTTAATCAGCAAGATGTTCAATCCCAACCTCGCGCGGGTTACTCCAGCAATGACTGACCTCGCGCGAGGTCTGAACAAGAAAGAGAATTAATCTCAACACTTAGCTTTCTGGATGAGTCTTCAGCACCTATAATCCTGCGCGAGCTAGTTACGTGCTCAGCAGGGGTCGCGCAGGACCTGTAGCGCATGACCACTTCAGAAGGTACAAAGGGTACAAGTGGCAGATGAAAAGAGCCAATCCACATCCTCCAGGCTCTGCTCAATCGTGCTCCACGATCGTCTGACATGCAGGAGACAAAAAGTACTTAAGGACGCTCACGTGACACCAATCACAGGGCAGAGACACCTGCCACACGATCCCCACTTACCTGCCGATGGCAGATGGACAACAAGGCCGACAACAGCGACACGTGGCTCCATTCACGGTGCGCCAGCACCGGAGAACTCCTAGAAGCCACTAACGGTCGACACCAGTGAGACAAGGAGCATATCCGCTATGTTGTCGCCTTCCGGCTCAAGGCCCATTAGCCCACATCCTCTACACCCCTCCGGCTATAAATAGAGACCTTAGCTCACAGGTTAAACATTCCATTCCCTCTACTCTTACTCTTAATACTTAATTATCTCCTCAAAGCAGTCGCTTATTCTCACGCCGGAGTCTGGTTAAGAGGGAAACCCCCATATTCACCTCTTAACGAGCTAACGGTGTTCTGTTTTGCAGGATTAACGGTTCATTAAGGAGCTCAGAAACCCAAAGAAGATTAACCTTTATGGTAGAAACATAAACCAAACTGATTAACACCCAAATTAGTTACGTGTTTCTTCAGACTCCTTACTAGAGAATTGGGTATTTGCAACTGCATTTTCAGTCGCAAATAGCCTTTTGCAAAACCTTTTTGTGTGTAATTCCATTTTGCGACCGGGGTAATACAAGAAAGCAATAAACAATCACACAAACACAATATTTAATGTGGCACAATTAATCAATGTGATCAACATACTCTTCTGATTCGACTACCCCTAAAGTGTTACTGTAATCGAATCTTTTTTAACCAAACAACATAGCAAACGTTTGGCCGTACCCTCTAAAAACATTTTAGAAAATACAACAAGGACTTATTATATAATTCAAAACCAAAATAAAACATGTCACAATGACCCACTCATGAAACATGTGTTGTAGAACTTATTTGCCTTTACTTAGGCCACTCGGGGCGGTAACGTGATGAACGACCATCACGCGTTGATCAGCCACGGAACACCGCCGCCACCTCAAGTTCCACGCGTTATAAACAAAACGCGTTACACCCACAACGCGTTAAAGTTTTGAAAAATCCGACCGTTTGATATATCCGACCGTTTTAAAACGGTTCAATCCAAAAAAAAAAAAAAATATCCATTTTATCTATAAATATATCTACACTTTAACCATTTTTCACACACCAAACTATATCTTTTTAAACCCATTTCACAAATTTTATATCTTTCTCAAATGGAATTCCCTACCGATTCGACGTTTCCGATGTCTAGCGACAGCGATACCGAGTCGTCTTCCGACAACGAGACCCTAAAGTATTTTGTGTCGGTGTATAACGAGCTTGATGCCGAGTCCTCCCGCCCAAAGAAGAAGATGGTCGACCGTGATCGTATACGTGCCAAAGAAGTTTTGATGAACGATTATTTTGTGGAAAACCCGCTATACAATGCCGAAACGTTTAGAGATCGGTTTCGTTTACCCAAAGAATTATTTTTAAAGATTGTTGGAGACATCAAAGCAAGCGAGGAATGGTTTCAAGAAGGTTACGATGCGAGGGGCAAACCAAGTTTCACGACGATACAAAAATGCACGTCCGCCATTCGCCAACTAGCGACAGGTAACCCACCCGATCAATATGATGAATACCTAGCTATGTCTGAAAGAACTTCACGTGAATGTTTGCAATTTTTTTGCAACGCGGTCATTAAGTTGTATACTAACGAGTTTTTACGTAAACCGACGAGCCACGACATCTCACGTATTTACGCCGCACACGAGGCTAGATGGCATTTTCCCGGGATGCTCGGTAGCATCGATTGTACACATATCGAGTGGAAAAATTGTCCAAGAGAGTTGCGAGGGGCGTATGTGAGGGGAGACATCAAAAAACCAACCATCATACTAGAAGCGGTGGCGTCGAATGATTTATGGATTTGGCATTCGTATTTCGGTGTTCCAGGTTCAAACAACGACATCAATGTGTTGCACACGTCGTCGTTGTTCCAAAGCGTAACGGATGGTACCGCACCTTCCTCTCCTTTCTATGTTAACGGTCGACATTACAGACGAGGCTTTTATCTTGTGGATGGTATCTACCCGTCTTGGTCTGTTTTTGTGAAAGCTCCCTCATTTCCTGTCGAGGCTAAAGAAAAGGCGTTCAAAAAATTGCAAGAATCGGCAAGAAAAGATGTTGAGAGGGCATTTGGTGTTTTAAAGGGTAGATGGGGTATACTACACCGACCGGTTCGTGCGATGACCAAGAAATCAATTCATAGCATAGTGTATGCATGTATCATATTGCACAATATGCTGATCAAACACGACGGGCGTGCAATATCCCCGGATTGGGTGCCGGATCCTCCTACGCAAGTTCAAGTTCCACAAGATATCCATTTACAATTGCGTAACGAAGAAACTCACTTTCGTTTGAGATTCGATTTAATCGAACTAGTAGGTTCTCTAGGCTTGGAGTTTCCGGATTCGGACGAGGAGTAGGTTTTTTTTTTTTTTTTTTTAAATTGTATGTTTCTAGTATGTTAAATTGAAGTAGTATGTTTTAAATTTAATGAAATATTTAATTTTAGTGTTTTATTTTTAATTTCTAATTTTAAAATGAAAATTAAAAATAAATGGGAGTGATAGAATTCCATCACTAGTGATTCCACCCCTCCTACAATTCTATCACTAGTGATGGAAATTTGGTTGATGACATGGCACGATCTTATTGGACAGTGTGAGTGATACTTTCTATCACTAGTGAACCACCCCTAGTCCCCTTATGTTGATCTCTTGATACTTGGCTATAAGAGTTTCTTGATCAGGCCAGCTTTCTTTAATTGCAGGGACCTCAAGGAACTTATCCCTCCATGCACATAAGTTTGGAAATGAATCTTCATCAAACAGTTTGAGACCCGTTACCACTTCTAAGGGACGCGAGTTTTCAGCCAGCCACCCGAAAGCCAGATCTAAGAATCCAACGCTTTCCCCACTTAAGAATTTCTTTTCACTTAGCAGTTGTTCTACTCGTTTTAGATGGGCCAATGTTGTTTCTTTCGCTTCCTCTTTCTCGTTCCCTTGCTTCATAATATAACCATAGAATGATGGCAAAACCTACGTTTTCAACAAAAAAAACATATTAAATGATAAAACATACGTTAATTGTGTATGTTTTTGCTAATAAATAAATAAATAACACAAGCTGGTTACATACATACCTGGTCATCACTGAATTTGGCCCAGAAACGTTGGTTGGCTTTATCAAGAGGATCTTTAGGTAACAAGGGACGAGCATCCTTCCATGTCTCGTCGATATACTCAAGAATAACAAGCGATTCACATATGGGAATTTCGTTGTGCACTAGTACAGGTACCTTCTTGTGAATAGGATTGTACTTTAGGAGTTCGGGACTCTTATTGGCAAGATCTTCGTATATGATTTCGTGCTCAATGTTTTTCAATTTCAATGCCCAAATGATCCTTTTAACGAACGGGCTTGACCATGTTGCGAATAGCTTCACCTTTTCCATACCTTTGTTTACGCTTTTTTAAAACATGGGATGGGCTTCTTTGTTTTATAGCAGAGAGTTTTTGGGAGTATTACCTTGTTACTATCTAAACCTACAGCTCCTGCATTATATTCCCCAATATTTTATCGATTTCTTTAATGTTGTTGGACAAGTAATATCTCACCAGTTTAAAAAAAGAATAACTTTTTGACACCAACCCACGAATAATGATTTTGTACCTATGGATTAGAAGTTATAGCCAACTAGAAAATTTTTCCCAGCATCACTACGCACAAATCAGTTAGATCAAAAATGAGCTCATTTAGTTATCGAGCCTGAGTTCGAGCCTGAAATACAAAGCCCGTCTAGGCTCGCGAGCCTAAACGAGCCCATACAAAATTTTAGTTTATATGTATATAGTTTAATAATAATGATAATAACATTGGAGAGCCGAGCTCAAGCCGAGTTTTGGCTTGTTTAAGCGATACTGAAGCGAGCTCGAGCCGAGCTCTTAACTGATCATTTGAGGTTGTTCTCAAAACAGCTAGAGCCGAGCTCGAGCCTAGTCTAGATCGGGCTCGGCCCGGCTCGTTTACACCCCTAAGCAAAGCTGACCAATCATGTGGATGTAGATGTTGACAAAACGATGAAAGATGCCCAAAACGACCGGCCCCTTGTTGCTTAGTTAAAGCCGGCCATTACAAGTTTCCAAGGTGAATTTGTTGGGTGCTATATGTCCAGAATTTATATTATTGATAATCTTATGTTGTTTAGTGTAATAGAAAAGGTCAAAAGGGAGTACTTAATGAAGATTGCATGTAGTGTTGGGAAACACAATCTTTTATATTTACATCAAATTCAGGTTATTACTATACAAATGAGTATCATCGAAAGAAATTTAATGATGGATGTATCTCATTAGTTTTTACCAACGGAATCCAGTGAAAGCTAATAAAATGAGATGGTAAACTAAAAAAATCGTCGGCAATAATTACCGACCAAAATGACCAGGTTTAGAGCGGCAATTACCAACAAAACCCATGCTCGTCGTTTTCTTCACATCTCCCCCACCTAGTTTCCTTTCACGATGAGAAGTGTTGTTCAACACCCACAGTGGTGTTCCACACCCACATGGCATACGTGGAAGGTCTTCAACGCCTCGTTCTCCATCCATAACACATAGTCTTAAGATCTTTGAAAATGTGAAAAGTTGAAGAAACAATGGTTAACCAGGAGGTTAGTCCACGGATCGAGTCTCGTCAATTAAGGTTAATCCCTTCTTTCCTCGATCAATGGCTAGGCCGTCTCTAATATGTCACCTGCATAGTGAAAACACATCGTTACTCGCAACAGGGAGAATGGGGGTGGGGGTTACTCCTTGTTACCACCCTCCGGCGTGAGAACAAGTATTTGCTTTGGAAGCAAATAAGTGTTAAGTAGTAATTGTGAGTGAGCAGATTAGCATTACCTCAAACCTGGTTCGAAGTGGGTATCTATAGCCGAAGAGTGA
Source organism: Helianthus tuberosus (assembly GCA_030545235.1). NCBI lineage: Eukaryota > Viridiplantae > Streptophyta > Magnoliopsida > Asterales > Asteraceae > Helianthus > Helianthus tuberosus. Next base: position 38,571,231 of record CM060437.1, read on the forward strand.
AGGAGAAGGCCCAATGGGCCGCTTGATGGGCCTTGGGCCTGACTGGCAACTTGCAGCTTTTCGTAGACCTGACAGAAGCATAGGTCACGGAGGTGTCAGGCGCACGGCGGAGGTGTCGCCACGTGTTCTGATGTATCAATTGCACGAAGGAACACCCGTCACGTGGCTTGCTGGGGTTGTCAGTGCCCAGGCATACCACTTACTGGTTGGTCACAGAAGTCAAGGTGAAGGAGCAGCAACACCTTGAATTACCTGTAAGTAAACATATTTAAATGTAATTTTTTTTTCGGTTCTAGACATTTACCTACCATTTCTACTTTATAATGTTTTTTTATCTTTTCTGTTTAAGATGGAGCCGACTTACCGAGTTGAAAAGTATGATCCAAAAACCGAAGAAGTCGAAGAGCAGCAACACCTCGAATCACATGTAAGTAAACATATTTAAAATTTATGTTTATTTTGAAAAAACCTATAAAAGTGATATATAAAGATGCACATTGATTTTGTAGAAACCTGTAAAAAGTGTTGAAATAATAAAATGTGATGGAGAGTCAAGTCCAACCGTTTCAGAAATTCTACGTGAAATCAGTGAGCAGGTAAATCTGAGTTACAGCAGTGTTATATATTTTATTTCTTACGTCCACATTTTTTTTTAATTGTTGTTATCTTAGAAATGGAAGTGTGACAAGCTAAACAAAAGGTTTATTAACTGTTTTAATGTTATTATTAGTAATTTAATGTTATTATTAGTAATTATTAATATATTAATAAGATTTCATTTCTATAAGAAAATATTAACAACATTTCATTTTTATAGGAAAAACACTATATTTATTATATTAATAAGATTTCATTTTTATAAGAAAATATTAACAACATTTCATTTTGCCAGTGCTCACCTCCACTTCACCACAACTCCACGCGCCAACGACAGGATTTAGGTGTTGCTCACCGACATCTTCCGCACCACAACAACACCACTCCGTCACAACTTCACACGCTAGTCAGACCTAGTTTTAGATTCTTGGTGGATGGTTAGTTCAGATCTTGGTGGATTGTGGTCAGATCTAGCTCAAATCTTCGTGGTTTTGGTGGTGGTTACGAGAGGTGGTGGTGGCTCGTGGTGGTGGTGGACGGTTGTCACACCCCGATTTCCACGTGTCACCGGTGGGCCCGGTGGGGGAGTATCGTGACGTGGTTGGCAACGTAATAGTCAAACAACACAATATTATTATGCACAGCAGAAACAAATTTAAAATATGATACAACCGAATTTAATATTGTTTATCAATGTAACAATATCCGGAAGTTTATCCACAGAACGGATCGAAATAAAATAATATTAATGGTTCAACAGACTTCAGGCATCCTAAGCTGGCGAGACTTTTTATTGATGTTAAGGAGACAATCCAGCCAATTTCGTTTAGTACCTGCATTCAGTCTTTTTGGGAAAATACGTCAGTTTACACTGGTAAATACAATCAACTGACTCATTTTGGAAAATGATTGAAAATTTGTTTGGATGCACGTGGCATAAACATTTTTGTTTAACTTGGGAGAATTATTTAATATTATAATCTTGTGAACGAATTACATGTTACTTATGCGTTCAGTAGCCCGGATCTTGTCCGGGTTAAAGATCAATAGACACACCACATTATTGAGTTATACACTGACAGGTGTACGCCTACACCCCGTGCTCAGGTCGTGGCCATCTCGTAAGATGATGCCAAGGATATCCGGGACATGGTCATTAACCCCCCAAAGGCTGTAAAGTAAACAAGACTGTTTAAACGAGCCGATCAAATTATTCAACTACCCACTTTAACGGTGGAGATTTGATGCCCGATCAAGCGGTATGCTATATACCGTAACCCAAGCCCGTATAAGGAAAATAAGTTAAAAGTATTTACCTGAGTAAGTATTAATCACAATAAGCAAAATGCACGTAGCTTTTACTGGTCCTCCTAATCTGGAACGAAGGTTTATAATAACCTATTAGAATCCTAACGGGTCTTCAATTAAGCTTAAGCTTAGACCGGCTAGTTTCAAGATACGGTTCGTATTAAGCGAAGACCGGATAGAATGTGATTCAGACCCGACAAGTTTGAAGACTTTTTTAATATGGGTTTATTATTCACATCCTGGATTTTGAGATCAAACCGATAAGATTTGACCCGTTTCGGCCAATTTATGTAAACTTGTTACATAAACCGAACCGATCGCGTATTAAGCGTAACGGGTATCCGTAAGAGCCATATACAGGTTTCCTAAGTTAATATGCTTCAAATATGTTGTGACATCAGTAAGATGTCTTTCATTATGCCCGAAACGTGTTTAAACACAAACTAGGCCCCGTAGGGGTAGTTTGGTCATTTTAAAGGTTGTAAAAGGGTTTAAGTGTTTAACTGAGTTACAGGTCTGATGTAATCAGTAAAAATACTCAAATTAATGAGTTATAACAGTAAGATAAAGCATATATGTGAAATTTATCATTTTTAACCAAACTATGCCCCGTAGGGGTATTTTGGTAATTTCACATAAGCCGAAAAGCTCAAAACTGAAGTCTGAGTTTATCAACCTTTGCTTACTGTTAAAATATTATAATTTTCCTCTTATATCAGTAGGTATCAACCCGGGTATGCTCAATATGATTTTAAAACGTACTATGCGTTAAAAACGCTAAATAAGGCGATTAAAGGCCATTACCGGGTTTGATACTTAAATCTGATATTTTTATGTTTCCAGAAGGCTTAAAATAATTTATTTATCATAACTAATCAGTGGCAAAAGGTTTGGGGTCGTTTAGATGTGTAAAACTCATTTTATTGCCCGTAAGGGCAAAACCGACATTTACCGTATTAAGCCTACGACTATGAGTTATGCTCAGCCTAAAATTTATTAAAAATCTTTAAAAATCCCAAAATAATATATTACATCAGTGGGTATTAAGTTTGATACCAAAAAGTAGGCTTAACTAGGCTATACGCTAATTACGCCGTTTTATTAACATAAAGTATTAGTTTTGCGATAATGAGCATAACTCTTAATCTACAAGTCAAACTTATGTCAAAATTTGCATACAAGTTTATATATCAGTATTTAAGGTTTCTACACTTTTACATTTTCATAAATCACGTTCTAAGATAATAAGGGCATAACGGTCAACATATGAGCAATTAACGGAAACATGCATATTAATTGGATAACTAATGAACCAAGGTGTATAATCACAGAGGGTTATTCTAACATGCAACCTAGTCCAATTAAAGCTCTGAGGCATTTCTAAAACATGCCTAAACGGGTCAGAACTGAAAGTCAAAGTGAAAGTCAAACTATGCGACTTTCGGTTCCGAACCGGGTCTAAACAGGAAATTGTCGGGTTGAACATGTTTAGACATGTTCTTACACTTATTACTAAGTTATAACAATGATCAAACAGGTTGCATATGATTTGCATTGCTAATTATGCATAAATGGTATTTTAAGCTTCCTGTTGACTTTTCTAAGTACATGTTTGACCCGACATTTGAACTAGTTAGAGTGGTGATCAGGGGAAACCCTTTTGAGGTTTTATTACCCACATAAATACCAACATATAACTACTTTTAATTCGAGATATGACTGAGCCATTATTGACCAATCTCGAAGTCAAACCGTAATTACGACGGTTTGACTTTTAGCTAATTAACTAAGCTAAAACTAATTAAAGAAGGACTAGCAGACTTACAAGGGTCCAATGCACGAAATATGATCACTTGAGGCTGCTTGATAGCTCCAGAAATGATCCAACAATGCAGGAGAAGGTGTGGGAATGTTTGTAACTAAAGAGGCTTTATATAGTGATCCAAGACACCATAAAAGCTTGACATCTTAGTCTAGCACCCATCCACAACTGATTAACACTTGTCCTAGTGCTTAGGGGGTGCCTAGGGGTCGTCCACATGTGAGAAAAACCGGCTAGAATGGTCACAATCGCGCATAACAGGCTGCTGCCTGTTTTCTGGTGCTGGGCAGGTGCTTGCGCATCGTAAGGCTTCTATGCTTACGATGCGCAAGGCTTCATCAGGGGCAGATTTTGTTTGTTCTTTCATTATTTCGAAAGGTCAACTTCAATATCCGTCTTTGGGGCCTCTATTATCAACTAGGGACCTTCAAGAAGTGCCTTATACAGTAACATACCCTACCATTTGAAGTTGTTTGCTTGGACGCTTTATAAAAGTACCGAAAATGAAGGTTTACCAATTCTTTTCTTCGTGGGATCCTATCGAGTATTTCCAATCCATTATTGTCAACCCATTTCTGGATTTAGGACATAATAGATGTTTAATATATAAAAACTTGGGTCTTGGGATTTATAAATGAGGTGTTCAGAGGTAAAATTAACATGACGCCACTTTTCAATCCTGCCAAATCATCTTTATTTAATCCGGATTTACAACGCGTTTTGTCTTACACGACACGTGTCGTTATTTTATTTAACACGAATTTTCGAGGTGTTACATCCTCACCCCCTTAAAATAAATCTCGACCCGAGATTTACTGAAACAAGTAAGGGTACTTTTCTTTCATCGTGGATTCAACTTCCCACGTGTATTCGGGACCTCTACGGGCATCCCATTTGACCTTTACAAAAGGTATATGCTTCCTTCGAAGCTTCCTTACCTGTCGATCTTCAATCGACAAAGGTTTTTCCACAAATTTTAAGCTCTCATCTATATGCACATCTGTATGTGGCATAACCAGTGATTCATCAGCGAAGCACTTCTTCAGATTGCAGATGTGGAACACATTGTGAATTCCACTGAGCTCTTCCGGTAAGTTCAACTTATAGGCAACTGACCCGACACGTTCGATAACCTCGAAAGGTCCTATGTATCTCGGGCTTAGCTTGCCTTTCTTACCAAACCGCATCACTCCCTTCCAGGGTGACACTTTAAGTAGGACTTTGTCACCTACTTCGAAGTGAAAATCCTTACGATTTGGATCAGCGTAACTCTTCTGCCTATCCCGGGCAGCTTTGAGACGCTCACGAATCTGGACAATCTTGTCCGTCGTTTCGAACACGATCTCTGGTCCAGATAATTGGACATCTCCAACTTCCGCCCAACAAACGGGCGATCTACACTTTCTACCATATAATGCCTCAAAAGGCGCAGCCTTTATGCTGGTGTGGTAGCTATTGTTGTAGGAGAATTCGATTAATGGTAAGTTCTTATCCCAACTACCACCCAAATCGATCGCACATGCACGTAGCATATCTTCCAACGTTTGAATAGTACGCTCACTCTGACCGTCAGTCTGAGGATGGTAAGCCGTACTAAAATTCAAACGTGTGCCCAAAGATTGTTGGAAACTCTTCCAAAAATGTGACGTGTATCTAGTATCTCTGTCAGAAATAATAGACACAGGTATGCTGTGACAACTCGAGTTTCCAAGGCTTCCATCCTTGCATTTATTACACGTTAATCGTTTGGGTTGTTTGTTTACACGATTTGTTCGTTCACTATTGTATACGTGGTAATATGTTAAATCGTTCTTAAATTGCAAGTATGTTTTTATGCTTACTTGATGTGCAATATCCGGGTTACTTGTAGATTGTGGTGTGCATGATAGGTGTACAAGTGCTATATATGTAGCTTGTATTATAATTGTTTGTTGGGATCTAGCCGAAAACCCACCCCCCCTCCAAAATCACTTCTTGGTAAAAACACTAAGTGTTTTCGTCAAGAAGGTGTCCAACGAAATCAATTTATGGGCTTCGGCCCAGTAGCGATTTAAATATAAGGTTTGTTTCAAAACGTGCACGAAGGGGATAACTGAAAACCCTAATCACATCACACACCCTCCCTCTCTCTCGCTCCTCTTGAACCCGACGGCTGTACCTCAACTTCGTGAAGCTTTTCCCTCGATTTCATCTGATTTTCGGTTAGTAGATTCCTCCCTTTTAGTTGTTTTGGTTCCTTGCTATGTGTGATCTAGTGAGCAATTAGTATTTGATATGTGATCTCTTGAATATGTGATTATGATACACATATAACGATTCCTTCAATGGTGAGTGGACCGAATCCCTTTTGTAATTATAGAGGCTGATCACATGATTCATTGCTATTTCACGTGATGCTGGTAATGTAACTTGTTTGATCAAATCAATTTATTAAATGGCTGATATCAATTTAGTAGATTAAATTTCTATTGGACCTCAATCCAAAAGCTAATGACACACAACTGTTGCTTCCATTTGATCGAGAATCACATGTGCACATGCAAACATTAAATGTAGGGTGATCTATAATGGGTCATGTGATAACCTGTTTCAAAACACAGTTTTTAATATTAATAAACTTTGATGTTTAGCCGACAAAAACCCCTACCCCAGTTTGTATATACCTCAACGAAATCCAAAAAAAAGGGATTTCGGCACCTTAGTGTTTTCGGCTAAAGGGATTTCGGCCCACATAAGGGTTTTCGGCACATGTGTTTCAGTTAATATATAACTCTGTTAGTGGATAACGCTGTTAGTTGATTTACTCTGTTAACTGCATTAACTCTGTTAAGTGAGGCAACCATATTAATCATGTAAAGTCTGTAAGTTATTAATTCAGTTAGTTCAGGTAACTTAACTAGTTGATTAAATTTGTTAGTTTAATACTCCTGTTAAGTGGATTAACTCAGTTAAATATGTGACTCTATTACACATGATAATCCAGTTAAGCTTGCTAACTCTGTTAAGTGTGTTATTGAATAACTATGGTTAGTACAAACTATGAAAGACATTTATATAAAGCCTGAATTGCATGACTCTGATTAATTTCCTATGTGATACCTGATAAGTGTTTGGACACACTATGTGACATAAATGGCATGTGAAACTTTACCGACATGTACTGATTGAGAATATGCGCATAACTATAGGATTTGACTGATTACTTGCGAGCATCTAGTTAAGCATACCGAGCAAACCAAGGTGAGTTCACACAGCCAAGGCATGGGGTTCCCAGGGTGGGAATGGGTTTGGATTATTTACTTATTCTTAACTAGCTTATGGAACTTAGTTATATGGTCCTCGGGTGAGGAAGGATTATTGATAAGATACGACTAGACTAGTGATACTAATAGAACTGATCTTCGCACACACGCCGGGGTTGGACGCGATAATTTGACTGATCTTCGCACACATGCCAGGGTTGGCCGCGATAATATGACTAATCTTCGCACACATGCCTAGGAAGGCCGCGAACTATACACTAAACTTCGCACACATGTTGGGTGGCCGCGATACAAATATACCTAGTCTAGAATACTCGGGAAGTTTTCCCTAATCTTCGCATACATGCCTAGAGGGCCGCGATACGAACTAATACGATACATGACTTAAAGAACGAACACAAGGCTTACTATACTATTACAATTACTGAACTATTAACTGTGAACTCGCTCAACTAGTTGTTGACTCTCTGCTGCATGCCTTGCAGGACCTTAGGTACATATGGAGCTTGCACAGGGAGGAGCAGGTCGTTGTGGGACCTGGATCGAGGATGCCATGTTGAATATTTGAACATTTGAACTTATGATTTACATTGGGTTTACATACTTATGCTTCCGCTAAACATTGATACTTTACTTTGGTTTTTGGAACACCTTTCATATTGTTTGGTTGATTTACACTTACTATTTACGTTGTTCAATATGATTGGTGGCTTGATCCTGGTCAGTCACGCCTCCAAGCGGTGGTACTCCGCGTGTGGATTTTGGGGGTGTGACAGATTGGTATCAGAGCCATTGGTTATAGAGAACTCGGTTTTAATATGGGGAAAACGTTTTTATTAAAACCAGACTATAACCAGAACAGTGCTCAACGATCCACAACGACGCTTCGCTCCACGTGCAAGACTCAACACTCTAGGTAATATTGTACATGTTTTATTGCCTACTTGCTAGAATTGCATAGAATTTTGCTCAGGGTATGCTTAGATTAACGTAACACTATTGCATGAGAACACTTGTGTGCTTACTCTCTTCTGTCATCGCACTACTCACGAACCTCTCTCACTTATGTCATATTTGCTATGAAGATCATGGCTGGACGCATTAACATGACACAAGCCCAGTTGACGGCTCTCATTAACGAACAAGTTGCTGCGGCAGTTGCAGCCGCTCAAGCAGGAGGTATACCCTGCAGTTACAACTCACACTAGGATCTTTAGATCCTACCTTCCTAAACCAACTTTTGTACTTAACCTTGTCCTGATTCTTTTACACAACAGGTCAACCACCTGTTTGCACCTTCAAGACTTTCATGGACTGTCGTCCAACTACTTTCAGCGGCACTGAAGGAGCCGTAGGTCTCCTCCACTGGTTTGAGAAACTAGAGTCTGTATTCGAAATGTGTGAATGCCCTGAGGCACGCAGGGTGAAGTATGCTACCGGTACTCTCGAGGGTTTAGCCCTCACATGGTGGAAAGCTCAAGTCCAAATGCTGAGGTTGGTTGCTGCTAACGCCACCCCATGGAACAATTTTAAGGAGATGATCAAGGAGGAATACTGCATTCATAAGCTGGAGGTCGAGTTCTTCAACCTCAAGATGACGGGGTCAGAAATTGAGGCGTTTACAAAGAGATCTAATGAGCTTGCATTACTGTGTCCTACTATGGTGGACCCTCCAGTTAAGCGTATCGAACTTTATCTTAAGGGTCTAGTGCCAGAGATCCAAAGTCATGTGACTTCAGCAAACCTTGCCACCTACCAGCAGGTTGTTCAGTTGGCTCACCGTCTCACTGATCAGGCGGTGGAGCAGAACAGGTTGCCTAAACGCATCAGCACTACTACTACTACTACAGTTACCACTTCAGCTACTCCTGCTACTCCCAGTGACAATAAGCGGAAATGGGAGGGGGATTCCAGCAAAGGTTCAGCTACCGTTCAGTCTCAAGCTCAGCAACGCAAGACTAATGATTACCAGAGTCCGAGACAACAATTTTCTGGTGGTCAGGGGCAGAGTGGATATCGGGGAATTCACCCACTATGTAATAGGTGCAACAGACATCACAGTGGACGGTGTCGCAAGGAACGTTGTCAGAGATGTCTCAAGTTAGGGCATGAAGCTAAAGACTGCAGGAGTGTGCAACCTGCAAATCAGAATCAGCAACTCCCACTACCAGCTCCACAGAACCAGCAACAGCAGCCACAGCGAGGAAACCGGGGGTGTTTCCAGTGTGGGGCTGAAGGTCATTTCAAACGTGATTGCCCCCAGTTAAACCAGAATCAGAATAACAACAATAATAATCAGGGCAATGTGAACAATAATGGAGGAAACAACAACAACAATGGTGCTAGGGGTCGTGCATTTGTGATCGGCCAGGGTGATGCAAGGAATGATCCTAATGTGGTTATGGGTAAGTTTCTTCTCGACGACTTTTATGTTACTGTATTATTTGATTCGGGTGTGGATACCAGTTATATGTCTCTGAAAGTTAGTCAAATGCTTAAACGCGCACCAACACTTTTGAACACCAAACATGTCGTAGAGTTAGCTAACGGTAAAAGTCTAGAGGCCACACACATAGTTCAGGGTTGTAATCTTATCCTCGCTGGTCAGACTTTTTCTATCGATCTCATTCCTATAACTCTGGGTAGTTTCGACATCGTCATTGGTATGGATTGGTTATCCCAACAACAAGCAGAGATCCTATGCAAGGAGAAGATCATTCGTATTCCCCGTCCTGGCAAGGAACCTCTCGAAGTTCAAGGCGACAAGAGTGGTGTCGTGAGTGGCATCATCTCCTTCTTGAAGGCTCAGAAGTGTTTACGAAAGGGCCACACAGCTGTTTTAGCACTCGTTACTGATACATCGAAGAAAGAGAAAAAGATTGAGGATATTCCTGTAGTACGCGATTTTCCTCAAGTGTTTCCTGAAGAGTTACCTGGGTTACCGCCTCATCGTCAGGTCGAATTCCAGATCGAGCTAGCTCCAGGAGCAGCACCCATAGCTCGAGCACCTTATCGCTTAGCTCCAACCGAACTGGAAGAACTGTCCAAGCAACTGCATGAACTCTTGGAAAAGGGTTTCATTCGACCTAGCTCTTCGCCCTGGGGAGCTCCAGTATTATTTGTGAAGAAGAAAGACGGTACCTTCCGCATGTGTATTGATTATTGCGAACTGAACAAGGTTACCGTGAAGAATCGCTATCCTCTTCCACGCATCGACGACTTATTCGACCAGTTGCAAGGGTCGAGCTTTTACTCGAAGATTGATCTGAGGTCAGGCTATCACCAACTGAGAGTCCGGGATGATGACGTCTCCAAAACAGTCTTCAGAACACGCTACGGCCACTACGAATTTCTGGTCATGCCATTCGGGTTAACGAACGCGCCTGCGATTTTCATGGATCTTATGAATAGGGTGTGCAAACCTTATCTTGACAAGTTTGTTATTGTTTTCATTGATGACATCCTGATCTACTCGAAGAGTCGGGAGGAACACGAGCAGCACTTACGACTTATTTTGGAACTCCTACGAACGGAACAGCTATACGCTAAGTTTTCAAAATGCGACTTCTGGCTTCATGAAGTCCACTTTCTAGGCCACGTGGTGAACAAGGATGGGATTCATGTCGATCCATCCAAGGTAGATTCGATCAAGAACTGGCCTGCACCTCGCACACCAACCGAAATACGCCAATTCTTGGGTTTGGCGGGTTATTATAGAAGGTTCATCAGAGATTTCTCAAAGATTGCACAGCCGCTCACATTACTGACACAGAAAGGTGTTGTTTATCGTTGGGGTAATACACAGGAAACAACATTTCAGCACTTAAAGGATAGGCTTTGTAGCACACATATCCTCTCATTGCCTGAAGGCACGGACGATTTTGTAGTCTACTGCGACGCGTCTATCCAAGGTCTTGGATGTGTGTTGATGCAACGGGATAAAGTTATTGCTTACGCTTCGCGTCAACTTAAGATTCACGAACGGAATTACACTACGCACGATTTAGAGCTGGGAGCTGTGGTTTTCGCGCTCAAGATATGGCGACATTACCTGTATGGCACTAAGTGCACCATCTACACAGATCACAGGAGTCTTGAGCATATCTTCAAGCAGAAAGAATTGAACATGCGACAACGACGATGGGTCGAATTACTGAACGATTACGAATGTGCTATAAAGTACCATCCGGGCAAAGCCAATGTGGTGGCCGACGCCCTCAGTCGAAAGGATACTACACCTAGGCGTGTACGAGCGTTGCAACTCACTATTCAGTCTAGTCTTCCTTCACAGATACGAGATGCTCAAGTAGAAGCATTGAAACCAGAAAACGTCAGGGCTGAAGCCCTACGCGGCTCAAGACAACGATTAGAACAAAAGGCAGATGGCGCCTACTACGTAACGGGATGCATTTGGGTCCCACTCTATGGTAACTTACGCAAGCTTGTAATGGATGAAGCTCATAAGTCTCGCTACTCAGTACATCCTGGTTCGGATAAGATGTACCACGACCTCAGAACTACATATTGGTGGCCTAGCATGAAAGCTCACATAGCCACTTACGTTAGCAAGTGCTTGACTTGTGCGAGAATTAAAGCGGAATATCAGAAACCATCAGGCCCACTTCAACAACCTGAGATACCACAATGGAAATGGGAACAAATTTCCATGGATTTTGTTACTGGCCTACCTAGATCTCAGCGCGGAAATGACACTATTTGGGTGATCGTGGATCGACTCACAAAGTCTGCACACTTCTTGGCTATCAAGGAAACGGACAAGTTCTCTACTTTAGCAGACGTTTACTTGAGGGAAGTGGTTTCGAGGCACGGGGTGCCCACCTCTATTATCTCTGATCGTGATGCACGTTTTACTTCAGAACTGTGGCAAGCAATGCACAAATCTTTTGGCTCTCGTTTAGACATGAGCACAGCTTATCATCCTCAGACAGATGGGCAGTCTGAGCGCACTATTCAAACTCTAGAAGACATGCTTCGGGCGTGAGAAATTGATTTTGGCAATGGCTGGGAAAAACATCTGCCACTTGTGGAATTTTTGTACAATAACAGCTACCACACCAGCATTAAAGCTGCTCCATTCGAGGCATTGTACGGGCGTAAATGCCGGTCACCTCTTTGTTGGGCAGAGGTGGGTGATAGTCAAATCACAGGTCCAGAAATGGTGGTTGATACTACTGAAAAGATTGCTCAAATACGACAACGCATGGCGGCAGCTCGTGACCGTCAGAAAGCATACACCGATAAAGACAGGAAGCTACTCGAATTCCAGGTTGGGGATTGAGCGCTACTCAAAGTTTCACCCTGGAAGGGTGTGGTTCGTTTTGGCAAACGAGGCAAGCTCAATCCACGATACGTTGGACCATTCGAAGTCATCGAGAAAATAGGCAAAGTGGCCTACAGACTGAACTTACCAGCTGAACTCAGTGCAGTTCACAACGTCTTTCACGTGTCGAATCTGAAGAAATGTCTGTCAGATGAGACCCTCATAGTTCCTTTGAAGGAACTCACTATCGACGAGCGGTTGCAGTTCGTCGAGGAACCTATTGAAATCACGGACCGGGATGTTAAGGTCCTCAAGAACACGAGAATCCCTCTTGTTCGAGTTCGTTGGAACTCCCGTCGTGGCCCAGAGTTTACCTGGGAGCGAGAAGATCAAATGAAACTCAAGTATCCCCAGTTATTCGGAAACAGTGCAACCACTACTGAGACTGAAGCTACTACAGAATTTCGGGATGAAATTCCAAATCAACGGGGGGATGATGTGACACCCCAGGAAAACCAGTAAACGATTACAACTCACCTAGCTTCCTCAGTAACCGCATGCTAAATTTCGGGACGAAATTTCTTTCAAGCTGGGGATAATGTGACAACTCGAGTTTCCAAGGCTTCCATCCTTGCATTTATTACACGTTAATCGTTTGGGTTGTTTGTTTACACGATTTGTTCGTTCACTATTGTATACGTGGTAATATGTTAAATCGTTCTTAAATTGCAAGTATGTTTTTATGCTTACTTGATGTGCAATATTCGGGTTACTTGTAGATTGTGGTGTGCATGATAGGTGTACAAGTGCTATATATGTAGCTTGTATTATAATTGTTTGTTGGGATCTAGCCGAAAACCCACCCCCCCTCCAAAATCACTTCTTGGTAAAAAACACTAAGTGTTTTCGTCAAGAAGGTGGCCAACGAAATCAATTTATGGGCTTCGGCCCAGTAGCGATTTAAATATAAGGTTTGTTTCAAAACGTGCACGAAGGGGATAACTGAAAACCCTAATCACATCACACACCCTCCCTCTCTCTCGCTCCTCTTGAACCCGACGGCTATACCTCAACTTCGTGAAGCTTTCCCCTCGATTTCATCTGATTTTCGGTTAGTAGATTCCTCCCTTTTAGTTGTTTTGGTTCCTTGCTATGTGTGATCTAGTGAGCAATTAGTATTTGATATGTGATTATGATACACATATAACGATTCCTTCAATGGTGAGTGGACCGGATCCCTTTTGTAATTATAGAGGCTGATCACATGATTCATTGCTATTTCACGTGATGCTGGTAATCTAACTTGTTTGATCAAATCAATTTATTAAATGGCTGATATCAATTTAGTAGATTAAATTTCTATTGGACCTCAATCCAAAAGCTAATGACACACAACTGTTGCTTCCATTTGATCGAGAATCACATGTGCACATGCAAACATTAAATGTAGGGTGATCTATAATGGGTCATGTGATAACCTGTTTCAAAACACAGTTTTTAATATTAATAAACTTTGATGTTTAGCCGACAAAAACCCCTACCCCAGTTTGTATATACCTCAACGAAATCCAAAAAAAGGGATTTCGGCACCTTAGTGTTTTCGGCTAAAGGGATTTCGGCCCACATAAGGGTTTTCGGCACATGTGTTTCAGTTAATATATAACTCTGTTAGTGGATAACGCTGTTAGTTGATTTACTCTGTTAACTGCATTAACTCTGTTAAGTGAGGCAACCATATTAATCATGTAAAGTCTGTAAGTTATTAATTCAGTTAGTTCAGGTAACTTAACTAGTTGATTAACTTTGTTAGTTTAATACTCCTGTTAAGTGGATTAACTCAGTTAAATATGTGACTCTATTACACATGATAATCCAGTTAAGCTTGCTAACTCTGTTAAGTGTGTTATTGAATAACTATGGTTAGTACAAACTATGAAAGACATTTATATAAAGCCTGAACTGCATGACTCTGATTAATTTCCTATGTGATACCTGATAAGTGTTTGGACACACTATGTGACATAAATGGCATGTGAAACTTTACCGACATGTACTGATTGAGAATATGCGCATAACTATAGGATTTGACTGATTACTTGCGAGCATCTAGTTAAGCATACCGAGCAAACCAAGGTGAGTTCACACAGCCAAGGCATGGGGTTCCCAGGGTGGGAATGGGTTTGGATTATTTACTTGTTCTTAACTAGCTTATGGAACTTAGTTATATGGTCCTCGGGTGAGGAAGGATTATTGATAAGATACGACTAGACTAGTGATACTAATAGAACTGATCTTCGCACACACGCCGGGGTTGGCCGCGATAATATGACTGATCTTCGCACACATGCCAGGGTTAGCCGCGATAATATGACTAATCTTCGCACACACGCCGGGCTACAGACTTTTTCAAGCCTATCCACCAATAATTTGCCCTTAGATCCTGGTACATCTTATCAGCTCCGGGATGAACGGAGTATTTGGAACTATGGGCTTCCTGGAGGATAACATCACGAAGTCCCCCATAAATTCAATCTTAAAATTCCGTCCTTGCTAAGAGATAACTGCTCCTCAGTTACTCCTAACTTTTCATTAGGATAGTTAGCTTCCAACACAGCTTCCTTCTGTGCAGCTAACAACCTTTCCATCAAATTATTCTTTATCTCCATGCGTTTGGCATTGATCCGGATAGGTTTCATCCTTTCCTTTCGACTCAAGGCATCAGCGACTACATTCGCCTTGCCGGGATGGTACTTGATTTCACAATCATAGTCATTCAAGGTCTCCATCCAACGGCGTTGCCTCATGTTTAATTCTTTCTGATTAAACAGATGCTGGAGGCTCTTGTGATCAGAATAAATCACACATTTGACACCATAAAGATAGTGCCTCCAAAGCTTTAGTGCGAATACAACGGCACCCAGCTCCAAGTCATGGGTGGTGTAATTCTTTTCATGCACTTTCAATTGTCTTGAAGCATAGGCAATAACTTTGCCTTTCTGCATAAGCACACACCCCATGCCAGTGTGCGAAGCATCACAATAAACCACAAAGTCTTCAATTCCATCTGGCAGTGTCAGTACCGGGGCGTTGCTCAACTTTTGCTTCAGAATATCAAAGGATTCTTGCTGCTTAGGGCCCCAAACAAACTTAACCTTCTTCTTAGTTAAGGAGGTTAGGGGTGCAGCAATCCTTGAAAAGTTTTTAATGAAACGCCTGTAATATCCTGCCAATCCCAGGAAGCTACGAATTTCTGTAGGCGTCTTTGGCTCTTGCCATTTCATTACGGCTTCAACCTTAGCGGGATCCACCTGGATACCACGCTCACTAACCACGTGTCCAAGAAATTGGACTTCTCGAAGCCAAAATTCACACTTAGAGAATTTGGCGTAGAGCTTCTCCTGATGTAGAAGTTTGAGAATACAACGAAGGTGTTTCTCATGGTCAGCTTGGTTCTTAGAATAAATAAGAATGTCGTCGATGAAAACGATGACAAATTTATCCAAGTAAGGCTTGCAGACGCGATTCGTGAGATCCATGAACGCGGCTGGTGCATTAGTGAGCCCAAAAGGCATCACTAGGAACTCGTAGTGACCGTAACGAGTCCTAAATGCAGTCTTGTGCACGTCTTCATCTTTGACCTTCAATTGATGGTAGCCTGACCTCAAATCAATCTTCGAGAAGTAACTTGCCCCTTGTAGTTGATCGAACAAATCGTCGATTCTGGGCAAAGGATACCTATTCTTGACCGTGACTTTATTAAGCTCGCGATAGTCGATGCACAGACGCATCGACCCATCCTTCTTCTTGACAAACAAGATTGGCGCTCCCCAAGGAGATGAACTAGGTCTAATGAAACCTTTGGCCAGTAATTCATCTAGCTGCGTCCGCAACTCCTTCATTTCTGTGGGTGCCAATCTGTATGGTGCTCTAGCAACAGGTGCTGCTCCGGGGATGATATCGATTCTGAATTCGACTTGTCTATCTGGTGGTAGACCAGGTAGATCTTCCGGAAACACTTCTGGGAATTCAGAAATGACAGGGATGTCTTCTATCTTTGGTTTGGGCTCGTCAATAATCACCTGTGCCATGTAGATGACACATCCCCTCTTTAAACATTTTGAAGCCTTGAGCATAGTCACTTGCTCAGGCAGCCCATACTGGGTATCTCCCCGAATGGTAAGTGATTCACCAGACGGAGTCTTTATCACTACTTGCTTCATGTTACAGACGATTTGGGCCTGGTTATGAGATAACCAGTCCATACCCAGAACTATGTCAAAACCAGCCAACTTAAACGGAAGTAGAGACAGAGGAAAAGAATGGTTCTTAATGGATATAACACATCCATCTAACATAGTTGAGACGGTTTCTATGGTTCCATCTGCTAGCTCTACCTCATAATTCACTTTTAAGGCTTTGACAGGTAATTTCAGCAATTCACAAAATTTATGATCTACGAAAGACTTATCTGCGCCTGAATCAAAAAGTACTCTTGCAAAGACATCATTTACAAGGAAGGTACCTGTTATGACATTATCGTCTTGCACAGCCTCTTTCGCGTCCATTCTGAAGACTCTGGCATTTGTCTTCTTAGCCTCTTCAGGCTTCTTGTTGTATTTTGGGCAGTTGGTCTTGATGTGCCCCTTTTCATTGCAACGGTAGCACGTTGCGTCTTTTATCTTTTTGCAATCCAGGGTTTTGTGATCCGTGGACTTGCAAATTCCACAAGCAAAGGGTTTTGACTGGGTCTGAGAGTTCGACTCTAGTCTGCACTTTCCATAGTGTTGTTTCTTGCAAATTTTACACTTGGGCTTTTCACCTGAATTATGCCCATCCTTCCTCGACTCCGACCCTTTCTTGTTGTCACCGCTCCCACGGTGCTTTTTGTTCGACTTTCGTGAACCATCATCTTCACGCTTCCTCTTCTCGGCCTCCTTATTCCTCAGCGATCTCTGCCTGACCGCATCCAGAGTGAGGGATAAGGAAATGTCAGTTACGGACCTGAAGGTAGCTGGCCGAGAAGCTTTTACGCTTGCCTTGATCTCGGGGGCTAAACCACCAATAAAGCGAGCGATTCTTTTTGGATCCGGGGTTACCAGGTAAGGGACCAACCGGGACAGCGTATTGAAGCTTGTTAGGTAAGCTTGACAGTCGAGGTTCGTCATCACCAACGATAGAAAGTCAGATTCTATCTTCTCCACCTCATGTTGAGGGCATAAATTTTCCTTGATTAGGGCAATGAATTGATCCCACGACATATTATACAATGGGATTTTCCCGGTGGCCTCGATCAGAGATCTCCACCATGCTAACGCTTCACCCTTAAAGGACTGTGACACAAACTTAACTACATCCCTTTCAGCGCACCCGCTGATATCTACCACCGTGTCCATCTCGTCCAGCCAAGTCATACAGTCGACGGCTCCTTTTTCCCCCGTAAAATCCTTGGGCTTACAAGACACGAAGTACTTATAGGAGCAACCCTTGTTACGTGGTTCTTGATGCAGTACTAATTTTTGAGATGGGACACTTTGATGGTTGGTGGACTGACGGTCATCACCATCTTTCTTGGGTCCATTCTTTTTGGGAGGAGGCTTGCTATGAGCCTCAGAATGTGTCTTGGGCTTTGAATGTGGTGCAGAGTGGGTCCTACTTCGAGTACCACTGTATTCTTCATACTGCCTTTCCAAAGCCTGTGTGACAGCGCCGTCTATGATCGCTTTTAATTCAGCACCCGTTAACGTAATCTGGGCGTTCTTATTTTGCTCCACTGGATGGCTATTTATTTCATTTGAGTCAGCCATTTGAATTGAACTGTTGCAGAAAACAAGGACAATATTTTTATTTGGGAGTTTATTATGGAATTACCCCTTAGGGTAACTCGTTAACCATGGTAAACAGAGACCATATTTGGTTAACTTATTAATCGTATTAATTTAGGATTTCAATTAAAATTTATCCTAATCATAAACAATAACAACATATATATTAGCACATAAGGCTTAGTTACATGGGCAATTTAAATAAAAGTTATGATTTCAGAGAATCAAGACTTTTAAGGTTTAAACCTAGTTCATTACCTTTATCAGACAGGGAGTCATAGCTACCATTGTCTTTTGGCTCATATATAAATGAGCTGGGCCCGTAGGCTTCTTATTACCACGTATGGTAAAATATGATCATCTTAATTGATGATCTTAACCCATGATTCAGAGATCATATAATTGGGTTTGGAATCTTCTAAAGAATCCTTATACATATAAGAATGACATGTGATTTTAACGAATCACTTCTGCCAGGAGTGTTAACATGTTTTAAGATGTTAACAAGGATTTGAATCTTTTAAACAGGTCTTACCATCTTGGCCCGGTCTTATATTTGACACGAGGCTAGGTTTCACACTTTAAGATTCTTAATTAAATAATTACATAGGCAGATTAATTTAAAAGGAATGATTTTTAATTTATTTATTTCATTTATAAATTATTTATGCACAAAATGGCAATTATGAAATTCATAAAAACAACATTTCATTAATTATACATAGGTTACACGATGCCCTAAACGGGTCTTTTAAACAAACATTTACCCACGCAGGGGTGAAGCAACAAACTAGTCCACGCAGGGACTTAAATAACAACATAACAGTCCCCGCAGGGACTCACACATACAATATACCCTCGTAGGGGTTTATGGAAAGATAGGCCCACGCAGGGGCTCAAAACAAGCATACAACACACATACCCACATAGGGGCTTAACAACCAATTACACCCACGCAGGGGCTTATACAGAAAATGGAAGGATTCAATGATCCTTCTTGTTCTTCCCTTTGATCAAGCCTACTAATCCTTGGAAGAAGGTCTGTCTCTCCCTGCGGTCCTCGTGAACTACCCGTTCAACTTGATTCAACCTCTGAAGGAGTTCCTCATGCTCAGGTGGGGAGAACCTAGGTGGCTGCGATTGAGTCCTTATGATGGGCCTAGGTGGTATCTGGTACCCATGTGTTGGGTACCCTACTCCCCATGGATCTCCATAGGGTCCTTGGGTGTTGTAGTTCGCTGTTACCAGGTAAGGGTCAGCCTCCGCGTAACCATAGTCATGATGCATTGGAGGTTCAAACGGGTTGTATGCCATGGAACCCGTATACGCTGGAATTGGGTTGTCAAAACCCATTGGCGGTGGCTGCGTCATCGCAGGGTTGGAAGGTCCACCCATTTGTGGGTCCTCCTGGTGTGGCGGGTAGTGACTGG
The DNA here is from genome assembly GCA_030545235.1 of Helianthus tuberosus. NCBI lineage: Eukaryota > Viridiplantae > Streptophyta > Magnoliopsida > Asterales > Asteraceae > Helianthus > Helianthus tuberosus. The sequence continues at coordinate 38,590,754 of CM060437.1, forward strand.
CACTTGACTGACTTGGGGAACTGAGATGGAAATTCCCTGCTCGTGCCGATATGCGGGCACCGGTTCTCCTACGCCTTGGCGGTTGAGGAGGTACAGGCTGAACTGGTGGCGGTGGAGGTGGTGGTGTAACTGCCACAAATCGGTGATCCTCAGAGGAATCTTGATGATGCGGCTGCAGCTGCGGCTCCTGCTGCTCATGAGGCGACTGCTGCTCATGAGGCGACTGTTGCTGCTCATGAGGCGACGAGTGGTGAGGAGGAGTATAGTACCACTCGTGCCTGGTGAACATCGCCTGAAAGCTGTCCGGACCAACATAAGGTGATCCGTGAAACGACGACCCGTCGGAGATTTCTATCGGGTGGTTCGGAGTACCACTTGTAGGTGCGACGGGGTCCGTATCCTCGTCCATGTCATCCGCATTATCACCGGAGAAGTGATCGTCTGGCCCCAGTGGGTTAAAACCCACGGGTTCTGGTAAGTAATTGGCCGGATTAAATTGGCCTCGAAAGATGGGTGTGGGGTCACCATACGAATGATGAGACAGGGATCGTTGCAATGGTATATAGGATGGTTGCGGGTTGTTGGGCTCATTTTCCGAGTATGGACCGTAAGAGTTATGAACTGGAGGTGTCGAACTGTGAGAGACCGACCATCTAGCCGACTCAAATAGATTCCTTCGGTTTTGCCGTGGATCATCGCTCTCCGTAGTCGAAGGAGCTCGCACATTTGAGGGTCCTGCCTCATTGTCATTGGGGGCGGTGATTGGCCCCTTGCCACGTCCTCTCCTTCGAAAGAATCTTGGCGGCATTATGTTAATCCTGTCAATAAAGCATGAGATAACATAACAAAAATATTTATAAAAATAAAGGACAAATCAAACCAAACAAAGTGGAATTTGTCCTATGTTATATGTCTAGACTCGAAAGTTTAGATATGTGCAATTGGGTAACTGAGATTAAACACAAAAGGCTAGTGTTTAATTCACTCAGTGTTGGCTCTGATACCAACCTGTCACACCCCGATTTCCACGTGTCACCGGTGGGCCCGGTGGAGGAGTATCGTGACGTGGTTGGCAATGTAATAGTCAAACAACACAATATTATTATGCACAGCGGAAGCAAATTTAAAATATAATACAACCGAATTTAATATTGTTTATCAATGTAACAATATCCGGAAGTTTATCCACAGAACGGATCGAAATAAAATAATATTAATGGTTCAACAGACTTCAGGCATCCTAAGCTGGCGAGACTTTTTATTGATGCTAAGGAGACAATCCAGCCAATTTCGTTTAGTACCTGCATTCAGTCTTTTTGGGAAAATACGTCAGTTTACACTGGTAAATACAATCAACTGACTCATTTTGGAAAATGATTGAAAATTTGTTTGGATGCACGTGGCATAAACATTTTTGTTTAACTTGGGAGAATTATTTAATATTATAATCTTGTGAACGAATTACATGTTACTTATGCGTTCAGTAGCCCGGATCTTGTCCGGGTTAAAGATCAATAGACACACCACATTATTGAGTTATACACTGACAGGTGTACGCCTACACCCCGTGCTCAGGTCGTGGCCATCTCGTAAGATGATGCCAAGGATATCCGGGACATGGTCATTAACCCCCCAAAGGCTGTAAAGTAAACAAGACTGTTTAAACGAGCCGATCAAATTATTCAACTACCCACTTTAACGGTGGAGATTTGATGCCCGATCAAGCGGTATGCTATATACCGTAACCCAAGCCCGTATAAGGAAAATAAGTTAAAAGTATTTACCTGAGTAAGTATTAATCACAATAAGCAAAATGCACGTAGCTTTTACTGGTCCTCCTAATCTGGAACGAAGGTTTATAATAACCTATTAGAATCCTAACGGGTCTTCAATTAAGCTTAAGCTTAGACCGGCTAGTTTCAAGATACGGTTCGTATTAAGCGAAGACCGGATAGAATGTGATTCAGACCCGACAAGTTTGAAGACTTTTTTAATATGGGTTTATTATTCACATCCTGGATTTTGAGATCAAACCGATAAGATTTGACCCGTTTCGGCCAATTTATGTAAACTTGTTACATAAACCGAACCGATCGCGTATTAAGCGTAACGGGTATCCGTAAGAGCCATATACAGGTTTCCTAAGTTAATATGCTTCAAATATGTTGTGACATCAGTAAGATGTCTTTCATTATGCCCGAAACGTGTTTAAACACAAACTAGGCCCCGTAGGGGTAGTTTGGTCATTTTAAAGGTTGTAAAAGGGTTTAAGTGTTTAACTGAGTTACAGGTCTGATGTAATCAGTAAACATACTCAAATTAATGAGTTATAACAGTAAGATAAAGCATATATGTGAAATTTATCATTTTTAACCAAACTATGCCCCGTAGGGGTATTTTGGTAATTTCACATAAGCCGAAAAGCTCAAAACTGAAGTCTGAGTTTATCAACCTTTGCTTACTGTTAAAATATTATAATTTTCCTCTTATATCAGTAGGTATCAACCCGGGTATGCTCAATATGATTTTAAAACGTACTATGCGTTAAAAACGCTAAATAAGGCGATTAAAGGCCATTACCGGGTTTGATACTTAAATCTGATATTTTTATGTTTCCAGAAGGCTTAAAATAATTTATTTATCATAACTAATCAGTGGCAAAAGGTTTGGGGTCGTTTAGATGTGTAAAACTCATTTTATTGCCCGTAAGGGCAAAACCGACATTTACCGTATTAAGCCTACGACTATGAGTTATGCTCAGCCTAAAATTTATTAAAAATCTTTAAAAATCCCAAAATAATATATTACATCAGTGGGTATTAAGTTTGATACCAAAAAGTAGGCTTAACTAGGCTATACACTAATTACGCCGTTTTATTAACATAAAGTATTAGTTTTGCGATAATGAGCATAACTCTTAATCTACAAGTCAAACTTATGTCAAACTTTGCATACAAGTTTATATATCAGTATTTAAGGTTTCTACACTTTTACATTTTCATAAATCACGTTCTAAGGTAATAAGGGCATAACGGTCAACATATGAGCAATTAACGGAAACATGCATATTAATTGGATAACTAATGAACCAAGGTGTATAATCACAGAGGGTTATTCTAACATGCAACCTAGTCCAATTAAAGCTCTGAGGCATTTCTAAAACATGCCTAAACGGGTCAGAACTGAAAGTCAAAGTGAAAGTCAAACTATGCGACTTTCGGTTCCGAACCGGGTCTAAACAGGAAATTGTCGGGTTGAACATGTTTAGACATGTTCTTACACTTATTACTAAGTTATAACAATGATCAAACAGGTTGCATATGATTTGCATTGCTAATTATGCATAAATGGTATTTTAAGCTTCATGTTGACTTTTCTAAGTACATGTTTGACCCGACATTTGAACTAGTTAGAGTGGTGATCAGGGGAAACCCTTTTGAGGTTTTATTACCCACATAAATACCAACATATAACTACTTTTAATTCGAGATATGACTGAGCCATTATTGACCAATCTCGAAGTCAAACCGTAATTACGACAGTTTGACTTTTAGCTAATTAACTAAGCTAAAACTAATTAAAGAAGGACTAGCAGACTTACAAGGGTCCAATGCACGAAATATGATCACTTGAGGCTGCTTGATAGCTCCAGAAATGATCCAACATTGCAGGAGAAGGTGTGGGAATGTTTGTAACTAAAGAGGCTTTATATAGTGATCCAAGACACCATAAAAGCTTGACATCTTAGTCTAGCACCCATCCACAACTGATTAACACTTGTCCTAGCGCTTAGGGGGTGCCTAGGGGTCGTCCACATGTGAGAAAAACCGGCTAGAATGGTCACAATCGCGCATAACAGGCTGCTGCCTGTTTTCTGGTGCTGGGCAGGTGCTTGCGCATCGTAAGGCTTCTATGCTTACGATGCGCAAGGCTTCATCAGGGGCAGATTTTGTTTGTTCTTTCATTATTTTGAAAGGTCAACTTCAATATCCGTCTTTGGGGCCTCTATTATCAACTAGGGACCTTCAAGAAGTGCCTTATACAGTAACATACCCTACCATTTGAAGTTGTTTGCTTGGACGCTTTATAAAAGTACCGAAAATGAAGGTTTACCAATTCTTTTCTTCGTGGGATCCTATCGAGTATTTCCAATCCATTATTGTCAACCCATTTCTGGATTTAGGACATAATAGATGTTTAATATATAAAAACTTGGGTCTTGGGATTTATAAATGAGGTGTTCAGAGGTAAAATTAACATGACGCCACTTTTCAATCCTGCCAAAACATCTTTATTTAATCCGGATTTACAACGCGTTTTGTCTTACACGACACGTGCCGTTATTTTATTTAACACGAATTTTTGAGGTGTTACAACGGTAATGACTGGATAGTTGGGGTGGGGTAGGGGTGGTGACAGGTGGTGATGGTCGGAGATGGTGGCAGATGGCGGTGGCCGGGTGGTGGTGTCACCAGAATTTAGAGAGAGAGAGAGCGTAGGGGAGGGAGGGAGAGAGAGTTTAGAGAGAGTTTGATGGTAAAGTTGGTTTCACCATTGGTATTGATGCAATTTGCAGTATGTTTCAATTGGAGGCCGGTTGCTATTTGTTATTTACAAGAGGTTTTAGGAATTATTTCCATTTAAGAATTTTTGGTAAAAACGGTGTTGAAATTAAATTAATTTTTCAGATGTAGAAGTTGATGAGGTAACTATACATTTGTTTGGTTCTTTATGTATTTAACTAGGTTATCTACCCGTGTGATACACGGGTTGAACAATTTAATTTTAATAATAAAAAAAAGTTTATAAACAATATACAAAAATCATTTGTCGTATTAATTAATTTTTGAAATAATTTTCGACTGGTCATATAAGTAGTTGTATGAGGTGGTGCACACCAGTTTTTCTTCTTCTGGCTTGAGTTCTTAGTGCCTAAAGGGAAAGACTCTTAGACCACATTAACGGCATGAACAAAAGCATTGATGTTTACACAATCAAAGTAATTTGATCATGCTAGAGGAGTTTCCATCGATCGTGACTTAACAATGTAAGAAATTAATTTTAATGTTCTATAAATGTTCTACCAAAAAAATTATAGAAACCCGTGTATTACAAAATTTGAGCATTAATTCTCCATTCCCTCCTTAACCTTCAATTTCATATCCCGAAAATAAACCAGAAAAGCAAACTAATTAACAAATATAACAAAATAAATGGCAATTTTTTTTATCATCAACCAAACCCATAATCAATATCAACAAAGTCACAATCTTTAAAACATATCTTGAAAAATTTGAACCTACCGATCGGTCTCAAACATCATAAAGAATGAATTTGAGGGTGATAAAGTGGATGCAAAATATATAAGTATTATAGGTTTTGTAAAGACGAAAACAATAAGAAATATTCAAATTGAGATCAAATAAAACATATCAAAACTATGAAGTACTAATCACAAAAGTATTAAAATAATAATATTGAACTTACAATTATTAATTGTTTTTATAGCTTTCAACTAACACATGTTTAACATGCATCCGAAAATTGAAGTTAAAATCAATTAACCAACCATTATCAGTTTCAATTAGGTTGTTAGTAACTGGCCGATGCTAATCCAAAACAATCACGTGGAGTCAGAATTGTAATAATATCATTTTTGTAATCAAAGTAACACATTAGCTATCTATAAAAGTAGATGTAAACTTTAAAAGACATAAAAAGAGTCTCAAATTGAAATTGAAGTAATGCACAAAACTGGTTAAAATGAATAGTTTTTTTTTCCTGACAAGCAAGACAACCATTTTATTAAACAAAGGAATGCTTCAACCAGCAAGGAGCTGGAAGCAGCCAACCAACATCATACAACAGAAATGGAAACAAATAAAAGAAAAGGAGACAAACACTGCAACCTCACACAAACAGGATACATCTACACCCTTACTCACCCAAGGGGAACCTACACCAGTTTCTCCATACATCCCTTGACACATTGATTATGGTAGAAAGCCATAAGAACACATCTTGTTTGATTCCTTTGACAATTGATCGGGTCGTTGTTGCCTTGCCTTTAAAAATCTTGTCATTTCGAGCTAACCAGATTCTCCAAAAAATGGCATAAAACCGTACGCATCACCTTCTTCACCTTCACGTTGCCGTTCAGAGAATCCGCTGCATTGAGCAAGTTATTAATATCCCTCCCAATTAACAAACTGGGCATCCTAACCCACCCTAAAATTTGAGACCACACCTCTGTAACCACTGGACAATTGACAAAGATGTGATCATGGTCTTCTATACCACTCTGCATCTAACACAAAACAAATCTGGGAGGTTCATAATCATACCTCTTTTTGACAGCTCCTTTTGTGTTGCTAATCTCCCGATACATGCCCACCACATAAAAATATTTACTTTAGGAGTCACCCAAGGGTTCCACACAAAGGAGAAATTCGAATACATTCTACCTTTAGCCAGAGCGAGGCCTGTTGTTGAAGTCTTCCGCCACTTCAACAATCTTTTTCCATACTCCATTAAGACTCCAGTTCACCGGTATCGACCTAAACCTTCTCACCTTACCATGAAGAGCTTGAATGACCCGTCCATAACTGGTAGTCGTATTACTTGAATCTCCACCACCATCATTTGGCAAATAAGGCCAAGTTTGTAACAAAGGCATACTACTTCCATGAAGATCATATCACGTAAAAACATTGATACAATATGATTGGTTGAACCGAGGCCCAACATATTTTAAAGATCGTTTATACACCACATGTTAAAAAAAAACATAAATACACAATCTATTCGGCATGAACAAAAACTATCATAGAATTGTTAACAGGTATATCATTAGAATTTAAATTGTCAGTCAATCAACAGTTGATGCTTAAATAGGGATGGCAAAAAAGCCCAAGCCCGACGGGTATACCCGAAACCCGAAACATATGGGCCGGGTATACCCGAAGCCCAGTGGGTATGGGCCGGGTACGGGCTTAAAAATCGAAAAAAATCGGGTATGGGTACGGGTATGGGATTTAGTAATACCCGCCCGATACCCGGCCCATTTACCCGAATAATACCCGAAAGTATCATATTATAGATTTCCATATATATAAACTTAGTACATGTACTTATTATCTTCTCTATAGTCATATGTGGATATGTATTTGTCAAGTGTTTAGTGAACATATAACTTATTTTTGAGCATGTATATTGGTTATGGAAGCTATCACCCTTTATTATGTGGATGTTTTATGCAATCAGGTGGTCCTGATACAATTACTTCATTAAGTAATCGTTTTAATTTAGTTTAGTATTTATGCTCTCAATATGATATGTAAGTTATTAATCATATATTCATTTGTTATAGTCATTAAAATAGTATATTATATAAACATCAAAGTAAAAAATTGCACATTTGTCCCAACGGGTATTTTTAAGAAATTAACGGGTATGCCCGATACCCGCGGGTATGCCCGATACCCGCGGGTATGCCCGATACCCGCGGGTATGCCCGATACCCGACGGGTAATTACCCGAAAAATACCCGATGGGTAACGGGCCGGGTATGGGACAAAGAATTACAACCGGGTACGGGCTTGGGATTACCAATACCCGGCCCAAGCTCGGCCCATTGCCATTCCTATGCTTAAACTTCATGCTTAAGAACAATAAGCAGGTAACCATAAGCAATTTATTTTAACTTAAAAGTACCTTCAATTGTTGGGTCGTATAACATGATTCTTATCTTAAATCTTGAACCGATAATCACAATTGAGAGCGACAGTATTATAGCATGTTGCATCCTCTTGCCGGATACTAAGCGAGATGAACGACAATCCTCAAGGGGGACGAAGAAAGGCCGACCATTTGACCCTCAAAGATGGTAACTTTATCATCCAAGACAAAAAAACGTGTAATTTACCAAATGGGTTTTGAGATTTGATTGGTAGAAATAAAGATATAGGGTTATCAAATGAGCGGGAATTGAAGCGGCGCACATATACTGAAATCGTCATTAGGGCCATTAGGGTTTTGGAGGAAGAAAAGGAAAGGATCGGAGAGTTAGGTAAACTATATTGGGGATAGTCTATCAAGCCTATAAACGGGTCAGGTTCATTAAACGTGGGGTAAGGTAAATGGATCTGAAAAATGAGCGGGAAAAGAAAAATGGCATGGCCTTCAACACCTGACACGTGTCCCAGCAATAGTTTTTTTTATTATATAGAGAAGATTACTATGTTCTTATTCTAATAAATGTTTTATGTGATTTTCAGCCTGTAGTTGCACCTATTGATGCACTTGATGAGCCAGCTATTGATGAAGAACAACATGATGGTCTTTATAAGTTTGTTCGTATGGCTTCTAAAGATTTCGTAAGTTTTAATATTATTTTAGGAACTAATATATATTAAATATTACATTTTTTTATTCACATAAAAATACATTATTAATTTTATATTATTTTTCTTATTAATTTTTATTTTAAAAACAATACCGCTGCTGCCTAATAATGTTTCAATATGGCTAAACTTGATTCTGATTTAAAACCTCTGACCGTCAGACTTCTGCATCTGACTGAGCAAGAGGAGTTTACCAACCTTAGCAGACGTGAAAAGATAGGAGAAGGTTTTCGTTATGCATTATGCAAATGGTCGAGATTCATGCGACGTGCGCGCATTAACGAGGGTGATACGGTTCACTTTTCTTTTGATGAAACTCATCAAGTGTTGAATGTTGAATTGGTTGTACCTCACAAAAGGAGTACTGATTAGTTTTTTTACATTTAGGTTTTGGATATTTGGTTTTCATATGATATACATTTACTTTGTTATGGTTAATAGTTTTTAACAATGTTTAATGGTTTTGATATTTATTTTAATACATCTTATCATATGTTAGTTTACTATTACTATTTCTTTTAATGGATAACACAATTTTGATATTATTTAGTGTGCAAACTTTATCTATAATTGTTTCGACTTCCAATGCAGTTTTTGTTATGATATCCATTCATATAATCAATCACATACCGTTTTATCATTTATTCATACACCTTATTCATCATACAATTTTTCGTTTATTAATATTAATGTATATATTTATATTTATTTGTTTAGAAAGATAGATTAACAACCCGTGAGTATTCACGGGTTATAACCTAGTATAACTATATATGTAAATTTATATACAATCTATTTTAATTGTTTTATTTATTACCTTTTAAGTTTATTAATCTCTACTATAATAAAGCAAAACATTTTTCGCCACGTGTCACCTTCACAAACCCTCCCTCATTAAATCCGGCTAGTGGGTATGGTTGATGGACCATCCTTGAGGATGATCCGCCACGTAGGCGCCACGTCATCATCCTCCCAAGAATGGTCCATCCTCCAAAACTAGAGGGCATGGTTAAGTTGGTCCTAGTCATCATCCTCCACCACTTTTATGTTTTTTTTTTAATCTTCCACTTTTTTTAACTTTTAATAAATAAAGTAACAAAATATTTTCATTAATATTAAAAAACATTACATAAACTTAAAAAAAAAATTAAAAAAAACATAAACTTAAAAAAAAAAACTTAAAAATATCCTAATATATTAAAAGAAGCAACTAGTCTTCGTCTTCCATGTCGTGGTCATGATAATTTTTGAGCGAGAAATGGGGTGGTAGTGTGTAAAAAACGGTATAAAATATGATGAGTTTTTATAAAAAGGGAAGAGTGGTTTATAAAATGTGAGAGAGATGGGGTGGTAATGTTAATTAGAAAATTAATTAATTTTTTTTATTTTGAACGGTCACAAACGATCCGGGGCCCACCACTTAGCTTCGTCGCAAACGGCTAGAACCCGACGTTCAAGACGGGACCGGGGGGGGGGGGGGCGGCACGGTGTTGGGACCGTCGCCGACCCAGGACGATCCGGGGAAGAACCCCATACCGACTAGTCTTATATTTTATATCATAGGTACAAGTCTTATATGCATGATGGTTGAAGCGGGAATGAAATGGTTTTGAATTTTAAATCACCACTTTCATCCTCCGCGTATGTCTGAAAACCACAAAAGAATTTTGGCAGTCAAAAGGTCTCTCTCTCTTCAAAATTGCAAAAACCCTAGAGTTACTCTCTCTCTCTCTCTCTCTCTTTCTTCTTTGCGAGACCAGAAACAAGAAAAATGAAGCTTTCTGGAATTAGTCCAACCCTTCAACCTTGGTGATACGGCTGCTACTCAGAAGGATCTTACATCTGCTACGCAATATCTTCTTCCTATCAACCCTAAACTTAATGGCGGCGGTGGAAAGGGTGGTTGGGTCTGTTCGAGTCAAAATCCAGGGCTTCCATGCCATTTGGAACCAAAAAACTCCGATTAGGTATGATCTGATGCAGTATCTGTTCATATCGGAGATACCTACACCCTGAATATTTCTCAAAACCCTTCCTATTTCATAGTTTTTCGCTTCAAAACTGTTTGTACGTTGTGTTTGTAGTTTCAGCCTTTTAGGCTGTAATTTTATTTCATACCTTTTATGTAATATGTATTTAAAGGTTTAATTGTTTTTCTTCTAGGGTTTTGTGTGAGAGATGGTGCTGAAAGACGAGCTTTGTTATCGTTTATATACTTTTTTTTTGTATTTTTATTGATTTTGCCTACTGTACATTACTCTGGATATGCTTAAAATAAATTTTCTGGTGTGTGTGTGTGTGTGTGTGTGTCTGTTTATTGTTTATACTCTGTTAAAAAAGGAGTAGGAGGTTGTGTTATGAGTGTTTGTACTGTATGGTAGCTATGAAGTTGCTGTAACCTGTATAAATTCAAGGTTTAAGTGTTTACATTTAAGGGTTTTTTCGGTTTAGGATTTGATGATATGTTTTTAAAACCGTCTTCTAGAGACAGGTTGCTGTATTTATCTGCTGTTGACGTTTATGCTTAGCTATTACGTTTAAAAAGTTATTATTCTTTAGTTAATTTTTGATAGAATGGGTTGGCTGAAAATGTTGATTAAGGAGGACTAAACTTGTTGATGGTTTTCTTTGTTTAGCAGAACTAAACTTGATCATGGCTTTCTTTCCGGTGCATATTTTATCCCAACTGTGCAGGTATGCTAATGATAGTAATTTAGGTTTGTTTTTGCATTTCTTTCTCATCTTCAAGTGTGGTAAGTCTGACTAATTTTCATGTGTTCTCATCTATTGATTAAACTTGAGCTCATTATGTTCCTAAAATTCAGGTCTGGTCCAGGAGCTCTTTCATTAATAAAAGGTACATGTTACTCTCCAATATCATCAGAAACTTTTATATACTGCCTTCATCCAATTCACACAACACCATCCAAATCAATCATCACACAACTCCTTATAATCCTACTTCATTTCTAACCAGAGTTCAAATCAAATCTCGATTTCGATCCAACAATATTGGGCTGTGGGAAGGGATGAAAGGGATTGGGAAAGGGATGAGCAAAACGACATAGGAAGGTTCTTCGCGATAACATTCAGGGAATCACGAAGCCGGCGATTCGAAGTTCAACATATGAGGTTCTTTAATATGTATCCTTATCACAATTATTTAGAGCTATCGGATTGGTTATGCTATTTCAGCCTTTTTTTAGCTTGTGAATAGGGATGAGCATATGTGACTTGGTACCGGTACCAAACATTTTCGGTACCGGTACCCAGATTTGGCAAATTTCGGTACCGGTATTTTCAGTACCGGTACCGTTACCGAGCTCATCTCTACTTGTGAATCCAAAACATGGGAAACTATGTAAATACTAAAATAGGTGTACCGAACACAAGCTGAAACAAAAGATATATTAGCTCTTGAATTAATTCTACGCGAGTGCAAAACTACAGTTTTTACCTTGAGTATATAGAGCCTGATGATAGTTTTGTTTGTGGTAATAAAAGGAAGAGTGTATCGTATTGAAATGGTAAAGGAGGCGGTGTTGGATGCTGTAACGGATGCGTCGAGAAGTAGTGAGTATTTTGGTTGGGTGTAGATGCTGGTGGGTAGTAGGAATGAGTCGGTTTACGTGTTGGCGGAGTGTTGGAGGACTTTAAGCCCAAATTCTTGTCGCGCGTATTTGGATAATAAAAAGAACTCATGCTGATTTTGCTAAGTTGCCTAGGGTGTTACTGTTTCCAATTCAGTGGAAAACATGGCGGGAAGTTGTTTATGCCGGGTTTCACTTTCTTTTATAAATTTGTACTCGGGCTGATTTTGTTTTGTTATCGATCCTCAATGTTATATATTGATCATTTAAATTGCATAAATAACTTGTCATCAATCTTTTCACATATGTTTTTACGGTGACAGCTAGATAACAGAAAGCTTGGAGCTTTACGAAACAAGAAGGATGCAGCTCTTGTAATGCAGGTATAATAAACAGGAAATCTCAATTGCTATGATTGAATAATAGTTTCTTTGATGGCCGAGTATATACTTATAATTTGTGATAAGAAACTGATGCCACTTCTGTTCTTGATATGTTAATTCACATTTGACCTACATCTATAAATAAGTTAGTATTTTTTTTAATACCAAATGCCTTGCAAACGTATGGTTTTTGTTTATGTCAGCTTTATACACGAGATCCATCTAAAAGCTGGAAGCAAGTTGAGTCAAACGGACCGAATAGGTTGACCATCAAGGAGCCATCTGCCAACATCGTCTTGTTGGATTTTATTTCATCGGAAAAATGGAATGATGTCGTCGACTTTGATGACCACCTTGATGACATAAGCAAGTAAGGGCCCGTGTCTTCTTTCAAATAATCTTTGAGATAAAAAATATTAATCTGGAAATAATTAAAACTTTTGTGTGTGTGTTTGTGTGCAGGGATTGGTTGAATTCTGGACTATTCAAGTGACATAGGAGTTTTGACTGTGGTTTGTGGCAAGCAAAGATAGATCAAAGACACTTCAATGCATCTCTTTTTTTTCATCTTCTGTAACCTTCTGTAACCTGTGTGTTTTTTTACTCAAATGAGGATTAGTTTCTTATCTTATGCCTGTAGTTGGAACGAAACTGCATTATGTCATCTTTTTAATTTATATTTCCGATTTTATTTGTAAAACTCATTCCAATTAGTAAACAAACATTAAAAGTTTAAAATCTATAGCAGTTTATGTATGTTTATGAGTTTATCCAAAGGCTGGTAACGCATTTCTTTTGTTGATGAATTTACTTTGATATATGATACTGTATCTATATAACAACATTCAAATAATTGTCTGATGAATGGTGTCAACGTCATAGTGTTGTGCAATGGTTTAAAAACCGCTAAATCGGTTGATCAATTGGGGTTGGTTTTAGAAAAATAAACCAAATGATATCAAAAGCAATTTCATGCCTACAAAAGAGTCACATAACTCATATACAATAAGCATGGGGGTTAAAGATGCTGGTAATGACAATCAATTATGGTCCTGCATACAAGATTGTGGGTGGGGGGCTAAAAAATTTTCGTATGATTTTTAGACAAAGATCCCGATCGCCCCTCGTAAAATAAATTAGGGATCCATTATTAGTGACAACCCATATTTGGATAAGCAATTTCTATTACTTATTGTCATATTGAAGTAAATGCCCTAAGTAATTCAATTTCTGTTTTTTTTTTCTTGGTATGGTTTGCCAAATATGGGTTTTAGCATGAATAGATATCATGTTATAAATCATACAAAAAAAATACTTTTATAGATATAGATTTTTTTAACACAATCCATAACCCGTGAAGCTCACGGGTATATAACCTAGTTTGAATAAATAAAGTAAAATGACCAAAATACCTTTATGTAAGATTTATTTGGTCAGACTTAACTATAAAATTTAACCAAGTTAAAGCCAAAGATTGGTCAGACTTAACTATAAAATTTAACCAAGTTAAAGCCAAAAAACATACCGTGGAAAAGTTTGCATACATGGAGTACGTTTTTTTTTTTTAACTTTTGAAAACTAAAGAGTTAAATGCTTGGTTGGTCCCCGTGGTTTGCAAAAATTGCAGACTTGGTCCCAGTGGTTTACTAATTACACGCGTGGTCCCAAAACTTGTCAAAAATGCACTCGGTTGGTCCCAAGCCCTAACTTCAGTTAAATTTCTCAGTTAAGTCCATGTTAAATGACCAAAATACCCTTACTTATTAACTCTCTTTATAACTGCATCATCACCACCACTGAGTCCCCTTTTCAATTCTCTGCACCTTTTATCTTCTTCATTTGAAGGAGAAGGGAAACCCTAACCCTCAAAACAAAAACACAGGTACCAAATGCTCTCATGGATCTCCTCAACAAACACATACACACAGATGAAACACAAACCACACCCAAATCCTTCCCCACCACCTCTCAAGTTCAACATACACACCCACATCTCACCTGCACCATCTCGACCCCTCCCTCTTTCTCTCGAACGGCAAAGACGACCGGAGTAACCACCGGCGTCGATGCCGGCGGTGGTTTCACCCGGTGAAGCGACACCCCCCAACCTCCTACCGTCACACATCGCGGAGAGAGAGAGACGGAAGAGAGAGATCAGAGAGTGTGGGGTGCGGCGGCGGTGGAGCCGCTAGATGCAGCGGCGGCGGCAGTGGAGTCCGGCAGCCGTGTAATCGGGTAAATTTTCAACACACTCCTCTCTTTTTAAGTTTTCGCTCGAGCCGTTTTCTCTGGCCGATGTGGATTGTTTTCAGGTGATGATGACGAGGTTGTTGCTGTTTTTGATGATGATTTCTTGATGTGGCCGACGGTAAGATGAATTCCGGAACATTGTAACCTGAACAAAATCACCACCATTACCACCACTGCCGTAGACAGCGTGGCTCCGGCGGCGAACGCAGGGACTTAAAGATGATGCGTATTATAAAGAGAGTTAATAAGCAAGGGTATTTTGGTCATTTAACATGGACTTAACTGAGAAATTTAACTGAAGTTAGGGCTGGGGACCAACCGAGTGCATTTTTGACAAGTTTTGGGACCACGCGTGTAATTAGTAAACCATTGAGACCAAGTCTGCAATTTTTGCAAAACATTTAACTCAAAACTAAATGATATATAGTTTGCAACCTTGCATTATCTAGAATTAGATTGTTTTACATTTTACCCTGTAAAGTAAACCCAAGCCCTTTCAACCCTCTTTGACTCCAGCAGCAAACGGTAAACCCTAACTCCAGCTTCGTTCGTTCGTTTGTATTTTGTAGAATTATGATTTGTTAATGTTATTTGTAAAGGCTTAGAATTTTATGATTTGCATCAAATGAAATTACGAGTGAAAGTGATCAGATTGCATATCTCACAAATTTTGTAGAAACCCTACCCTAGTTAGAATTTAAGAAATTGTTGGAGTTCTAAGCCCTTACTGCATTGCTTTTTGTCTTCTTGTCACTTGAAGAATCTTCTTGTTTGAAAGCATTCTGCAACTTCAATACTTGTATGCTTTCTTTCTGATAGTCGGCTCCCGGAGGACCCGGACACCAATCCAGAATGGATATACCTACAACACAACGATTTGTATTTTATACAGACATGAAAAACGATAAGAGAAACGCGCCAAACAGTTTGTGTTGCGCGTTACAAGGGTTAACCGATGCTCAAAATTCTGATATAAGGGATATGGGATTTGAAACTATCAAGTGCTTTAACATACACAACATACCCGCGGGTTTAGGGTATTGGTTGTTGCTCAACTATGATCATAAAACAAACGAGTTACCGTAAAATTAAAATCACACCCTCAAAGGTTCATGAGGTTCTTGGAGTGCCTAATTAGCGTCTCTGAAAAGCCAAAGGTGACAAAACGAGACGCTATTAGAGTACGATGGAAGAGCCAGTTTTTTAATGCTTGTATAACTCTTAAACATGTGACTGAAAAGCTTAAATTATATCCGTGAGGCGGATTACTTTTTAAGCTTAACTTCCTTGTTATCTTCAACTCTATTATGGGTGAGACAACTAAGAGTGCAACCGTTAATCAAAAGTTTCTCACGTCAATCAATAATGAAGCCGACATACCGAACATGGATTGGTGTAGTTATATCATAGCGTGCTTGAAGAGAACTAGAGAGGGATGGAGTGGTATAGAGCCCTATAACGGCCCGTTGACTGTTCTTGTGGTACGTTTGCTTATTGGTTACATATAGGGCTGTAAATGAACCGAACGTTCAACGAACAATTCGTGAACCGTTCGGCGGGAAGTTCGTTTATGTTCGTTCGATTAGCTAAACGAACGAACACGAACAAAAAATTCCATTCGGTTAGCTTAGCGAACGAACACGAACACATGCCTCGTTCGTTCGACTGCGTTCATGAACGTTCGGCAATATGTTCAGTTACGTTCGTTCATATTCGTTCGTGTTCGTTTGATTATATTAAAATAAATTAATAAATAATAAACCTTTTATCTATTGAAAACTTGAAACCCTATTTTTTCTAAGTTAGCTAAAATTTGGAAATTCTAAACCATTTTTTGGGATAATTATGTCTAAGTTAAACTTGATTCATTGTTTGGTAGTGTAGTAGACTTCTAGTGTTTTGATTTATCATTTGATGCTTGTGTTTAACTACTTATATAATGTTTAAGGATATCAATGTTTTTATTTTTTATTTTCAAGTTAAATGTTCGTTTTCGTTCGTTTTTATTTGCTTGTGTTCGTTTGTGTTCGAGGCCAGTGTTCACGAACTGTTCGTGAACAACCGAATTTCCTTAACGAACGAACACGAACATAAACTTATGTTCGGTATGTGTTCGTGAACAGTTAACGAACATGTTAATTTCCTTAACGAACGAACACGAACATGACCTTGTTCGTGTTCGTTCGGTTCGTTTACAGCCCTAGTTACATAAGTTGCTTATTAACATGAAGAAATTAATATGATTTTCATTACACAACAGGTGTTATACGCACACGAACGACAACTGAAACGTAGTCCTGAAAATGTAGTAACTCCAGCGTTACAATATGTTACCACTGATTTGTTGGTTGATCTTGAGAGGTCCTTATATGACAACGGACCGTGTTCTAATGATGACATTAAAAAGGAGGATCCGTTAACTCCAAATGTTGAAGATCACGTTCAGTCACTAGGTCCTGAAGCTCAAGGTCAAACTGTTGAAGGTCAAACAGCTATTGACCAAAATGTTAAGGTACCTGATGTAACTTCTGTTCAAACAAATTCGGTATTGAAGCTAAAGGTACCCATTGGTCCACGAGGTGCTCACTCACTGTCTGGATTATCAGCTAATATAGGACATTGTAACCGGCTTGAACCGTCTAAAGACAAGAAGGTAAGTCATGCACACTGTTGAACGTTATAATCTAATTCCTTTGGGTTTGAAATGTTTGGGCCTAAGAAATTGGTTTAAAAAATAATATTTGAGCATAAACTACCGGTCTAAATTTTCGTACTAACTAAAACTTTTGGCTCAAAATAATGAATTTGACGATGGAGATAATCGCAACCAAACGGTAACAAACGAGAAACAAAACTGTAGTTTTTGGTTTTCGAAAAAAAGAAACAATACTAACCCAAGGTTTAAAAGAACGGAAACGAGTTTCGAGGTGTTTTCCCTTCGCCTCACAAGGCATAAGCCTCGAGGCGAAACGAGGCGTAAGGCCGAGGCGGTATTAATAAATAAATATAAAAATTATATATATTATAAAAATAATACTAACTAATTTCATCATCAGATTCATCAAAATCCTAAAAAACACACTTAAAAAAGACTGAAATGCTTGAAATTGACACAAAAAGTCAAAAACAAGTATCAAAATCCCCCGAGGCGGACCTGAGGCGCAACTTTCTTAGCGCCTCAACCCCTCTGAGGCGCATATACATTAAAAACACCATGAGGCGCGCCTCAGATTCGTTTTTTGGTCGTTTCGCCTCGAGGCGCGCCTTGAGGCGCACGCCTCAAACGTTTTTTAAAACCATGACTAAACCATCAGTTATTAGTTTGGATAGTGAGAGATAGCGATGATGGCGACAATTTATTTATTTATTTTTTGTTTTTTTAACATAAATAATTGCAATTAAATATAGCTATAAAATAGCTGGATATTTTGTTTTTGTTAAATATACATGTAAAATAGCATATATACAAGGGTATTTTGATATAATATACATATAAAATTAATTTTTTTCTAGTGTATCACTATTTATAAAATAGCCGCCTGCTATTTATCGCTATTCGCTATGTAGCATATAGGTACCTTATCGCTATTTGTCGCTATTCGCCAGTAACAACTATGGTTTGGAGCGGTTGTGTCGCAGTGGTTTCGTTGGTTATTTCAGTTTCGGTGAATTGGTTTTTGCTCACGCTACTCATAACTGTTGTTTCCTTAATTGCAGATTGGTAATAATATGGGCAAGACAAAGAAACGTGCTTGGAGAAACACAAACACTTGCCTACCAAAGAAGAAACTTAAGGTTTGGAGGAAAACTTCAGATTTTGCTATAAAATTAAAGAGTTAGCCTCATTTCAAACTCATATATGAACACAACAGGAGAAGAAGAATCAAGAATGTGTATAGAAAAAATCAACAATAATACAGACGAACTTTAAAACAAACATGGTTTAAAGCTGTTCGTATTCAGACTAACATGTATTGCTTTATCTTTGTAGTTACTGGATGATGATGATGTTGGTGATGGTGAGGATGTTGGTGATGATGATGATGATGATGATGATGATGATGATGATGATGATGATGGTGGTGGTGATGGTGTCAATGCCGGTGTAGGCCCCTAGCAGGTGCAATGTGAGTTGGCTGAAAATGTGTCTCCTATGTCAAATTCTGTATGTATCTCCTTACTTCTCATATATGTTGTACATTCCGATGATTAATATTAGACAAGGAAATTTAGGCGCAAATGTACAAAACTTGGTTATTTTGACTTCTTATTAGTCTTCTTTTGGGTCAAATTGTGTTTCCACACACGCTAGAATAAAGAAAGTGCTCAATACATTACCGGTTAAATTGGGTCGAGTCTGGTTGTGTTAGCCTTTGTTGTTTTCTTAAAGTTTATATAAATAATAGTGTTTATTCTTTTGATGCTATAGTTTACTGACATCAAGTAGTAAATTATTAAATTACATTTTATATATTAGTTATTACGAAATTTTAAAGATTATAGAAAAAACTAACGTTCAAGCCAGCTCGTTTGACCCATTACCCAACCTGACCCGACCCGTTCATTTTGGTCACCACTGATCTATATTCTTTTATTGTATAGCTGGAAAAGTCAACTTATCAAAGTGACATAGTTTGTGTCCAAGGCTACAAAGTGAGGCGAAGTAACACAACAATTCTTGAAGCCATTTTCAAAAAACACGGTGACATTGCATCTACCTGCGTATTCAAAACATCTTCCACAACAACACATTTCCTCGAGGTTGTTTGTGAAGTTGTCAAACGGATCCAAACCAATAATATGACTGAGATGGTGGAAGATATAGAGTGCCAAGTGTCGGATGCAGAAGCCGCCAACATTAACGTGTCATGGATTCGAGCGCACTTTGAAGCCTTTAACAAAAGGAAGGAGACCAGTAAAAAGTACAGTTGGCTTTTGGAGATGAAATCAAAGATCAGTTTGGCTAAAAGAGCTGCCCAAATGGATCTGAGAGAAAGATGCGCAGAGCTAATGGGTGCGTAAAAAACGGTTTGAAAAGGCTGAAAGATGTGTGAAAGCAATGCATCTTGTTAAAAACAATCTAAATGACAACATCTTGGAGTCTAAAGCTAAACTGGACTCATGGGTAAAGCATCCAGTTGTATAGGCTAACTAGATCATGTAATGGTGTGTAACTATTAGAAGTTTGCCATTAGATGTCTTGTATTTTGGTCGAATGGGGTGAACCCGTTAAGTTTAAACTTATGTGTTTTAAACCTTAAATGAATATAATTAGTATTTAATCCTAACGCTTAATGGATCCATCCGGCCAAATCGATTGAACTCTTTTGATTTTGGTAATGACCTCTTCATCACATATGTACTTGTTAAACAAGTGAACCCGAACACAATCTTTATAATTAAACTGGTTAAACGTGTAAACTAGACAATGGACATGACTTTCCTTTTTCGTCTTCACTCTGTGAAGCTAGTCAATCACCAAGATGACTGTTGGTTTTTTAATTTGTGATCAAAGTCAGTGTTTCTGAAGGGACCTAGAGTGTAAATAACTCTACATATCACTTTCGTGTACGGTAATTTTTTGAAATATTTACAGAGACATAAACCCTTGTTTTTACAGTCAGACACCACACCACACATGGCTGCCATCTTCCCGTTTTAGTTATGTTACAAGTTTATTTTTTGGTCCCTCGACAACGCGCGGGGAAAATTTACTCATTTTTTTAACCAAATGAAGTGCTAGTCATATCATTCCACACGAAAAAGGGCAATTACAAAGCAATGGCAGGTAGTCGGGGAAAATTTACTCATTAATAATAATTTCACAAAAACTCATATAATTTTTAACGTTAGTGAGTATCAACGACCAAAAGTACAACATACTGTTTGAAATGTACTCTATTAAAGTCAGTACTTCTTGAGGGGCCTAGAGTGTAAACATCAGTTTTGTGTACCGTAACTTTTTGAAATATCTACACAAGGATTCCTCTTTCTTCTTCTTCTTCTTCTTCTTCACTCAATGAACCATGATATTAAACTATGTTACTTTTTGTTACTCAGGATATGTCAATGGTTTTGATTTTCTATGAATTGCATAAGATGAAGTGAGAATGTTGAGTAAAGATGTTATGCACTAAACTTTTTGTTCATTATTTTAAAGTGAGGGTTTGTAAACATTTACAAGTTTAAATCCAACAAGTGATGTGGATAGAAGTAGTGATTAGTGATCGACTAGAGTGTCAGCTATGGTCCGCGACAGACCTACAAATACATCATATTACTAATTTGTGTAATTTTTGTTTTCTAGATACAGTATACTCTTCTCTGTTGATTTTTATTTCAAACGTGTCTTAAGCGTATCAGTTTGAACGAACTAAAACATAAATCAACCCTAATTAGTTTACGATGCATGTTAAGAGTACGTGGAATATTTAAATTCATGAAGTGATGTTGATAGAAGTAGCGCTTGTGTAATGATTAGCTAAAGTGGTTGGGACAAGGTGACTAGGTGTAGTGTTAACCATGGTCAATGACAAACCTACTAATCGCCTCATATGATTGCACCAATGCCTTGTTTGAAGATTTTTTTTTAAGAATGAAGTCCATTTCTTTATTAGTTGAAACGTGTTATGAATTTAAATTGAGATAGATTGTAAACGGGCAACAAGCTGCGCCGCTACCCCTTTTTTGAATAACAAAAGTAAGTCTTTTAAAAACTACGTCTATAGATCTCGGGGTCATAACATTACTATGCATGACCCTTTGAACTCCACTAAGTAGGTCCACAACCTCTAGCGCTAGGAAACCAAAAGTATCAAAAGCAATGTAACGTTCTAAAAGTTTCTAAAAGCTTATTACTCAACAGTTGGTGCTTTTTACCACTAGGCAGTTTTTTCGGGTTGAACCGTGGTGGCTTGAAGTTAACATGAGTGATGCTTGTTAAATGGGATATGATGCAGCAAGGATAAACGGGAATGAAAAAAGATGCCCATTCATCGATCGTTCAAGTTGCTCAAGTGGGGTTGGGACACCGAAAACGATATTGTGTCTTTTGCTTTTGTTTTCTTATTTAAAAAGACGAGTTTATTACATACTATAAAAACCCTATGTCGGTGTTTGTCTTTTCCATTTGTTGTCATTTGCATCAAACCGATACATGCTACATATATAATAATCCTTTTTGTTTGAATGCTATTAAGGATTAGCAAGTTACAACATAACACGTGAACTTAATGAATTTTAGTTCATTTGCAATAATAAAATATACCTCCTTGAAGATGATGAATAAGGGCATGTTTGGATGGGCTTCTCAAAACAACTTATTGGCTTATTGACTTATCAAGAAGCCAATAAGTTGTTTTTGTGTTTGGATAGACTAAAAGGACTTTTGGAAATAGCTTTTTGCAAAGAAGGAAAATCAGATTTTGAAAAGCCAAGATTTCATGACTTTTGGATCCAAAAGTGACTTTTCAAAAATGAATTTACTAAATTACCCCTTCTTTACCCCCTTATATTTAAAAGAATGCCCATTTTAGTCATTTTACACCAATAAGCTAATCCAAACACTTTTTTTAAAAACTCCTTTTCAAAAAGTCCCTTTCCCAAAAGTCATTTTCCTAAAAGTCCTTTTTAACTCTAAAAAGCCCATCCAAACATGCCCTAAATGAACGTTAAGTAAAGGAACATAAAAAAAAAGTGATTTCGATTACTTGGATTTCATAACTTAACATATTTTTGTTGTAAATATTGAGAATCAGAAAAATATACAAATATCTATGCATATCAACATATCGTTTTGGTTATGTTACAAGTTTATTTTTTGGTCCGCGACAACGCACGGGGAAAATTTACTCATTAATAATAATTTCACAAAAACTTATATAATTTTTAACGTTAGTGAGTATCAACGACCAAAAGTACAACGTACCATTTGAAATGTACTCTATTAAAGTCAGTACTTCTTGAGGAGCCTAAAGTGTAATTTTGATAGTTACTGATAATTACGAAAATGCCACCACGTTTTTTTGTCTTTTCTTTTCAGTTCGTACGTTTTGTACGTTAAAGTTATTTGTATTTGATCTTTTGTCTTGAAATGTACTTTATTAAAGTCGGTATTTCTTGAGGGGCCTAGAGTGTAAATATCACTTTTGTGTACGGTAACTTTTTGAAATATTTACAGAAACCCTTGTTTTTACTTTACTACAAAAGGCTTCCATCTTCCCGTTGCAATACGCCACCTAAAACCACCACCACCACCACCGCACCACCACCGTCACTGTTTCACGTAGCTGTGTTCGACTAAAACCCTAACCACCGCAGCTCCAATTTCATCACTCAACACATCTGGTACCGATCCTAACCCTAGATCTGCTGCAAATGGCATGTTGCGTGCATATTATGTTTGTTTTAGTTGTTTAAATAGAGGAATTTGGCGTATTGTTGCCACTTGCATTATAATATTCTTCAAGTTTTTTATCATCTGTTTTTTAAAAGTTTGTTACTAAAAAGTTTGGAGTTAGGAATAACATGTGTTTGATGATTCTGTGAGTTCAAAATTAGACTACACAAGCGACACATGACACTTGCTTTATTATTAAATCATTACATTCTTGTTTTTATAATGATCCGTACTATGAACTTTAACAACAATCCATTAGAAATCAGTAAATGTTTGTTGTGTAATTTTATAACGACGCGTATAACTTTTTGCAGTTTTGCACACAAACACAACCACCCAATTGATAATGAGTTCCGGACGCCAGTTTAGAAGCCGGTCAAGAAAGGACCTACCAACATCACAACCGTTTATGTTACATACAGACACGGAATTTGAAACGAAAAGCACGCCAAACGACTTGTGTTGTGCCTTAAATGGGTTGAGTGCTGCTCAAAAGGCTGATTTAAAGGATATGGGATTTGAATCTCTAACAACTTTTAACATACACAAGATACCAGTGGGATTGGGGCGTTGGTTGTTGGTCAACTATTCTCATGAAACGAATGAATTAAACGTTGGCAGCCATGTGATTAAAGTAACAACGTCAATGGTTCATGATGTTTTTGGAGTTCCTATGGGGGATATTCCCGTATATGAACATAAAAGGAAGAGAATGACAGACGTTTTTAGAGAAGAATGGAAGAACCAGTTCTTTCAAACGAGTGTAACTATTAACGATGTAATTCGAAAGCTTAAATCACAAAGGAAAGGTGGAACACTTTTCAAGCTTAACTTCCTTGTTCTTTTTAACTCTATCATGGGCGAGACAACGAAGAGTGCAACTGTAAATCCAAAATTTCTTGCATCAATCGGGGATGAACGCGACATTTGTAAAATGGATTGGTGTAGTTATATGATCACTTGCTTGAATAGAACTAAAGAGGGATGGAACGGTAAAGAGCCGTATAATGGCCCGTTGAGTTTTCTTGCGGTACGTATGTTTACTGTTTTGATAAGTTGTTTCTTATCATGAAATAATTAATATGACTTTCATAACACAACAGGTACTATACGCACACGAACTGCAACTGAAACGTAATCGTGAAAACGCAATAACTCCGGCCATAAAATATGTGACAAATGATTACTTAGTTGATCTTGAAAGTTCTCTGCATGGCAAAGGACTGATTTCCAATGATAATGTTGAAGCTCACGTTCAAATGGATGAAGGTCAAACTGCTGTTGACCAAAATGTTAATGTGTCTCGAGACGAGGAAGATGAAATTCAGTTTCATTCAACCAATGCTGATGTGACTTCTGTTCAAACTGGTCTTTTATCATATCTAAAGTTACCTGCTGGTGATGCTACTCGGAATTTCACGAAAAGACGCATCACCCATTGTAACCAACTTGAATCGCTTAGAGACGAGAATGTAAGCCATGCACACTATTTAATATTATCATCTATTTCTTTTTAACATCTTCTACGTTTGAAATGCTTAAACACATACCCAAGAAATCTTGAAATCCTCAGTTAATTATTTCACAATTTCAGTTATACTTTGTGTGTAGATTAACATGTATTGGTTTATCTTTGTAGTTACTCGATGGTGATGATATACAAATCATAGAACCCAAGCAGGAAGAATGTGAGTTGGATGAAGATGCATCTCGTACGTCTGATTCTGTATGTATCTCCCTCAATTATGTTATAACTAACATATTCCTATGATTTATATTAGAAAAGGCCATTTAGGTTCAGATGGACAAAAGTTGGCTTTTTTGTTATAGTCTTTTGGGTGAAATAATGTTTCTGAACAGGCTAGAATAAAGAAAGTGCTAAACAATCTTCGGGTCAAATTGGGTCGGGTCTGGTTGCGGTAGCCTTTGTTAGTTTTTTAAAGTTTATATAACTAGAATATTAAATATGGCATTCAAATGTAGTACTCTGATGCTACAGTTTACTAATATTAAGTAGAAATTTCTAATATTAGTTATCATGTAATTCAGAAGAAATAGAAAAACTAACATGTGAACCCAACCCGTTCGACTCGTTACTCAACCTGACCCACTCATTCTGGTCACCTCTAATTTGTATTATTTTATTGTATAGCTGGAAAATCTCTCGGCTCGTAAAAGTGGGATGGTTTATGTAAAAACATACAAAGTGAGTCGAGATATTGCACCAACTCTCATAGACATTATGAGGAAACATGGGGACATTGCAGCTGCATGTGTCTTGACCTCAGATTTGAAATCATCCATCCTCGAGTCTGTTTGTAAAATTTACAGGCGGATTCAAACCAATGACATTGTGGAAATGTTAGAAGAAGAGAAGCGGTTCTCAGATGCAAAGAAACTCAAGATTGATGTGTCATGGCTTGAACCTCTATTTGAAGATGTCCGCAAGAGAAAAGAGGCCAATAAACGGTATGGTTTGTGTTTGGAAATGAAAGTAGGCATCATTATGGCTAAAAGAGGTGCCCAGAAGGATCTGAGAGACAGACGTGCAGAGCTTGTGGCTGCACAAGAACGGCTTGAAGCGGCTGAAAGGCGTGTGGCAGCGATGCATCTTGTTGAGAAGAATCTAACTGACCGTCTCCATGAATCTGAATCTGACCTGGATTCATGGGCAAATGATCCGGTTGTTTACGCTGACTAGACCTCTCTATGGTGTGTAATTAACTAATTATTAGTAGGTTGCCTAGGCTGACCGTTAAATTTGGTCAAAAAGGGGCCATTAAGTATTAACCAAGAGGTTGTAAGTTTAAACCCAAGTGAGCGCGAATATTTGTAGTTCATAGGGTATGTGTATTGAACCTTATTATGAATATGTGTTGCATTTATGGCTCATCCTTAGTGGTCTTTCTAGTACTGTAGTACACAGTTAAATCACTACAGTTTAATAACTGTTGATTTTTACTGTGGAATTTTGGCCAATATTGATTACATGACTTGTCATAAGACCATCCGTAGTAGGGCGTTATTTTAAAAAAAAATTGAAAAAAAACGCCCAGAAACGCCTCCACTACCATTACATGGGGCGTTATTTAAAAAAAAAAATCAAAAAAAATGAACTTTGGCGTTTTAATAATAACGCTGATATGAACTTTGGCACATGTTTGTTTAACCAATCAATTTTGAGCATTTGTTTGACAACTTTGGAGAACCCCCATGCAAGTTTGACTAGCCAATCACCATCCATCTGTTTGCTTTTTTTTTTTTTTAATGATTGGAAGGGGCATTATCAGGCATTATTCCCACTACGCCACTTTTGCAATAACGCCCCATGCTGACTGGGATGACACGTGTCGGATAATGCCCCATGGTGGAGGCATTATAACAATTTACTACTACACATGGTCTAAGAATGATACAAATTATTAATTGAACATCGGAGACTGAAACATGATAAATTGAAATTTATGCTGATCAATGTTGTCATGTTCGTCGAAGGATGACCTTTCTCGTAAAGGACTGGTTTTAGACCCGAAACTAAAAATCCTCAAAAGTTTAAAAAGTCGTCTATCGTAAATAATTATGAAAAAACAAATGTATATATGTAAATGTATATATACATTGAAAGATCTCAAGCCGCTACATTGAATGTTCTCAAGCCGTGTTAAAAGTTCTCAAGCCGTGTTAAAAGTTCTCAAGCCAAGTCAAGCCGTGTTGAAAGTTCTCAAGCCGCTACACTGAAAAGGCTTAAGCCATGTTGAAAAGGCTTGGCTAAGAAATCAATAAAGATATCTCAACCGGACACGAGGCAATCATCGGTTGGTTGACTTGAAAGGATTTTTTAAAGCCGTTTCAGCTGCTTGAAACGGCTCGTTGAGACGTTTCCAATGGCTATTTTTGAAAAATTGACCATTATTTGGCTAATGTCATGATTTTCCCTAATTATTATATTATATAATATACCAAGTTCTTAGCTATAGTAATTTGATTTTTTTTCACCCATCAACTTTAATTTGATTTTTTTTCTCTTTTTGTGAATTTCACCCCTCAACTTTTATATTGACATATAAACGTTTGAAATTTCTAAAAGCTTTGTAATGTATAATATATTCAAAAAAAAAAAAAAAATTGTATGTTAATTTAGTATCTCGTAATTTGTACTAAAAGCTTTGTAATGTATAATATATTCCAAATTGTATGTTAATTTAGTATCTCGTAATTTGTATAAACTACTTTAATTTATTATGTGAAACTTAAATATAGTGTTTAAATTGGAAACTTTTACTAACAATTATTTTTACATCTACCCAACTTAAATATAAAATTGCATATATCCTCTTATAAAATTCATTTATTGCATATTTACCCAACTCAAATATAAAATTGCATATATCCCCTTACTTGTTAAATAGGATTATAAATTCACCAAATTTGATTTTTTTATTAAAACTAAATTATAGAATGACTATTTTATCCCTATAAAACTTTAAGTATCCGAAATTTTTATATCTACCCAATATTAACTTTTTTTTTTGTCATTCTTAGTGGGTGTTTGGGATTCCTTATTCTCCCAACTTATTGACTTATTAACTTATTGAATAGTAAAAAAAGACTTTTTGAGTGTTTGGGATTCCTTGTGATGTGAGTGTAGAAGTCAATAAGTGAGGAAATCCTGACTTATTAACTTATTGAACAGTGAAAAGGAGTTTTGAGAAGGAATCCCAAACACCCCTTTATAGTATCTTTTATGGTGTAATAATTGATTTTCCATAATGTGGTAACAATCAGTCGATAAGTAATGTGAGAATCAAACACCTATTACACTGAAGACGAAAAAAACCCATTACGAACAGGTTCACATATTATT
Source organism: Helianthus tuberosus (assembly GCA_030545235.1). Lineage (NCBI taxonomy): Eukaryota > Viridiplantae > Streptophyta > Magnoliopsida > Asterales > Asteraceae > Helianthus > Helianthus tuberosus. The sequence continues at coordinate 38,618,641 of CM060437.1, forward strand.
TTATGGCCAATGTCAAAAAACCCATTACGAAAGGTAATTTCATATACTATATATTTTTTAGATTACCAACTTTTTTCTACATAATGGAATCGTCGACTGCTAAATTGAACAACCTTGTTTTGGATTGGGTAAACATATTATTTTGTCTTTATCTAAAATGTTAATAAAGAAGAGGATACATGCGATTCTAGTTTTGCATTGAGTTATAAAGGGGAAATATGTAATTCTCCAAATATATATATATAGGGGCGAGATTTAGAGAAAACGATCAAAAGGGTGAGAACGGTGAGAACGCTTAACGATCGTCCGATCAAAACAATCTATGGACTAGATTGGCGCGGTGGCGTTTTCGTAAATAACATCAATTTTATTACGTGGACGCGCTTCATTAAGGGTAAAAGGGTCTTTTGACTACTCCACATAAAACGCCAAATCATGAAATAAAACGCCAAAAACAAAAATCACAGACTATTCTAAGTAAAACGCCATTAAATATAAAACGTCAAACTTAATTATAGTAAAATCCCGCCTTAAAAAACCGCCAAAAAAAATCCTATATATACAACATCTCACACCTTCAGTTAAAACACACACACAAAAACCCAAACGCCATATTTCATATAACCCATTCGCCTTAGAAACGCCAAAAAACCCAAACATCAAATATCTTCAACCCCAAAAACGTTTTTTTTTTAAATTCAGTTTGGCTCTCAGTAAGATTTCGCTCAATGAAATAGACAAAATCCTAAAGTTAGGATATAGTCCATTTCATTTAGTAAAATCTCATTGACTTATCCTAAACTTCCATCAAATTTATAACGCCAAAACATACAAAAACATTATTGAGGTTTGTTGTCAATAAAGTTTAGCTGTATGGGGTGAACAACATTGTCAGTTATCTTTCTTAACCGAGGATTAACAATGTTGTCCATCTTATACAGCAAAACATTATTGATTTTAGCATGATCAAAATTTGAGGTTTAAGGTGATCTTATTTCGTGGCGTTCTTTTTATCGGTAAAACGCCAAAAAAGTTAAAAAATCAAACATCGTTGATTGAAAAAATTAAAGATTGTTGGCTGAAAGATATAAACTCAATAAATTTTGCTGCATGAGATGGACAAATATTCAAGAAAAAGATGCTGATGTCAGACTATGTGCTTCCAAACAACAACACAAAAAACTACTTGAAAAACAAAAAATCCACGAAATAACCAAAGGTATTTTAGGAATTTTCAATTTAAATCTTTTCAGTTGCCATTTTGATCCAATTCTTAAAAAAAACAAAATATATATATATATATATATATATATATATATAAAATTAATAATGATTATATTTTATTATATATAATAATATATATCATATCTACACATACATCTCTAACATACATACATCAGTACACATACATCTCTCTCTTTCTCTCTATCTGTGCATCTTCCACCCACCACCATCAACACCTACCACCTTCCACCACCACTGGTTCCCGAACCGAACATGAACTAAGACCGACCCGAACACCCGAATCTGAAACGAGCAACTCCCGAAATCTGAACCAGATAACCACCTCCACTGCAGCCGCCGTGGCTCCGGCGGCTAACGCCGCCGTCGGCCACCACTATCATCATCATCATCATAGTCGTCATCATCATCACCGCTCATCGTCATCATCGTCATCCACCACCTCCGCCGCCGCCGTAGCGGCGTCTCTGGTCGCCGGAGACAGCAACCTGCCGTCTTTCTTTCTTTCTCTCTCGTCTCTGCGTCTCCCTCTCTCTCTCGTCTGCCATCACTACGGCGCGCCGCCACCATAACGCGGTGGCCGGCCTTTTGTTTTTGGGGAAACGGGGATGAGGGGTGGGTAGGTGTGGTTGGGGTGTGGCCGGAAAAATGGCCGGAGTCTCTCCGGTCGCCGGAGGTAAGAGAGAGTGCATATGGTGTCATTGTGTGCTAGGGTTTGGTTGCAGAGATTTGAACGAAGAGTAACTGGATTTTTAGAGATGTATGTGTATATATGATTATTATATATAATAAAATAATAATCATTATTAATATTATATATATTTTTTTTTTTTGTTTTTTAAGAATTGGATCAAAATAGCAACTGAAAAGGTTTAAATTAAAAAGAGTAACTGGATTTTTAGATGAACTTAGGCAAAGTGACCAAAATGGCAATAAAAGTGAAAAGTCAGGGACCCAGATGCAAAAAAAAAAAAAAAAAACTATTTGGATCAAAATGACAAATTTGGACAAAACTCAGGGACTAAAATGGCAATTTACTCAAAAAATAAAAAAAAAAATGATTATTTATCAGACTATTCTTTATAAATTGGGTATATTTGATATTTTAACTATTTTATAAGGGCATATATGATATTTATACTTTTTGTTGGGTATATATGATTTTTTCAAGTTTGTAAGGGTATATATGAAATTAATCCTAGTTTGAACGAGGTAAACTTTGTGTTCTAATCACTTTTCCCATTTAAGTTTCATCTTATTCGTATATGTGTGTTGTCCAGTGTTTTATCTTTGGTCAAATTAAATCACCAACACTTACAACCAACTAACTAGGTAGATTGCTGGAATCGGTTGCAAAACAGTCATAAAGTGTGATACTACTGCCTTTTTCGGTTGCATATCGATCGTAAAATAATAAAAACTAATAATAAAAAATAAATTAGAGTAAAGTACAGTTTCAGTCCCTGTGCTTTACATCCAATCATAGGTTCAACCCTCATTTGAAAAAAAAATCAACATTTCAGTCCCTGTGGTTGTCGATTGCTAGCAATCAAACCCCTCTCACTAACTGACCGTTTGTAAATGAATGAAAAGACTAAAATACCCTCATAACTTTACTTACAATTAGAGTCCCTGAACGTATAAATGACATATTCCCTCCATATTCAAAACAAATCCTAATCTTGCAACTAAGCACCGATTAAGCTAAATTAATCTGCAACATGAAGGTTTTAACAACTACAAAACCCCGTAACAACACATGTAACCAGATTTGAACTTCAAATGGGTTTGGCTTATTGAAATTCAAATGGGTTTCACTTCTAGAACTAGAATGCTATTTTGACCTTTGTAACATCTGTTTTGACATGTTCATCCAACATAAACGTGTTATCTAAAACTAAACAAACAAGTTTTCAAACCAAAACATACAATTACCATTCAACACAGGTAATCTAAAACTTCTGTTTTGACATGTTCATTCAAAAGAAACAACCCTTAGTGTCACTACATGTTCATCCATGTTTTATTTATAAGTAGGTCAGAATATACATAGATCTCCTAAATCATGCAAATCCCTAATCAAGTTAAGGCCTTGATTATCACAACCCTTAGTATAAGTCCTGTTGTGCAAACCAAATACATGTCCATCCATGTTTTATTTATAAGTAAGTCTGAATATGCATAACTCTCCTAAATCCTTAATCAAGTTAAGGCTTTGATTATCACACATGGTTGAATATGCATGTTGTCCTGTGACAATTCGGGTTTCCCTTCACATTCTACCGTACGTTGTAATCTTGAGAACTTAAGAAATGAGACTTATATTATGATTGTTTGATTTATATAAATATATATATGCATGAATATTTGTGAATGTAGTGCGAATAAAGTAGTTAAATCGCACACCTGAAAATGGTGTGTGCGACGGGTTTGTGCAGCCGCACACTCCCTTTATCTGGTACACTCTTCCAGCTCTCACTAGTGGACCGCACACCCAGTTATATCAAGCCCAAACCCCTAGCCCATGATCCAGCTTAAGAAGCCGCACACTCAAATCGCATTTGAGTGTGTGCGGGATCTTCCAAGAATATAAAAGGGGTGCAAAGCTGCAAACCCTAGAATGATTTTCCAATCATTGTGACTGCTGAACATTCTTTTGCAGCAAACATTCTCTCTCTCTCTATCTCTCTCTCTCTTCCACCAACATTCTTCTATTTCTAGAAACCCTAAAAACACCCCAAATCCTTTTCTTCTTCTTTTAACTTTACGGCAACATCATCATCCTTCAACGACAGCTGGTGTTCACCACTTTAAGAGCCCCATTTCTCTCTGTTCTTTCACATTCTCCTGATCTTTAGTAACCGGTTAGTATACTCTTCTTTCAATACATGACAATGTGTAGGATATACTCATATAACATGTTTGATAATGATGATTTGTATAATGGTTTGATAATCTGTTTGTATAGTGTGATTAAGACAAAATGCTAGATTGTTTGATGTTAGTATGATGGTAGATGGATATAAAATTCATGGATTTGATTTCATGTTTGATGTTTGTTGTTGTTGAAATAGAACCATAGATCTATCTTTGGAAATGCATATGTTATAAAGAGGTGTTAGTAAATGATGAATCCAGGAAGCAATTGTTTGATGAAGGGTGATGTATGTTCATAGTCAGAATAGAAATCTAGACCTACAATTAATATTGGTGACTATAGATCTATTGTTTAAACTTGTGCACGATTGATGAAATGTTGATAAATATGATGTTAGGTTAAAAGATTGATGCTAAAACATGTGTTTGATCTATTTGAGATGTTTACTATTTGGATAAAATGATAACCACACAGTCATGAGAGGTACAACTTGAACTGCACACCGTACACTACGACACTACAGATCCGCACACTGAATGCGCCATGTGTACCGCACACTTGGCAAGGTACAACTCATGATGCACCTTGTACACCCAAGTAAGCTAGGCCGCACACCTCTGAGACCATACACTCAGGTGTACATGTTGTCATTTCACAGGGTACAAGAGAGTTAAGCGGGTTGCACACTATGTAGACTGCACAACTCTTGTACAAACATATAAAACACATTGTACAATCGTCAAATTGCATGAGCGCACACTTCCTAAAGACCGCACACTAGGCAGTAGGCAACACACTCTCATTGGGTCACATATTGTTTGGGCCGCATACTCGCCTACTGGACCAAATGTTATCAGGCCGCACACGGATAATCAGACAGCGCACTCCATATGGGCTAATAACCTGTTTGGGCCGTACAACTAGAATATGTGTAATGGACTGATGTGTTACTGGTCACATGTTTGGAGTTGTGTTACGAATATGTGATACCTTGTGTGCTACTTGTTAGTTGTGTGTACGAATATGTGAAATACTTGCATACAAACCTGACCAATATTGGTAACCATAATAGGACGTGGTTGACCGACTATTAAAACAAGTAAACAATCTGCCGAGCAAAACAAAGGTGAGTTCACACACTTTACTAAAAGCATGTATTCCCGGTGGTTAGGAACGGAACGGACAACACTTTCCCAGGTTTGGGATTGCCTACTATTCCTGGTTTGGAATACGGTTAATTACTATTTATATTTCATGAACACGTGTACTAAACGAAACTCTATCTTGAAGTCCCCCACTTTCTATACAGATTAGTCGTCGGCGCTTGGCGAACGGGATATTAGTTGATAGCGCTATTTAGGTTTCACCAACCTCACACCATGTCTGGAGAGGATCGGTCGTGAACTAATAGGCCTTGGCAAACGGTTAATGATGATAGACATTGACAAACGGGGCAACAACGATGTAACAGGTCGCAACAGTATTCGGTATACGTAGTTTAGTAGCTTACATATGGGGTAGCTCCCCATGGCATGATATAAATGAGTAACTTAACAAACACAAGTTTTATGGAATTTAAACTGGATAAACCGTGAATTCGCCAACTTTATGTTGACACCCTACTACATGCTTTGCAGGTACTCAATGATAGCTCAGGAGCTTGCAGCTGGGGAGTGTAGTGGTCGCCTTAACCCTTAACGGGTTTTCTTATTATTAATTATGGATTTGAATTATTGTTTTAAACTGACAAACTTATACTTCCGCTGATGACTTTAATTATTACTTTTAAAATACGAACTTTGGAATGTAGTCACTAATCATATAGGTTGTGATGAAAATTGTTTTATTACTATAATGTTCAATATGATTGGTGGCTTGATCCTGGTCAGTCACACGCCTCGCGGTAGTATTCAAAACCTACACCACCTACAGTACAACAATATCCCTGTTGTGCATAACTACAATATTAATTAAGAATCACTAACAGAACGTGCATTCACTTTGGTTTAAACGCAGTCAAAAGTTAAATATTAAAACTGCAGTTACTAGTTTCAAATCATTCAAAACTTACATATTAATCACATGATTTCATAATGGGTTGAGCATGATCGTTAACACCTAAAACCCAAAAAAACAATCAAACTAAAAAACCCAATATCACACTTAAACGTAGTTTCTAAGTATGCATCATAAATAGGGGGTGTTGGTCTCCCTAAAGAACACCAACACTTCAATACTGTACAAGCTTGATCCTATGTCACACCCCAACCGATGGCGGAATCATCGGGGCATGGCACTGAGCGAAACAAATTGTCCAGAAATTTCCATAACAATTATCATTACTATTCAATTTAAGATAACATGTCCCATACCATGCCTCAAACAGTAAACAAATTATTACAGATAAAATCTAGGCAAATAATGCTGTTCCGACAACTCAGATTTAAATAGAGCAATTGTTTATCTGCTTCTAGAGACCCTTGATTCAATTACTACAGGCAACTATTTGTTAGCCTTTAGAGCCTTATTCTAGCTTCGATTTCCTACCAGATGTGCATCATAAGCACCTGTCACATACGTTAAAATAAAGTCAATACATATAATGTAAAGGTGAGCATACAAGTTTGATAATAGCATATAGAGTTCGGATTCGTTTACGCATAACCAGCACGCACACATAGTGAAATGAAGCACGTTAGTTATCGACACAAATCCATCGATACCAATGCCTGCGGGTTGACTGCCAGAGGCAGTTCGCAATACATGATTACCACCGTAATCCATGCAAGTAATTGTCCTTAACAACCCCTGCGAACAGGTGCTGAGTCCAAACTATAGTACTATCGTTGCTAAGGCAGGTAGACAGCATTCCATGTGTAAACATAACAAACAAGCATTCATAAGCCACATATAGCATGCATTAACGGTTAGCGTTCAAATAGTATTGAGTAGTGTGTTTGATTGTGGTTTGAATATTCATAACGTATATAACACCCAAAAGAGCGTAAAGCAAAAAGGGATCAAGTATACTCACAACGGTTGATGGATTGAAGGGAGCGCTTGAGAGTAGGGTTAGCCTGGATAGTTCGATAGTAATACGCTAAGCAACGCGTAAAACGGAAACAAGTGTTGGGGGATCGGACAACTGGTCGATCAGTCGGTAGTCCGATCGGACGGCTGGTCGTGCGGTTGACAGTCCGTTCGGACAGTTGTCCGGTCGGACGGTGGTCCGATCGGATGGCTGTTCGAGTGGATTGTTTCTTCCTTTAAGTGAGATGTGTTTGTGTATGATGGTTTGACTTTTGAAGTTTTCGTTGTAGCATAAGAAAATATTGAAGTATCTCTACCGTTCAGGTCGGTCGGACGGTTCTTCGATCGGCCGGCAACCCGATCGGCTAGGTACCTCAGCACAAACAAGTTCTCAGCAGAAGGCACTCAATCGGACAGTAGTTCGATCGAGTGGCATTCCTTGTGCATTGAACATGTTGCAAAATCGATTAATGGTTGAAGTCAAGTATCTCATGATCCGAAGAGTAATCCAATCGGACGGTAGTCCGATCGGACAGCAGTTCGTGCAATACTTAAACTTCAAAATAAGTTGACTAAGTGTGGGACCCTTGTGCTAGCCGTTCGGCTGACCGGTCATTCGGCTGTCTGTCCGTTCGGCTGGCTGTCCGTTCGGACAGCAGTCCGATCGGACAGTACCTTGTCCTGGTCGGCCTGTTCGTCTAACACTTGGTCGTTTTGTTTGTTTGACGTTTTATCGAGGTATTTTGGTAACGAGTCAAACAACGGAAACCTCGTCTTTACTTGGTTCTCCTGATCGGACAGGAACCACCCAAATCCGGTTGGTGAACGGTTCGGGACGGTGTTTAACGTTTAACCTGAAATCGGTGAACCTCGTGGATAGAATCCGGATCTTGAGCCAAACAACCTCCAGAATGAGTAGTAAGTCGGCACAAGCCCCGTTTCTATCGGTTTTGAAGGCATTGAGTGTAAAAGAGTTGAAAGAAGGTTGGAAAACCATCTTTCAATCCTTTCCACCGTGAATATGTTTAGATCTATGAAAGATCTTTGTTTGTTTATGTGGAAATCAGTTAGATCCAAGTTATTCTTGGTGGACTGAGGCCAAAACATGAAATTCTTCAAGAACACATGATGACGTCATCCTGGAATACCTTGAATCTCGATGATTTCTCGGTTAAAAGTTAAGATTTAAAAGATATAAAGGTGTAGGAGTGCGTGTAGATCAAGAAAGTACAAGATTTAAGACGAGATCTTACCGGAATCGTGAGAAATCTGAAGAAAAGTGAGGAGCACGAGCTGGTCGGACGTCATTTACCAAAAGTAGTAAGTTGGAGAGTGACAAGGGGTATTTATAGGATGCCAAAAGAGGAAATGGCTGGCCGATCGGTCAGGCAGCTCAATCGGACAGCCTGTCCGATCGGACAGCAGTCCGATCGGCCGGCTGGTGGCCTGATCAATCAGTTTCCTGATTCGAGTGTTCGGTGCGATGATTTTCGATATTTTGATTTCGACTGCGAGTTATGCGAATGTGTAACACCCCAAAAACCCGAATATTTATATTCGTTAAATATTATGATATGGTACATCAAGAAATAAATGACTAGGTTATTTAACCTAGTTATGAGTATGGTAGAAACTACTAAAGGATGAGAGTTGTGGCAATTATAATGAGTGGCAAACTTGAGGGACCAAAATGGGGAAAGATGAAACTTGAATTAATATATGAAAAATACACCCACAAACACACATAATCGTGTGTTCTAGAAAGAGCAGGAGCTCTTATGGAGCCAAAACCCTAATCATGGAAAATCACCAAATTGAAAGGCTAAACTAAGCTTAAATTCACAACCGAGCATGGATTAATGATCACCTTCACGAGGGGATCATAAGGTATGTCTTAAAAGATAGATTGGTGATTATGCACGAAGTGGGTTATGTTGTAAATCGCGAATTGGTATGAAATTGATCATGTATAAGGGTTAGAATCATCATATAGAACATAGGTTATGTATGGTTTGTGTTAATTTGATGATTAGTGGTGAAACCTATTAGTTATGGTGATGATGATGACTTGAATGATCACCCATTTCCAATTCTTGCTTAATATTGATGTATTTTGATGTGTATGATAGATTCTTGTTAGAGGAATTGAAAGATATGTGATACTAGTATGTTTGATGTTTATGCATGAATGATTCATGTTGATTAGAAGGAGGAATTTGATGAATTATGTACGAGATTAGGAGATTGTGCATGAATTAGTTGTACTTTATGTTTAAAAGGTAGTACATACACCAAGGGTATGATGAAATTAGAGATAATTGAGTTTAGATCACTAGTAAGTGATTAATAATGAAGTTATGAAGTGGGTTTTAGATAATGTGATGTAAATGGATGATTTACTTATGTTAATGATGTTTGGAATCATACTTGGGTGTGAATGTTTAAATAAATCGGATAAGAAATGATAAATTAGCATGTTATAAGGTTGAATGATAAATTCCATATAAAATCCGTGTAATGAAAAGGTTGTGATGAATGATGAATAAGCTAACTATCTTGAGAATGATATATGATAGATGATGCTTGATAAGCGACATGGAAGCTTGGGAAAGAAGCGGGTCAAATGGAACTTATGTGCACGGGAAGCGTACTCGGATGCAAGGTAAGTAAGCTTACACCCTTTTTGTAGAATATTTATTCGTTGTATTGATTACGAACATGGTAAGTAAACATGTGAAGTATGATGTTCCGACAAGTATTTGATACGGGTCGGAATATGTGGGTATGATAAGGAAATTAAAGTTGATGTTTAAAAAGGGTAAAATGGACATTTGGAACTAACGGGTCAAATGGTGGAGATGTCACCATTTGGCATTATCGACTAATGAATGGTTTTGTCAAGTATTATGAATTCACAGATTTAATAGCGAAAGGATCTCGTTGTTATCATCTAACAATTTGGTGGACGAAGTATTAAACGGATCTTAGCTTTGTTCCGAGCAAGGTATGTGTGTTTAAAGTTGTAGTTAAGTGATAGGGATGGTTGAATGTGCAATGAAGTCCTTTGTTGTAAAGGATGGAGCGAAGTTGACAAAAATGCCCTTGATAGGTATATCGGGCAAACGACTTTAAAAGGTTGTTTATAAACAAGCCATTAGATTAAATGATTACTTTGGACATGTATGAAAGCGAAAAGTATGATATTTGCGAGTCAAAGTCCTTAAAATTGCGTAAATACCCTTAACGGGTCAAAATAACATTTAAGTGGAAATGGGTTGGGATGTTGTAAGAAACCCGTGATTGGGACCTTATATGATAGACGACGTTGAAATTATAAGGTTCATGAGGAATTTAGGTCAAACAATCAAGTTATGTTGATAAATGCATGAACGGGTCAAAATTTGGTAAAAGAGTAATAAGCCGAAGGCTTAAAAGTCATAACATTCGGTAGTCCAAATATTGTATTTTTCACTCCATGTGATGGAGAATTAAATTACGGTCGCGTAGGAAAAAGAATCAAGTAAAACGGATAAACGGTTTGAAAGTTACGGCCGTTTTCGTAAAAATAATAAGCCGAAAACGTATAAGTTAAGAATTTCCTTAACCCGGATGTTAAATTTCAAGTTCACATGATAGAATGTTAATTTACAATCATGTAGGAAGAAACGGGAGGTAAAACGGATAAACGGTTTGAAAGTTACGGCCGTTTTCGTAAAAAGGATTAAACCGGTAAATCTGTAGCTGGGCTGCAGCGTAACCTACGGCTCAGCCGTAGGCTACGGTACTGGAAGGGCTGTTTTGTTGATTAATCTGTAGCTGGGCTGCAGCGTAACCTACGGCTCAGCCGTAGCCTACGGTACTGGAGGGGTTGTTTTGTTGATTATTAATGGACTGTAAGCTACGGTCTGTAGACTGTAGCCTACGATAGGATTGATAAAATTGTTATATGTTGTTGTTTGATGGTGTATGAGGTAAATTATGATATTTAACAACTTTTTACACTTATAATACTAACATTTAAAGTTTTTTTAAATGTGGTTTGGGTCTCTAAGTATAGGGAACTCATTCTAATCAATTTCTAAAGCCTTATAAACAATGTTAAGATAAATTTGATATTAAGAAAGATAAGGGTAGGCATGTATATTTATGAAAGGATGAGCATGTAAATCGTTGTGATAAAAGATTATGATCTACACGATACGGTATGATCGTCAAGGACGATGATGTATAAGTATGCATTATAAAGTGAATGTAATATGCTAACATGAGTTCCAATATGATGAAGAGATGTGAAAAGTCAAGGAGGAAACTTATTTATGTTTATAATGTGTGCTAACGTTATGAATGTATGTGGTGAGCGCAGGTTGATCGAGTCACGAAGGATTAACAAGGGACAGAGATCATGGACCGAGTCACATGAAGGATTGTACGGGGTTGTCTGAGAATGTAACTTGTTATACATAAGTTATGTTTTATTCTATAAATGAGTTAGATTGATGTATTCAATATAAAAGAGTTGTTTTAAAAATGAACTTTCAAGTAAGACATAAGGTTCATAATGAAAGAAATTTTATGACATGAATATTCCGCTGCGACTTTTTTATCAAATACGAATTAGGGTCTTACAAGTTGGTATCAGAGCCCTGGTTTGAGAGAATCAAGTACGAGAAGATAAATACTTGAACTCAAACCTGTGTGCTCTTGTGATAAGGAACCCGTACAATCCTTGACTCGATCAAGATCTAAAGGTAGAAATGGAATGAAAGCATGTATGTATACATTCATATACAGAAACTAACGGTTTCGTATGTGCCAGGTAAGCTTAAAAGTTTGAAGAGGATGATCCGTGAATACAGTCTAAGATGGACGCTAAGGCAGGCAATGATGCGAATGGACAGACGGACCCCAGGTACGCAATGTAAATATGTATGGGTACCGTTGTTAAAAGAAAAAGGAAGAAGTCTCCTTGGGAGGGTAAGTACTAAACGGAAGACAACGATATTGTCTTGGTAAGATTGTAAAAATGTAGCACGAACTGAGACCCACTAATGCGGACATAAGGCGATGATTACCTGAAGGCACGAAATTAGTATGTGAATTGCGCACCTGGCCAGTACGCAAGTAGCATATGACGTTCGTGAGACCGTGGTAATTATCGCAGGTATGTCCGTTAGAATTGGGTAGCAGGTGGGCGTGCGGGTGAAGTGGGTAGTAAGACTCTCGGGAAATTGAGAGTACTATGTAGGAATGAAAAACATGAATGATAAGAATGAAGAATGTTGAATCCGTAAGAGAGTACGGATCAACAAGATATGAATGAAATGATTGAATCCGCGAGACGGATTCAAGGAATGAAAGGTATGAATGAAATGTTTGAATCCGCGAGACAGATTCAAAGAATGAAAGGTGTGAATGCAATGTTTGAATCCGCGAGACGGATTCAAGGTATGAAATGCATGAAGGGAATGTTCGAAACCGCTAGACGGATTCAAAACATAGAAATAATGAAAGGTATGGATGCTACGATTGTGTCCGCATGACGAGTTTAAAATATAGAAATGATGAAAATAGCCCACATCGCAATGTGTCAATAGTTTGACCGTGGTTGTGTCAAACGAATCATGTGAGTAAATGTAAAGTAACTGAATGAAAGAATGATCATGATTGGCACGCAAACCTAAATTTAAATTTTAAAACGAAAGAAAGAAGTTTTGAATAAGTTATGTGTTAAATGTGCTGGTAATCGACTATTAGGAGTCAAAATGAATGGCGGGCTAATGCCCGGACAATGATTTAAGTACGCACAAGAAGGGTAAGTTTTGTTAAGAATGCCGAAATGATGTAATGAATGTTGGAATGAAAAAGTGCTAACTGTTAAATTTGTTGACGATAATGTTAGAACCTAGAGGTGATGAAACCCATCGATTTGGTGGGAGGTTGTGCACGAGCGAAGACACCTTACATGGATAAATGAAATCTGGCCTGGTATGGCTAGTACTCGTGTTGAAGCGGATAGATCTGGTTTGCGGACCGTTGAATTATGCAAAGAAACCGAGGTTAGTAAAATGTGTAATTCATGTTGGATAGGTACGAATTGGTAGGTTGAGAAAGACCTACGAAATGACTGATAGGATATGTATGGTATGGTATGGAATGTTTAATTTTTAACAATTGACATAAAAAGAAATTATGTCATAAAAAAAAGTAAATTTCAAAAGTTTGAGTGGGAAATTTTGAGTATTTATTAAATTTTCGTATGATGAATTTGCACGACATGTTTACTTAGGTAGATTAAGTAATGCATGAATTGAGAGTAATGGTAATGTAAAAGGTAATGGGATGATTTGAAGGTAACGTGAGAGTATGTACAATACTAATAACTATAGGAAACGTAGAATGATGTTAACGTTGGAGTTAAAGCGTGTATATGTGACTATGAAATAATAGTTTTGTTGCGATAACAAAATGAGAACTAAATGTTATATGGTATATGTATAAAATATAATCTAAGATGTGGGATGGAAGTATTAGATCCGTTATAACGGATCATACGAATGTAAGTACGATAATAAGTGTAAAGAAGTATGTATATTGCCCCACTACAAACGGGCCAAGGAAATGAGAATGTATGTAAAGGTAAAGTATGAAAAGTATGGACTTGTTAGAAAAAAAAAGTCAATTATATGAATGGTTATGAATCGAGAATGGATAGCTACTTAGCATTATGACGTACCTATCAAAGTTAAACATAGAGGTGTATGTATAAATTTCGAAGTAAGAGCGTAACGTCGATAAAAATAATATGAATATTGGAAATGAACGAAAAGGGATGTTATTAATAGGACGCTGGAATTGTTTCAAGAAAACAAAACGATATATATTGCACATGATATACAAGTAACAGAATGATGAATGAACCATTAGCTAAGAAGTACGTTAGAAGCTAGCGCTATTTAGTGAAAGTGACACTAATAAGAACTCTGGGATGCGTTATTGAAGATAGAAGGCCGTCATTAGATGGGCACGTGGTCTTGTTGATGGGCCGGGAAAGAAAAGATAGTTAATGTTAGATGAAGTGAGAAAGGTTTCGGGGACGAAACCTCTTTTAAGGGGGGTAGACTTGTAACACCCCAAAAACCCGAATATTTATATTCGTTAAATATTATGATATGGTACATCAAGAAATAAATGACTAGGTTATTTAACCTAGTTATGAGTATGGTAGAAACTACTAAAGGATGAGAGTTGTGGCAATTATAATGAGTGGCAAACTTGAGGGACCAAAATGGGGAAAGATGAAACTTGAATTAATATATGAAAAATACACCCACAAACACACATAATCGTGTGTTCTAGAAAGAGCAGGAGCTCTTATGGAGCCAAAACCCTAATCATGGAAAATCACCAAATTGAAAGGCTAAACTAAGCTTAAATTCACAACCGAGCATGGATTAATGATCACCTTCACGAGGGGATCATAAGGTATGTCTTAAAAGATAGATTGGTGATTATGCACGAAGTGGGTTATGTTGTAAATCGCGAATTGGTATGAAATTGATCATGTATAAGGGTTAGAATCATCATATAGAACATAGGTTATGTATGGTTTGTGTTAATTTGATGATTAGTGGTGAAACCTATTAGTTATGGTGATGATGATGACTTGAATGATCACCCATTTCCAATTCTTGCTTAATATTGATGTATTTTGATGTGTATGATAGATTCTTGTTAGAGGAATTGAAAGATATGTGATACTAGTATGTTTGATGTTTATGCATGAATGATTCATGTTGATTAGAAGGAGGAATTTGATGAATTATGTACGAGATTAGGAGATTGTGCATGAATTAGTTGTACTTTATGTTTAAAAGGTAGTACATACACCAAGGGTATGATGAAATTAGAGATAATTGAGTTTAGATCACTAGTAAGTGATTAATAATGAAGTTATGAAGTGGGTTTTAGATAATGTGATGTAAATGGATGATTTACTTATGTTAATGATGTTTGGAATCATACTTGGGTGTGAATGTTTAAATAAATCGGATAAGAAATGATAAATTAGCATGTTATAAGGTTGAATGATAAATTCCATATAAAATCCGTGTAATGAAAAGGTTGTGATGAATGATGAATAAGCTAACTATCTTGAGAATGATATATGATAGATGATGCTTGATAAGCGACATGGAAGCTTGGGAAAGAAGCGGGTCAAATGGAACTTATGTGCACGGGAAGCGTACTCGGATGCAAGGTAAGTAAGCTTACACCCTTTTTGTAGAATATTTATTCGTTGTATTGATTACGAACATGGTAAGTAAACATGTGAAGTATGATGTTCCGACAAGTATTTGATACGGGTCGGAATATGTGGGTATGATAAGGAAATTAAAGTTGATGTTTAAAAAGGGTAAAATGGACATTTGGAACTAACGGGTCAAATGGTGGAGATGTCACCATTTGGCATTATCGACTAATGAATGATTTTATCAAGTATTATGAATTCACAGATTTAATAGCGAAAGGATCTCGTTGTTATCATCTAACAATTTGGTGGACGAAGTATTAAACGGATCTTAGCTTTGTTCCGAGCAAGGTATGTGTGTTTAAAGTTGTAGTTAAGTGATAGGGATGGTTGAATGTGCAATGAAGTCCTTTGTTGTAAAGGATGGAGCGAAGTTGACAAAAATGCCCTTGATAGGTATATCGGGCAAACGACTTTAAAAGGTTGTTTATAAACAAGCCATTAGATTAAATGATTACTTTGGACATGTATGAAAGCGAAAAGTATGATATTTGCGAGTCAAAGTCCTTAAAATTGCGTAAATACCCTTAACGGGTCAAAATAACATTTAAGTGGAAATGGGTTGGGATGTTGTAAGAAACCCGTGATTGGGACCTTATATGATAGACGACGTTGAAATTATAAGGTTCATGAGGAATTTAGGTCAAACAATCAAGTTATGTTGATAAATGCATGAACGGGTCAAAATTTGGTAAAAGAGTAATAAGCCGAAGGCTTAAAAGTCATAACATTCGGTAGTCCAAATATTGTATTTTTCACTCCATGTGATGGAGAATTAAATTACGGTCGCGTAGGAAAAAGAATCAAGTAAAACGGATAAACGGTTTGAAAGTTACGGCCGTTTTCGTAAAAATAATAAGCCGGTAAATCTGTAGCTGGGCTGCAGCGTAACCTACGGCTCAGCCGTAGGCTACGGTACTGGAAGGGCTGTTTTGTTGATTAATCTGTAGCTGGGCTGCAGCGTAACCTACGGCTCAGCCGTAGCCTACGGTACTGGAGGGGTTGTTTTGTTGATTATTAATGGACTGTAAGCTACGGTCTGTAGACTGTAGCCTACGATAGGATTGATAAAATTGTTATATGTTGTTGTTTGATGGTGTATGAGGTAAATTATGATATTTAACAACTTTTTACACTTATAATACTAACATTTAAAGTTTTTTTAAATGTGGTTTGGGTCTCTAAGTATAGGGAACTCATTCTAATCAATTTCTAAAGCCTTATAAACAATGTTAAGATAAATTTGATATTAAGAAAGATAAGGGAAGGCATGTATATTTATGAAAGGATGAGCATGTAAATCGTTGTGATAAAAGATTATGATCTACACGATATGGTATGATCGTCAAGGACGATGATGTATAAGTATGCATTATAAAGTGAATGTAATATGCTAACATGAGTTCCAATATGATGAAGAGATGTGAAAAGTCAAGGAGGAAACTTATTTATGTTTATAATGTGTGCTAACGTTATGAATGTATGTGGTGAGCGCAGGTTGATCAAGTCACGGAGGATTAACAAGGGACAGAGATCATGGACCGAGTCACATGAAGGATTGTACGGGGTTGTCTGAGAATGTAACTTGTTATACATAAGTTATGTTTTATTCTATAAATGAGTTAGATTGATGTATTCAATATAAAAGAGTTGTTTTAAAAATGAACTTTCAAGTAAGACATAAGGTTCATAATGAAAGAAATTTTATGACATGAATATTCCGCAGCGACTTTTTTATCAAATACGAATTAGGGTCTTACAGAATGCGATGGAGTTTCCTATTCAAATTACTTTTAATCCCAACCACTCATATCTCGCATTATATCTTCTCCATTAATTATCATAGTTCGATTGTGATTCGAGTTCGATGTCGATTGAGTTCGATTGTATTTCGAGTTTCGATTGCGTTTTCGATTGATTACCACACATAACATAAATGAGCATGCACAAGTAACACATAAGGCACACACACACGTATAACAATAACTAAAATGCGTAGTTCGAGTTGTGATTCGATGTCGATTTGATTAACATAGTTTGATTATTGCTTAGTTAGCTTTATCGCATTACTACTTCCTATAGTTCACAGTCGTAAGTCGATTAGATTGCGATTGAAATACGTCGATTATTGTAATTATTGACACTTACTCCATATAATAGAACTAAATTAAACACATAAAAGAAATTCACTACAAGTTAAGTCGCGCGAAATCGGTCGTTGACTCTGACCTTGACTTTGACTTTGACTTCTCGAAAACACGGGGAGTTACAGCCTCCCCTTGTTTAGGGAATTTCGTCCCGAAATTAGTGTAGGATCATTGTACGACCTGAATGAGTCGATCAGAAGAGTTGTTTATCCGATTCAAAGGCGGAATCAATGAAACGGACGCTCGATGTAATTATAATGTCTCTATTATTGATTTTGATAGTATTACAGCACCTGAAGACAATCCGGCAGCACTTCGTTACCAGATCTCACAAAGTAATCCCGTTTCAAATGAATACACAGCACCCCTATATATAGTGAGTGTGATTTCGCTTGAACTGACCAAGGCAGTTTCAAGCGGAATCAGTTATGTTGATTTCGCTTGAACATGTCTTTGTCAGTTTCAAGCGAAATTACTAACAAATTCACTAAACTTAGTTTCTAGCACCTCGAGCACTGGTTAACCTATCCTATCTCATTACATGACTCGATACAAGACGAAGTCAATAGACATAGTGCACTAACAGACTCCCCCTTAGATGTTGACGAAGTCTTAAGTGTCGAGTCTTTATCATGACACATCTTCAGTCTTGATCAGTCTTCATGCTCTGTCTCTGGTTCTAACACTGTAAGCATCCTATCAATCTTTCTTCAAGTCTTTAGGCTCCCCCTTTCGTCAAACTTCCGTGCTTTAGGGATCGTCACCTTGCTTTTCGATTACAAGCTCCTCCTTGCTTTGAGCTCGTCTTCAGACTCCCCCTTAGACTCAGCTTCTGGGATCGTAGTCTGGTACAGTATCTGCATAACTCATACGTTTATCAATAATCAGCATTTCAAATTTCAAATATCCAGAAATTTTAACCTGGCTCACTCAAACTTTCTAAACAAACACAACTTATGAATATTGGCAGTTTCAGCGAAACGGATCGAAAACTGGCTCTTTTAACAATATAAGCATCCAAATCCCTCACAGTTCATCAACCAAGTCCAAACTAATGACCTTGGAGATATCACAAACTGTTTTTGATTTTTGATTTTAAAAACTCAAGTTTTAAATTAATGAACTTGTTTTATTTTCAGAAACACAATCAGCATACTTAGATTTTGAAACTCAACATCTCAGACATCGGTTGTCGAAAATAAAACAGAATCAAAATCTTTTTGTATTTTCTGAAATGTAAAACAATAACAAAATATGTACAAACATATTTACAGACAATATTTTTGTTTGAGTTTGCGTCAGAGGATCATATCAGTTTCTGACAAGCCACAAGTACCGTTGAGCTTAGTTACACATTAAGAATTAAACAATTCACTTAGATTGTCGATATACTAATCCACTTAAATTTTCACACAAATTTCAACTGATTCAGGATACAAATTAGGTGTATTAAGAACTTAACCTCATTCATGTGTCCCACCTCTTGAATATACTCCCGTATCCAGATCCCAATATTCAGTCTTACAGGTGAGTATACCTAGATGATATCTGTAAGGGGTTAAATTGCGAAGAACCGTGAGAGCTCAGGTCAGAACTTCCGTTCAGCAGAGAGATGACGACTTCGACTTTTGGTGTGTCCCCTTTAGAGGATCTTTTCTTCAACAGCACATGATTAGCATTTTTCAATGTTTCCTCATATTTTATGCTGAGGGCGATGCTATATTTCAAGCAAGCAGAAAGTATTATACAAGGACTAGGCCATTGCTTCCGCAAAATCAGAAGTCCCGGAATAATACCCCAGATATCACTGAGTATAAAGGCCTAGTATCTCAGAAAGAGGGGTCCTTCAAACGAGATTTCAGGGGTTACCTATATATCTAAGTAGTGTTCCCCACAAAATAAGCAAGTTTGAATTTATGTTATATCCCGAAAAAGTTTACTAAATGTATAAAAACCTATCGGCATATCATCAGTGAGACTGTTTAACGCTATAAAATCAATACATTTCTTTAGCATACTATAACTGTCTACTGATGTACTATCATTTCCTCTTTTTACACAAAAACTCATTTTCAATTTTATCATGTTTTTTTACTTTTTCAAATTTTCTAATGTTTTTGTATTTTCAAACAATAATACTCCCCCTAAAATGCAAAACCAGTTAAAGAAAATTTGACAACCCGATGTAGATAGCTTTGTCTCGCCATCCATTTTCTGCATTTTGTGCTCTGTTTTGCAGAAAAACTAGCATAAGAAGTAACAATTACCCCCATGATTTACAACACATTGATTTTTACAGTTTGAAAACCGTTTTTCAATCTTGTGAAATTAATCATGTTTGTTCCGCCGTGAGGGTTTTGGTGTATTCAATCAACATATTTTTTATTTTTCAAATTTTTGACAAAACAAAAACATATTTTTGGTTTTTCAAAATTTTTCAATTTTTAGGGTTTTTGAAATGTTGTATATTTATTTACAGAAAACAAACAAACTTCCTGTTTCAACCAACACAGGGTCCAGCAGCCTCCTTTCCTCGTTGTGTCAGGCTGCTTCGACATCCATTGTCACAATCTTCAGTTGTCTTGAGCACCTGCACATTAAAACTATTTGATTACTTGAACAATTTAGCCCAGGTCTGTTGAACCTTAGGCATTTCAACACAATATGTATCATTCAATTTCGGAAAATCTTTTTCATCAAAGACTTTCTCAAGTTTGACTTCAACTTTTTCATCTTTTACCAAATTCATTTGTTTCTTAGCATTCCATTTTTGACCTTTCGGAGTACCTCTTTTGTAAAAATGTGAATCTTTTTGAACATTTTGTTTTTAATCAACAACTTTTGATTTCCAAAACTCTTGTGGTTTTGTCATATCAACAGTTGTTTTCCAACTTTGAGTTGTTCTGACTCTGGATGTGTGAGAATTCCAGGTCTGTCTCGAATCGAACCTATTTAGGTTTGATTTCCAAGTTTGGTTCGAAACAAACTTGTTTGTGTTGTACCTCCAAGTTTGTTTTGAATCAAATCTGGTTGACCTATGTTTCATATCCTTAGATTTCTGTTTCTCAACATTTTCAAACGTCTTTTTGTCAACATCCACAGGTTTCAGATTCGGACACTTTCGTGCAAGATGTCCAATTTGATCACACTTGAAACAAGTTCTCTTGGACACATCTTTGACCTGTGATTGTTGCTTCTCCTTTTGAGTATAAAACTTTTCATTAGACTGTTGTCCAAATTGAAATTCTTTTGAAGTTTAGCAACATCTTCAATATAAGAATTCACAACTTGTTGTTTTATTTCATACATTCGTTTTAGTTCCTTTGATGTTTCAGAACAATATTTCAATCTTGATTGAACAAGTTTCATTTCACTTTTTACTTTTTCATATGATTCCTTTGTAATGTGATAAGCCAATTTTATTGAATCATATTCCTTTTTCATTTCCTGACAATCATTTTCTTTTTGAGAACATTCTTCTGTCATTTTTGAAACCTTTTCTTTCAAAATTTCATTTTCTTTTTCTAACTTTTTACATTTTTCCAAAAGTTTTTCATCATTATCTTTCAAAACTTTTTCATTTTCAAACATTTCTTTGTATTTACTTTTAAAAACAGTTTCAATTTTTGTGAATTCAAGATCTCTTGTTCTGAACTTTTCATCTTTTTCAGTACAAGCACTGCATGGTTCCATGCATTTCTTGCACTGTTCAACAATTTTAATTTGAGTTTCAGAATCAGAATTTACCTCAGTGATTGGCACTTCGATGTTTGCAGCAACTTCTGTCTGCTTCTGATCAATAGCTTCAATATCAACACCAACATCACCAGCAACCTTCAAATTCTCATCCTTCACTTCATCCAAACTTTCAATCTTCTTTTCAATTTCTCCAACCTGTTGTTCTTCAGTAACAGCTTCTTTCACAACTTCCACATTCATCACCACTTCTTCTTTCACTTCTTCAACAATCTTCACATCTTCTTCTTTAACTGCTTCTGCTTTAACCTCTTCAGAAGCTTTCTTCAGATTGTTTACCATCTCTTCAACATTCTTCTTCATTCGTTCTTCATTCCTCTTCCTCAACTTTGTTGTCATAACATCTCTAATGATTTTATCCAGCCTTTTTACATATGTTTTGTCTTTTGCAACATTTGAGTAATATTCACCGGATCGAGGAATTACTAGAAGAACATCATCGTGAACTATGTCACTTCTGGGAACAACCGGTTCACCTTGTTTGTTGACAAAACATTCTTGTTTTTTATCCCATCTTTTGTTACTAACTGCATTTTCATACTCTTCCTGCATTTTCTCCATTCTGCACCCCACAATGAATCTTTCTCTTTCAGTCTTCTCTTTCAAAATCTCTTCTCGAGTTTTCTCTTTTACTTCAGCAGCAACATTTTCTTCTTTGTTTTCATCTTTGATTTCAACAACAAAAACATAATGTTTGTTGTTTGATGGTTTTCTGCCATGAGCTGTTTTTTGAATATCAACACGATCTTCATCCGGACAAATCTCACTCCAATCAAATCCTTCATCATGATGGATTACAGCACAAGCTCTTGACTTATCTCTAGGTTTGTCTTCAATCATTTTTGGCTCTTCTTTATTACGATGATAAATCGCCTTTCGGTAATAGTCATCGTTGAAAGGTCTCTCAGATTCAGCAACTTCAGAATTTCTACATTCTCTTTTGAAATGACCCTTTTGCTTGCATCTGAAGCGGGTCACTTTGGATTTGTCGAATCCAAGCGTCGTTGACGGACCACCTAACGATTGCTTCCCGGTAATCTCCATATATCTTTGAGCTCTGCGAATGCAACTTGCCAAACACCAGCGAATGTCTATGAGCTCCATTTCTTCTGGATCAATCTGGTCGTAGTCTTTTTTGGTTAATTCTGAGTTTCCAATTTTACCAGCTACAAGACCTTCATACAATTCCAGAACAGATGCTAGAAAACTCATTTGCTGCTTAGCTGCATTAATGCTCATTGCAGGAGAATTCTTCAGTTTGAGAGCAATGTTGCATAGAATCTCCTCAGTTTCATCAGAACTTGATTTTGAAGATGAATGATATCCAGAATGGTAACTTGATGAGGTTGTTTGTGGTTCCTTCATCTTCTCACTACTGAATGCGTCTTTGGTGAACTTCCAACTTTCTCCGAAGGTACATTGCCTTTGTAGTATAGACCAACATTCTGATGATGTGATGAACTGCTCATCTTGCTTTGCTTTTGCAATTCCAGATCATGACTCTCAATTTTTTCTAACAAGACATCAAGAGAAATTGTATCATACAAAGCATCATTTTTCAAGATAAAAACAAACGTTTGCCACTGATCAGCTCGTGGTAACGCTTCAATTACTTTGTCAATTATTTCTTCTCTTGTTTTCACTATTTTAAACCTTTCAAGTTCAATTTTTAAGTGACCAAAGCGTTCTATCATTTTCCTAACACTTTCACCTTTCAAACTATCAAACAAATCAAATTCCTTTTTTAATAATGCGATTTTGTTTTTCTGAATTTGTTTACCCCCCTTAGCTTTCGCCTTCAAAGCTTTCCACACAGACTTCGATGACCCATCATGTATTAACAATGAAAAAATGTCATCTCGAACTGATTGTTGAATCAAAGCAATCATCTTCTGTTCGTATGAAAATTTCTTTTTGTCTTCCTCTGAAAAATCTTTGATCAGAATTTCTTCTCCTTTGTCATTTACTGGGCTATCATATCCAAACTTCAAACAAAACCAACTCTCATGTGCATATGCCTTCGTCCAATTGACAAACCTCTCCTTCCACCAAACATAATCCTCAATGTTATCCAGCTTCGGAGGTTTTGAATAGGTTCCATAAAAGTTGTCATGTTTGATATTGTCTTTGATGGTTTTTGTTATCGCTTTAGGTGTAACCTCTGAAGTATCCATTGTATCCGAGGTAAACGCATTGTAAAACGTATTGAAAAATTCTTCAACCATGATGTGATCCTGAAGACAATCAAACAAACACAATCAGAATCAATAATAACAAATATCCCAAAATAGACTGACACTCGGTTGATGCGAAATGATCTTGACGTGGAATTTTCACTTTCAAGCGAAATAAGGATCTCAAGCTAAATCACACGTTGAAGCGAAATCAGTTGTTCAAGCTGAATATCAGCTTTCAAGCGAAATACCAAAATGACACTTCAAGCGAAATAGCACTTCAAGCGGAATCTGGACTAACAAGCGAAATAACTAATTCCTTTCAAGCGAAATCACTGATTCAAGCGAGATCAGATGCTAATTTCAAGCGAAATGACGAAATGAAGCGAAATCAGCTAGAATCTTCAAGCGAAATCATATTGTTCGTTCAAGCGAAATCTGGTTTTGGTCCAATTTTGTTATTTTTACTTCGAATTTTGATCTGAAACTCTCAAGGGTTTGTTAAAACACTGTTTCGCATGTTCTGTGAAAAATTCAATCCATTTTGACCGGTAAATCTTGTCCAATTTGAAAAAGAAAGTGTAGAAGACAGAAAACTGATGCAATCAAGCTGAACTCTTCCTCCTAAGCTCTGATACCACTTGTAGGATCGTTGTACGACCTGAATGAGTCGATCAGAAGAGTTGTTTATCCGATTCAAAGGCGGAATCAATGAAACGGACACTCGATGTAATTATAATGTCTCTATTATTGATTTTGATAATATTACAGCACCTGAAGACAATCCGGCAGCACTTCGTTACCAGATCTCACAAAGTAATCCCGTTTCAAATGAATACACAGCACCCCTATATATAGTGAGTGTGATTTCGCTTGAACTGACCAAGGCAGTTTCAAGCGGAATCAGTTATGTTGATTTCGCTTGAACATGTCTTTGTCAGTTTGAAGCGAAATTACTAACAAATTCACTAAACTTAGTTTCTAGCACCTCGAGCACTGGTTAACCTATCCTATCTCATTACATGACTTGATACAAGACGAAGTCAATAGACATAGTGCACTAACAATTAGGCTGAAAGTTGTACAACACCGTGAATCACTTTTCTCTCTCTAGACTTTCTCTTTAAATAACTGCGGGTGCTTCGCCTTCATGTCGCTTTCGAGTTCCCAAGTGAACTCCGCGCCTCGTTTTCCTTCCCATCGGACTTTCACAATAGGAATGCGTGAGCGTCTGAGTTGCTTGGTTTGGCGGTCCATGATTTCGACAGGCTTCTCCATGAAGTGTAGTGTTTCATTTACTTGAAGGTCGTCGAGAGGTACAATTAAATCATGCTCAGCCAGGCACTTTCGGAGGTTTGACACATGGAAAGTCGGGTGGACGTTACTAAGTTCCTCCGGTAGTTCGAGTCTGTAGGCGACTTTTCCGATCCTTTCCAGAATCTTAAAAGGTCCAACATATCGAGGCGCGAGCTTTCCTTTCTTTCCGAATCGGACCACACCCTTCCAAGGTGATACCTTTAGGAGTACGTAGTCGCCAACGTTAAATTCAAGGGGCTTGCGTCGTCTATCGGCATAACTTTTCTGTCGATTCCGAGCTTTTACCAGGTTGTCTCGAATTTGGAAAATTTTTTCTGTCGTTTCTTGTAATAGCTCAGGACCGGTTTGTTGCGAGTGACCGATCTCGTGCCACACAATAGGCGATCGACATCTCCTTCCGTATAAAGCCTCGAATGGTGCCATTTGAATGCTGGTATGATAACTGTTGTTATACGAGAATTCGACTAACGGCAGGTATTTATCCCAATTACCACCGAAGTCTATGACACACGAACGGAGCATGTCTTCAAGAGTACGGATCGTTCTTCCAGTCTGACCGTCGGTTTGAGGGTGGAAAGCGGTACTTAGATTGAGCGATGTACCGAGTGCCGTTTGAAACGTTTCCCACAGTCGCGAGGTAAACCGAGGATCACGGTCAGAGATGATGTCGCGAGGCGTCCCATGATTACAAATGATCTCGTCGGTGTAGATTCGGGCTAATCGTTCTACCTTGTAGTCTTCCCGTATTGGCAAAAAGTGATCTGATTTAGTCAAACGGTCAACCACAACCCAAATGCTGTAGTGACCTGATGACGTGTGAGGTAACTTTGTTATGAAGTCCATAGCTATACTCTCCCACTTCCATATAGGGATCGGTGGTTGTTCGAGTAAGCCAGAGGGTCTTTGATGTTCAGCCTTGATTCTTGCACAGGTCAGGCATTTTCCAACATAGAGAGCAATATCCATTTTCATGCCGGGCCACCAGTACTTATAGCGAAGATCCTGGTACATTTTGTCGACACCGGGATAAATAGAATACCGGGATTTGTGGGCTTCGTCCATCAGAATCTGTCGCAAATCGGTCCGTTTGGGGATCCAAATTCGGTCCAGAAAGTGGAATATCCCATTCGACTTGCTCACAAGCTGGGCTCCATCGTGGTAGATTCTTTCCTTCTTCAGAGTGCGTTCATTAAAACATGCATGCTGAGCTTCGCGGATGAGGGTTTCGAGGTTGTATTGGGCTTGAACATTACGAGTGCTAAGCAGATAGCTCCGTCTGCTGAGTGCGTCGGCAACAACATTTGCTTTGCCTGGGTGATAACAAATCTCACAGTCGTAATCGTTGAGAAGTTCTACCCATCGGCGTTGATGCATATTAAGTTCCTTCTAATTAAAGATTTGTTGTAGGCTCCTATGATCGGTGAAGATCGTACACTTGGTACCATATAGGTAGTGTCGCCAAATCTTTAACGCAAAAACAACTGCGCCTAGCTCGAGATCATGGGTTGTGTAGTTCTTCTCGTGGATTTTGAGCTGACGAGATGCGTAAGCTATAACCTTGTCCCGCTGCATAAGGACACAACTGAGACCGAGGTTGGAAGCATCACAATAGACAATGAAATCGTCGTTTCCGTCAGGCAATGTGAGAACAGGGGCATTGCAAAGCATGTGCTTGAGGGTTCGAAAGGCAGACTCTTGTTCAGTTCCCCAAACAAAAGGCTTATCTTTATGCGTGAGAGCGGTAAGCGGCACAACGATCTTTGAGAATCCTTCGATAAATCGTCGATAATAGCCCGCTAGTCCGAGAAAAGAACGGACTTCGGACGGGTTCTTAGGTGTAACCCAACTCTTAACGGCTTCAATCTTCGTAGGATCGACGTGAATACCTTGACTATTTACGATGTGTCCCAGGAACTGAACTTCCTCCAACTAGAATTCACACTTGGAGAACTTGGCATAGAGTTGGTTCCCCTGGAGTAGCTCGAGAACCAAATGTAGATGTTGCGCGTGTTCGGTTTTCGATTTGGAATAGATCAAGACATCGTCGACGAATACGATGACGAAACGGTCGAGATATGGTTTACACACGCGATTCATCAGATCCATGAAAACCGCGGGTGCGTTGGTTAAACCAAAACGCATAACAACGAATTCGCAGTGGTCGTATCGAGTGCGAAACGATGTTTTGGGTATATCCTCCTCTTGAATGCGTAGTTGGTGATAGCCTGAGTGTAGATCGATCTTCGAGAAACACGTAGCACCTTGTAGCTGATCAAACAAATCGTCAATGCGGGGTAGGGGATAGTGGTTCTTGATGGTTAACTTATTCAATTCCCGATAGTCGATGCACATCCGGAACGACCCATCCTTCTTTTTGAAGAAAAGGACTGGCGCGCCCCAAGAAGAGGTGCTCGGGTGAATGAAGCCTTTCTTAAGTAATTCCTGGAGTTGGTTTGAAAGTTCACGCATTTCGGATGGCGCGAGTCGGTAAGGAGCTTTGGCAATAGGGTTGGCTCCAGGAATGAGGTCGATACGAAAGTCGATATCACGACTTGGCGGTAATCCGAGAAGATCCTCTGGAAAAACGTTAGGAAATTCTCGTACCACAGGAACGTCTTTCACTTCCTTCTTCTCTTTCTTTTCCTTCTCCGCTACTACAATGTTAGCCAAGAAAGCTCTGTATTCTTTGCGGAGATACTTGCTAGCTTGGACACATGACATGAGCTTGAGACCTTTCGAAGTAGTTTCGCCATAAACACACAATAAATCGCCATTCGCGAGCGAGAATCAAATCATCTTGTCGAAGCACACAACTTCAGCGTGGTTTTCGCGAAGAGAGTCCATGCCTACTATGACGTCAAAACTTCCTAGTTGCATCGGAATAAGGTCGATTGGGAAGATGTGATTGTTGAGCTCAAGGGTACAATCACGAAGTACAAAATTAACGGCGACAGTTCTTCCGGTAGCGACTTCAACATCAAACGTCGAGGAGAGTTGGGAGCATTTACAACTAAGGAGCTTTTCGAATTCGAACGACACAAAGCAATTATCGGCTCCAGTATCAAATAAACACGAAGCATAAATACCATTCACAAGGAACGTACCATTAACCATGTTGTTGTCGGCTTGGGCTTGACGCACGTTGA
The DNA here is from genome assembly GCA_030545235.1 of Helianthus tuberosus. Classification (NCBI taxonomy): domain Eukaryota; kingdom Viridiplantae; phylum Streptophyta; class Magnoliopsida; order Asterales; family Asteraceae; genus Helianthus; species Helianthus tuberosus. Next base: position 38,646,639 of record CM060437.1, read on the forward strand.
TGTTGAAAGTTCGTGCGCGTGCGACTTGTTGTTGCTGCTGCTATTGCTGAGGCTGCTGCTATTGCTGAGGCTGCTGCTGGGGCTCTTGCTTCACAACCCTGTTCGGGCACATGTTGGCGAAGTGGTTAGGATCGCCACATGCGAAGCAGGCTCTGGAATTGACCGTGGTTGCCGGAGGAGCTTGTTAACCCTGAGGGGCGGTGAGTAGAGCTTGATGAGTAGGAGCTTGTCGAGCACGGCCGTTGGTAGTGAAATGGCCGTACATATTGAAATGAGCACAGAAACGGCAAGCGATGGTAGTCGGGTGGTGGTAGGTTCAAGTAGGGCAAAACGGGTGTGGCCCAGTGTATGCACGCTTAGCAAGCGGTGCATTTGCCACAGGCGCCGCTACTTGACGCTGTTGGGCTGGTTCAGCTTGTATTGGTGCAGCAGTGATCGCACAGTTCTTGTTGCTGGAGCTTTTCTTTCTCTTGTTCTTCCTCTTGTTGCTCGATGAGGTGGTGGTTTCAGCAGTTGGTGCGGCGGCGGTAGCTTGATGCAGGTGCTTTGGAGCTTTATCCCAGAAACCAACCTTGATCCGCTTGTCATTGATTTCAGCGACCAGTAGATAAGTCTCTTCGATCGTCTTAGTCTTAGCCGCTTGCACGAAATCTGCGACACAGTCAGGCAGGGCTCAGATATACTTCTTGATTGCCATGTCTGGAGTCTTGACCTGATCGGGACAAATGATGCTGAGCTGTTTGAAGCGAGCAGTGAGCGCAACATTTTCACCATCCTTTTGCTGTATGTGCCAAAATTCATCCTCTTGCTTCTGACGTTCATGAGGAGGGCAAAATTCTTCCAGCATGACTTTCTTGAGCTTGTCCCATGACAGACCGTAGGCTGCATCGTTCCCTCGCTTGTTCCTCTTGGCCGTCCACCAGTCTAGAGCACGGGACTGGAAGACGCCAGTAGCGTTCAAAGTACGGAGGTCGTCAGGGCAACCGCTTTGTCGTAGAGTGACCTCAATGGAGTCAAACCATTGGAACAACGCTGTGGGGCCTCCCTCGCCAGTGAACTCTTTTGGCCCACAAGACTTGAATTGCTTGAAATTGAAGGGAGCTTTGGTAGTAGCCTTAGGAGCTTCGGTTCTCGACTCCTCAGATGATTTGCTGACGTTCTCGTAGACATCACTCACGGCTTTTGCTACTTGTTTAGCGATGATAGCAGCAAGACGTTTGTCTCTCTTTTCTTGACGAGAAAGTGAGGGATGACGGGATCCAGATGACATTGTTTGCAACAGACATTGTCACAGGACTCAACACATTGTATTCGAACCTCACCTCACACGTTTACTACTTACTAAAGCTCAGGAACACGCATAATCATGTATAAATTCATTTGCACATAATCTCAGATTCACATAAGCACGAAAGCACATAAGCATGTAGAGCACAGAATCACAGAAGCACATACGCATTTAATCACCAGATGCAGTCAGAATACAGAAACCTATCATTCACAGTTCGCGAGTGTTCGAATATAGCGATCGCGTTTAATATATCGAGTCGCGTAGTATAAGCGTATATCGTAGCATAAAGTCGTCCCTAATTCAGTGATTTGTTGACGTTTCGAGGTAGAAGTGCATTGCGAGTCGTGTGTGTCAATCGAAGGTGAAAGCAAAAATCGAGTAAATCTCCAAAAATCTAAACACAAAATCAGGTAATCACACATGTAAACACATAAAATCGACGAATCATCACAGTCGGCAGTTGCGGGCTCATAATTCGAAACACATAAAAATCGAGAAATAGATCGTCTGCGGCTATTAGACATCGACTAACCAAAGTGGTTCGACTATTCTCATGGATGCACAACAAGTCCTTATTGACCTAATAGACTGTGCTCTATCACCGTCATGCGGTGAATGGCACTCATCCTTTCAGTTGTTTAAGCACTCGGGTCCTTGGAATCCATCAAAACTTTGGTGAGAGCTTTATAAAACAAAGTAATAGTCGGAAAAAGTCGTCAAGGTTAGGGTTTCACCCCTGGCTTAACAACTTCGTCCTTGTTTTGATAAAATTGAGGAGATTATTCATCAAAATATGGATTTCACTCCTGATTTGGCATAATTCTCCTCGTTTGTAGATAAAATGCGGGTTGATCAAGCAACTTTTGTCGAGAGTTTGCGGTTTTCATACCTAATCTCGACTTAATTGCTTATTCATGGTTGAAAATTCGAGTGCAGTGATAGTGTAGCGTAAGCGAGAGTATCGAGGAATAGCAGGCTAATACAAAATCCCTAAAGGATATGCACAAGTCGGTCTGTTGGTTCCTAACTATAGACTAGGTCTCTAAGACATCGACCCGGACTAGGTCGTGTCTTGCCTAATTCCCTATAGTTATGGCTCTGATACCAATCTGTCACACCCCCACCGATGGCGGATTCATCGGGGCATGGCACTGAGTGAAACAGATTGTCCAGAAATTTCCATAACAATTATCATTACTATTCAATTTAAGATAACATGTCCCATACCATGCCTCAAACAGTAAACAAATTATTACAGATAAAATCTAGGCAAATAATGCTGTTCCGACCACTCAGATTTAAATAGAGCAATTTGTTTATCTGCTTCTAGAGACCCTTGATTCAATTACTACAGACAACTATTTGTTGGCCTCTAGAGCCTTATTCTAGCTTCGATTTCCTACCAGATGTGCATCCAAAGCACCTGTCACATACGTTAAAATAAAGTCAATACATATAATGTAAAGGTGAGCATACAAGTTTGATAATAGCATATGGAGTTCAAATTCGTTTACGCATAACCAGCACGCACACATAGTGAAATGAAGCACGTTAGTTATCGACACAGATCCATCGATACCAATTACTGTGGGTTGACTGCCAGAGGCAGTTCGCAATACATGATTACCACCGTAATCCATGCAAGTAATTGTCCTTAACAACCCCTGCGAACAGGTGCTGAGACCAAACTATAGTACTATCGTTGCTAAGGCAGGTAGACAACATTCCATGTGTAAACATAACAAACAAGCATTCATAAGCCACGTATAACATGCATTAACGGTTAGCATTCAAATAGTATTGAGTAGTGTTTTTTATTGTGGTTTGAATATTTGTAACGTATGTAACACCCAAAAGTGCGTAAAGCAAAAAGGGATCGAGTATACTCACAGCGGTTGATGGATTGAAGGGAGCGCTTGAGAGTAGGGTTAGCCTTGATAGTTCGATAGTAATACGGTAAGCAACGCGTAAAACGGAAACAAGTGTTGGGGGATCGGACAGTTGGTCGATCGGTCGGTAGTCCGATCAGACGGCTGGCCGTGCGGTTGACAGTCCGTTCGGACAGTTTTCCGGTCGGACGGTGGTCCGATCGGATGGCTGTTCGAGTGGATTGTTTCTTCCTTTAAGTGAGATGAGTTTGTGTATGATGGTTTGACTTATGAAGTTTTTGTTGTAGCATATGAAAATATTGAAGTATCTCTACCGTTCAGGTCGGTCGATCAGACGGTTGTTCGATCGGCCGGCAACCCGATCGGCTAGGTACCTCAGCACAAACAAGTTCTCAGCAGAAGGCACTCGATCGGACAGTAGCTCGATCGGGTGGCATTCCTTATGCATTGAACATGTTGCAAAATCGATTAATGGTTGAAGTCAAGTATCTCATGATCCGAAGAGTAATCCAATCGGACGGTAGTCCGATCGGACATCAGTTCGTTCAATACTTAAACTTCAAAATAAGTTGACTAAGTGTGGGACCCTTGTGCTAGCCGTTCGGCTGTCTGTCCGTTCGGCTGGCTGTCCATTCGAACAGCAGTCCGACCGGACTGTACCTTGTCCTGGTCGACCTGTTCGTCTAACACTTGGTCGTTTTGTTTGTTTGACGTTTTATCGAGGTATTTTGGTAACGAGTCAAACAACGGAAACCTCGTCTTTACTTGGTTCTCCTGATAGGACAGGAACCACCCAAATCCGGTTGGTGAACGGTTCGGGATAGTGTTTAACGTTTAACCCGAAATCGGTGAACCTCGTGGATAGAATCCGGATCTTGAGCCAAACAACCTCCAGAATGAGTAGTAAGTCGGCACAAGCCCCGTTTCTATCGGTTTTGAAGGCATTGAGTGTAAAAGAGTTGAAAGAAGGTTGGAAAACCATCTTTCAATCCTTTCCACCGTGAATATGTTTAGATCTATGAAAGATCTTTGTTTGTTTATGTGGAAATCAGTTAGATCCAAGTTATTCTTGGTGGATAGAGGCCAAAACATGAAATTCTTCAAGAACATATGATGACGTCATCCTGGAATACCTTGAATCTCGATGATTTCTCGGTTAAAAGTTAAGATTTAAAAGATAGAAAGGTGTAGGAGTGCGTGTAGATCAAGAAAGTACAAGATTTAAGACGAGATCTTACCAGAATCGTGAGAAATCTGAAGAAAAGTGAGGAGCACGAGCTGGTCGGACGTCACTTGCCAAAAGTAGTAAGTTGGAGAGTGACAAGGGGTATTTATAGGATGCCAAAAGAGGAAATGGCTGGCCGATCGGTCAGGCAGCTCGATTGGACAGCCTGTCCAATCGGCCGGCTGGTCGATCGGCTGGTGGCCTGATCGATCAGTTGCCTGATTCGAGTGTTCGGTGCGATGATTTTCGATATTTCGATTTCGACTGCGAGTGATGCGATTGCGATGGAGTTTCCTATTCAAATTACTTTTAATCCCAACCACTCATATCTCGCATTATCTCTTCTCCACTAATTATCATAGTTCGATTGTGATTCGAGTTCGATGTCGATTGAGTTCGATTGTATTTCGAGTTTCGATTGCGTTTTTGATTGATTACCACACATAACATAAATGAGCATGCACAAGTAACACATAAGGCACACACACACGTATAACAATAGCTAAAATGCGTAGTTCGAGTTGCGATTCGATGTCGATTTGATTAACATAGTTTGATTATTGCTTAGTTAGCTTTTTCGCATTACTACTTCCTATAGTTCACAGTCGTAAGTCGGTTAGATTGCGATTAAAATACGTCGATTATTGTTATTATTGACACTTACTCAACATAATACTACTAAATTAAACACATAAAAGAAATTCACTACAAGTTAAGTCGCACGAAATCGGTTGTTGACTCTGACCTTGACTTTGACTTTGACTTCTCGAAAACACGGGGTGTTACATCCTAATTCTGACACGGTCCCTATTCACCACCACTTCGATACTAGCACTCCCACACCCTGGACAACCACTCGAACTTGGATCCTTACCAGACGGTTCCAACAATGGACCCTTAAACCAGCGGCAAGTTCAAAGATTAACATCTTCATTGAACTGTATCAACTTGATACTTGATTGTTAAGTGAAATTCAGGAAATGTCGTACCTGTTGTCACACCCCAACCGATGGCGGAAACATCGGGGCATGGCACTGAGCGAAACAGATTGTCCAGAAGTTTCTATAACAATTATCATTACCAATTAATTTAAAGTAACATTTCCCATACCATGTCTTAAAAGATAATACAATTATTACAGACAAAAATCTAGGCAAATAGTTCTGTTCCGACAACTCAGATTTCATTTGTAGAGACAACTATTTGTTGGCCTCTAAGACCGTATTCTAGCCTCGATTTCCTAGCAGATAAGCATCCTAAGCACCAGTCACATACGTTAAAATAAAGTCAATACACATAGTGTAAAGGTGAGCATACAAGTTTGATAATAACATATAGAGTTCGAAAGCGTTACGCATAACCAGCACGTACACGGAGTGAAATGAGGCATGTTAGTTATCGACATAGACCTATCGATACCAATGACTGCGGGTTGACTGCCCAAGGCAGTTCGTAATACATGATCACCACTATAATCCATGCAAATAATTGTCCTTAACAACCCCCGGGTGAACGGGTGCTGAGTCCAAACTAATAGTACTATCGTTGCTAAGGCAGGCAGACAGCATTCCATGTGTAAACATAACAAACAAGCAAGCATTCATTTAGTCATGTATAACATGCGGTAACGGTTAGCGTTTAAAGTATTGCGTAGTGTGTTCGATGTGATTTAGAATTGGTAACGTATGTAACACCCAAAAGTGCATAAAACAAAAAGGGATCGAGTATACTCACAACGATTGATGGATTGAAGGGAGCGCTAGAGAGTAGGCTTAGCCTGAACAGTTAACGATAGCATAAAAGATAAGCGACGCGTAAAACGGTGCAAAGTACAAGTGGTTCGGACAGCAGTCCGTTCGGACAGTAGACCGGTCGGATGACTGTTCGAGTGGATTGTTCTTTCCTTTGAGAAGGATGTGTTTGTGTATGATGGCTTGACTTTTGAAGTTTTCATTGTAGCATTTTGAAAACATTGAAGTACCTCTACCTTTCAGGTCGGTCGATCGGACGTTCGTTCGATCGGACGGCAACCCGTTCGGTTGGGCACTTCAGTGATAGTAAGTCCACAGCAGGGTGTCACTCGATCGGATGGTTGTTCGTTCGGGTGGCATCCTTTGTGCATTGAACATGTTGAAAATTGTTTAAATGTTGAAGTTAAACGTCTCATGATTCGGATGGCAGTTCGATCGGTTGGTAGTCCGATCGGACATCAATTCTTTCAACATTCAAACTTCAAGTGTTGGCAAAATGGTTGTGTGGGACCAAGGTGCAAGTCGTACGGGTGGCCAGCCGTTCGGTTGGGCTGTCCGTTCGGACGGCACTCCGTCCTGGTTAACATGTTCGTCTTACACTTGGTTGTTTTGATAGTTTGTCATTTTATCGAGGTATTTTGATAACGTGTTAAGCAACAGAAACCTCGTCAATACTTGGTGCTCCTGATCGGACAAGAATCACCCAAACTCGATCAGTGGACGGTTCGAGACGATGTTCCACGTTTAACCCGGAATCAATAATCTCGTAGATAAAATATGGATCTTGAACCAACACCACCACAATAATGAGTAGTTAGTTGGCACAAGTCCCGATTCTATCGGTTTTGAGTGCATTGAGTGTAAAAGAGTTGAAAGAAAGTTGGAAACCATCTTTCACTCCTTTTTATTGTGAATATGTTTAGATCTATGAAAGATCTTTGGTTGTTTATGTGGAAATCGGTTAGATCTACGTTGTTCTTGGTGGGATAAAGCCAAAACATGAAGTTCTTCAAGAACACATGATGACGTCATCCTAAAACACGTTGAATCTTGATGATTTCACGGTTAAAAGTTAAGATTCAAAAGATAGAAAGGTGTAAGAGTGCGTGTAGATTAAGGAAGTACAATATTTAGGACGAGATCTTAGCTGAATCGCGAGAAATCTGAAGAAAAGTGAGGAAAACGAGCTGGTCGGACGTCAGTTGCCAAAAGTAGAAAGTTTGAGAGTGACAAGGGGTATTTATAGGGTTACCCAAAGAGGAAAGGGGCTGGTCGATCGGCTAGGCAGCCCGTGCGGACAGCCTGTCCGATCGGACGACAGTCCGATCGATCGGCTGGTCGTTCGGCTGGTAGCCTGGTCGATGGGTCTCCTCGTTCGAGTGTTCGGCGTGACGATTTTTGATGTTTCGATTTCGATTGCGATCGTTGTGATTCGATAGATTTTCCTAGTTAAATTACTTTTAATCGCAACTACTCATATCTCGCACTATCTCTTCTCCACCAATTAACATATCTTTTCGATTGCAATTGAGTTCGATTGCGATTTGAGTATCGATTAAGATTCGATTGGTTACCACACATAGCGTAAATAACATGCACACGTAACACATAAGGCACACACACACGTATAACAATAACCAAAATGCGTATTTCGAGTTGCGAATTTGATTGCGATTTGATATTGATTAAGTTAGGTTGACTAGCGTTTAATTGACTTTATCGCATTGTTACTTCCTATAGTTCACAGTCGTACGTCGATGATTATTGTGATTATTGACACTTACTCCACATAATACAGCTAAAATAAACACATAAAAGAAATTTACTACTAGTCAAGTCGTGCGATCGGTCATTGACTTTGACCTTGACTTTGACTTTGGCTTTCGAAACACGGGGTGTTATAGCCTCCCCTAGTTGAGGGAATTTCGTCCCGAAATTAGGCCAAAGCCGTAACAAACAACTGCGGGTACTTCGCCTCCATGTCGCTTTCGAGTTCCCAAGTGAACTCCGCGCCTCGCTTGCCTTCCTATCGGACTTTCACAATAGGAATGCGCGAGCATCTGAGCTGCTTGGTTTGGCGATCCATGATCTCAACAGGCTTTTCCACGAAGTGTAATGTTTCATTCACTCGAAGGTCCTCTAACGGAACATGTAAGTCGTGCTCGGCTAGGCACTTTCTGAGGTTTGAGACGTGGAAAGTCGGGTGTACGTTGCTAAGTTCCTCCGGTAGTTCGAGTCTGTAAGCCACTTTGCCGATTCTTTCCAGAATCTTAAAGGGTCCAACATATCGAGGCGCGAGCTTTCCTTTCTTGCCGAATCGGACCACACCCTTCCAAGGTGAAACCTTTAGGAGTACGTAGTCGCCAACGTCAAATTCAAGGGGCTTGCGTCATCTATCGGCGTAACTTTTCTGACGATTCCGAGCTTTCGTTAGATTATCTCGAATTTGGAAAAAATTTTCTGTCGTTTCTTGCAATAGCTCGGGACCGGTTAATTGTGAGTGACCGATCTCGTGCCACACAATAGGCGATCGACATTTTCTTCCGTGTAAAGCCTCGAATGGTGCCATTTGAATGCTTGAATGATAACTGTTGTTATACGAGAATTCGACTAACGGTAGGTATGTATCCCAATTACCACCGAAGTCTATGACACACGAACGGAGCATGTCTTCAAGAGTACGAATCGTTCTTTCAGTCTGACCGTCGGTTTGAGGGTGGAATACGGTACTTAGATTAAGCGATGTACCGAGAGCCGTTTGAAACGTTTCCCGCAGTCGCGAGGTAAACCGAGCATCACGGTCAGAGATGATGTCGCGAGGCGTCCCATGATTACAAATGATCTTGTTGGTGTAGATTCGAGCTAATCGTTCTACCTTGTAGTCTTCTCATATTGGCAAGAAGTGAGCTGATTTGGTCAAACGGTCAACAACAACCCAGATGTTGTGGTGACCTGATGACGTGTGCGGAAGCTTTGTTATGAAGTCCATAGCTATACACTCCCACTTCCACATAGGGATCGGTGGTTGTTCGAGTAAACCAGAGGGTCTTTGGTGTTCAGCCTTGACTCTTGCACAAGTCAGGCACTTCCCAACGTAGAGAGCAATATCCCTTTTCATACCAGGCCACCAGTACTTGTAGCGAAGGTCCTGGTACATTTTGTCGGCACCGGGATGAATAGAATACCGGGATTTGTGGGCTTCGTCCATCAAAATCTTTCGCAAATCGGTCCGTTTAGGGATCCAAATTCGGTCCAGATAATGGAATATCCCATTCAGCTTATTCACAAGATGTGCTCCATCGTGATAGATTCGTTCCTTCTTCAAAGTGCGTTCATTAAAACATGCATGCTGGGCTTCGCGGATGAGAGTTTCGAGGTCGTATTGGGCTTGGACATTACGAATGCTGAGCAAATAGCTCCGTCTGCTGAGAGTGTCGGCAACGACATTTGCTTTGCCTGGGTGATAACGAATCTCACAGTCGTAATCGTTGAGAAGTTCTACCCATCGGCGTTGACGCATATTAAGTTCTTTCTGATCAAAGATGTGTTGTAGGCTCCTATGATCGGTGAAGATCGTACACTTGGTACCATACAGGTAGTGTCGCCAAATCTTTAATGCAAAAACAACTGCGCCTAGCTCGAGATCATGGGTTGTATAGTTCTTCTCGTGAATTTTGAGCTGACGAGATGCGTAAGCTATAACCTTGTCTCGTTGCATGAGAACACAACCAAGACCAAGGTTGGAAGCATCACAATAGACACTGAAGTCGTCGTTTCCGTCGGGCAATGTGAGAACAGGAGCGTTGCAAAGCACGTGCTTGAGGGTTCGAAAGGCAGTCTCTTGTTCAGTTCCCCAAACAAAAGGCTTGTCTTTATGCGTAAAGGCGGTAAGCGGCACAACGATCTTTGAGAATCCTTCGATAAATCGTCGATAATTGCCCGCTAGTCCGAGAAAAGAACGGACTTCAGACGGGTTCTTTGGCGTAATCCAACTCTTAACTGCTTCAATCTTCGCAGGATCGACGTGAATACCCTGACTATTGACAATGTGACCCAGAAACTGAAACTCCTCTAGCCAAAATTCACACTTAGAGAACTTGGCATAGAGTCGATTCCTCTGGAGTAACTCGAGTAACAAACGTAGATGTTGCGCGTGTTCGGCCTTCGATTTGGAATAGATCAAGACATCGTCGATGAATACGATGACGAAACGGTCGAGATATGGTTTACACACGCGATTCATCAGATCCATGAAAACCGCGGGTGCGTTCGTTAGACCAAAAGGCATAACAACGAATTCGTAGTGGCCGTATCGAGTGCGGAACGCGGTTTTGGGTATATCCTCCTCTTAAATGCGTAACTGGTGATAGCCTGAGCGTAGGTCGATCTTCGAGAAACATGTGGCACCTTGTAGTTGATCAAACAAATCGTCAATGCGAGGTAAGGGATAGCGGTTCTTGATGGTTAGCTTATTCAGTTCCCGATAATCGATGCACATCCTGAACGACCCATCTTTCTTTTTGACGAAAAGGAGTGGCGCGCCCCAAGGAGAGGTGCTCGGGCGAATAAATCCTTTCTCAAGTAATTCCTGGAGTTGGTTTGAGAGTTCTCGCATTTCGGACGGTGCGAGTCGGTAGGGAGCTTTGGCAACAGGATTGGCTCCGGGAATGAGGTCGATACGAAAGTCGATATCACGACTTGGCGGGAGTCCTGGGAGATCGTCAGGAAAAATGTTGGGGAATTCGCAAACAACAGGTACCTGGATTACCGCCTTTTCTTTCTTTTCCTTCTCCGCTACTACAATGTTAGCCAAGAAAGCTCTGTATTCCTTGCGGAGATACTTGCTAGCTTGGACACATGACATTAACTTGAGACCCTTCGAAGCAGTTTCGCCATAAACACACAATAAATCACCATTCGCGAGCGAGAATCGAATCATCTTTTTGAAGCACACAACTTCAGCATGGTTTTCGCGAAGAAAGTCCATGCCTACTATGACGTCGAAACTTCCGAGTTGCATCGGAATTAGGTCGATTGGGAAGATGTGATTGTTGAGCTCGAGAGTACAATCACGAAGAACAGAGTTAACGGCGACAGTTCTTCCAGTGGCGACTTCAACATCGAACGTCGAGGGGAGATGGGAGCGCTTACGACTAAGGAGCTTTTCGAATTCGAATGACACAAAGCAATTATCGGCTCTAGTATCAAACAAACACGAAGAATAAATACCATTCACAAGGAACGTACCATTGACCACGTTGTTGTCAGCCTAGGCTTGGCGCACATTGATTTTGAAGTTTCTGGCGCATGCGGCTTGTTGTTGTTGCTGCTGCTGCTGTTGCTGCTGGTGAGGCTGCTGCTGCTGGGGCTCTTGTTTCACCACCCTGTTCGGGCACATGTTCGCAAAGTGGTTGGGATCACCACATGCGAAGCAGACTCGGGCGTTGATCGCGGGTGCCGGAGCCGCTTGTTGGCCTTGCGGGGCTGGGAGCAGAGCTTGATGAGCAGTGGTTTGAGCTGGGGCTTGACGGGGACCAGTAAGGCAGTTGGCAGTGAAGTGGCCGTACATATTGCAGTGAGCGCAGAAACGACAGGCGAGACCCACCGGGTGATGATAAGAGCATGTCGGGCAAGCCGGGTGGGGGCCTGTGTATGCACGCTTTGCTGGTGGTGCATAAGCAACTGGTGCTGGACGGTGATGGGGCTGCTGCTGGGGCGGTACGGCTTGAAGTGGAGCAGCAGTGGTAGTGACAGCACAGTTCTTGTTGCTGGAGCTGCTGTTGTTGTTCTTCTTCTTGCGGCGTGAGGACTTGGACGATTGAGCGGCGGCGGTTTCAGCAGTTGGTGTGGCGGTGACTTGATGCAGGTGCTTCGAAGTTTTATCCCAGACACCAGCCTTGACCCGCTTGTCGTTGATTTCAGCGGCCAGTAGGTAGGTTTCTTCGATCGTTGTAGTCTTAGCCGCTTGCACGAAATCTGCAACACAGTCAGGCAGGGCTCGGATATACTTCTTGATTGCGATCTCTGGAGTCTTGAATTGATCAGGACAGATAATGCTGAGCTGCTTGAAGCGAGCAGTGAGTGCAGCGTTTTCTCCATCCTTCTGCTTTATGTGCCAGAATTCATCTTCTAACTTTTGGCGTTCATGAGGAGGGCAAAACTCTTCTAGCATAACTTCCTTGAGCTTGTCCCATGACATACCGTAGGCTGCATCATTCCCACGTTTGTTCCTCTCAGCCGTCCACCAGTCTAAAGCGCGGGACTAGAAGACGCCGGTTGCGTTGAGAGTACGTAGGTTATCTGGGCAACCGCTCTGTCGTAGTGTGATCTCGATGGAGTCAAACCATTGAAACAAGGCTGTAGGGCCTTCTTCTCCTGTGAACTCTTTCGGTCCACATGCCTTGAATTGTTTGAAGCTAAAAGCAGCTTTGGGAGTCTCAGTTCGGGATTCCTCAGACGATTTGCTCATGTTTTCGTATATCTCGCTGACGACTTGGGGTACCACTTTCGCCATTTGTTTAGTAATCATAGCGGCGAGACGTTTGTCAGCTTGCTTTCGGCGAGCATCACGAGAAGCGTGAGATCCAGATGACGACATTGTCTGCATCAGACATAGCCACATGACTCAACATGACATATTCGAATCTCACCTCACACGTCTACTACTTCTAAAGCTCAAGAATACAGCAAAACATGCATCATATAGACACATAGGCACATAATCACAGATTCACATAAACACAGAAGCACATAAACACGTAGGGCACAGAATCACAGTAGCACATAAACACGTAGGACACATCACTTGGAAACATGTAGGCGTGTAACTTATCTAGGTGCGTACAGAGGCGGTCAGAATACAGAAACCTATCATTCAAAGTTCGTGAGTGTTCGAATATAGCGATCGCGATTAACATATCGAGTAGCATAGTATAAGCGTATATCATAGCATAAGGTCGTCCACAATTTAGCGATTTATCAGCGTTTTGAGATAGAATGCAGTGCGAGTCGTGCGTGTCGATTGAAGTAAAGGCAGAAATCGAACAAGTCTCCAAAATTAAACACATAAACAAATAAACACACATATAAACACATAAAATCAACGAATCATCAGAGTCAGCAGTTGCGGGCTCGGAATCGATCACATAAAAATCGAGAAATAGATTGTCTGCGGCTATTAGACATTGACTATCCAAAGTGATTCGACTATTCTCAAGGACTTGTTGTACACATTTCGACCTTCAGGACTGTGCTTTTGCCTCGATTCTTGGGCTTTTGGCACGTCCCGTTAGTCATACCGTGCCTTCAGGTCGTTGGAGTCCGTCGAGACTTTGGTGAGAGTTTTGTAAAACCAAGTAAAAGTCGGAACAAGTCGTCAAGGTTAGGGTTTCACCCCTATCTTAACAACTTCGTTCTCGTTTTGCAAAAATAAAAGAGAATTATGCGTCAAAGTATGGATTCCACTCCTGATTCGACGCAAATTCTTGTGTTTATAGATGAAATGCGGGTTGAACAAGCAATTTAGTCGAGAGTTTGCGGTTTTCACACCTAATCTCGACTTAATCTCTTATTCATAGTCGAAAATTCGAGTGCAGTGATAGTGTAGCGTAGGCGAGAATAGCGAGAAATAGCAGTACGCTCATACAAAATCCCTACTGGACATGTATGAGTCGGTCTGTTGGTTCCTAACTATAGACTAGGTCTCTAAGACATCGACCCAGACTAGGTCGAGTCTTGCCTAATTCCCTATAGTTATGGCTCTGATACCAATCTGTCACACCCCAACCGATGGCAGAAACATCGGGGCATGGCACTGAGCGAATCAGATTGTCCAGAAGTTTCCATAACAATTATCATTACCAATTAATTTAAAGTAACATGTCCCATACCATGTCTTAAAAGATAATACAATTATTACAGACAAAAATCTAGGCAAATAGTTCTGTTCCGACAACTCAGATTTCATTTGTACAGACAACTATTTGTTGGCCTCTAAGACCTTATTCTAGCCTCGATTTCCTAGCAGATAAGCATCCTAAGCACCTTTCACATACGTTAAAATAAAGTCAATACACATAGTGTAAAGGTGAGCATCCAAGTTTGATAATAGCATATAGAGTTCGAAAGCGTTACGCATAACCAACACGTACACAGAGTGAAATGAGGCATGTTAGTTATCGACATAGACCTATCGATACCAATGACTGCGGGTTGACTGCCCAAGGCAGTTCGTAATACATGATCACCACTGTAATCCATGCAAATAATAGTCCTTAACAACCCCCGAGTGAACGGGTGCTGAGTCCAAACTAATAGTACTATCGTTGCTAAGGCAGGTAGACAGCATTCCATGTGTAAACATAACAAACAAGCATTCATTTAGTCACGTATAATATGCGGTAACGGTTAGCGTTTAAAGTATTGCGTAGTGTGTTCGATGTGATTTAGATTAGGTAACGTATGTAACACCCAAAAGTGCATAAAGCAAAAAGGGATCGAGTATACTCACAGCGATTGATGGATTGAAGGGAGCACTAGAGAGTAGGGTTAGCCTGAACAGTTAACGATAGCATAAAAGATAAGCGACGCGTAAAACTGTGCAAAGTACAAGTGGTTCGGACAGCAGTCCGTTCGGATGGTAGTCCGATCGGACAGCCAGTCGTGCGGTGGGTCGTCCGTTCAGACAGTGGTCCGGTCGGATGACTGTTCGAGTGGATTGTTCCTTCCTTTGAGAAGGATGTGTTTGTGTATGATGGCTTGACTTTTGAAGTTTTCATTGTAGCATTTTGAAAACATTAAAGTACCTCTACCTTTCAGGTCGGTCGATCGGACGTTCGTTCGATCGGACGGCAACCCATTCGGTTGGGCACTTCAGTGAGAGTAAGTCCACAGCAGGGTGTCACTCGATCGGACAGTTGTTCGTTCGGGTGGCATCCTTTGTGCATTGAACATGTTGAAAATTGTTTAAATGTTGAAGTTAAACGTCTCATGATTCGGATGGCAGTTCGATCGGTTGGTAGTCCGATCGGACAACAATTCGTTCAACATTCAAACTTCAAGTGTTGGCAAAATGGTTGTGTGGGACCAAGGTGCAAGTCGTACGGGTGGCCAGCCGTTCGGTTGGGCTGTCCGTTCGGACAGCAGTCCGTTCGGACGGCACTCCGTCCTGGTTAACCTGTTCGTCTTACACCTGGTTGTTTTGATAGTTTGTCATTTTATCGAGGTATTTTGATAACGTGTTAAGCAACAGAAACCTCGTCAGTACTTGGTGCCCCTGATCGGACAGGAATCACCCAAACCCGATCAGTGGACGGTTCGAGACGATGTTCCACGTTTAACCCGGAATCAATAATCTCGTAGATAGAATACTGATCTTGTACCAACACCACCACAGTAATGAGTAGTAAGTAGGCACAAGTCCCGATTCTATCGGTTTTGAGTGCATTGAGTGTAAAAGAGTTGAAAGAAAGTTGGAAACCATCTTTCACTCCTTTTTATTGTGAATATGTTTAGATCTATGAAAGATCTTTGGTTGTTTATGTGGAAATCGGTTTTATCTAAGTTGTTCTTGGTGGGATAAAGCCAAAACATGAAGTTCTTCAAGAACACATGATGACGTCATCCTAGAACACCTTGAATCTTGATGATTTCACGGTTAAAAGTTAAGATTCAAAAGATTGAAAGGTGTAGGAGTGCGTGTAGATTAAGGAAGTACAAGATTTAGGACGAGATCTTAGCGGAATCGCGAGAAATCTGAAGAAAAGTGAGGAAAACGAGCTGGTCGTACGTCAGTTGCCAAAAGTAGAAAGTTTGAGAGTGACAAGGGGTATTTATAGGGTTACCCAAAGAGGAAAGGGGCTGGTCAATCGGCTAGGCAGCCCGTGCGGACAGCCTGTCCGATCGAACGGCAGTCCGATCGATCGGCTGGTAGCCTGGTCGATCGGTCTCCTCGTTCGAGTGTTCGGCGCGACGATTTTTGATGTTTCGATTTCGATTGCGATCGTTGCGATGAGATAGATTTTCCTAGTCAAATTACTTTTAATCCCAACTACTCATATCTCGCACTATCTCTTCTCCACCAATTAACATATCTTTTCGATTGCGATTGAGTTCGATTGCGATTCGAGTTTCGATTGCGATTCGATTGGTTACCACACATAGCGTAAATAACATGCCCACGTAACACATAAGGCGCACACACACGTATAACAATAACCAAAATGCGTATTTTGAGTTGCGAATTCGATTGCGATTTGATGTTGATTAAGTTAGGTTGACTAGCGTTTAATTGACTTTATCGCATTGTTACTTCCTATAGTTCACAGTCGTACGTCGATGATTATTGCGATTATTGACACTTACTCCACATAATACAGCTAAAATAAACACATAAAAGAAATTTACTACTAGTCAAGTCGCGCGATTGGTCGTTGACTTTGACCTTGACTTTGACTTTGGCTTTCGAAACACGGGGTGTTACACCTGTTACTTCCTCTAATCGCATAATCACGGCGTATGACAACATGTTGTGCTTGATCGGACTTGAAAGCAGGTATCTTGTGGGTGATGGGAGCATGTAATTGGGAGCCGGAGGTGTTTCAGGAAAAGAGGGATTGAAGTGTAACTTATAAGAGAAGATGGAGGAGTGAAATGGTTCACATTGGGATTAGTTTAGGTGAATTTACAACTTTATCCTTGTCAACGTTAAAGTCTTTAACAGTCAACTAACGGTGACTTCCAATAAGGGCTTGATTGCTAACAATCGACAACCACAGGTACCAGACTGTTGATTTTTTTCAAACGAGGGTTGAACCTATGATTAGGTGTAAACCACAGGGGCTGAAACTATACTTTACTCAATAAATTATAAACTGTGGTCACAAAACGGTAGCAAAGATGTGAAAATATAAAAAGAGGATAACAAAAAATAAAAGCGGTCGCAAATCAGTCACAAAAATCATGAAAACTAATTAATCAAAATTTAACTATAGATATAGATAGCAAACATGATAAAAATATAAAAAAAAAGGAAAAACAAAAAATTTAAAGTGGTCACAAATCAGTCGCAAAAGTTGTGATCGTTAGCACGGTTGCACAAGTAATTAAAAGCTAATAATCTAAAATTAAAATTTAAATATTGGTAGCAAAAATTGAGACCGCTTAGTACGATCACAAAAATAAATAAACAATAAATGAGAAATTACGACACAAAGAGGCAATGTTTTAAAAACCGGTTTTTAAATCAAACCGGATTAGGCTAAAAAATGGTTCAACCGGTTGAACCAGGTTGTACCGAGCGGTTCAACCGAGTTGACTACCTAACTCCATAATTTCATAAATTACAACATCAACTCAAAAGTTAATCCAAAAATGTATGATTACATGTTAAAAGATGATCCAAAAGTAAAGCTATAATAAAAAATTATCCAAAAGATAATCGAAAATCCTTCAATTTTTTTAAATGAAAGTGTACGATATGTTTAAGTCATTTGAGTGTTGAATACATCAAGTTCACAATCACATAAAAGATGAAATTCACTATTATCGTCATCCTCATCAACTAGACGATAACTATTTTCGTTTCATACAATATTAATTAAGAACTTTAAGTTATGACTAATCATAATAAGATAAGTAACATATATAATAAAAATAAGTAACAACCCAAACTAAAATAACCCTGAGCCGGTACCGGTATTACGTTTCAAACCGGTATACCGGGTTTTACCGCTGGTACAAACCTTATGTCGTTTCACTTATTTATCGGAGTGTTTCGTACCGGATTTACATCTAGAAACGGTAATACCGGTATAACCGGCCGGTATTTACCGGTTTTTAAAACATTGCAAAGAGGTTTCATTTTTTTTTTAAATAGACATAAAAAAAAAACTTACCAAGTTACATGTACATGTGGTATTAATAGAAGTTAGATAACCATCATGTTTAATTTGTAAGACTTCAATCATCAATCCCAGCACGTAACCTAAGTGTAACTTCTAATGTTGTAAATATTGTTATTTGTTAATGATAAAACACCTGATTTCTCACAAGCAATTCTCCATTAGTAGCAAATGGTTATCCATTAAGTGGAGAACATCTTAGTTAAAATAAAGAGAAAATTATAAGTTTTGTCCTTTGTGTTTGTAGTAAATTGCAAATGGTATCATTTGTCTTAAAAATTGATAGGTATGTACTTTATGTTACAAAATCTTGTACGTTACGTCCTTTAGCCCTAATCTAGTTAAATTTTCTTGTTAACTCAAGTGACATAAGAGTATTTTAGTCTTTTTACTCATTTATTTTAAAAAAAATAATAAATAAAACAAAATTAAAGTTTAAAAATTAATAATACATATGTATTATACACACATCTCTCTCTTTCTTAACCTCTCTCTACACCTATCTCTCTCATCAACCTGGCCTCCACCGCCACTAACCACAATTCGGTTGTTTTTAGTTCAGTTATTACGGTGCTAACACGTTAAAATATGGATGAGCTCGGTACCGGTAATGACACCGAAAGTACCGATCCGGAGAATCTTGAAATTAGGTACCGGCACCGAAAATACTCGGTACAATACGGTATGGTATTTGAAAGTAAAAATCAATAAATATAGGTATGGTGCTAGATCGGTGTCGAACCGAAAGTAACGATTCTGAAAACGCCAAAAGGTGGGTACCAAATTGGTACCGAAAATGATCTGGTATAGTAAATTTGGCACCGATACGATACCGGTTTGATTACAGGATTTGATACGATTTGTTCATCAATAATCTAAATATCCAAGTTAATTTTAAATGCTACAATTCATTCTTTACAGAAAAAAACAAAAAAAAGAAAGCAAAATAAGTTGTTGCGTATATAAAACCTCATTCAAACGAAATACAGTTTACTTACTGTGTGTATGAAAAATAATCTAAACGGTGCAATTACTTGCATTGCTACATGATTTAATGAGCTCGGTACCAATCGGTACCTAAAATACCGTTACCGAAATCCCCGAAAGTGGGTACAGGTACCGAATATACCTGGTATGGTATGGTTCGGTACCGGTCGATACTGGTATGACACCGATATTTGAGGGTAAAAACCGGTGAATACCGGTGTCGAACCAGTACCGAAAATACACCTGATTTGGTAAATTTGATACCGATACCGGTACCCGATACCATCTGCTCATCACTTAGTGATTTTACTATCCATTCATTTTGATTTTTAATATATAGGGTAATTTTTAATATATAGGGTAATTATTTTTTTCTCAGTGTTAACTTATTATACTATTAAAGATATTTCTAATTAAATTAACATTTTTACAAAAGTGCAATAAAGTGGCATATATCACACCTGCCCCAATGGAAGACCATATAAACTGGTTATCCTATCCAAAGGCCTCCACGTCAGCCCTATCTAGATTATCAAAAAAATTGAGTGGTTGTCCCTTAGCTTTATTTTGTTCAGAAAAAAAATATATTTTAACATTTTTTTTTTGCTTTGGTTATCTAAAAAAAAGGGTAATTGCACGGTACCCCTGACCGCGGAAGGGATCTCCCTTCCCAGTTCACCACCCGACAAGGATCCCTGGCGGCAAATACCCATAGCCATCAAAGAGGGGTAAGAAACATGTTTCAAACCTGAGACCTCGAGTGTCCTCGGTCCGGCTTTAAAGCGGGTGTCGGTGGCCACCAAAGTGGCACTAATGGGAATTGAACTTGGGTCTCCATTGGAGAACCCAAGTCACTCCACCACTAGGCCACTTGTGGTGGTTTGGTTATCTAAAACAAATTAAAGAACAAGAAGCAATAACATATCCAAATATAACAAATCAATATTCCCCTGCCAGCCAATTTTCTTTCAGTATTCCAAAAGGATATAACTTCAGAAAATGGCAACCACTGTACATTCAGTGTCAACCACTTCCACCACCCTCATTGACGGCAAGGCTCCGCCACGGCAAGCGGCTGCCGCATCCGCCCAATGTGTCACCCTCCCGTCTCTCACCGCGCCGCCTCTTCAGCAGCAAAACCGTGTTTGGAAGGCCACTGGCTACTGTTAGTTCCACTTATTATTATTACTATTACTATTATTTGTTACTATTGTTGTTACTGTTACCGTTACTAAAAAAATAATATTGTCATTTTGCAACGATCCGAATATGTTGCTAATTGCTTTTAGCAATGATCATTAACTTGTGGTTGCTAATTCGCTTGCGACTGGATTGATTTTACCCATGAAATATACAGTTTTGCTAGTTGGAGATTATATTATAAAGTTGGTGTATATCAGGTCGAAAGTTGGCTAGGAATGTTGCTGCCATGGCCACTGGAGAGGCGGCACCTGAGGCCGTCTCCCCAGACGTTCAAGAGCTCATAAAGCCACTTCAAGAGGCGGTATGCTTTTGAATTTGTTTTCCTCTTTTAAGATCATCTAATTGTAACATCTTAGTCAAATTCCGAATCAGTGTGGTATGTAGATATTGGGTTCACAATAAATATTGGACCTTAAAAGTTACCAACACGTTTTGGACGCACTATAGATGAAAGGGTAACTCGACAGTTAATCATGCTCAGGTGAGAGTAATGTTAGAATGGTTGACCTCCTGAGAAGTCCCGGATAACAAAAGAAACAAATCCTTGAGCTCCTAATGGCAAAATAAACAATACTGATTGGTATGAGAAACCCGATGTCACTAATTAAGAGTGATGCTAAACTTACCTCATGTATGCTTAACGAACCCCCTATAAGATAAAGTAGTGAGGTGATCTCATTAGTTTAGTAGGTGGAGTGGTGTACATTAATTAAAGAGTTAACTGTCATTTTCGTCGCTGTAGTTTGTTCAGTTATGGCAGTTCAGACCAAATTTCAAATTTGTACCATTTGCATCCTTGAAATTCTTGAAACATGTCAGTTCCGTCCAAAAAAGCATGGGTTAACTGTCATTTTCGTTCCTGTGGTTTGTCAAATTATTCGATTCAACCTTAGTTTTTTTGGATGGAATTGGCATGTTTTAAGAATGTCAGTGACAAAAATGATACAAAATTGAAATTTGGCCAGAACTGTCATAATTAGACAAACCACGGGAACGAAAATGACAGTTAGTTAACTGTTAATTACAAACCATTGAAAGGGGCTTAAGTTTTGCACAACCCCTAATTTATTTTTCTTAATATGGCCTAATTACTGACACAAATATGTGTGTTGATTTGGATGTTACATACAGTGGGACAAAGTCGAAGATAAGTATGCGGTGAGCAGTCTAGCGGTAGCCGGAGGTGTTTTTCTTTGGGGTTCGACAGGAATGATCTCGGTGAGCACAACCTTTATTTTCATCTTAAGGAAATTTAGTTTTACTGACAAAATAGTATACCTAGTGTCACGCCCCGCAAAGAGCGAATCTAAGTCGCTGCATAAGAGTTAGAAAATTACTCCGTCACACTAGTGACACTTGTAAAAACAGAAAAAAGTTTTATCCTGCCCCTGTATTTCCTAAAAGAGTGGGTAAAAGATATCAAATTAGAATTTTACTGATGCTTTCAAGAAACATTTTTGGTAAAAAAAAAGGTTACTCTTTTTGTGCAACTATAGGTCTTTTATGTGGATGAAATACCTAGATAACTTTCTAAATGAACCGAATGAATGTGAACGGGAGATTGTTCGTGTTCGTTCAAATGAGCGAACATATTAATGAACCGAGTTTCTTGTTTGCATCCTGGGGTTAAAAAATAAATGTCTTCGTTTTCGTTTGTTAATCGATAACTTGTAATTGCTAACTGATGTAGTGCGTGTTATGATAACGAAGAACAAATCACGTTGATTCTGCGAATACCCGTGATGATCTTCCCCAAACCCCCAATATTGAACCCAAAGGGCACAGAATTTGAAGTGAAAATTGAGTAAATTGAAAACTGAAGTCTGACCTTCCAGATTACAAGAGCAACATATAAATAATGACAAAAATTCGAAATGGGCCACAAACAAGCCATGGGCCAAACACAAGCCCAAAAACAAAATACCCAAAACACCGAAAAAACATAAAAAGACAAATAACTGATAGAAATAAGCGTTTTTAGGCCCGGACGATGACCCAGGCGGTTTGCAGCAAGGTGGGATCTTTTCGCCTGGTCACACGCCCAAAACGGACCCCCGTAGCCCAAGTTAGAGCCATTTTAGTGAAACCCCTTTTGTTACACGATCTTGGACCTCCAAATACAAGATGACCCGCTCCTCCACACTTGGGCCCCCATCACTAACGCAAGTAATATGACTGGTTTGGAAGTAAAATTGTAAAAGTTCAAAATGGGCCTAAACGAATGGGTTGACATCAAATTGTTCATAAAGTTGGGCTCATACGAAAACAAATGGTTCTAACTTCTACAATTTGAAAATCAAATCGGATTAGTAAACAACATTTTACTTGTAGTGTTTCAGCCATGGTAACTCGAGTTCCAATAACCCTTAACCAGTGGCGGACCCATGAATTATTTACTGGGGGTGCGGATGAGGCGTTTAACCATATTTTTAAGGGGTGCGGTCGGCTTTTTTTGCCTAAAATATACACTAATTTTTTTTTTCAAGGGGTGCGGCCGCCCACCCACGACTGTGGGTAGGTCCGCCACTGTCCTTTAACCCTCTTCCCGATAGTCGTAACTTTGCATTGTTTCTTGTATCAGGCAATAGACAGGCTTCCATTGGTCCCAGGTGTTCTGGAGCTCGTTGGAATCGGTTACACCGGAGTAAGCTTAAGTTTTTCGCTACTTAGATTTCTTGATAACAGAAAACAAATGCTAGTTTGACATACATTCTATGATTAATTTTCTACAGTGGTTTGCATACAAGAACCTGGTGTTCAAACCTGATAGGTACTTACTTCAGTTATATCATTCCATCCTTTGATAATCTTCAATATTAATATGTAATATCAAAAAATGTGAATTATATTCTAAGCTATAACTTTGGCTATTCAGGGAAGCTTTGTTTGAAAAAATTAAATGCACATACAAAGACATTATTGGGAGCAGCTGAGTGACTTGGTTTAATTATGCATGCATCCACTTGAGGAATATATATATATATATATGTATTTATATTTTCCTTCTTCTTCTTTTATTTTCTTAATAAATTTCTAACTGGAGAAACCATGTGATTATGAACATTTTCTCAAGGCCTCATGTATTCAAACTGTCCTGTTCTTTGTGCGTTTTTTCCAAAGATTGTCATCTTATATATTAATCTACTGCCTTTTTGTTAAGTTTGCATTTCAAGTGGGAATTGGACAGAGTTTGCGAATTCGATACAAGCTATTAGATGGCTAGCTTGTATATCGACATGTCGTTAAGAGACAAGTCTATTCTTAGGCACTCGAATGCGCGATCTGATGATGTAGTTGCAGCTTCCAATATTCATTATCTTTCACACTGGTTCTTTAAAAACTATGGATTATATTTATAGTTTGAGTTAATTACTGTTTTCGTCACTATTTCAGTCCATTAGTTTAAAAATTGCGATTTCAGTCCCTGTGGTTTTACTTTCGTAACTATTTCAGTCCACCTCGTAACCATTTTAGTCCCTGTACTAACAGAATAAATGGATTGAAATGGTTATGAAAGTGAAACCACAGAGACTGAAATGGTTACGAAAGTGAAACCACAGGGACTGAAATCGTAATTTTTAAACTAATGGACTGAAATAGTGATTTTTAACAAATCACAGGGACGAAAATAGTAATCAACTCTTATAGTTTTTTTTAGCTCCCATAACCGCTCAACAGTTTTAGTCAAATCATCATCTTGATCAATGCGTTTGATATTAGCTTTGGCTTTTTTATTTACAAAAATATCATTTGACTTTTCTTGTTTTTCGATAAGAAATTGTTTCAGCCAACCAGAAGCTTCCACGTGACATACCATGGCGTATAAGGTTCCCATATAATGGCACAAACATAGTAAATCCATTCTCATGCACCAAATTCCCTTGAAGTCCGCAATTTCACTCGAGAGTGTAACTTAGTGGTTTGTAGGGCCCCTGGCGTAACAACATGGATCTTATGTGCCATGCATGTATCTACTGCACCATTTTCATAAAGATGGTGGCGCATGAGAATGTATATGTTGCGCCAGATGGAAATTTGCTACACCAAAATTGAAATCTACTATTGCTATCAGAGATACGTGTCAAGCACTAGTTGACTGTGTCTAAGATGGCCATTTTATGATTTTCCCTATGGCCATAAAAGTAAGTAAAATGATGGTAAACCCTTGAACAAAGAGGTGAAACGTTAATATAGGTAATGAATTCATAGTGTGATTTCCAAGAAACCAAGCATTAAAAGAGCTATCCTATACAAACAAAGGTTTACTTTTCACTTAGCAGGCTCTATGATATGGCTTCTGCTAACAGAACCTTTAGAAATCCATTCCGGTCCTTGACTTCAACTCATCTACTTCTAGTTGGGATCTTAAACAAAGTTCCTCTATAACAGGATCCATGATTTTAGAGTGTTGAATTAACTGACAAAGTCCCTCTATACAGTGTTATATATTTGTTTCAAATAAATGTGAAAACAACTCACTTCAATATTTGACCATCTCGAGCCACACGCATTTCGGGTTTTTCCTTGCAACTATACGCGATATAAAATTTTGTAAGCTAGCGCTGAGGTGTCACTTATAGATCATAGACTAAATCCCATAAGTGCTTACAATATATACAAAAATCTAATTATTAGATGTGTGAAAACCGAAGTCTTTAATATAATTTATGTTGGATATCAAAGGCTTGTGCAACGGAAGTTGTTTGTTTGTGTGAATCCATGTTACTCACAATGTGGAAGTGCAGGAAACAAGAATGATGATTGAATGATTGAGTGGACAAATCGAATGGGAAATGTCTTGATACCGGTTATCTTTGCCGGCAAGACATATATATGTATTCATATAAGACAGTTATGAGCGGTTGAATTTGGAGGGAAAACCACCCTTTGAACCGGTGCCTTCCAACCATCATAACCACTCGAATATATCGGTTATTACATACATATAAATATAGTCAAATAAACTAAGTTACATACATAACTATTCGAATATATATATATATATATATATATATATATATATATAATTATGTTTATATGGTCTAATACACTCCCCTAAACATAATTATGTTTGTAAGAGTGCATTAACACGCTTTTGTTTGCATCATCCACAACCACTCTTGCTCGATTGAAATCGAACCTCCTTCTTGTATGCAGCTTTTCCAGCATAAAATGCATAGTGCTCGGCTTCCTTTCCTGCAGAATCTTCACTGGTTGCATTCCCCACCGTTTGATCTGCACCATGCTCCGTCACTTCATCTCCATAACTTCTGCTCCTTCTTGGTTCTACCACACTTTTGACTACCTCCTTCTCTTGCACCTTCTGTTGTGCTGTTTTGTATCTATAATAGTAGACAAGCACATCTAAATACATAGCATATATAAGCCTCATATACTCTCCTTCATTATAATCGAAGCCTATATCTTTGGCAACCATTGCCCACATGCCACATGTTATTTTCTGTTATCCTTCGGTGTCCACCCTCTCTTTTAACTGCCATGTACAACTCCAACAGACTTACCTTTCGGTTGTCCGAAGCATATGCAGGAAGCGGTCTCGTGGTAATCTCTAATTTCTCTTTGAGAAACCAATCAACCATATCTTCGAACTTGTTTTCTAAACAATACTTGTATTTCTTAACATAATCTTCATCATCTAACATATCAAGGAGTGCTTTGCAGTCTTGGAACTCCTTAAATGTCATGGCTTGAAGTATTAGAACATTCCAATCCGGTTCGTTTGATGATAAATTCAGATTTTCGAAGTATCGATTCAGATAATCTGATTTAAGTACTTCATATTCAGATTCAAACGTGACCAGTGATTTTTTTTTTCTCTTAAACATATTTCATCTTCTCTTGTAAGACCGGAAACATCGCTCCTTCGATTAATAACCGGAATGCTGAACATAGGGTAGATCTTACACTTATCTCCGGTAATCTTTACTGTGTATCCTTGAGTAATTAATTGTTTAAGACTGAGTATATTTCTATCTATGTCTGGAGTATAAAAAACACCCTGCATTCGGATTTTTTCAGGTCCGGATATTACTTCCACAACCCCTATTCCCTTTACAAAATAAAAGTTGTTTTCTTCCGTTTTTGTTTCAACACCGAACATACTTTTAATCCTTTT
This sequence comes from Helianthus tuberosus, assembly GCA_030545235.1. Taxonomy (NCBI): domain Eukaryota; kingdom Viridiplantae; phylum Streptophyta; class Magnoliopsida; order Asterales; family Asteraceae; genus Helianthus; species Helianthus tuberosus. The sequence continues at coordinate 38,673,021 of CM060437.1, forward strand.
GAACATATCTAAATTGCCTGAGAAATGGTTTTGGAAAGTTTTACTCACGTACCAGATTTCGGACCAGAGTCTTCCATCAGTGCCGGTTACAATGTATTCCATTCCCCGAACATTTTGTTGATCATCTTCTTCCACTTGTTGTTGTTGGATTCCTGTGTTGATCGCCAGACGTATCAGTTGCGTTGCCTCGTCGTTTTCTTTCGTTTTGCATGATGAAATTTGATGTCCTGGCTTGTTGCAGTAATAAAATCGCCTCTCCAACCATCTACATTTTTTTCTCTCGTCGGAATAGTGTTTACATGGTAACATGGATGAAGTTGGCCTGAGATCATCATCACTTTCGGAAGTGGCTATGATACCACATTGTTGGATATCAAAGGCTTGTGCAGCGGAAGTTGTTTGTTTGTGTGAATCCATGTTACTCACAATGTGGAAGTGCAGGAAACAAGAATGATGATTGAATGATTGAGTGGTCAAATCGAATGGGAAATGTCTTGATACCGGTTATCTTTGTCGGCAAGACATATATATATATGTATTCATATAAGACAGTTATGAGCGGTTGAATTTGGAGGGAAAACCACCCTTTGAACCGGTGCCTTCCAACCATCATAACCACTCGAATATATCGGTTATTACATACATATAAATATAGTCAAATAAACTAAGTTACATACATAACTATTCGAATATATATATATATATATATATATATAATTATGTATATGTTCTAATAATTTCGAGCACTTCTTTATGTCTCATCCCATATCAGCGTGATAACATGACGCCTAATAGCTCGGAATTGACCATACATTCGTGGAGTGTGTTAAGTTAAGTTAACTCGATCATTTAGACCCGTTAAACCCATTTACATGTAGAACATCGATTTAAACAGATAAACTTGAATTTATTTTTCTTGTGGTACCTCAAAAATCATAAACAGCTTCACTAAGTTTCAGTAAGTTAATATTTGTAGTAATTTATCATTTTTGGGATACTTTTTTTTATTTCCTTAATATTGTATAAAAACTACTTAATTTATGGTTTATTGGATTTTATCACCTCTAACTATTGGCTATTTGTCGCTGCCACCCTCAACTATCACTTTGACGTCTGTTACCCCCAACTTAACACTTGGTATGTTCTGTCACCACGTCGTTAACTGATCATGTAACACCCCAAATTTCGTATGCTATAATATGTAACGCCCCAAAACTCGAATTGTTTAATTCGCTAATATGTGTCCATATTCTATGGTATGAAATACAATAATTAGACTAAATGACCTAGTTAAAATATTTAGCCAAAACAAATAAAGAATGAATGATGGGGCAAGAAAAATGAATAGCAAACTTGAGGCACCATAGTTGTGAAAAGGAGAACTTGATTTTATAAAAAAAAGATTAGACACAACACACACATATGTGTGTGTGTGTGTGCGCGCGCGCGACGTGAAGAGCAGGAGAAAGGGGGAAGAACAAAACCCTAACAACACAAAATCAGTCAAATTGGAAAGGAATTTAAGGGCTAAATGAATGCATGATCTAAGCACTATGATCCCCTAAGTGTTCCTAACATCAAGTAAGTTAAATTATGTGTTTTAATGATAGTTGATGAAGTGGGTTTTAGTCAATCCGTGAAATCTTATGAAATTGAACATGTATATATGTTAGATTCACCATATAGAAGATGTCTTATGCTTGAATCTAAATGTATTGAAGATTTGAGGAGAAACCCACTTGTTCAAGTAGCATGATAATCTTGTAGTTGTATAAGTTGAGTAATTTTGATGAATGAATGATTATGTACTAATGTATTGTTAGCTAATTATGTTGTAGGATGTATGAATCATGTGAAATTGGTTGAATGATTGAGTTTTTGTGGTTTACTAATGGGTTATGAATAAAACTCATGTACATAACGCTTAAGATGTTGTACGCCCATCAAGTGTTTGACAAAAAGCCTTAATGATAAACCATGTAGTTTTGAATAGATTGGGAAGTGTTGTGATGCATAAGGATAACATAATATACATATATTGTGAAACATGGTATGAAGTATGAATGATGCGTGAATGTAATTGTTATGTAAATAAACAGCGCAATCTAAAATGAGATTGAGATTGGATTATATATAGGATTAAGGTTAGAAGGTAAAATTTGTATGCAGGAACTTATGTGTTATGTACTAGCTAATTTACATATCATGTACGCTAGTAATGAAGCATGATGATACATATCCTATATGTGCACTAATAAACTAACGAAAGTCAAATATTGTATGACTTGATAGCCGAATGAATAAATGCATGTAAGCTAACTGTGTTATGAATGTGACGGCATGTACGGATAGGAGTCATGTCAACATGGATACAAACATGGAAGTTCCACGGGTCAAAAGTAAACATAGGAGCTATGCGTGAATTCGGATGCACGATGTAAGTATTTCTCGGACTCCCTCTTTAGTAGTAAAGAGATTATTCACATGATAAAGGTTTGTAGTTGTGTCGAAACGTAAATTTGATGATGATTTCAAGTATTAGTATCAAGTAAGTGAATTTCAATTCACTTCTTAGTAAGCATAATAAATTTTGATATTTATGAATATGGTATATCACATAAGATTATGTAATAGACATGAGTACTAAGCTAGTAATATTTTAGTGGGATGAATGTTGTTAGTTAAGTCGAAAGCAAATTGGTGGAATTAAATGGGTCGAATAATTGCGTATAAGTAATGTAATGATAATGAGATTCGTAAAGAATAGGAACCCGGGGTAAGGACTTTTGGTCAATTATGTAGGGAAACGTTTTACGGACATTTAGAAATAAGTTTCAAGTGAATCGGATGCGAAACGATTGAGTTACGAGAGTTTTTGTCAGAAAATAGGATGCAGGTCTGGGCACCACCGTAGCTTACGGTGCCCACCGTAGCTTACGGTGCCCACCGTAGCTTACGGTGGGTGCTGGTCTTTTATTTTCTGTCGTAAGGCAGTCCCTGGCCACCGTAAGAGTTTTGAGGGTCACCGTAAGCTACGGTAACCACCGTAGCTTACGATGGAGCCCTGGCGCCCCGCGAAAGATCAGACAAGGCTGTCGCGGCCCACGACAGACCTTGCAGCAGGCAAAATATTTGTGTTTGTTTGTTTTGTGCGTGGAACTAGTCGTAAATACTTTTCAAGGCCACTTAATTAACTTATATGCTGGTTTTAAATTGAGTGAAGGTTATGGGTCTCCGATTCACCACAAGGTACACTAAAACTTAATTAAGATACATTTAGGAAGTGTTAAAAAGGATATAAGTTTGTGAAGTAAGATGGTAAGAAACAAGCTAAGTTGTGGATATCTATATATATATAGATGCATATGGAATAAGTTACTTACCAATAGTTGGGACTCATAAGTGTTATGGTTAGAAGTAAGAATGCACGCTATGTCATATGTACGTGGTCTATTTGTGTGGAATCATGTAACTAGTATACCTTAGTAAACCTTGGGATGTTTTATGTGATTTATAAGGGTTGTACGGTTGTACGTGGGTACGTAATCACGTGTGGGGGTTCATGTCTATGGTTACATTTGTGCTTGTGTTTGAAGTAGGATTCTTTGCTTATGAGCGAACGGAACTTGGGTATGTGTTTGTACAACTTAAATAAGTTGAGTGTTAAGTTACTAAACCGTTGTTTCGAGTATGAAATGTGAATGCATGTATTCTATTAATCTCTCTATCAAGGTTAAGGGAATTGGAATACACGAATGTACATGGAAAGCATATTCGTAAGGATCAGTATGGGAAGAAGGAATGCGGACTGGCTATTGATCATATGTGTTTAGTTTAAAAATGATGTCATTAAATCAAACCTATGCACATGTATGTGGTGAATGCAGGTTGCGTGGGGAGAAAAACATTATGGAGGATAGAAGGATTGAAGATCGAGTCAATAGCAAGGGTTGTACGGGAAGGATCGGTCACATAGTTTGACTAATATAGGTCTTTAAGCATTAATATAATGGAATGTGGTAAATCCTTTTTAATGAATGTATGAAAATTTGTATTTGAACCATCACGTAAGTATTATGTCTAATAATGAACGAAATTTTGGGCTCATATTTTCCGCTGTGTCGTCTTTAAGTTCTTACAAGATGGTCTTACAGGGAATTGTTCTTATTACGAACGGGTCATGCCCGAATTTTTGTTAAATAATAGTATGATAATATTACATTTTGGAATGTGAAATCTGGGCGTTACAAGTTGGTATCAGAGCCCTAGTTTGAGGGAAATCAAGTATGAGGTGGCGAATACTTGAACTCAAACCTGCGTACTCTTGTGACCAGGAACCCGTACAATCCAAGACTCGATCAAGATCTAAAGGTAGAAGCGAATGTAAGTGTGTATTTAAGTATGTATATGGAGAAAAACTAACAGTATGTTATGTAAAGGGTAAGCATAGTTGTTTTCGGAGGATGATCCGCGAGTATGGTCTAGGACCGACACCAAGGCATGTAATAAGATAAATTGGTTCCAGGTACGTAGATTTAATTTATGTAAGTACATGTAACGGTAAAACCTATCAATGGAAGGATAATTTTAAATGAAAGATAACAATTAAATAGTAATGAAGTTTGAAAATGTTACACGTGCTGAAAACTAATTCTTTGGACATAAGGTAACGATTACACGAAGACACGAAACTAGTATGTGGATTGTGTACCTGGCCAATACACAATAAACATATGACGTTCGTGAGACCGTGATAATTATTACAGGTATGTCCGCTAGAATTAGGGAGTAGGTGGACGTGAGGGTAAGGGGAAATGTAAGACTCTCAAGAAATTGAAAGTACCAAATACGAGAAAGAAGTATGAATGATATGCTAGAATCCGTGAGACGGATTCGAAACATAGAAGGAACGAGAAAGTATGAATGATATGTTTGAATCCGCGAGATGGATTCAAAACATAGAAAGGAATGAAAGGTGGAACGAAAAGTCTGAACTCGTAAGTAAATGCGGACCAAAGAAGTAAATAATTTTTAAAGCAGATATTAACCAAGTTATGTTTTGAAACTTTTTACTATATATAAATATATATATATACAAATATGTTTGTATGCAAGAAGGGTTAAATAGACGAATGAGTCCTGCGGGTTAAATGGCAATCGCCATTTAAACCCGATATATTTAATGTTTTGATTTGTGAAGTTTATTACTCATAGGTGAGCATAATGTTTGGCACACAAACCCAAATTTTGACGAAAGAAAGAAGTTTTGAACATGTTATGTGTTAGACGTGTTACTAATCGACTCTTAGGAGTCATAATGAATGACGGGCTACGACCCGAGCAATAATTTAAGTATGATTGAGAAAGGTAAGTTTTGACAAGAATACTTAAATGATGTAATGAATGTCTCGGCAAGAAAGCATGAGTAAGAAGAAGTACGAGCGTGTACTTCAATACATCTACGATAAGTAAGAAATGTCAATTTGACCTTGAAAACTCAAACTGCAAAAGTTGACGAAATAATTAACCATAAGAAAAGAATTGTATGTAAGGAATGAAATGTGTGGAATGTGTTATAGCATGTACGTAGGAAATTGTAAAAGAATTATAGGTGAGTAATCATCTAGTATAATGAATGTTTGAATGAAAAATGCTAACCGCCGATTTTGTAGTTGTAAATGGTAGAACTCCCAATGTGATGAAACCAATCGGATTGGTGAACAAGTGTAACCGAGTGGAAGCTCGCTACAAAGATGAATGAAAGCTGATCTGGTACGGTTAATACTCGTGAAGGAGCGGATCGATCTGGTTTACGGATCGCTAAAGTATGAAATGAAATCGAGGTACGTAAAAAACCTTTTAACTCATGCCGGATAGATAGGAATTAGCAAAATGAAAAACGACCTACGAAATGAATGATGGAATAGGTATGGTATGGTATGGAATGTTTGACTTCTAATTAGTTGATGTAAGAAGAGAACTATGTCATTAAGAACTAAATCTTAAAAAGTTTTGAGTGAAAATTTTGGGTATTGATTAAACTTTTGTCTAATGAACTTGCATGACACGCTTGCTTATGCAAATTAAATAATGCGTGAAACGAGAGGAATGGTAATGTAGAATGAATGAGGCAAGTTGAAGGTAACATAAGGGTACGAATAGTATAAATAATTATAGGAAACATAGATGATATATGTATAGAATGTAATCTTAAGAGATGAGATGAAGACATTAGGTCTGTTATAAACGGGTCAATGAAATAAGAATGATATGTCAAAGTAAGGCATGGAAAGTATGGACTTGCTAGAAAGAAGTCAATTAAATGAGTAATTTATGAATCACGAATGGATAGTTACTTATTATTATGATGCACCTATTGAAGTTAAACATGTACGTGTATGTATAAATTATGAAGTGAGATCGTATAGTCAACAAAGATAATATGAATGTTGAAATAAACAAAAAGGAATGTTATTAATAGGATGTTGGAATTGTTTCAAGTAAACAAAATGGTATATTGCACATGATATACGAGTATTAGAATGAAGAATGAACCATTAGCTATGAAATGCGTTAGAAACTAGCTCTATTAGTGAAAGTGACACTAATAAGGACTCCGGGACGGGTTCTTGAAAATAGAAGATTGTCTCTGAGATGGGCTAGTGGTCGTGTTGATGGGGCAAAGGGAAAGGATAATTAGTGTTTAATGGAAATGAGAAAGGTTTCGGGGACGAAACCTCATTTAAGGGGGATAGATTTGTAACACCCTAAATTTCGTATGCTATAATATATAACGCCCCAAAACTCGAATTGTTTAATTCGCTAATATGTGTCCATATTCTATGGTATGAAATACAATAATTAGACTAAATGACCTAGTTAAAATATTTAGCCAAAACAAATAAAGAATGAATGATGGGGCATGAAAAATGAATAGCAAACTTGAGGGACCATAGTTGTAAAAAGGAGAACTTAATTTTATAAAAAAAAAATTAGACACAACACACACATATGTGTGTGTGTGTGCGACGTGAAGAGCAGTAGAAAGGGGGAAGAACAAAACCCTAACAACACAAAATCAGTCAAATTGGAAAGGAATTTGAGGGCTAAATGAATGCATGATCTAAGCACTATGATCCCCTAAGTGTTCCTAACATCAAATAAGTTAAATTATGTGTTTTAATGATAGTTGATGAATTGGGTTTTAGTCAATCTGTGAAATCTTATGAAATTGAACATGTATATATGTTAGATTCACCATATAGAAGATGTCTTATGCTTGAATTTGAATGTATTGAAGATTTGAGGAGAAACCCACTTGTTCAAGTAGCATGATAATCTTGTAGTTGTATAAGTTGAGTAATTTTGATGAATGAATGATTATGTACTAATGTATTGTTAGCTAATTATGTTGTAGGATGTATGAATCATGTGAAATTGGTTGAATGATTGAGTTTTTATGGTTTACTAATGGGTTATGCATAAAACTCATGTACATAACGCTTAAGATGTTGTACGCCCATCAAGTGTTTGACAAAAAGCCTTAATGATAAACCATGTAGTTTTGAATAGATTGGGAAGTGTTGTGATGCATAAGGATAACATAATATACATATATTGTGAAACATGGTATGAAGTATGAATGATGCGTGAATGTAATTGTTATGTAAATAAACAGCGCAATCTAAAATGAGATTGAGATTGGATTATATATAGGATTAAGGTTAGAAGGTAAAATTTGTATGTAAGAACTTATGTGTTATGTACTAGCTAATTTACGTGTCATGTACGCTAGTAATGAAGCATGATGATACATATCCTATATGTGCACTAATAAACTAACGAAAGTCAAATATTGTATGACTTGATAGCCGAATGAATAAATGCATGTAAGCTAACTGTGTTATGAATGTGACGGCATGTACGGATAGGAGTCATGTCAACATGGATACAAACATGGAAGTTCCACGGGTCAACAGTAAACATGGGAGCTATGCGTGAATTCGGATGCACGATGTAAGTATTTCTCGGACTCCCTCTTTAGTAGTAAAGAGATTATTCACATGATAAAGGTTTGTAGTTGTGTCGAAACGTAAATTTGATGATGATTTCAAGTATTAGTATCAAGTAAGTGAATTTCAATTCACTTCTTAGTAAGCATAATGAATTTTGATATTTATGAATATGGTATATCACCTAAGATTATGTAATAGACAGGAGTAATAAACTAGTAATATTTTAGTGGGATGAATGTTGTTAGTTAAGTCGAAAGCAAATTGGTGGAATTAAATGGGTCGAATAATTGCGTATAAGTAATGTAATGATAATGAGATTCGTAAAGATTAGGAACCCGGGGTAAGGACTTTTGGTCAATTATGTAGGGAAATGTTTTACGGACATTTAGAAATAAGTTTCAAGTGAATCGGATGCGAAACGATTGAGTTACGAGAGTTTTTGTCAGAAAATAGGATGCAGGTCTGGGCACCACCGTAGCTTACGGTGCCCACCGTAGCTTACGGTGATTGCTGGTCTTTTCTTTTCTGTCGTAAGGCAGTCCCTGGCCACCGTAAGAGTTTTGAGGGTCACCGTAAGCTACGGTAACCACCGTAGCTTACGGTGGAGCCCCGGCGCCCCGCGAAAGATCAGACAAGGCTGTCGCGGCCCGCGACAAACCTTGCAGCCGGCAAAATATTTGTGTTTGTTTGTTTTGTGCGTGGAACTAGTCGTAAATACTTTTCAAGGCCACTTAATTAACTTATATGTTGGTTTTAAATTGAGCGAATGTTATGGGTCTCCGATTGTAACACCTCGAAAATTCACGTCCTATAATGTGTTGACACGTGTCATATGTTTGAACATGTGAAAGAATGCTATAGAGGGATTAAAGTTGACAAACATGGGAAGTATGTGAATATACGTATTCAAAATGTCAACAGTGAATAAATATACTTTACAATAACCCTACATGATGCTCATACCTCCAAACGAATAAATCATGGATCATACGAAACTAAATATGAAAGAAAGTGAGAGATTACAAACTACAGGGGTTAAATGTGTCAACATGTTTAAGTTATACCTCTAAGTTATTTTTTAACAAACCCGACGCTTTGTAACGGTTAATTATGCTCACTAAAATGCATGATATAAATTTCATAAAGTTTCGTTATCGTTTGAGAAAGTTATGATCAAATTCGTATGCGAGGGGTTAAAGCGTCAACGATGAAAGTTATGACTTTTCGGGTAAAAACCTAGTGGCCAAGGACTTAATAAAGTGAGTATAAGTCTTGAAGCCCTTGTATGTCAATTTGGAGGGCTCAAAGTGCAAAATATAAGTTAGTTGACCTTTCGGAAGGGCCAAGAGACAAATATGCAAAAACTAGAAAATGTGGAAGCTGAACACAAGGCCCAAGCGGGCCGCGTAAGACCCAACAACATCTTACGCGGGCCGCCTACGACGCCTAGATACAGGAACTTTGGACAGCAGCCGAATTTCACGCATAAACCGACTTTAATCAGTTGTTTCACTTCATAGGCGACCCCTAAGCAACCCATAGACCTTAGGGACATATGTGGATCATCTGGGATCATTGATAGGCTTGTGTGTCAACAATCCATGAGGTTTTGATCACTATAAAAGGCCACAAGGTTGCAACCATTTCTTCACACCTTCCTTTAGCATTTCTGATCATTTCTGGAGCTCCAAAGCAGACTCAAGTGATCACTAATCGTGCATAGGACTTCAGTAAGTATGCATAACCTTTCTTAGTTAAGTTTTTGCTTAGTTTTAGCTTAAAAGTCAAACCGTCGTAATTAACGGTTGACTTAGCGATTAATCACTAATGGTCCAGTGATTAGTCGAATTGAAAGTAGTTATAAGTTGGTAATTATGTGGGCATTAAACCCTTAAAAGGGCACCCTCTGATTCCCACTCTAACTAGGTCTAATGTCGGGTCAAACTTGTTATTAAAAAGTCAACAAAATGCTTATTTTCCAATTTATGCATAATTAGCAATGTAGAACTCATACAACCTGTTTGATCATTAATATAACTTGGTAATTAGTGTAAGAACATGTCTAAACATGTTCAACCCGACAATTTACTGTTTAAACCCGGTTCGGAACCGAAAGTCGCAAAGCTTTGACTTTTGCTTTGACTTCAGTTCTGACCCGTTTTGGTATGTTTTAGAAATACCTTAGAGCTTTAATTGGACTAGGATACATGCTAGTATAACCCTCTGTGGTTATACACCTTGGTTCATTAGTTATCCAATTAATATGCATGATTCCGTTAATTGCTCATATGTTGACCATTATGCCCTTTTCACCATAAAACGTGATTTTTAAAAATGTAAAAGAGTAGAAACCTTAGTTACTGATATATAAACTTGCACCCAAAATTTCACATCAGTTTGAGGTGTAGATTGAGAGTTATGCTCATTAGCGTAATTAGAAAGCTTCTTTAGCAATTTAACGGCATAATTAGCGTATGGCCTATCTAAGCCTACTTTTGATATCAAAATCTTTACCCGCTGATATAATATATTATTTTGGGATTTATGAAGATTTTTAATCAATTTTAGGCTGAGCATAACTTAGAGTCGTAAGCTTAATCCGGTAAATGTCGGTTTTGCCCTTTCGGGCTATAAAATGAGTTTTACATATCTATTTGACTCCAAACCTTTTGCTACTGATTTCATATGATAAATAAATTATTTTAAACCTTCTGGAATAATAAAAATATCAGTTTTCCATATAGAACCCGGAAACGGCTTCTAATCGCCTTATTAAGCGTTTTTAACGCATAGTATGTACTAAAACTATTTTAAACATACAAAGGTTGATACCTACTGATATTTTAGGTAAATTATAATATTTTAACAGTAAGCAAAAGTTGTTGAACTCAGACTTCAGTTTTGAGCTTTTCGGCTTATGTGAAATTACCAAAATGCCCATACGGTGCATAGTTTGGTTATAATTGATAAGTTTCACATATATACTTTACCCTACTGTTATAACTTAGTAAATTGAGTATGTTTCCTGATTACATCAGAACTGTAACTCAGGATAATACTTAAACTCTTTTATAACCTTGTAAATGACCAAACTACCCTTACGGGGCATAGTTTGTGTTTAAATTCGTTTCGGGCATAATAAAAGATATCTTACTGATGTCACAACATATTTGAGGCATATTAACTTAGGAAACCTGTATATGGCTCTAATAATTACCCGTTACGCCTCTTGCACATTTGGTTCGGTTTATGTAACTAGTTTGCATAAATTAGCCGAAACGGGTCAAACCTTATCGGTTTTATCTCAAAATCCAGAATGTGTATGAAATACCCATATTAAGAAAGTCTTCAAACTTGTCGGGTCTAAATCACATTATATCTGGTCTTCGCTTAATCTTGCGTACGAACCGTATCTTTGAAACTAACCGGTCTAAGCTTAAGCTTAACTAAAGACCCGTTAGGATTCTAATAGGTTATTATAAACCTTCGTTCCAGATTAGGAGGACCGGTAAAAGCTACGTGCATTTGCTTATTGTGATTATTACTTTGCTCAGGTAAATACTTTTAACTTATTTTCCCTATACGGGCTTGGGGTACGGTATATAAAATACCGCTTGGTCGGGCATTAAATCTTCCATCGTAAGGTGGTTAATTGAAATTTGATCGGCCCGTTTAAATTGTTTTGTTTACTTAAAGCCTTTGGGGGGTTAATGACCATGTCCCGGATATCCTTGGCATCATTTTACGAAATGGCCACGACCTAAGCGCGGAGTGTAGGCGTACACTCGTCAGTGCATAAATAGATTATGTGGTGTGTCTATTGATCTTTAACCCGGCACGATCCAGGCTACTGAACGCATAAGGAACATGTAATTCTTTTACAAGTTTATATATTTAAATAATTATCCCAAGTTATAAAATGTTTATGCCACGTGCATCCAAATCAATTTTTAATCATTATTAAAATGAGTTAGTTGATTGTATTTACCAGTGTAAACTGACGTATTTTCCCAAAAAGATTAAATGCAGGTACTAAGCGTAATAGGCTGGATTCTCTCCTTAGCATCAATAAAGAGTCTCGCAAGCTTACGATGCCTATCTTCTGTTGAACTACTATTTCCTATTTATTTCGATCCTTCTGTGGATAAACTTTCAATTGTTTGTGATACACGATATTACAATATTTTATTCGGTTGAAATATATCTTTCATTTGCTTCCGCTGTGCATATTAAATATTGTGTTGTTTGACTATTATGTTGCCAACCACGTCACGATACTCCCCACCGGGCCCACCGGTGACACGTGGAAATCGGGGTGTGACAGGTTGGTATCAGAGCCAACACTGAGTGAATTAAACACTAGCCTTTTTGTAACACCCCGAAAACGGATTTGGTAATCAAACTCCGTTAATACTAAAAGACGGGTAAAGTACCGTTAGTAGTAAAAATAACCCGGTAAATATTTTGAATTAAATAAGAAATCCTAATATTAAATACAAGCAAAGCAACGTTTTAAGGAATCGAGTTTTATAAGAGCCCGAGTTAATGGGACTTAAAATAAAACGGATTATAACTCCCGGGACCCACCAAGTAACTAGGAGTATTAACCTAGTTAGTTAATGTCTTGACAAAATAGAACTAATGTGGTTAAGATACCCTTTAAATAACTTGTGTAAAGTGAAGGGACTAGACATGGACAATTGAATTAAAGTTTCAATTAAATAAAGTAGTAAACACAAAACACACACATACGTGGTGTGTGTTCTGCGATTTCAACCAGACAAGGAGGAGGTCCCAAGCTTCAACCCTAAAACACAGAAATTCATCAAATTGAAGGGGCAAATCAAGCCCGAATCAAAAATTGAGCATAGATTAGTGATCCTCATCATGAGGGGGTTACAAGGTATGTAAAATTTGGTGTTAATTCTCTGTTTGAAATTCTCATGAAATTGGGAAATCTGAATATTGATGTTGCATGTTTGTTTTATGATGATTTAGGAACAACTATAGTGTCTAGGGACAAACCCTAGACAAATACAAGTTGAATTCATGTGAAAATCTAGTAGAATCCATAAACACCATTGTAGGTGATTAGTGGGTTATGTAGATTGTGATGAACACTAGGAAATAGATTGTTAACCTAGTGTAATTTGACAATTTTGATGTGATTCCAGAAAATTTGAAGTTATCAACCTTGTAAGAAGGTTGATTTATGTGAAATTAGGGCTAAGAGATAAGCTAGAGACTTGATAAATAAACATGTAAAATTCTGCCCTTAAAGTGTTTGTTGAAATGCCTCAAAGAAGGCTCGAAACTAGAATTTTGTAGTTAAAGCACCTAATTGTGATGTTTTGACATAAGTCATTTTTGACGAAACAACCATGGTAGACAAAAAGGGCATTGTAAAACCAAAGTATAAATGACCCGCGGGGTCATAGAAACAAAGGTATTGCCCACATGGGAAAAACGATCAAAAACCATGGTAGACAAAAAGGGCATTGTAAAACCAAAGTATAAATGACCCGCGGGGTCATAGAAACAAAGGTATTGCCCACGCGAGAAAGACGATCAAAGTCGTTGACTTTGGTCGTAGTAAAGAAATGATGATGATGATAATCATCATTCATAGTCTATAAGACTGTCAAGGATGGTCAAATAAGAATAAAGGTTTGGTTGAATAAAAGTGATGGCTTCCGCTAAGACAACCAAACAAATTACAACGAAAACTTGATGTATACCGGAATGCTTGCACTAATAATGACTTCGGTAAAGTACCCGGTTGATGGGTAAGGATTTAAACACATCCGTAAACCGAGAAACGGGAACACGAATTTAAAGTCAAAAGACTTGGATTATGAGTTATGACTAAAAGACCATAAAATTTCGTAAACAGAAATTTTGATAATAATATTCAACTACTTTGAGGTTGAACTGGTTGATTAAAGTATAATGCTTAATGGCATAAGTAAGCGCAAGCCGGATAACGGTAAGCTTGAGACAAACCGATGCTTAATTAACATGAGAAGTCATAGAGTCGGAAGAATTATCCAAAAGAAAACGATTGTAGATACGAACTACAGTCAAAAGCTAATGGATTTCAAGCGTGAAAAAAAATGGTTTTCAAACATAAAAAGAGTGCTTTGACACCAAATATATATTTTTAATAAAGACACGAGTAAACAGAATGATCTACGGGATCATCATAACCTACGGGTAATAGTGTGAAACATAAAAAAACTGGTTATAACTCCCCGCATAAAAGATAACGGGAGGTAAAGTTAGTATTTAAGTTAATTGAATGGGTTAAAGCGAAGAGATTATGAAAGGTCTATGAGACTAAAACGACCCACGGGTCATGATTAGAAAGAAATTATAAGGATTTCGCCCTAAGGAGGTGGAAGTCTAATCAAAATAGCCCATGAGGCTAAGTGATAAAACCTACGGGTTAAATTAGATAAAGCGAGGGAATCAGTTAAGAATTCCCGCATAAAACTAAGACTGTAAAAGATTAAATTATGGACTGTCAATATCCCGGTATGGATAATTGACACAAGTTAAGGAAAAGATCCTAAAACTAAAACTTCGGTTTTAGTAAGAGATAACGTTTTTACAAATATAAATCCTGATAGGAACTTGAATAGTAAGCCTGAAAGATTCAAGTTTTGATACTTATAGGCGCAAGATGATATATTCGAAAAGTGATATTTTCAAAATAAAAGATTGATATAAATTAAACGTGATATGACACGATCGCAGTCAAGAAAAGTAATGTGAATTATAATCACATTATAGCCTAAGCAATGGGCATAACGTAACGGGACTAATAAGTCTAGTTAGTAAGACCGGTTAAGGCCAGTAATTCAAATCAATAAAAAAAAAATTGGTTTGCGTGTAAGCGGTGGATTCGGTATAACTGAACCGAATAGATAAATCTGAAAACAAAAGAAATTATTGCTAAAAGTGAAATATTTCACTAAAGACCCGTTTAAGGGTCAAAGTAACAGATTCATAAAGAATTCGATAGTATATGAAAACGATGGATATCGCTAAGTTAACTAAACTAGTGGAAAGAACGAGATTATGTTATTTCGAAGTTACACTATGTCACATGAGATATGTAGACAATTAGTAACCAAAAAGATGTTATCGTACTTTTCGGTAATACTAACGATTGGTTAAAAAAAAAGGTATAGATATTGATTAAAAGACTTCTTGGCTCAAATACATTGAGTTTAAACTCAATGAATTATGTAATAAAAGGTTTCGAGGACGAAACCTCTCTAAGGGGGGTAGACTTGTAACACCCCGAAAACGGATTTGGTAATCAAACTCCGTTAATACTAAAAGACGGGTAAAGTACCGTTAGTAGTAAAAATAACCCGGTAAATATTTTGAATTAAATAAGAAATCCTAATATTAAATACAAGCAAAGCAACGTTTTAAGGAATCGAGTTTTATAAGATCCCGAGTTAATGGGACTTAAAATAAAACGGATTATAACTCCCGGGACCCACCAAGTAACTAGGAGTATTAACCTAGTTAGTTAATGTCTTGACAAAATAGAACTAATGTGGTTAAGATACCCTTTAAATAACTTGTGTAAAGTGAAGGGACTAGACATGGACAATTGAATTAAAGTTTCAATTAAATAAAGTAGTAAACACAAAACACACACATACGTGGTGTGTGTTCTGCGATTTCAACCAGACAAGGAGGAGGTCCCAAGCTTCAACCCTAAAACACAGAAATTCATCAAATTGAAGGGGCAAATCAAGCCCGAATCAAAAATTGAGCATAGATTAGTGATCCTCATCACGAGGGGGTTACAAGGTATGTAAAATTTGGTGTTAATTCTCTGTTTGAAATTCTCATGAAATTGGGAAATCTGAATATTGATGTTGCATGTTTGTTTTATGATGATTTAGGAACAACTATAGTGTCTAGGGACAAACCCTAGACAAATACAAGTTGAATTCATGTGAAAATCTAGTAGAATCCATAAACACCATTGTAGGTGATTAGTGGGTTATGTAGATTGTGATGAACACTAGGAAATAGATTGTTAACCTAGTGTAATTTGACAATTTTGATGTGATTCCAGAAAATTTGAAGTTATCAACCTTGTAAGAAGGTTGATTTATGTGAAATTAGGGCTAAGAGATAAGCTAGAGACTTGATAAATAAACATGTAAAATTCTGCCCTTAAAGTGTTTGTTGAAATGCCTCAAAGAAGGCTCGAAACTAGAATTTTGTAGTTAAAGCACCTAATTGTGATGTTTTGGCTATTATGCAAAATGTGATTAAAAAGAGTTCTAAATGTGATAAACGTGGTTAGAACTTTGGTTAAAACGGTGGTCTAAAGATAACGCCTACCGGGTAATTAAAGAATGCTAAAACTAGTTGATGAACTCGAATATGCAATTAGTATACTAATGGGCATTTGACTTTTAAAAAGTCAAACTGACCTATAATACGATAAATGGTAATTTTTGATATGAAATGCGTAAGGTGGAATAATCGTATTAAATTATGATTAAACTAACCACCTTGAAAACGATGATGATAGTTTGACGCGTAACAAGCTAGGTGGAAGCTTGATGAGGGAGCGGGTCAAACGAATCAAGAAGGAAAGGAATAGCGTAGTTCGGATGCGATGTAAGTAAAGCTTACGCCCTTTTACATTATGTACAAAATTACATAATTGCAAGTATTGTATTTAAATGCTACTAAGTGGTTGGTATAGAATGTTCCGACATGATTCAATGAGAGTCGGAACGAGAGAAATTGGTAAGAAATCATGAGTTATGGAAAAAGGGATAAATGGTAAATTAGTCATGTAATGACTAATAACTAATGAGTTTTCAAGATCACTTTAAAGTGCCACCAATAACGAGAAAATAAGTAGAGATGGAAATTTAGTCAAGTACCGACTAAAGTAAATGGTAGTTAAAAAGGGGTCTAATGGCAAAAATCCGAAATGGGTCGGATGAGCAAATTGGTAATTATTAACCATGTTTTGCTACTTATGAAGATGCTTGGTCATATAAGCCAAACGGGTCAAATGGCGTGATAACACCATTTGACTGTATCGACTGATGTGGTTGTCAAGTCTTGTGTTAACAGGAGCGATTAGCGATTCGGATACTTCCGTCGCCATAGAAAATGTGATAAAAAAGGAGGTATAAATCGGGTCTATTTGTTGATCCGAGCCAGGTACGCATATTTATGTTGTAGTTAAAAGTGATATTTTGGTCGAATACTTGGTGAGAGTCCTTCATTGTAAAAGAAGGACCAAAATCGACCAAAACGCCCTTGTAGGCTAAATTGAACAAACAACCCTTAGAGGTTGTTTAGAAACGAGTCTTATGATTAAACAAAAGCTTAGAACGAGTATGAGTAGTGAAAGATGTAATTCTTGGGCCGAAAGACTCCATATGAGTCTTTGCCGTAAAATGATACTCCAAGGGGTAAAATTCGGAACACATAGATATCTACTTTAAATCCAACACACAATTAGTTGTGATGGAAGGATACTAGATAAGAAATATAGGTTACAATGCTAGAATAGAAAGAAAGCGATTTTGAGCCTAAAAGTGCTTAAATACTCTTCATGGGTCAAAATAAGCATTTAAGCGTAAACGGGTTTTTATTATGTAAGAAACCCGTGATTTGAGAGTAATATGATAGAAGATATTGATATAATGAACTTCATGAGTTTAAAGATCAAATAAACAAGTTGGTGTGATAAAATGCATAAACGGGTCAAAATTGGGTAAAAGAGCGATAAGCCGAAGACTTAAAAGTCTGAAATTTTATTATGATGGATGTTGGATCTTAACTTCATAAGATGGAGAATTAAATTACGGACGCGTAGGAAAAATAATCGGGTAAAACGGATCAATAACGAAGAAGTTATGGCCGTTTCCGTGAAATCAGGACGTGCTGGGAATCTGTAGCATCAGAAAACAAAGGAGGCTGTGAAATTAAGGGCCTCGCGCTGACGCCTTCAGCCCGAATAATTTTTATTTTTTTCATTTGTTAATCCATGGAACTTGCTTGTAATTGTTTAGACTTGATCAAAACTAACTTGTGTTGTGTTTTTTTATCATAGGTGATCACCAAGAGTGCCCGGATGAAGATCAAGCGACGAGCAAGAACCGAACACCACCATGAAATAAGCTTCCGCACTATGCATCGTTGTTATGTTAAACGACGAACGTACACATGATATGTTGTTAACTTTGTAAATTGTAAAAAGTTTTAAATAAACCCGAAATTTCCAATGCATATGTAATCTTAATTACATGTTTATTTTCGTTAATTATACGAAAACTAGTAAAATAATAACTAGGGTGTTACACTTTTGTGTTTAATCTCAGTTACACAATTGCACATTCCAAAAACTTTCGAGTCTAGACAAATAACCTAGGACAAATTCTACTTTGTTTTGTTTTGTTTTGTCCTTTATTTTATATATTCTTGTCGTTATCTCATGTTGTATTGACAGGATTAATTATGACGCCAAGATTCTTTCGACGAAGAGGACGAGGCAAGGAGCCAATCACCGCCCCCAATGACGACGAGGCAGGACCTTCGCACATGCGAGCTCCTACCACCACTGCGAGTGCTGACCCTAGAGAAAACCGGAGGAACCTATTTGAGCCAGCTAGACGATCTGTATCGCACAGTTCGACGCCTCCCATTCATAACTCTTATGGGCCACATTCGGAAAATGAGCCCGACAACCCTCAACCTTCTTACATACCTCTTCAGCGATCCCTATCGCATAATTCCTTTGGTAACCCCACACCTGTTTTTAGGGGCCGGTTTAACCCGGCAAATTACATACCAGAACCAGTGGGTTTTAACCCATTGGGGCCAGAGGATCATTACTCCGGCGATCATGCAGAGGATATGGACGAGGACACCGATCCCGTCGAGCCCGCAACCGGAACTCCCAACCATCCTATCGAGGTCTCGGATGGTTCATCTTTTCATGGATCACCCTACCATGGTCCGGACAGTTATCAGGCACGATTTAATCAACGCGAGTGGTATTTTACACCCTCGCATCATTCGTCGCCTCACCAGCAGCAGCAGGATCCCTCAGAGGATTCATGATTCGTGGCAGTCACGCCACCGCCTCCACCACCACCAGTTCAGCCGGCACCTCCGCAGCCGCCGAGGCGTAGGAGAACCGGAGCACGTATGTCTGCACGAGGAGGGGACTTTCATTTTAGCTCTCCTCGACAATCAAGTGGCAGTCATTATCCGCCACTTCAAGAAGATCCACAAATGGGTGGACCTTCGAACCCAGTTGCACCGCAACCACCACCGATGGGTTTTGATAACCTGATTCCAGTATACACGGGTTCGATGGCGTACAACCCGTTTGAGCAACCGGCTCACACCAACTACGGTTACGCTGAAGCCGACCCATACATGGTAGCGGCCAATTATAAAGCCCTTCATCCTGAAGGACAGTATGGAGCTCCTTGGGGAGTAGGGTACCCGACTCATGGGTACCAAATACCTGCTAGACCTATTATTCGGCAACAATCGCAGCCGCCAAGGTTCTCCCCACCAGAGCGTGAAGAAATTCTTCAAAGGTTGGACCAAGTCGAGCGAGACTTTCACAGAGACTGCAGGGAGCGACAAAGTTTCTTCCAAGGATTGACAAGCCTAATAAAAGGGAAGAGCAAGAAGGACCATTGAATCCTTCCACTGTTGTTGTAATTTCCTTGTATCATTTGAGCCCCTGCGTGGGCCTGTCTTGCTGTATTAACCCCTGTGTGGGTATGTTTGTTTGTTTTGACCCCTGCGTGGGTCTATTTTTCTGTTAACCCCTACGAGGGTATGATGTTTGTTTAAGTCCCTGCGTGGACCAGTATGTTGTTTGACCCCAGCGTGGGTAACTTGTTTGTCTAAAAAGTCCCGTTTAGGGCAATGTGTAATCTATTAATAATTAATGGAATGTTTAATTTGTAAATTTCATTTTTGCCATTATATGCATAAATATTATATATGAAATAAATAAATCAAAATCATTCCTTTTAATAATGATCTGCCTATTAAATATTGAATAAAAATCTTAAGAGTGAAACCTAGCCTGAGTGTCATTGTAAAGACCTGGCCAAAATGGTAAGACCTGTTTAAAAGATTCAAACCCATGTTAACATCTGTAAACATGTTAACACTCTTGGCAGATGTGATTCGTTAAAATCACCCACGTCATTTTAATAGGATTCTTCAAAAGATTCCTAACCCAACTTAATGGTCTCTGAATCATGGGTTTAAATCATCAATTAAGATGATCATATTTTGACCATACATTGGTAATATAGTGCATACGGGCCCTGCTCATTTTCATATGAGACAAAAGACAGTAATAGTCTATGACCCTGTCTGAAAAGGTAAAGAACTATGTTCAAACCTTCATGCCTTGTTTCTCTGAAATCATGGCTTATAATTTAAAATGTCCTTGTGACTAGGCCTTTTGTGCTACTAATAAAACTGTTATTGTTTTATAATTAGGATAAATTATCATAAAAATCCTAAATAAATATGATTAATAAATTAACCAAATATGGTCTATGTTACCATGGTTAATGAATTGCCATAAAAGACAATTCCATAATAAACTCCCAAGTAAACTATTGTCCTTGTTTTATGTAACAGTTCAATTAAAATGGCTGACTCGGATGAAATTAATAGTCACCCAGTGGAGAATAATGATAACGCCCGAATTAATATAACGGGTGCTGAACTGAAAGCGTTAGTAGACGACGCAGTTACAAAGGCCTTAGAGCGGCAGTACGAAGAATATAGTTGGACTCGAAGTAGGACCCTATCTACACCGCATTCGAAGCCACCTTCCAAGAAGGAAGAACCGAAGAAAGATGATGATCGACTCTCCTCAAACCACCACAGTGCTCCATCTCAATAGATTGTACTAAATCAAGAACCCCGTAGTAAGGGTTGCTCCTATAAATACTTTGTTTCATGCAAACCCAGAGATTTCACCAGGGAAAAAGGAGCCATTGACTGCATGACGTGGTTAGATGAGATGGATACAGTAGTGGATATCAGCGGGTGCGCTGAGAGGGATATAGTCAAGTTTGTGTCGCAATCTTTTAAAGGCAAAGCTTTAGCCTGGTAGAGATCACTGATTCAAGCCACATGGAAGATCCCATTGTACAACATGTCATGGGAACAATTCGTTGCCCTCATCAGGGAGAATTACTGTCCTCAGCATGAGGTCGAGAAGATTGAGTCAGATTTTCTTTCGTTGGTAATGACCAATCTAGATTGCCAAGCTTACCTCACGAGCTTTAATACAATGTCGAGGTTGGTTCCGTATCTGGTGACCCCGGAACCCAAACGAATAGCTCGTTTCATTGGGGGTTTAGCCCCCGAAATAAAGGCAAGCGTGAAGGCTTCTCGGCCAGCTACTTTCAGATCTGTAGCTGACATATCTTTGTCCCTCACTCTGGATGCGGTCAGACAAAGATCGCTGAGGAACAAAGATGCTGAGAAAAGAAAACGTGAAGATGACAGTTCACGGAGGTCAAACAAGAAGCACCGTGGAAACGGTGACAACAAGAAGGGTTCTGAGTCGAAGAAGGATGGGCATCAGTCTGGTGATAAGCCCAAGTGCAAGATTTGCAAGAAACAACACTTTGGAAAGTGCAGACTCGAATCGAACTCGCAGGCTCAGTCAAGAACTTTTGCTTGCGGGATATGCAAGTCCAAGGAACACAAGACCTTCGATTGAAAAAAGGCTGAAGGATGCAACGTGCTACAGTTGCAATGAGAAATGGCACATTAAAACCAACTGCCCCAAATACGCCAAGAAGCCTGAAGAGGCCAAGAAGACCAATGCTAGGGTCTTTAGGATGGATGCGAAGGAGGCTGTGCAAGACGATAACGTGATCACAGGTACCTTTCTCATAAATGATATCTATGCAAGAGTACTTTTTGATTCAGGCGCTGATAAATCGTTTGTAGATAATAAGTTTTGCAAATTGCTGAATTTACCTGTCAAAACCTTAAGTGTGAATTATGAGGTGGAGTTAGCAGATGGCACCATAGAAACCGTCTCAACTGTGTTAGATGGATGTGTTATATCCATTAAGAACCACTCTTTTCCTCTGTCCCTACTTCCCTTTAAGTTAGCCGGTTTTGACATAGTTTTGAGTATGGACTGGTTATCTCATAACCAGGCCCAGATTGTCTGCAACAAGAAGCAAGTGGTGATTAAGACTCCGTCTGGTGAATCACTTACCATTCGGGGAGATACCCAGTATGGACTGCTTGAGCAAGTGACTATGCTCAAGGCCTCTAAGTGTTTAAAGAAGGGTTGTGTCATCTACATGGCACAAGTGATTATTGATGAGCCTAAACCGAAGATAGAAGATATCCCCGTCATTTCTGAATACCCTGAAGTTTTTCCTAAAGAACTACCTGGGTTACCACCAGATAGGCAAGTGGAATTCAGAATTGACATCATCCCTGGGGCAGCACCTGTTGCTAGAGCACCTTATAGGTTGGCGCCAACAGAGATGAAGGAATTAAGGACACAACTAGATGAATTGCTAGCTAAAGGTTTCATTAAACCTAGTTCGTCTCCTTGGGGAGCACCTGTCTTGTTTGTCAAAAAGAAGGATGGATCGATGCGTCTGTGCATCGATTACCGTGAACTTAATAAGGTCACAATAAAGAATAGGTATCCTTTGCCCAGGATCGACGATTTGTTCGATCAACTGCAAGGGGCAAGTTATTTCTCGAAGATTGACTTGAGGTCAGGCTACCACCAACTGAAGGTTAGAGATGAAGATGTACACAAAACTGCATTTAGGACTCGTTATGGTCATTATGAGTTCCTAGTGATGCCTTTTGGGCTCACTAATGCACCTGCCGCGTTCATGGATCTCATGAATCGCGTTTGCAAGCCTTACTTAGATAAATTTGTCATCGTCTTCATAGACGACATCCTCATCTACTCGAAGAACAAGGCTGATCATGAGAAGCATCTTCGATGTATTCTTTCATTACTTCAGCAGGAGAAGCTCTATGCCAAATTCTCTAAATGTGAATTCTGGCTTCGTGAAGTCCAATTTCTTGGACATGTGGTTAGCGAACGCGGAATCCAAGTAGATCCCGCTAAGGTTGAAGCTGTCATAAACTGGCAAGAGCCAAAGACGCCAACAGAGATTCGTAGCTTCCTGGGATTGGCAGGATATTACAGACGTTTCATTGAAAAAATTTCAAGGATTGCTGCACCCTAAACTTCCTTGACTAAGAAGAAGGTTAAGTTTGTTCGGAGCCCTAAGCAGCAAGAATCCTTTGATATCCTTAAGCAGAAGCTGAGCAATGCTCCTGTACTGACGTTGCCTGAAGGTACCGAAGAATTCGTGGTTTACTGTGATGCATCACACACCGGGATGGGATGTATGCTTATGCAGAGAGGCAAAGTTATTGCCTATGCTTCAAGACAGTTAAAGGTGCATGAAAAGAATTACACCACCCATGACTTGGAGTTGGGTGCCGTTGTATTTGCACTAAAGCTATGGAGGCATTATTTATATGGAATCAAGTGTGTGATCTATTCTGATCACAAGAGCCTCCAGCACCTGTCTAATCAGAAGGATTTAAACATGAGGCAGCGCGGATGGATGGAGACGTTGAATGATTTTGATTGTGAAATCAGATACCATCCCGGCAAGGCGAATGTAGTCGCTGATGCCTTGAGTCGAAAGGAAAGGGTGAAACCCATCCGAATCAATGCCAAGAGCATTGAGATTAAGAACAGTTTGAAAGAAAGGTTGTTAGCTGCACAGAAGGAAGCTGTGTTGGAAGCTAACTATCCTAACGAAAAGCTAGGAGTAACTGAGGAGCAGTTATCTCTTGGCAAAGACGGAATTCTGAGATTGAATGGACGAATATGGGTTCCGATTTATGGAGGACTTCGGGATGTTATTCTCCAGGAAGCCCATAGTTCCAAATATTCCGTTCATCCTGGAGCTGATAAGATGTACCAGGATCTAAGGGCAAACTATTGGTGGATAGGCTTGAAGAACTCTGTAGCTGCCTATGTAGCTAAATGCTTGACGTGTGCGCAAGTCAAAGCAGAACATCAGAAACCATCAGGTTTGCTACAACAGCCTGAACTTCCCGCTTGGAAGTGGGAAATGGTAACTATGGATTTTATCACCAAGTTACCTAAGACAAGGAAATGAAACGATACCATTTGGGTGATCGTAGACAGACTGACAAAGTCAGCACATTTCCTACCCATTAAGGAGACTTACAGCTCCGACATGTTAGCCCAGTTGTACGTGGATAAGATTGTAGCTTTACATGGTATACCTGTGTCTATTATCTCTGACAGAGACACTAGATACACATCACATTTTTGGAAAAGTTTCCAACAATCTTTGGGCACGCGTTTGAATTTTAGTACGGCTTACCATCCTCAGACGGACGGTCAGAGTGAGCGTACTATTCAAACTTTGGAAGACATGCTTCGAGCATGCGTGATTGATTTAGGTGGTAGTTGGGATAACCACCTGCCGTTAATCGAATTCTCCTACAACAATAGCTACCATACCAGCATTAAGGCTGCGCCTTTCGAGGCCTTATACGGTAGAAAGTGTAGAACGCCCGTTTGTTGGGCTAATTGACCACCAACCCTGTTGGTTTTATAATCAAATAATTATTATGTGTTTCCTATGTGACATGATGTGTCACACCTTAAGTATTTTGACAACGAGCAGCAACTTTCAAAACTCTTTTTGATAGTTTAAAATGTTTATGATTGTCAACAATCCATAACGACATCGACAAATCTTTTCTTTCCGCGGTAACTTTGCTTTCATCAACCCGCCACTAAGATCTTATATGAATTACCATGGTTGACACCTATATCCTTTGCTTTCATCAACCCGCCACTAAGATCTTATATGAATTACCATGGTTGAAACCCCTATATCCTAAGCAGTGAATAATATGGTTCTTGGTGTCTTAATACTTGTTCAACTTTACACGCACATTCCTACGATATCTTAAGTGCTAATAGCATCTCCAATGCATCCACTTTTAAATGCCTATCATTTGCTAGCTGCTACATCAGATTTCATTACTCCTTCGAAAATAGTTATTTTCTTGTCCACATTTAAACACACATTTTGAAAAGAACTAAAATATTATATATTAAAGACAATGCTTGTGTATAAGAGGGGCCCACCATCCATCCATCTGACTATGGGGCTGTTTGTTTACCTCTTAATGATACTCTTAATTGTTCAGACCTCTTACTAGTTCAGCACTTAATGGTTCAGACTGTTTGTTTTACGAGCAAATGTCTGAATAGTTCAAACATTTGCCTCTGAATGGTTAAGCATTATACATAGTCTGAATGGTTAAGACCTCTAATCTGAATTGGTCAGACATTTGCCTCTGAATGGTTAAGCATTATACAGACTCTTAATGGGGTTTAGACCTCTTACTGGTTCAGCACTTAATAGTTCAGACTTCTTACTAGCTCAACAGTTAACCATTCAGATGTTGTCAAACAGCCCCTATGTTAGAATATGCAAATGTACACAAACAAATGTTCAGACACGCGTATCCTCCAATGGCATCCATCTGCCACCTAAGCATACGAAGTCCAAAACCTGTGGTTAGAAGTGCTCTAACGAGAATCCCAAAAATAGAGGTACAATTCCTAACGCATCTCCCTTCACGAAAGCTTTATTCACTAAAGCCCATGCAATCTCCACCAACCCATGCAATCTCCACCAACCCATGTTGAGCCCCACGCTAATGATATGCATCAGTCTTGATACATGTTTAAAATTTTTGAGAATACAATCTATGATGTTAAATCTTTACGAGGAAGAGGAGTTGAATGTCAAGGAGTTATACCTAAGGTCAATGTACATAGGCCGGCTCAAGGGAGAGCAAAATAAAGCAAACGCTCTGGGCCTCCACTTTCCAAAGGTCACAAATTCTTAAAAACATATTATATGTAGCTAATTTTGGCTTTAAGATTGTTGATACATTGAGATTTATGTCTATAGTTATGTATACATAGAGACCAGGGGAGGCTTACGTAGGGGCAATGTGGGCGTCCGGCCAAGGCACGTTTTTTCATGGGCACAAAAAATTTTAAAATTTTCGGTTATATATAGATGCGAATGATTGTTTATTGCTATAAATTTAATAGTTGTTTAAAAAAAATAATAATTTACATTATTTAACTTTTTAAGGCCTAAGGGGACTAGGGGTGGTGCGTGATAGGGAATCCACCACGCGTGGAAGTCCACAAATTCCCACCGCCACCATCATATTCAACGAGTGATGGAATGATGTGCGTGATATATTTCACGCGTTATGGCTTGTGAGTGATAAATGGATGTGAGGGGGTGTGAGTGTTTATTGTTGAGTGTTGTGAGTGATGACTATTGCCACTAAAAAATGTTGTGAGTGATGGAAAAATGGTTGATGACATGGCGGAATTTGATTGGGTGTTGTGAGTGATGAGTGATGACCACCCCCACCCCCCTAAGGGTAAGTGACATATTTTTTCTGGCACGGTCGGGGCACCTGAATCCTTAGGACCGTCTCTGATAGAGATGACATATAAATCACATGATCTAAAGCAATATTTTTTCTTTTATTTTTTATGAAAAGGACCTAAGTTTTATTATCCGCTTTAGGCCTACAATATCTAGACTAAATCTGTAGCCGATAAGAAATGGGAATTGGGAAATGTGCTAGTCCAATATGGCGACGAGGGACGGAGGAGAGAGGAGGTCCGCCATGCCAACATGGATGCATGCAGGTTGTCCGTGAGGATGGTAGCAGTGAGATGGCCTTAATGTGACTTGTTTTAGTGTTAATTTAGTTTGTTCGGATTTAGTGCTTTCTTTTAAATGGTTATAATGTAATAAAAAATGTACTTGATATGATTTTCATGATGGCTTGCTGTTTTCTTGTCTTTTAAGTGCACAAGTTAATAATATAAAGGTCCATAGAGAATGTATTTTGAGATAGTGTTTCGTTATTTTCTAGATAACTCATTATGTCATTTACTTTTTATACTACAATAATCATTTAAATTTTTTCTGATGTTACGTGACTTTTATCATATGTTTTTACAAGATATCTCACGGGGTTAATTAGTTATCTTGGTATGTCAAATTTTGATCCAAGAATTGAAATGTCGCACTTCTACTGTTCAAGCAATGTTCTAAGTGTTTATTTTTTGGGGGTTTATATTTTTTTTTCTTTTGCTTTGGTTTATGATGCACAAGGAAATGTACGTGTATATAAATTAACGACTATTGATATTTTTGGTCGATTTAGTTCACAAAATAAGTTATTTCGACGTTACTTACCATGATATGTTTCACTATGTATTCACGATGTTTAGTTTCTAATAAAATAGATTTTAGCCCTGCCACAATGCGGCAGGAAATGTCTTTATTTTTTCCGACTTCATAACTCATAATTCAAACACTCAATGTTAATTAACATATCATTGCTTACTATTATTAATTACAACAAAATAATAATCAACGATTACTAAAACATACAACACCTAAACATGACCCCTACGAACGTTGTTAGGGTTAATGTAACGGGCATAAAGCGCGTTGATTTCAAGCTGCAGTTCAGCTTTGCTTTTCATCAGTTAGCTCTGCTATTTTTTTGTTTATCCTACGGTCAGGCTCTACGTCAAACTTGTTCGAAAACATTACACTCCTCGTTTGAGTTTTTCAACCCACTAGTCCTTAACAAACACTAAACCATCAAAGCTCTCCTCTTGGCACCTAACCCAATGTAGCAACATTCATACATACATATGGTT
Source organism: Helianthus tuberosus (assembly GCA_030545235.1). Lineage (NCBI taxonomy): Eukaryota > Viridiplantae > Streptophyta > Magnoliopsida > Asterales > Asteraceae > Helianthus > Helianthus tuberosus. The sequence continues at coordinate 38,700,909 of CM060437.1, forward strand.
TACGGAGATAATGATATTGAATACGACAAGAAACGTCATATTATAAACATTGATTTCACTCAAAATCATAAAGTAAAACAATTTACATGCAAACCTATTTTGTAACTTCGTAAAACTGTTACCAATTTTTATATCACTCAATAGAATATTTGTTGTTACCAATTTTTATATCACTCAACAGGATATTTGTTGAAAACAAAAATAAGCAAGAAAGAGAAAGATATCGAATGTGTATAGTAATTTATATAACGGTGTATAGTAGCCCGGGTGAGTATGTGAGCGGATCTAGAAAATTTTCGTAGCGGTAACGTTTTATGAAAAAGCGGTAACGAAATCATATATTTTTATTATTGTAATGAGCCAAAATCTAATTTCATATGTGAAGGTTAAGTGTTAACTAAATTAAAGGGGAGAACGATATTTACCGAGGATGCAATACATCTTTGAGCGAACCTTGTTCTTTTCTTTTCTTTTTTTTTTTCTCTTAAAACATTTATCATTTTCACTCATTTTCATAAAAATATATAAATATTTACAAAAATTTAATTGATTATAAAACTTAAGTGGGTTTCATAAAGATATATCAAGAGTGGTTGGTTCACAAACACAAATAAAATATGCGAAAGCAACGGAGGCTAGAAGTCTATGGCGGAGTGACCAACGCTGGAACTTGAACCCATAATCTTGGAACGGAGGTCAATATTATTGGTTGATGTGAATAATGAGGAAATAACGGGGAACGACGCATAAACAATGTGAGAATAGGGTTTCATATTTTAATTGTTAGGGTAACAAAGTAAATAAAATTTAAAGAATATAAAAAGTTTAGATAAAATAAATAATCGGTAAAAAAGTCTTTCATGGAAAACAAACGGACATGAACGAACGTTTACGAACACAATTGAACGAAGGAGACCTCTGTTCATGTTAGTTCATTTAACTAGTCGAACAAGTTTTCATGTTCATGTTCATTCATTTATTCATTTAACAAACGCACATAAATGAACTTCCCGCCGAATGGTTCACAAACTGTTCGTTCATTTACAGCCTTATCATCTAAACAAACATTTAGTTATACTCTATGTCTATGCTTTAGATAGAAAACTGTAGGTTGTGTAACACAAATCACAGTTGATTAACTAATATGTTAATCCAACTTAATTAGTGTACTTCTTTGTGCACAATCAAAAACCAAATCACTTATTTTTATGGCCAATTCAACTCTAAATTGTCTAATTTAACTATAACCTGAGAGTGGATTTAAGTCTTATTGACTCAATTCCAACCACATTACCACAACGTACATGCTGGTTTACAAAAGGTCTAGTAATTTTTATGGTGTGGTTAGAGTTTCTCAATATTTAATCATATGATTATTTTATATCAAAGTATAAAGTCTTTCGATCAAGATGACCATTTGTCTGTCTATAAGAATGAACAATAAAAAAAACAAGCAATTAACGAATTTAGATAAAATAATAGATTAATATGCAAATCTGTAAGTAATCGAGGAATGATTCTGATAGTAGTCATTTAAATAAGGTTAGCTAGTTGTTCAAAGCAAAACTGTTGACCACTCTCTCTCTCTCTCTATTATATATAAGAAAAAATAATAATTTTCAGTAAACCAGTAATACAGCTTTTAGATTATATGATAAAATCCTTTTAAAACGTTCCGCTTATGGTATGCGCATATAATGTATATATATGTGGGTCATCGGGGGGACAAAAGTGAAAGTGCACTAATTTTAACGTTCTTTTAATAATTTCATGAAAATAACGTTAAAAGCCGAGGACGGTTAATCGTGCATCATGTGGTGGCGCTGATAGCTGAAAGACAAAAAGGTACATGCGCTAATCGGTTTTTGTCCAAATTGTTGAGTGTTATGTGCCTTATCTCCAAGGCTTGATGCAAAACTACTATCGAGTCGAGGGTCTCACTGGAAGCAGTCTCTCTATTCCTACGGGGTAAAGGTAAGACTGTTTACCCTGCTCAGACCCTACCTTTGTTCTGCTATTGGTGAGATTTAATGAGTATGATGATGATGATGATGATGATGATTATTATTATGATAAAATCCTTTAAAAGATATTGTTGACTGACTTCACTTTTAAATCAACTTCCAATACGTTTTTTAAATGACTATAACTTTTTGATACTTTAATATTTTTTTAAATGAAAATTTTATTCTTTTTTAATGTGAGTATGATATTGCTATAGGCTTTTTTTAACTAAAAAAATTAGGGAAATTGGTCTGTAATAATCTCACCTAAACTTTATTGGTCATTAATAATCCCACCTCAGAATATTCTCCCCACCAGTCCCACCTTTCACCTATTTTTCCTAGAATGGTCCCCCGTTAAAAAAACTTAACGGAGTTATACTTTTTCCCAAATTATAAACAGATTTTTTAGGGCTTTTGATTAGAATGACGATACGAGTCCATTGATGTAAAACTTGCCTCGAAACGGTGCTCCAAACGATGAAAACGGCGCTTCAATTCGGGTGTTTAAATTTCCAATTAACCAAAATCAAGTCATTTGGAGCACCATTTCGAAGTAAGTTTTACATCAATGAACTCATATCATTGTTCGGATCAAAAGCCCTAAAAGAATTTGTTTGTAATTTGGAAAAAAGCTTAACTCCGTTAAGTTTTTTTAACAGGGGACTATTGTAGGAAAAATAGGTGAAAGATAGGACTGGTGGGGGGAATATTCTGAGGTGAGATTATTAATGACGAATAAGGTCTAGATGAGATTATTACAAACCAATTCCCCAAAAAATTAACATGTTTGATTACGAGTGTCTACATCCGTTTCTCCATCGCACGGACACATCTCTAATATGTGTGTGTGGTATATACATGGGTGGAGCAGATACAAATAGATGTACGTGTGAAGTGTGCAAAAAACTAAAGTGATTATGTTGCCAAAAGATGATTAAGCTACAACAACCCCGTGTTATAAATATATCGTAAAACCTGTTTATATTTAGTCCTAAAACCGTATATGTTATAAATATCTGTCTCACACAAAAAACCCCACCACCACCATTTTCATTACACAATGACTGACACACTATCCTTCTTCTCTCATATATTAATACATCATCTCTTTCCTTTACAGATATAAAAAGTGTTTTGCTTTGCTTTGCTTGTTTCTCATCTTCTCTCTCTCTCTCTCTCTGCTGTAATGGCAGCTTCATTATTATTATTTTCATAGCTTTCTTCTACATCATTTCATTATCAATGGGTAAGAAAGGTGGATCTTCATGGCTCACCGCTGTCAAAAGAGCTTTCCGATCTCCTTCTAAACCAGACTCCGATAAAAAAACTACTCCCACTAAAACTCCACACCATCATCTTCATCATGAACAAGAAGAAGAAGATGACAAGGTACCTTTTCTTCTTCTTCTTCTTCTTCTTCTTCTTCTTCTAATTATTATTAATTAATTAACTCTTCATTAACTGATTTTGCTAATGGTTTTTTTTTTAATTAATGTAGAAACGAGAAAAGAGGAGATGGTTGTTCCGAAAGGCGAATACAGCCCCAGAAAATGCAACAGTGGCAGCAGCTGCTCCGTTGCCGAAGGTGGCTAATGCGGGCGCTTCAGTAGAAGCGCCCGTTGCGGAGCAGAGGCATGCTGTTGCGTTGGCTGCCGCAGCTGCGGCAGCCGCCCAGGCCGCAATGGAAGTGGCTCGGATGAGTAGACAGACGGCTAGTTATTCTAGGGAGCACTATGCAGCTATTATAATACAGACGGCTTTTAGAGGTTATCTGGTGAGTGTGATATTTGAGTTTTCAGATTTTTTATTTATTTATTTTTAGTTTTTGAATCATTCAGTTAACTATTTAGTTAGGGAAATTACATAACAATGACAGGTAACAACGGGCAAATTGTGTGAGGTTAAGTGGTATTTAAATGTAAAAGGTTGTTAAAAAATGTTTTCATATACGGAGCGGTAATAAACCGGTTGCCTTATCGGTAACTAATAGTGACCGGTTTCAAAAACCAGATTACGTCATAAATAATTTAAAATTTTAAAATATATATAACTATTAAAAATATGAAACTAGTTTATTCATATATACCCAAGAAGGTGTGACGGAAATGTGTCGTCTCCTTGAGGTTGAGGGTTCACGTTCTATGGTTGATGTAGATTTAGTAGGATTCATAGGTATGTGAGTTGGTAAATTAAAAGTTTTGTTTTTTTTTTTTTTAATTTCTAAGCTTAATTAAGAAAGTAATCCCTAATCAAACAATATATTGAGTTTAAGCTAGTAAATGAATCAATAAATATGATTTTGGATGTCCGATCGATTCAGATGGAGGATGTTCAAACAGACTCAACCGGGCTGGTTATGTATCAGGTTCCCGGTGTGGCTGGTCAGGCGTTCTGAAAACCTTGGTTCTACACGTTAAGACTACACGTGTATGCTCATATAAGCTAATCTAGTCCTAGATCCATAAGAAGTCTAGGGGGTCACGCTCCCTTGTGGGGTTAAAGGGAACGCCCTTGCGACGGTCCGTAAATGGTTAAAGCTTAAGAAGTCTTGGATCTCACCTCACCTCGTGTGTGCCCTTCCTGAGTTGCGCACACAGAAGCTCATTTTGCGTGTCTCGCGTGAACGCCTAGGCGCGCATTGTGCGATTTTGACTAGTATGAAAGAGACTTCTTCAGAACTAAGGCTGAACGGTATGGTGACGGAGGGAAGGACGGCGACGGGGGTGGCGGGATGGGGTGACGGAGCGGCGCCGAGAAGAAAGAGGGGGGCCTACATGTTTTGCTCCGTCCTGGACGTCGAAATTCCGACGGAGAGGACGATGACTGGACGGCGACGGGGGGCGGCATGGAGAGGGGGACGGCGACGGAGCGAGGACGGAGCTGGACGGTCCCCATACCGTCCAGCCTAATAAACCTACCTGGAAGGTAAAAGTGTAGTTGTTAGCTGCTACTGCTAGCTAGCTGTAGTTTGAAACAACCTAGAGCAATAGCAGCCCCTGTTTTGTCAACATGTGAAAGCACAGATCTATCTTCATTTAATAAACCTGTGCTCTTAATTCTAGGGCCCTACATTCATTCATTCACTGTTATTAAACAGATATATTCCTGTGATTATTATTAATTATAACTTTTGAGTCTTTCCAATCAGGTTCATTAGTCTCAATATGCATTCAATATTGGAATGAAAAAAAATAACTTTAGTTGGAATGAAGATAATTAACTTTAGATTAGAATATTTTTGCGAACATCAAAATACTACGAGAACCACATAAACACTTTACCTTTTGTTTTAAATGCGACGTTTAAGGCAGTTATCTAACCGTCTACCCCTCTCTCTTTCTTATATCCTAATAAGCAGCAGTATGCGGTTCTCACGACTATCTACTAAAAACTTGTTATAAATTGAACATGTCCCTATACATGTGTGTGTGTATATATATATAATGAGTTGTTGGAAACTTGGAAATAAGCTGGTATAAAAGAGCACTCCATGATCTTTTAGCATATTTGTGAAGACAAAAAGCTATAAAAAGGTGCTTTATCAAATTGGTTTAGTTTTAGGATAAAAAGCACATGGAAAGATGCCTCTGAAAGCAGCAAGAGCACATGCACATGGACCATGACCTACACCCACACACCCACAATCTTTTTTTGGAAAATGTAAATTCCAAAGTTTGCATTTTGACTTCAAACATGATATTTGATAGCTAATAAAAGGTCAGGTTAAACGTACCCCTTCAATTCTGAACGTACCCCATATGAGAGGGATATTATTTTTTTAGTGGTGGGCCTTCACCGGTGTTTTGTGAGAGAGGGGTACATTTAGCAACACACATAATAAACCGATAAAACTTCGTTGTTTTTACTATATGTGTCCTTTTTTTTGTCTTTACAGGCTAGGAGAGCTCTTCGTGCACTTAAAGGGCTGGTAAAACTGCAAGCATTAGTGAGGGGTCACAATGTGAGAAAACAAGCCAAAATGACACTTCAATGCATGCAAGCTTTGGTTAGAGTGCAGGCTCGTGTTCTTGATCAACGCTTGAAGCAATCCGATCAGAGTAGTCGAAAATCTACGTTTAGTGACACTAATAGCGCGTGGGGTTCGCGTTATCATCAAGATATTTCTGACCGCAGATCTATGGTACTTCATTAACCCTTGAATATGAACATATCTATATATCTATCTATGTTTTATATGAACTTAGTTTGGATTTTGTAACTTTTAGTCACGAGATGGAAGTAGCATCGCTGATGATTGGGATGAACGGCCGCACACTATCGAAGAAGTGAAAGCAATGCTTCATCATAGAGCTGTTGCTAGACGTGATAAGACCTTATCGCAAGCCTTCTCTCAAGAGGTTCGTCTCATTGTAATCTTGTTTCCCTCTTAACTAGTTTGCAAATTCGCTACCTAAAAAATATTTTGGTTTTAAAAAGCATGTTGCGCTTCGACACGTTTGGATCCCAAAAGCGGATGCAAGTCATTTTTCAATAAAAAAAAATACTGAAAATTACTTATCGGTAAATTTTAACTTGTTAACTTTCAAACACTAAAATATCTGGTTAAATGTGTTCAATGGATGGTCTAATTTGTTTAAATACTCAAACCCATTGCTCAATCGATGGTCATATTCGTTCAATCAGATTTGAAAAACTCAAACCAATTGACAGTATAATTTGTTCAAAAACTGGTCAACACATCAAAGCGCATAACACGTGATGCGCACATTTTAAAACCAAGCCTAAATAGAAATTCACATATTGAAATAAAAAAAGGTAGCTGATTTGTCCAAATTATTTGTCAGGAAAAGATGAGAAACGGTAGGAATCCATCAATGGAGAGTGATAACGAGCTCGGTCTTGGAGATAGACACCAATGGCTAGATAGATGGATGGTTTCAAAACCATGGGAAACCAGGCCCAGGGCTCGCGCCTCAACAGATCAACGAGACGGTATCAAAACAGTGGAAGTCGACACCTCACAACCTTACTCAAACTTACCACCTAACCATTACAGAAGATCAAGTTATCAATACAACCTCCACCACCACCACCACCACCACCAAAATCCACGAAATTCCTCTGCTTCGCCTCTCCACCGAACCCCTGTAACACCTTCACCATCCAAAACACGACCTATACAAGTGCGATCCGCCAGCCCGAACTATGTTAGAGACGACAGAAGCTATCACAGTACCAGAAGTCAAACCCCGAGTCTACGGTCAAACTACAGTTTCAACTCTACATTACATCAACAACATAGGGGTTCAACCAGTGGAGGGTCAATGCCTAACTACATGGCTGCAACCGAGTCAGCTAAGGCTCGAGTCCGGTCCCAAAGCGCACCCAGACAAAGACCTTCGACCCCTGAACGGGATAGACCCGGGTCAGCCAAGAAACGCCTATCTTTCCCAGTTCCAGACCCGCATAGTGGACGTGTATACAACCAACAGAACTTACGGAGTCCAAGCTTTACAAGTGTGAACGAACCATACGCGTACATGGGCATCGAGCAGCAGTCTAACTACTCATCTTATTATACCGAAAGCATTGCAGGCGGCGAAGTGTCTCCTTGTTCGACTACCGATCTTAGGCGGTGGCTGCGGTGATTAATCTAATAATAAAAGATTAAAATCTAACTTTGATCATTTTATTTGATTAAGATCTAAGATAAGAAGATGTTTGATGGTTGTTTTGATTTCAATTCTTTAGTTAAAATGCTGATATAATTCATTAGTTTTGGTCAAGGTAGAAACTACAATAGGAAAAGGTTAAAGTGTGGTGTGTGGTTGTGATTAATTTTTATATAATTGGATGTGCAATTTGTTGTAGTGGTTTCTAGTTTTTGATGTAAATGCAACAAGTCACATGCATCCTGCATATTTTCTGGAATAATATAAATATATGTGGGTCTTGGAATGATAAAACAATAGATTTTATTAAATGTTTTAAATTATTGTTGCAGAGCATTTTTTTATTCCAAACAAACAGTATCCATGGATTGGGCAGGGTACACCACATGTGCAGGGTGCAGCATGGTGGTCAATTCAATTATATGGTCGGTCAATGGGTTGAATAATTGCCTTCCAAAAAATTAACAAGTTGAATAAGTATTTAGACGTGTGCATGGGTCAGTTTTAGGCTCAAATCAAACAAAAAACTGAAAATTCGGTTTTTGGGTTTATGAAAATCATTCGGTTTTTGGTTTGCGTAATGAGGTTCGGTTTCGCTTTTTTCGCTTTTCGTCATTTAGGCTTAAAAGTTTGGGGCCGAATAAAAAAAGGACCAAAAGAATGAATTTGGGCCTAAACTATTTAGTCTATTTTGTTAACTAATAATTAATTGATTATGACACAATTGTAACTTCTTCTCTTTTCTTAGCTTCTTGGTGGTCTCTATATATATAGTTATTGTAAAAAAAAAAAAAAATTATTACACAATTAGGTCAAAAAATCTGATTATGAGTTACAAAAGATTTAAAAATAAAGACTAATCCATAAATACAGTAACAAAAGTAAGTTATTTAGTTTTTTATGAGTTCAGTTCGGTTATTTATTTTAACACGATCTCTTTTTTATTCTTTTATTTTAAATGTATACTTAAATGTCCCAAAGGAAAATTACATCGAAATAGAAGGCAAGCGGGCAACAAGCTGCGCCGCTAACCCTTTTTGGATAGATCCACAACCTAGTTTGGGATTTACAGGTGCGGTTCAGTTTTTTTCAGTTTCCGGTACATGTAAAAACCAAAACCGACCAAAAGTTTATAAGAAAAAAAACATAAAACCAAACCGTCAGTTTTAACCTAGGTTTGGTTGGTTAGTTATTTATTTCGGTTACGGTCTTACGGACAGGTTATTTCAATTTCATGTGCACCACTAACATTATTGCAGTAGAATCGATACCAAATCGAAACTGAACAAGAACAACATATATCCCTAATAGTCAACTTAATTGTTACTAAGCTGTTTGTGAAAATAACAGTCATAATTTACAGGACTTTCACGCAGGAAAACTTCATTATAATATATAATATATTACAGGTTCATAATTACTTATGAATGTATGTTATGAGTTATGTAGCAGGATTTTGTGGCAAGATATTAAAACGGGTCATATTTTAGTGTGGGTTGAACCAAACTGTTTCCGGTTGGGTTGACTCTCTTTTAGCACTTACTTATGGCATGTGGGAGTTGCACTAAAGCAAAGCGAACTAAGACCATTTGTATGGATCAGCTTTTAGCGATTAATCTTTTATAGAGGTGGCAAGATAAGAAGGTTGGGTGGTTTAGGAAACGAGTCAAAATGCGTTGAAGTCAAACCGGGTCATATTTTACAACGGGTCGAATCAAACTGGTACAAGTTGGGTCGGCTCTCTTTTAGCACATTTTTTTCCATTTTCCATCTTCCTTCTTTTTAATAACGAGAGATTTTAGATAATTTTTTGGATAAATTACAGTTTTCGTCCTTTATGTTTGTATCAGATTGCAATGGATAGCCTTTAACTTCAATAATTACAGTCACAATCCTTTATTTGAAAAACTCATTACACTCTAGGTCATTTTCACTAATGGGTGTTAGATTTTCTTGTTAAAGCTGGTCATGTGCAAAGCACATGAGGGTACTTTTGTAATTTTATCCTTTTGTATATCTACAAAAATAAAAAAAAACACTCTCTCTCTCCACACTCTATCTCTCTCAAGTTTCAATTCTCTCTCTCTCAGTGATAATTCAGAATCATAAATCTGAATCTAAAATCAAATTGTTCAAGTTTGTTCTTTGTCATCTTCATTTTTTCTACAAAAACACACACAGTGAATATGTGAGAGAGATTGTTTGTTAGATAGAGAAACATGTTGGTGAACGGATTTCCGATCTAAGATTCTGGCAAGCGAACTGATCTTTTCCGGCAAATCTGAACCACCGTCCCCAACCACTACCTCAACGTCGCCCGATTGCGATAACCGTTTAAATCTGCAGGCGATGACACAGATCTGAAGGTGGAGATCTTGGAACACTCTGGAAACCTCATATCCGACATCCTCTAAACACCCGGTAAAGAACGAAATCCTCAGATCTGTAATCCTCTGCAGTCGGTAAACAGATTTGTGGTCGAAGCTGAAGAACACGGTAATCGCTTTTGATTGTTGCGAGATTTTTGTGAGTTTCTAAGGGTTGGATGATTGCAGAATAAAGTTCATTGCACTGTGTGAAAATTGTTTATACATATGATGTAGAAAAATGTTTGAGATTGAAGATTTAAATTTCATTGAATTATGTTACTGCACATCGAATATGATGATGATGATGATGGTAAAGTTTTGCTTTTTTATATTTATTAAACAATTTTTAATAGTTTTGGTAAAAAGACTAAACTACCCTTATGTAATCAAACTTAACTGAAAATTTTAACCAGGTTAGTGCTAAAGGACGTAGAGTGTAATGGGTTTTCCAAATAAAGGACTGTGACTGTAATTATTGAAGTTAAAGGCTATCCATTGCAATCCGCTACAAACATAAAGGACGAAAAGCGTAATTTACCCTAATTTTTTCATTTTTTTAGATTTTTTATGATTATTTGTCATTAAAATAGCAAAATAACAAATTACAAACAAATGACAAGTAAACGCGCAACAAACTGCATCGCAACCCCTTTTTGAATTGTAAAACCGATCCTGCTAAAGACGAAGCGACTCTTAAGGGTCAAAAGATTACTATTCACGACCCGCTGGAGCCTATTCAGGAATTTCACGACCTCTAGGGCTAGGGATAAACACGTGTTGATTATCTAAACAAGCTTTCTCGTATTTAACGACCTTGCATGATTCCGCCTTCAATGTTGTCTGGCCAGCAACAAACCTATTATCCCTGAGCCCAACAAGAGCGGACACTCTTGTAAGGATGTTTTCCCATGGCCTACCAAACACAAGAATATCAGCTGGCCAAAGAGCAGACCTCCCATAAAGCAGATCCATCAGAAAGTTCACCGGAGCCTTAGTGATTCGGTTCTTTTGAGTACGCAATTCAGTTGGTTACAAAAGTTCAAACTCAGGTTTTTTCACATTGATAATGCAATGTGTATGCACTTTAGGAACTTTTGAAAATAATATACAATTGATGTTTAACTATTTAATTAGGGGGTGTTTGGGTTAGCTTATTTTGGAGCAACTTATGACTTATTGACTCATAAAAGTTAATAAGTTGTTTTTTGAGTGTTTGGATTAGCTTATTTTGAAGGGTTTTGTATGTTGAGAAGTTATTTTTGAGAAGTCAGTATTTCTAACTTCTCACTTGTATAAGTTAATAAGTCATTTTTGAAGATGAATCCCAAACACCCACTTAATATAACTTTTGTAACTATCAAATGACATGAAATTGTAACTTAAATTTACCATAAACACATCAAGTATGATGAACCAGTTGATGCAGCTGCATCTCCAGATCATCCAACCGATCTTTCCAATCACTCTTGATGCACAACGGTTTCACATCACTGTAATCTTCAATCACATCTCCCTGTTTCCGCCGATTATCTTCATCCTCATTCACGCTTTTCATCATCTTCTTCTTCTTCATCTTCTTCGATGTTTTCTGAGCACTCGCTTTTTGCAGCGCTAACAGAACAGCAGACCCGCTAATTTTCTCTGAAGTAGCAGCGTATGCATTTGGATCCTCAGTTTCTCGCTGGTTCAAAAGTTCTAGTTCTCTATCGGTTTCGGTTTCAGTTTCAGTTTCTTCTTCGTAGTCGTATTTGATGTTTTTTTGAGGACGTGGGTGCTTGGCGGAGACGGTGAACGGAGCTCGGTTGCTCCGGTAGGTGGCGGTGACGGTGCCGATTGGCCGGAAGATGGAGGATAAGGTGGTGTTGGCCCACATGGTTTCTGGACGGAATTAGAACCCTAAAACCCCCAAATTGTAGTCCAATGGGCAATCCCAAATAAAATTGGGCTATAACGGGTAAAGATATTTTAAAGAGTTAACTGCCATTTCAGTCCCTGTGGTTTGGTCACTTTGGCCATTTCCGTCCAAATTTCAAAAATGCGCCATTTCAGTCCCTGGCGTACTGGAAAGGTGTCATTTCAGTCCAAATTCTCATAACCCAGTTAAAGTCAGTTAGGTGAGTGTATTTAATGAAGGGTATTTTAGTCCTTTTATAATTATTTTGTTTTCCCTTTATCTTTTTATTAACTAAACCCCCTCCCCTGTATAAAACCCACACCTGCAACATGTTTAGAACACTAACCCTAATTTCTCCATGTCTTCCCCAAAATTGAACAATCCATCCCCTCAAACGATGGTCGTATGCCACAATTGTGGGTCTCCAACAACTGTGAAGACATCGTGGACCCCTGCAAACCCTGGAAGGAAGTTTTTCTGCTGCATTACTCGACATAGGGGTTGCGGGTTTGTGGATTGGGCAGAGGGTCCATCGTGTGAAAGGGTTGTTGAAGTATTTCGACATTTTGCGGGTTTGGCTTATCAAGTTAGGGACCATGAAGAACAAGCTTTGAGGATGACATCTGAAATTAGGCAACTTCAAGAACAAGCTTTAGGAATGGCAGTGAAGTACACGAGATTGAAGATGATGTTAATGTTTAGCTGGGTTTTTTTCATCTCATATGTTGCTTTTCACTGAAATGTTTAATGTTAAAGCAGTGGTATAAATTATGTACATATTATGACGTTAATGTAATAGCAGTTGGCGAATATTGTCCGATACATTGTAATATGCTTTTTGTTATGGTTATGCATTTGCCGAATATTGTTGCGTCCGATTAAATGTAATATGCTTTTTGTTATGGTTATGCACTTGCCGAATATTGTCCGAGGCAATGTAATCAACTGGTGTTACCTTATGGTTATGAATATTGTCCGAGGCAATATTGTTGCGTCCGATTCAATGTAATATGCTTTATGTACCAAAACACATCACCATTATGGTAAAACCTTGGACATAAAACATAACCATAACACCTGGACAATTACATCAGACCTGGACATAACCATTACCCAAGACCTGGACATAATAAATAAACATAGCACCATAATTCATAACAGAAAGACATAACCTGGACATAAAACATAACCCCATAAGACATGTTCCAAACACAGATTAGGTAGTGTACCAACAGACATAAGCAAAAGACATGACATGTTCCTGGACAAATTACATAACAGTGTACATTCAAAAGACAATTTCAACCAACATAACCAGGACATGTTTCTACCAAACTACTGAACACCAGCAATGCCTATTCAACATCAGTCCCCTTGCAACTCCTCCTGTTATGGCCCCTCCTTTTACACATGCTGCATTCCACAGTTTCACCCTTTCTTGACATCTTACCACTGGATTCCATCCGTTGAGTCAACTCACTGATTTCCACAGCATATTTCTTCCTTTTCTTTTTTGGCCTGCCTATTTGCTTGTGGTGCTTTGGTGGAAGCAGCTTAGTAGGGCATGTGGAAGGTGTCCATAAGTCTTGACCATCTACTGGATCAATTACATGGGAATACACATCCTTCCAAGTCTGTATCCAGTATGATTTATCAACCCACTTCTCCAATACACCATCATCATTGCCATGTAGGGCCAAGTTCCATATACAAGCAACTGCATGCTTGCAAGGGATGCCAGTCAAGTCCCATCTTCTGCAGCTACAACTTTTCTCCACCAAGTTCACTACTTTGTTGTCTCTTGGCCTATTAACTTGATACTTGGAGATACAGTTAAAGATAACAGTGTACTCAGCAGCTTCTTGTTTGATCTTGTCTAGGACTTCAGTTGCATAGGGGGTTAGAGGACCTTTGCTCTTTGCAATCAGCTTGTGTACAACAGCATTCCTCTTCATTAGGTATTCCCTGATGCACTCTAGACTGGTAATGATTGGTTTATCCCTAGCATGTATCAACTGCCTATTGAAGACTTCACAAATGTTGTTTAGAAGAATGTCACACTTTGGCCTACCTGTTTAATGGAAACCTATAAGTTATTATGCAACCACAAACAATTATGTAAATGGCTTAACATATATGACATTCTTAAGCCTTACCACTAAACTGACACCGGGTCCAATGTTTCACTGGGATCTGTGTCAACCAGTCATGCAGCTTCTTATCTACCATCTTGATATCTTCCATTGCATGATCAAACCAAGGAACTGTTGTTGCAGAAGCAGCATTCCAGAATAGACCCTTTATCTTATCATCCCTCCAGTTAGCATTAGCCTTCATATTTTCATGTATATGCCGAATACAGTATCTATGCTCTGCCAGTGGAAAGACCTTGCTAACAGCAGGTAGTATTCCCTGTATAGTTTAAACAAGTTATACATAACACACTTGAACAACTAAGGCATACTTTTAAACAAGTTATACATAACACAATGGCACCTTTTGTCTGTCGCTTATGAAGGTGAAGTTGGCATTTCTTGGCAGCTCCAGATCTACAGCAAGTTGTTCTAAAAACCAGGTCCAGGTCTTTGTAGTTTCAGACTCAACCACAGCAAAAGCAACAGGATAAATCCCGTTGTTTCCATCAACACCCACTGCTGTTAAAATTTGGCCAGGGTAGGGCCCCTTCATAAAGCATCCGTCCAAGCCTAGAATGTCTCTACCAATTACCTTAAAGCCCTTCTTAAATGCACCATAACAAATATAAATCCTCCTAAACTGCCTTGTTGAACTTTTGGCCTTACAACTAGATGGTTCAACATCTATGGTAATAGTTGTTCCTGGATTCGATTTCATTAACTGTTCAGCATATTCCCTAAGTAACCCAAACTGAGTTTTGTAATCCCCTTGAACCTTCTCCATTGCAAAATGCTTAGCTCTAGAAATTTGGTTAATTGTAATCTGTACCTGAAGTTTCTTCTGGAGTTGATCTTGAAGAGCAGCCAGTGGAATGGTAGGGTTAACCAAAATTATGGGTTCCACTTCGTTGGTCAAAAAAGAGATATTGCATAAGCCCACATCCCTGGTATGCAAGCAGTCATGTTCATTGATAAGAGTCTTCACCACCCATGTGTCTCGGCTCTTGAAGTGATTTGAGATGTGCAAAACCCAAGAGCATGTGGGAGGAGGAATCTTTTTCCTTGGACGTTTTGGCTTCTTTTCAGGCTCTTTTGAAGAACAAGACTGCTGGGCCCCACCATTGTTATTTGTGTTTGCATTATGGTCCCCAACCACTTCTGGGTTTGCATTCAAAGGTGTATCATGTGAATTTCCAGAACTGCCCTCATGCACACAACCACCTTCATTACTGCTCAACTTTGGATTATTTCCCATGCACACAACCCGGAACCTTCTTTTATCATTCCTAATTATGTACAATTGCCTTTTAGATTCCACTGCATACCATTTCACAAGATCTTTGATTGATTGCCTATCATAAAACTGTTGACCTACATAAAAGGGACAACCATCTGTTGGTTTCTTTTTCCTCTTGCTTCTCCTAATCCTCCTAACAGCCCTCTGCTGTTTTGTTTCATCATCCGGGTCACTCAGACTATCAAAGTTATCTATATCTACTTGAACATCTACCAAATCATCCTCATTTAAACGGTCTTCTTGTATGTTCTCATCTTCACTAATGTCAAAGTCCACAGCAGCCCTAAATTCATCCATGTCATCATCATAGTCTATGACTAAGTTATCCTTATCAACAATGAACTCAGGATCATCTGCATCCTCCTCTGTCTGCACCTTCTTGTAAGCTTCACTTTTGGTGGCATTTGCCTTCTTATTGCTTGCATGTTCATTCATACCCTCACTATCCTCTTCATTAACCTCATCATCAGGAATAAACTCAGGGTCTTCAGAATCACTTCCCTTAGACTGGACCTTACCACTGCTACCATCACCACTGCCCTCATTATCATCACCACTGCCCTCACTATCATAACCACTGCCCTCACTATCACCACCACCTCCTGGACTACCATCACCACCTCCTGGTTCATCACCACCTACTGGATTTTGATCACCACCACAACCTGGTTCCTGTGTTAGATCTCCTAAATCAGGATCATTTTGAGGCTGTTGATGTTGTTCAAGAAAGACCACATTTAATGGTTCCTGTGCCAACTCTCCTAAATCCACTCTTTGAACCTTTTCAACATATAACTCTATAACCTTATTCTCTGTTGTCTCTTTAATCAACCAAAGAATATCAGCATCTGTAGCTATTGGCCTTAACCCAAAATCCATATCTTCACCTGGAATCCTAAAATAGTATTTTAAAAAATCTTTGTCCTCTTCCATATAACCAAGTTCCAGCATCATGTCATCGATGATTACTCGCGAGAAATAGTCCGCATTCACCTTATCAACATATTCAATTATCCCCCCCTCATATGTTATATCTGGGAACAGAGTGAGTTCACCTCCATGGTGAACTTGCAATGTGAACATATCAGGTCGGTGTTCTGAAACGATTATACAACCGACATTAGTCCTAATTTATACATGATGAAGAAAAACAATCATTTAAAAACCAAAAGGTGACGAATGTAAACATACCATATGCGATTTCAGGGTCGAAATTTGAGTAAACACCTCGAACCCTCCAGTTTGGATCATTGTCGTCTTCATGATCCATTGTTGTTGATCGTTGATTGTACACAGATTGTTGAGGGAAAGGGGTTAATCGATGGGTGAATTTGGGATTTAGGGTTCTGTTATGAGAATGGAGGGAAAATGGTGGGTTTTATACAGGGGAGGGGGGTTTAGTTAATAAAAAGATAAAGGGAAAACAAAATAATTATAAAAGGACTAAAATACCCTTCATTAAATACACTCACCTAACTGACTTTAACTGGGTTATGAGAATTTGGACTGAAATGGCACCTTTCCAGTACGTCAGGGACTGAAATGGCGCATTTTTGAAATTTGGACGGAAATGGCCAAAGTGACCAAACCACAGGGACTGAAATGGCAGTTAACTCTATTTTAAAACTAGTTTAATATAGATGTGCATAAATCGGGTTTTTTTAATGCCTGGTTCCGGTTATTAGTGGTGCACAAAAAACCTGGACTCGGAAAAAAAACCCGAAATCGGGTATTATAAAAATCGGGTTTTCTATACCCGAACCCGACCCTACCCAAAGGGTAGGGACCGGGTATTCATATTTGATCTAAAACCCGAACCCGGAACCGGGTTATTTTATACCCGGTTTATACCCCAAACCCGGTTTTTATAAATACCCGGAACCGGTTTTTATAAATATCCGGAACCGGGTTTTATAAATACCCGAAACCGGGTTTTTTTATACCCGGTTATATAGCTACCTCTAGTTCTAAGTAGATGCATCTTTGAAAATATGATTACACACACCTAATTATGGACATTCCACTTCTGTTTAAGCTTATGGGCTTCGTGAGGGCTTTTAAGCTTTTGGGGAATATCACTCACAAAGTTGATTGAATTTTTTTGTCCCCTACTGTCACACCCCGATATTTCCACGTATTACCGGTTGGCCCGGTGGAGAGTATCGTGACGTAGTTGATGTCATCATAGTCAAACAACACAAATTATAAATGCACAGCGGAAGAAAAATGTATGAATCACATTACAAACCGAATAAATAGTAATATCAAAGTATTACAACGGACTGTAAAGGATCCACATGCGGATCAAAATAAAAAGGAAACTTTGTTCAACAGACTTTAACATCTAGAGCTTGCGAGACTTGATTATTGATGCCTGGAGTAGCCAGCCTATTTCGTATAGCACCTGCACTTAGCCTTTTTGGAAAATACGTCAGTTTACACTTGTAAATACAACTTAACTCACTCATTTTAAAAAGAGTTTGAAAATTGATTTGAATGCACTTCGGCAAAAATATCTTTATAACTTGGGATAATTATTAAAAATAATCTTGTATACAGTTTTACTTATTTGTCGTCCATCAGGGCCGGCTTGTAGGGCCGGTCTAGATTAACTGACACGCCACAGATATAATACCCACAAGGTTACTCCTTTAAGTGGGCTACCGGTTTTTACATATGCAGCTGTCAGGTGTACGCCTACACCCCGTGCTTAGGTCGTGGCCATTTCTTTGAATGATGCCAAGGATATCCGGGACATGGTCATTTAACCCCCAAAGGCCATACACCAAATAATACATATTAAACGGGTCATGTAAATACATAAATCACAATCCGATATAAATGACTACACACCCGACCAAGCGGTACTTTTATAGTACCGTATCCCAAGCCCGTATAGGGAAAATAAGTTAAGAGTATTTACCTGAGCAAAGTATAAATCAAATACAGCAAGTGCACGTAGCTTTTACTAGGCTCCTAATCTGGAACGAAGGTTTTTAATAACCTATTAGAATCCTAATGGGCCATTAATTAAGCTTAGACTTAGACCGGTTAGTTTTCAAAAGGAAGACACGGTTCAAACGCATGATAAAGCGAAGATCGGTTTAGAATGTGGTTTTGACCCGAAAAGCTTGTATGCTTGTTTAATATGGGTAACTTGTACACATTCTGGATTTTGAGGTGAAAACGATATGGTTTGACCCGTTTCGGCTAATATATGCAAACTAGTTACATAAGTCGATCCGAACGCGAAAAGTGCGTAACGGGTAACCAAATGAGTCATATGCAAGTTTCCTAAGTTAATATGCCTTTAATAGGTTGCGACATCAGTAAGATATCTTCTATTATGCCAAAAATGATTTTAAACTCAAACTATGCCCTGTAGGGCATTTTGGTCATTTTAAGGGTTATAAAAGAGTTTAAATATTATCCTGACTTACAGGTCTGATATAATCAGTAAAAATACTTAATTTAATAAGTTATAACAGTAGGGTATCATATATATGTGAAATTTATTAATTATAACCATACTATGCACCGTAGGGGCATTCTGGTAATTTCACATAAGCCTAAAAGGTTAAAACTGGAAATCTGAGTTTAAAACTTTTGCTCACTGTTAAAATATAAAAATTTACTGAATATATCAGTAGGCATCAAACCTTATATGTTTAAAATAGTCTTAATACATACTATGCGTTAAAAACGCTTAAAAAGGCGATTCTGAGCTATTTCCGGGTTTTTAAAGGAAAGCTGATATTTTTATAATTCCATAAGGCTCAATATATTTTATTTATCATATTATATCAGTAGAAAAAGGTTTGGTATCAAAAGGATTTGTAAAACTCATTTTATAGCCCAAAAGGGCAAAACCGACAATAACCGAATCAAGCTTAGAACTCTATGTTATGCTCAGCCTAAAAATAATTAAAAATCTTCAAAAATCCCAAAATATTATATTACATCAGTGGGTAAAAAGTTTGATGTCAAAATTTGGGTTTAGATAGGCTATATGCTAATTATGCCGTTTAATTAATAAAAAGTTTCTCATTTACGCTAATGAGCATAACTCCTAATCTAGACCTCAAACTGATGTCAAATTTTAGGGACAAGTTTATAAATCAGTAATGAAGGTCTCCATTCTTTTATATTTCCAAAAATTTTGTTTTAAGGTTAAAAGGGCATAATAGTCAACATTTAAGCATTTAACGGAAGCATGCATATGAATCGGATAACTAATGAACCAAGTTGTATAATCACAGAGGGTTATACTAACATCTAACTTGGTCCAAATAAGGCTCTAAGGCATTTCTAAACTATGCTCAAACGGGTCAGAACTGAAAGTCAAAGCAAAAGTCCACTTATGCGACTTTCGGTTCCAATCCGAGCTTAAACTGAAAATTGTCGGGTTGAACATATTTAGACATGTTCTTACAATAATTATCAAGTTATATGAGTGATAAAACAGGTTGCATGGCTTCTACATTGCTAATTATGTGTTAATTCGAAAATTATGTTTCTGTTGACTTTTTATAACTAACTTTGACCAGACAAATGACCTAGTTATAGCGGGAATCAGAGGGTGCCCTTTTAAGGGTTTATTGCCCACATAATTACCAACTTATAACTACTTTTAGTTTGACTAATCACTGGACCATTAGTGATTAATCGTTAAGTCAAACCTTAATTACGATTGTTTGACTTTAAGCTAATAAACTAAGTAAAACATGATTAAGGAAGGTTAAGGAAGCTTACCAAGGTCCTATGCACGACTAATGATCACTAGGAAGAGGTCTTGAGCTCCAAAATCCTCCAGAAGTGAAGTTGTGAAGTTGCAATTTAATGAGCAGTTGAACAATTGAACTCATGGCCTTTATATAGGTTTCTTAGAGCTCCAAGATCACTCCAACAAGGCCTATGGATGTTATGGGATCATTCCAAGTGTCCCTAGGCCCTTAAAAACCATCAAACAAGCCCATAGAATCGAAAAAATGGTAAGTTAAGTCGGTGTAACCTGCTGAAACAGGCACCTACCTGTGTTTTATGCATTTGGGCACCTTAGACGGCCCGTGTAAGGTTCTGGGCAACTCTTACGCGCCCCGTATGGCCTCCCAGAACTGGCCAAACAAGTTTCAAAGTTTGCATTTTAGGTCCCTGGTTCTTGTAAACGTGGTTTTTACTTTATTTCTTGCATTTTGAGCCCTCTAACTTGACTTTTAAGGGCCTTAAGACATAACCAAACTTTGTTAAGTCCTTGGTTAACTTTATGATCACCTGAAAGTCATAAATTTCGACGTTAACGCTTTTAACCCCTCGGATACGAATATTGTCATAACTTTCTCATACTTAATCGAAACCTGGTGAAATTTTTATCACTTATTCTCGTGAGTATAATTAATCATTACAAAGCTTCGGGTTTGCTAAAAGGTCACTCAGAGGTATACTTTAAACATGTTGACACATTTAACCCCTGTAGTTTGTAATTCCTCACTTTCTTTCACAATTAGCTCCGTATGATCCATGATTCATTCGTTTAAGGGTATAAATATCATGTAGGGTTATTGAAAGATATATTTATCCATTGTTGACACTTTGAACCCTTTTATTCACATACTTTCCTTGTTTGTCAACTTTAGTCCTTCATACGTAATCTTTTACACGTTTTAAGTCCATGACACGTGTCGATATAATATTGGACATGAATTTTCGAGGTGTTACATCCTCACCCCCTTAAAAGAAATCTCAACCTCGAGATTTACTGAAATAAATGAGGGTACTTTTCTTTCATTGTGGATTCTACTTCCCACGTATACTCAGGACCTCTTCGGGCATCCCATTTAACCTTTACAATTGGCACATGCTTCCTTCGAAGCTTCTTTACCTGTCGATCCTCGATCGATAAAGGTTTTTCCACAAATTTCAAGCTCTCATCTATATGCACATCCGTATGTGGTATGACTAGTGATTCATCAACTAGACATTTCTTTAGATTGCAGATGTGGAATACATTGTGAATACCACTGAGCTCGTCAGGTAAGTTTAACTTATAAGCCACTGCTCCTACACATTTGATGATCTCGAATGGTCCTATATACCTTGGGCTTAACTTACCTTTCTTACCAAATCACATCACTTCCTTCCAGGGTGATAATTTAAGTAGAACTTTATCACCAACCTCAAACTTTAGAGGTTTACGCCTTAAGTCCGCGTAGCTTTGCTGCCTATCCCTGGCAGCTTTGAGACGATCGCGTATTTGCACAATCTTATCTGTCGTCTCCAGGACTATTTCAGGTCCTGTCAGTTGGACATCCCCAACTTCCGCCCAACAAACGGGCGTTCTGCACTTTCTACCGTACAAGGCCTCGAAAGGCGCAGTCTTAATGCTCGTATGATAGCTATTGTTATACGAGAACTCTATTAATGGCAGGTGGTTATCCCAACTACCACCTAAGTCAATCACATATGCACGAAGCATGTCTTCCAAAGTTTGGATGGTACGCTCACTCTGTCCGTCCGTCTGAGGATGGTAACCCGTACTAAAATTTAAGCGCGTGCCTAAAGATTATTGGAAACTTTTCCAAAAATGTGATGTGTATCTAGTATCTCTGTCAGAGATAATAGACACTGCTACGCCATGC
This sequence comes from Helianthus tuberosus, assembly GCA_030545235.1. NCBI lineage: Eukaryota > Viridiplantae > Streptophyta > Magnoliopsida > Asterales > Asteraceae > Helianthus > Helianthus tuberosus. Next base: position 38,722,878 of record CM060437.1, read on the forward strand.
AGAGATACAATCTTATCTACGTACAATTAGGCTAACATGTCGGAGCTAAAAGTCTCCTTAATAGGTAGGAAATGTGCTGACTTAGTCAGTCATTCTACTATCACCCAAATAGTATCATTTCCTTTCTTTGTTTTTGGCAACTTGGTGATAAAATCCATTGTCACCATTTCCCACTTCCAGGTGGGAAGCTCAGGCTGTTGAAGTAAACCTGACGGCTTCTGATGCTCAGCTTTAACTTGTGCGCACGTCAAACATTTGGCTACATAGGTAGCTATAGACTTCTTCAAGCCTATCCACCAATAATTCGCCTTCAGATCTTGGTACATCTTATCAGCTCCAGGATGAACGGAATATTTAGAACTGTGGGCTTCCTGGAGGATAACATCCCGAAGTCCTCCATATATCGGAACCCATATTCGTCCATTTAACCTCAGAATTCCGTCCTTGCCATAGGATAACTGTTCTTCAGTTATTCCTAGCTTTTCATCAGGATAGTTAGCTTCTAGCACAGCTTCCTTCTGCGCAGCTAACAACCTTTCATTCAAACTATTCTTTAATTCAATGCTCTTGGCATTGATTCTTATAGGCTTAACCCTTTCTTTCCTACTTAAGGCATCGGCAACCACATTTGCCTTGCCTGGATGGTATTATATCACACAGTCATAATCATTTAGAGTTTCCATCCAACGTCGCTGTCTCATGTTTAAGTCCTTCTGATTAAATAAATGTTGAAGGCTCTTGTGATCAGAATAGATCACACACTTAGTACCATACAAGTAGTGCCTCCAAAGTTTTAGTGCAAATACAACGGCACCCAACTCCAAGTCGTGGGTGGTGTAGTTCTTCTCGTGCACCTTTAGCTGTTGAGAGGCATAGGCAATAACTTTGCCTTTCTGCATAAGCACACATCTCATTCCTGTGTGCGATGCATCACAATAAACCACAAACTCTTCTATTCCCTCAGGCAATGTTAATACTGGAGCATTGCTCAACTTTTGCTTAAGGACGTCAAAGGATTCCTGCTGCTTAGTACCCCAGTCAAACTTAATATTCTTACGTGTTAACGAAGTTAGGGGTGCAACAATCCTTGAGAAGTTTTCAATAAATCGCCTATAATATCCTACCAGTCCTAGAAAGCTGTGAATTTCCGTAGGCGTCTTTGGCTCTTGCCAATTCATGACAGCTTCAACCTTAGCGGGATCTACTTAAATACCCTGCTCACTAACAACATGTCCAAGGAACTGGACTTCACGAAGCCAAAATTCACACTTTGAAAATTTGGCATAGAGCTTTTCTTAATGAAGCAGTTTCATAATGCAACGGAGATGCTTCTCATGGTTAGCTTGGTTTTTCGAGTAAATGAGAATGTCGTCGATGAAGATGATGACAAACTTATACAAGTAAGGCTTGCAGACGCGATTCATGAGATCCATGAACGCTGCTGGTGCATTAGTGAGCCCAAAAGGCATCACTAGGAACTCGTAATGACCGTAACGAGTCCTAAACGCAGTCTTGTGCACATCGTCATCTCTAACCTTCAGCTGATGATAGCCCGACCTCAAATCAATCTTAGAAAAGTAGCTTGCCCCTTGCAATTGATCGAACAGATCGTCGATCCTGGTCAAAGGATACCAATTCTTAATAGTGACCTTATTAAGCTCACGGTAATCGATGCATAGACTCATCGATCCATTCTTTTTCTTGACAAACAAGATTGGTGCTCCCCATGGAGACGAACTAGGTCTAATAAAACCTTTGGCTAGCAAATCATCTAGTTGTGTCCTCAATTCCTTCATCTCTGTTGGTGCCAACCTATAAGGCGCTCTTGCGACAGGCGCTGCTCCCGGGATGATGTCGATTCTGAATTCTACTTGCCTATCTGGTGGTAAACCAGGTAGTTCTTCAGGGAAAACTTCTGGGTACTCAGAAATGACGGGAATATCTTCGACCGTGGGCTTCTGCTCATCAATAGTCACCTGTGCCATATAAATGACACAACCCTTCTTCAAACATCTAGATGCCTTGAGCATAGACACTTGTTCAAGCAGTCCATACTGGGTATCTCCCTGAATGGTAAGAGATGCACCAGATGGAGTCTTAATCACCACTTGCTTCTTATTGCTGACGATCTGGGCTTGGTTATGAGATAAGCAATCCATGCCTATAACTATATCAAAACCGGCTAATTTCAAGGGGAGTAAGGATAACGGAAAAGAGTGGTTCCTAATGGATATGAAACATCCATCTAACACGGTTGAGGCGGTTTCTAAGGTACAATCAGCTAATTCCACCTCATATTTCACACTTAGGGTTTTAACAGGTAAATTCAGCAACTTACAAAACTTATTATCTACAAACGACTTATCAGCTCCTGAATCAAATAGCACTCTTGCATAAACATCATTTATGAGGAAGGTACCTGTGATCACATTGTCATCCTGAACGGCTTATCGTGCATCCATCCGGAAGACCCTCGCATTGGTCTTCTTGGCTTCCTCAGGCTTCTTAGCGTATTTAGGGCAGTTGGTCTTGATATGCCCTTTCTCATTGCAATTGTAGCATGTTGCGTCTTTTATCTTCTTGCACTCTATCGTCTTGTGCTCTTTAGACTTGCATAACCCACATGTAGGTGATCCTGATTGAGACTTGATCTCAAGCCTACATTTTCCAAAGTAGCGTTTTTGGCAAGTCGTGCACTTTGGCTTTTCATCTATTCGTTGACTATTCTTTCCAGACCCAAACTTCTTGGAATCAGTGTTTCATTTGTGCTTCTTCTACGATCCTCGTGAGTTATCATCCTCACGCTTTCTCTTACCTTCTTCAGAATTCTTTAGAGATCTTAACCTGACCGCATCTAAGGTAAGAGACAAGGATAGATCAGCTGCTAATCTAAAAGTAGCAGGTCTAGATGCCTTAACACTGGCTTTTATCTCCGGGGCCAAACCCCCAATGAAGCGAGCAATTCGCTTGGGTTCCGGTGTTATCAGATACGGAACTAGCCTAGACATGGTATTGAAACTGGTGAGGTAAGCTTGACAATCTAGATTCTTCATTACCAATGATAAGAAATCTGACTCAATCCTTTCAACCTCATGCTGAGGGCAGTAATTCTCCTTAATGAGAGCAACAAACTGATCCCATGTCAGATTGTAGAGTGAGATCTTCCCAGCAGCTTGAATGAGAGACTTCCACCATGCTAATGCCTCTCCCTTGAATGATTGGGAAACATACTTCACTACATCCCTTTCAGCACAACCGCTGATATCGACCACGGTGTCCATTTCATCTAACCAAGTCATACAGTCAATTGCCCCTTTCTCCCCAGTTAAATCCCGAGGTTTGCAGGAAACAAAGTACTTATAAGTACAGGACTTGGTACGTGGTTTATCATCAAATACTATCCTCTTGGATGGAACACTGTTTTGGTTTGAGGAATGTTGATCATCATCTTTCTTTGGCTCATCTTTCTTAGAGGGTGGCTTGCTGTGAGCCTCTGAATGAGTTTTAGGGACAGATTTAGAGGGCGGTGTGGATAGGGCCTTGCTTCGAGTCCCGCTAGATTCACTATACTGCCGCTCCATAGCTTTAGATACAGCTGTATCAATCAGTGTACGGAGTTCTTCCCTGGTTATATTAATCCTAGTATTCTCATTATTCTCTAGGGGATGACTGTTTATTTATTCTGACCTAGCCATGTAGCTTTAATTGCCACATAAAAGAAAAATTAATGACAAGGTTTATTTGGAAGCCTATACAGTACTATCGTTCTTGACGATTTATTAACCATGGTTTTAATAACTATTTTGGTTAATTTGCTAATTATATACATAATTAGGATCTTCATTACAATCCCTTGTTATAATTTAATAATAGCACAAAAAGGCCTAGTCACCTAGACAAGTTTAATTTATAAGCCCAGATTTTATGGAATCGAGGCATTAAGGTTTGAATCAAAGTTCGTTACCTTTTCTTGACAGGGAGTTGTAGGCTACCACTGTCTTTAGTCTCAGAGGACGTTAATTATAGCCCGTAGGCACTTCATCTTTAAGGGATGATTATTTTAATAAGGAAAAATTGGAATAACCCAATTTAAGGATGACTTATGCGATTTTTATCGAATCACATTTTGCCAAGAATGTTAACATGTCTTCAGATGTTAACAAGGGTTTGAATCTTTTGATTAGGTTTTACCATCTTGGCCACGTCTGTAATGACATATAGACTAGGTTTTACCTTTAAGATTCTTTTCAATATTTAACGCAGAGCAATCCTAAACTGAGATGTTAACAAGGATCTGAATCTAATTGAGGAACTACCATCTTCGCCCTGTCTTAAGATGACACACGAGATAGGTCTTGTCCTTTTTAGATTTTGCCATCTTATTATAATGGTAGATCTTATAATAGGAATGTTATTTTAAATCTAACCGTTCCATTAAAATTTAAACAAATACATGGTTGCCCTAAATGGGACTTCTAACTGAAATGACTTGCCCATGCAGGGGCTAATTAGAAAAAATAACAAGGAAACAAATAAAGACAAAATAAAATGAATTAGGATTAGTCCTATGTTCTTTGTCTAGACTCGAGAATGTGCAACTGTGTAACTGAGATTAAACACAAAAGGCTAGTGTTTAATTCACTCAGTGTTGGCTCTGATACCAACCTGTCACACCCCGATATTTCCACGTATTACCGGTGGGCCCGGTGGGGATTATCGTGACGTAGTTGATGTCATCATAGTCAAACAACACAAATTATAAATGCACAGCGGAAGCAAAATGTATGAATCACATTACAAACCGAATAAATAGTAATATCAAAGTATTACAACGGACTGTAAAGGATCCACAGGCGGATCAAAATAAAAAGGAAACTTTGTTCAACAGACCTTAACATCTAGAGCTTGCGAGACTTGATTATTGATGCCTGGAGTAGTCAGCCTATTTCGTATAGTACCTGCACTTAGCCTTTTTGGAAAATACGTCAGTTTACACTGGTAAATACAACTTAACTGACTCATTTTAAAAAGAGTTTGAAAATTGATTTGAATGCACTTCGGCAAAAATATCTTTATAACTTGGGATAATTATTAAAAATAATCTTGTATACAGTTTTACTTATTTGTCGTCCATCAGGGCCGGTTTGTAGGGCCGGTCTAGATTAACTGACACGCCACATGTATAATACCCACAAGGTTACTCCTTTAAGTGGGCTACCAGGTTTTACATATGCAGCTGTCAGGTGTACGCCTACACCCCGTGCTTAGGTCGTGGCCATTTCTTTGAATGATGCCAAGGATATCCGGGACATGGTCATTTAACCCCCAAAGGACATACACCAAATAATACATATTAAACGGGTCATGTAAATACATAAATCACAATCCGATATAAATGACTACACACCCGACCAAGCGGTACTTTTATAGTACCGTATCCCAAGCCCGTATAGGGAAAATAAGTTAAGAGTATTTACCTGAGCAAAGTATAAATCAAATACAACAAGTGCACGTAGCTTTTACTGGGCTCCTAATCTGGAACGAAGGTTTTTAATAACCTATTAGATTCCTAACGGGTCTTTAATTAAGCTTAGACTTAGACCGGTTAGTTTTCAAAAGGAAGACACGGTTCAAAGGCATGATAAAGCGAAGACCGGTTTAGAATGTGGTTTTGACCAGACAAGCTTGTATGCTTGTTTAATATGGGTAACTTGTACACATTCTGGATTTTGAGGTGAAAACGATATGGTTTGACCCGTTTCGGTTAATATATGCAAACTAGTTACATAAGCCGATCCGAACGCGAAAAGTGCGTAACGGGTAACCAAATGAGTCATATGCAAGTTTCCTAAGTTAATATTCCTTTAAAATGTTGTGACATCAGTAAGATATCTTCTATTATGCCAAAAATGATTTTAAACTTAAACTATGCCCTGTAAGGCATTTTGGTCATTTTAAGGGTTATAAAAGAGTTTAAATATTATCCTGAGTTACAGATCTGATATAATCAGTAAAAATACTTAATTTAATAAGTTATAACAGTAGGGTATCATATATATGAGAAATTTATTAATTATAACCATACTATGCACCGTAGGGGCATTCTGGTAATTTCACATAAGCCTAAAAGGTCAAAACTGGAAATCTGAGTTTTAAACTTTTGCTTACTGTTAAAATATAAAAATTTACTGAATATATCAGTAGGCATCAAACCTTATATGTTTAAAATAGTCTTAATACATACTATGCGTTAAAAACGCTTAAAAAGGCGATTCTGAGCTATTTCCGGGTTTTTAAAGGAAAGATGATATTTTTATAATTCCAGAAGGCTCAAAATATTTTATTTATCATATTATATCAGTAGAAAAAGGTTTGGTATCAAAAGGATTTGTAAAACTCATTTTATAGCCCAAAAGGGCAAAACCGACAATAACCGAATCAAGCTTAGAACTCTATGTTATGCTCAGCCTAAAAATAATCAAAAATCCCAAAATATTATATTACATCAGTGGGTAAAAAGTATGATGTCAAAATTTGGGTTTAGATAGGCTATATGCTAATTATGCCGTTTAATTAATAAAAAACTTCCCATTTACGCTAATGAGCATAACTCCTAATCTAGACCTCAAACTGATGTCAAATTTTAGGGACAAGTTTATAAATCAGTAATGAAGGTCTCCATTCTTTTATATTTCCAAAAATTTGGTTTTAAGGTTAAAAGGGCATAATAGTCAACATTTAAGCATTTAACGGAAGCATGCATATGAATCGGATAACTAATGAACCAAGTTGTATAATCACAGAGGGTTATACTAACATGTAACCTGGTCCAAATAAAGCTCTAAGGCATTTCTAAACTATGCTCAAACGGGTCAGAACTGAAAGTAAAAGCAAAAGTCCACTTATGCGACTTTCGGTTCCAATCCGAGCTTAAACTGAAAATTGTCGGGTTGAACATGTTTAGACATGTTCTTACATTAATTACCTAGTTATATGAGTGATAAAACAGGTTGCATGGTTTCTACATTGTTAATTATGTGTTAATTCGAAAATTATGTTTCTGTTGACTTTTTATAACTAACTTTGACCCGACAAATGACCTAGTTATAGCGGGAATCAGAGGGTGCCCTTTTAAGGGTTTATTGCCCACATAATTACCAACTTATAACTACTTTTAGTTTGACTAATCACTGGACCATTAGTGATTAATCGTTAAGTCAAACCTTAATTACGACGGTTTGACTTTAAGCTAATAAACTAAGTAAAACCCGATTAAGGAAGGTTAAGAAAGCTTACCAATCCTATGCACGACTAATGATCACTAGGAAGAGGTCTTGAGCTCCAAAATCCTCCAGAAGTGAAGTTGTGAAGTTGCAAGTGAATGAGCACTTGAACAATTGAACTCATGGCCCTTATATAGGTTTCTTAGAGCTCCAAGATCACTCCAACAAGGTCTATGGATGTTATGGGATCATTCCAAGTGTCCCTAGGCCATCAAAAACCATCAAACAAGCCCATAGAATCGAAAAATGGTAAGTTAAGTCGGTGTAACCTGCTGAAACAGGCACCTGCCTGTGTTTTCTGCATCTGGGCACCTTAGGCGGCCTGTGTAAGGTTCTGGGCAACTCTTACGCGCCCCGTATGGCCTCCCAGAACTGGCCAAACAAGTTTCAAAGTTTGCATTTTAGGTCCCTGGTCCTTGTAAACATGGTTTTTACTTTATTTCTTGCATTTTGAGCCCTCTAACTTGACTTTTAAGGGCCTTAAGACATAACCAAACTTTGTTAAGTCCTTGGTTAACTTTATGATCACCCGAAAAGTCATAAATTTCAACGTTGACGCTTTTAACCCTTCGAATACGAATATTGTCATAACTTTTTCATACTTAATCGAAACCTTGTGAAATTTTTATCACTTATTCTCGTGAGTATAATTAATCATTACAAAGCTTCGGGTTTGCTAAAAGGTCACTCAGAGGTATACTTTAAACATGTTGACACATTTAACCACTGTAGTTTGTAATTCCTCACTTTCTTTCACAATTAGCTCCGTATGATCCATGATTCATTCGTTTAAGGGTATAAATATCATGTAGGGTTATTGAAAGATATATTTATCCATTGTTAACACTTTGAACCCTTTTATTCACATACTTTCCTTGTTTGTCAACTTTAGTCCTTCATATGTAATCTTTTACACGTTTTAAGTCCATGACACGTGTCGATATAATATTGGACATGAATTTTCGAGGTGTTACACCTACTCCCCTTGCTTAACTGCACTTGATGTTACATTTGTTACTGGAAAGATCCATTGGTGTTTGTCTAATACAAAAAATGAAAAATTGATGGAACTTGGTTAAAACATAACATAGCAAATAAAACATATTGTTGTTTATGTAATCCAAAAGGATTCAAATCAGGACTATTCCCTCGATCTAACACTATCGAATTTAATTTAGAAATGTCATTAAAATTTCAATAGGCATCATCCACTAAAACATATAAAGAAACATTAATACCCGGTCGGGTTTTTTAATACCCGGTGCGGGTTTTTTCCAAACCCGATGTATACCCGAACCCTACCCGATGAATACCCGAACCGGACCCGAACCCAGAAATAGGGTATTATAATACCCGGGTTTTATAAAACCTGACCCGAACCCTACCCGAACCCGGGTATATAGGGTATACATTTTTGGTAGAAAACCCGGACCCAACCCGGTTCTTAAAAAAACCTAATTTTGTATAACCCGATCCTACCCGAACCCGGTTCCATACCCGGAACCGGTTTTTAAAAAAACCCGATTTGTGCACCACTACCGGTTATGATCAGGCATTAAAAGAAATCACGTAGAATTATTGAGTAGAAAAACCATACCCAATATACGTAGGTAGGGTATGAACAAGTTCAGGTATAACCAGGTATTGGAACTGAATATGATTTCGGGTATTTATAGTCGATTCTAAAAAACAAGTTTTTTTTAATTATTTTAGACAAATATAAATTTGTTTAAAAATTAAATTTTGTTTGTAATTTTTAAAAACAATTAAAATAAATTAGAATAACGTAAATTTACTCAAGTACAAATTATTTGCTTTTAAATATAAAAATTTAAAGTAAACATAAATATATAATTTAAAATTTGGGTATAGAATATAATCAGATTCGGGTATAGAGTATGACCGGTTCCATGTATTTTCGAGTACGGTTTTAAGTAGGGATATTGATCTCAAATTATATACCATATCCATACCTACGGGTAAGATCGGGTTCACTTATGAGTATAAAATATACGAGTACAAAAATAACCAGTTTCAGGTTTGTTTTTCGGGTCCAATTCCATAAAGAGTTTTTTTTAGCACCTCTAGTTTAATATGTTGAAGTTAAACTTTTTAGGTATCTAGTAGAATAATTTAATGTGTTTACTTTACTTATATTATATTATATTATATTATATTATATTATATTATATTATATTATAGGGTTGTTCTATTTCAACACCCCTCTAATCTTATTTTCACATCCCTATTTGTATACGGGCCGTATAGTCTGATACGGGCCGTATAGAATGTTTATGCGCATAATTTAATGCGCTGGAATGTTTTTATTTTATTTTATATGTATACGGGACGTATAGTTATATACAGGCCGTATACATATTTGCATAATTTTCTTTCGAAGGTTTGACAAGGGTTTTTAGTTTTGAAATCTGTATACGGGCTGTATAATGTTATACGGCCCGTATAGAAAAGTTAATTTTTTGTTGCAATCAGGAATCCATTTAATAAATTTTGTAAATTTTAAAATAGTGTTGTATGTATCGGATTATGTTACGAGTTTGTAGTTAAACGTATTTATTATGTTTAATAAGTTTCCACTTTGTAAAACGATAAATATGTATAGAAAAGTTAATTTTTTGTTGCAATCAGGAAACCGTTTAATAAGTTTTGTAAATTTTAAAATAGTGTTGTATATATCAGATTATGTTACGAGTTTGTAGTTAAACGTATTTATTATTTTTAATAAGTTTTCACTTTGTAAAACGATAAATATGTATAGAAAAGTTAATTTTTTGCTGCAATCAGGAAACCGTTTAATAAGTTTTGTAAATTTTAAAATAGTGTTGTATATATTGGATTATGTTAAGAGTTTGTAGTTAAACGTATTTATAATGTTTAATAAGTTTCCACTTTGAAAAACGATAAATATGTGATATGATTATGATAAACTACAACAACAATTATTAAACAAACAACTTAACATCTAAACATAAGATTAATATTAAAATGTTTTACATCTAAAACAAATAAAAAGATAAATTTTTACAATGTTTCAAACGTAAAAATAACAAAAAAAAAAAATACAATAACCAGCTACGGCGGCGATGGTGGTGCAGCGCCTACTCGTGGAGGTAGGGGCAAGCCAGAAGGCATAGCCACAATCGCCTCGACCATCCACTGTACATCCCCTCTGACTGCAGCTACATCCGACTCGACCTGACCGAGTCTCGACTCGACCTGAACGAGTCTCTCCTCCACCTGAACGAGTCTCTCCTCCACCCCCGGTGGAGGCATCACACGCTGTCTCACGCTCCGTCGAGGGTATTTATAGGGTTTCTATAAATGGAAAGGGGGAAAGGTGGCTGGTCGATCGAGTGGCAACCCGTTCGGGTGGCAGCTCGTTCGGGTGGCAGCTCGATCGGGTGGCAGCTCGTTCGGGTGGCAGCTCGATCGGGTGGCAGCCCGATCGGGTGGCAGCTCGATCGGCTGGCCACTCGATTGGAGTGATTCGCGCGACGAGTTTTGCAGTTTCGATTTGTGTGCCGAGCGTTGCGATGCGATTCGAGAGGGCGATGCGATAGTGTTACTTATCAAATTACTTTTAATCTCAACTACTATATCTAACATACAATCACTATAATTCACCTGCGTTTAGCGTTTTGATTCGATTGCGATGCGATAGATTTGTGATTGCGATTATCACCTCAACATAAACATAACATGCACAAATAACACATAAATAACACACACACATAAAACAATATCCAACACACATAATTCGAGTTGCGGATGCGATAGCGATAAGCGATAAATCGATTAAACATGCGACTAATAGCGATTAAACCTCGATTATTAACAAGTACTCCACATAATACAACTAACGCGAAAACATAAATAGACTATCTACAAGTCAAGAAGTCAAAAGCAGGAATTTAGAAATGTAACACCCTAGATATTTTGTTGTAATTTAAATAATAATTACGTGAACTTTATAGAAAATCAGAGTTTACAAAAAGATTTCATAATTAAACCATTCACACTTGAGATAGTGCTAAATACATCCAAAGATAATCCATAACAAGTTTAAAAGTTAACCCTTGTTAACAAACTAACCACTAGTTCAAGGGGTTTTAAAACATGATTAACAAAAGAGTTTACAACATGATTATGTTTAGACAAGATTAAGGTTATTGCGGAAGCTTCAAAATGCGTGTTCGGTTCTTGACGTTGTAGTTTATCACCATCCGGGAGGGCTTCATGCATACCTAGGGTCAAACACTAAGATATTAGTTTTGACATTAATACATTACGTATAAACAAATTTAAACGATGCAAAGAAGCGAACAAAATATAAATTTCCTGGGTTCCACCGTAATTTACGGTGTCACCGTAAATTACGGTGAACCTGGAATGATTCTGGTGCTGCCGTAAACCAGGAGCTTTTCACCGTAAAGTTTTGATCTCCACCGTAAATTACGGTGGAACCGTAATTTACGGTGGACTCTGCAATATTACCCTTTGACTATTTTCCAACTTGCAAAGATCATAACTTTTCACTCGCTTATCCGTTTTAGCCGATTCTTTTTCCTATGAGTCCGTAATAAGATTACGGATCCAACATTGTACATTTTACATCATGGAAACCGAGATACCGACAATCGGTTCATGATTTCCTTATTTCCATTATCCAACCCTTTTATGTTAGTGCATAGCACCTCTTCTCCATTCTTAAAGCTTTTTAGACATAATTACCCAAATTTCCGGGTTCATATATTTGGTGTATTCACGCCAGTTCCATGGCTTTGCAATTCATCAAGGGCTAATACTTGTTTCCTCGGAATTCAAGCTTTCCGTTTCAACGACCCTTTTTCATTTAACATTTATTGTTTGACCCATATTCCGGGTTCTTATACTTAGATCAATATCTTAACCAGTTTAATGATGTATTACCATCTATCACCTAGCATGATATGAAAACTTTTAAGTCTTTACTCATGTGATTCGTTTTCAAGCAATATTTTGACCCGTTTGGCTATCTGATGAAAAGCATCACTTTATTAACATACCAAACCAGATTCTAATGTTTCTTTTGACCCGTTTGGTGATCTAGTGAACTTCGCCACTCTAACGATACATCAAACGCATCCATTACAATCCGACATCGTTTGTACTTTAAAATTAAACATTATTACACAATACAACGAGACTAAAGTCACGTACCTCTAAAGCACACCTTTTCCACGGGTATCACTTCCGGCGTGTCCACTTGACGTTCCGGATTCCTTGCCTAAAGAGTTCAATTCATAACAAGATTAGAACTCTCTTTCATAAGCTTTAACGCATTCATTCATAACATATGCAAATCTGCGTTTTTAGCAATCTTTAACATTTTAACCCTCACTTAGGCGTTTTATCAAACACCTTGTGGGTCAGATTTCTACATGATCTACACCAAGTTCATAACTTGAATTTATCACTCAAATTAGCTTCAATTAGACAATATACACATATTTTAACATCAATAATTTCAGAGATTATCCCATAATTTTCAGTTTTCACTAGAACAAAAGTCTTAACCCTAGTGTTTATCAAGTTCTACTAACTTACAAATCACCCACTATGGTGATTTTGATCCTTACAACTAACATGCAAGATTTTGTCAAGAAATCATCTAGGGTTTGTCCCTAAACCTTACATTACTTCCAATTTCATGTTTACAACACATAATCAAGCTCTACATTTGATTTTGATCACATGCATGAACTTTGTATCAAATGAAAATGACCTAATTCAGCATACCTTATGACCCCCTTGACGAGGTGATCACGATTCCATGTTTAGATTTCGATTTCTACTGGATTTTGGCCTTCAATTTGAGAGTTTAGTAGATTTTTAGGTTTTGGAATTGTGGGTGTCGCCCCCTGCCCTCTGTTGATCGACCAGAACCTCAGTTTGAGGTGTTTGGTTTGTTTTATTAAACAAAATAATAACAATAGTTTCAAGATTATCAACATTGGTCCCTCCACTTTGTTTAATATTTAGTTTTGGTTAATCTAACCTTATTTCTAGTTATTCATAGACTCATAGTTAACCAGGTTATAATTTCCCAGTTAGATAAATTCTTGTTTATTTAAAACTTCATAATTTTTAAATATAAAGTTTTGTATTTTCGGGATGTTACAAGCAAGGAGTGACAGATCGCAATTAGCAATCTTGTCTCCCTTTGACTTAAATCTTGACTTTGACTTTCGAAACACGGGGTGTTACATCATACTAGTTTTTTTGTATTCACGACTATATAAGAATGTGTTTAACCCATTAAAACATGGTCTACTTCTTAGGTTTGATTCGGTGATATAACCAATTTTGCGCGCGCACACACACACACACATATATATAGGGTAAGGTTCATTTGAGAACCACCTTTATTGTGAGAACCATAAGAACCAATGTGAACACACCAAAAAACCCTAAAAAAAACTTAAAAAGACCTAAACCCCACCCCATCCCCCAAAAAACCTAACCCCCCCCCCCCCCCCAAAGCTAAAATGATAAAAACTAAACCCTCAAAAAATCTAAAAAATCTAAAAATCACACTTTTTTAAAAATATTTTTTACATTAAAATCGCTACTTTTAGTAGCAAAAAAAAATTGGTAACGAAGGGATTTTTTTATAAAAAATAGTAAAAAAAATTGTGTGTTTTTTAGTTATTTTTAGGTATTTTTGGTTGTGTTCACATTGGTTCTCGCAATAAAGGGTGGTTCCTAACGGATCATTCCCCTATATATATGATAATGCGTCCAAGTTTGAATGTTTGATTAAGAAGAAGGCTACTGAATCAACGCGGGGAAAAATCCGCAAGCAGGAGAACTGTTGAACCAATAAGTATATTAAAATGTTAGTAGATACAAACATTAGATTTTACGGATTTACCTAAATTACATATACAATTACGAGTCTAATCGCAATTGGTTTACCTAAATTACATATGCAATTACGAGACCGCTGCAACACTCGGGTATGTTATACTAGTTTTTTTTATTCACGACTATATAAGAATGTGTTTAACCCATTAAAACATGGTCTACTTCTTAGGTTTGATTCGGTGATATAACCAATTTTGGGCGCGCGCGCACACACACATATATATAGGGTAAGGTTCATTTGAGAACCACCTTTATTGTGAGAACCATAAGAACCAATGTGAACACACCAAAAAAACCTAAAAAAACCCTAAAAAACCTAAAAAGACCTAACCCCCACCCCCTCCCCCAAAAAACCTAAACCCCACCCCCTTCCCCAAAAAAACCTAACCCCCCCCCCCCCCCCAAGCTAAAATGATAAAAACTAAACCCTCAAAAAACCTAAAAAAATCTAAAAAACACACTTTTTTAAAAAATATTTTTTACATTAAAATCGCAACTTTTAGTAGCCAAAACAAAAAAAAATATTTGGTAACGAAATATAGCGATTTTTTTATAAAAAATAGTAAAAAAAATTGTGTGTTTTTTAGTTATTTTTAGGTATTTTTGGTTGTGTTTACATTGGTTCACGCAATAAAGGGTGGTTCCTAACGGAACATTCCCTATATATATGATAATGCGTCCAAGTTTGAATGTTTGAATGTTTGATTAAGAAGAAGGTTCCTGAATCAGCGCAGGGAAAAATCCGCTAGCATGAGAACTGTTGTTGTAATGAGTTTTAATCTTGACCATATATATATAACGACTAGGTTAAAACCCGTGTGGTACACAGGGTTGGGTAACAAAAAAAATTGAAATAGATAAAAATTTATAACATACAAATATATATCGTACTTGTAAATTTTTAATCTATAATTACATATCAGATTTACATTTACAACTAAGAGCATTCATATCGTATACATCATTTGCATCTTTAAAATTACACTTAAAATCACTACAATTCTCTCATTTTTAATTAAATAATATTTTTATATATCTTCCCCTTTTTATCGTTATTTTTCTCTCTCCTCTAGTCACAACACACTTTCTGAAAATTTTTAAAAAATCTATAAGGTGAACAATGTTTTTCCATATTTACACATGAACACTAATATTTTTTTTCTCTTTCACTCACAACCCCTCGTAACCACTATCTATAATATGGGAGAGCCTCTCACAAAATTTGGTGGACAGGATGTGAATGCTCTAAGAAATATATAGATATAAATAAAAATCTCTAAAAACTTCTTTATATACAACATTCAATGTCGTATTAGTAAGTTTACCATCTTATCAACAATTACGAGTTTGAGTTAATCTCTGCTTTTAACTCTGGACAAAGCGATGTAAAGCTGGCCAAGAGAAAATGCTGGCTGTCTTAGAAACATACCTACTTTGGATAATGACTGACCTTGACTTTTATATATCGTCATGGCAAAACATACAACAATAGGAAATTGTTTTATTTTAAACTTAAATGGAGTTTTCTTGTCAGATAGTGCGTTAAAAAAATTATAGGAATGAAAGTTCAATTACCATTACTTTAGCTTTTATAACACTTCTATAACACGCGAATAAGATGGTCAAGACTCCCACTTTTAGTACTAAATTAAAAAAAGTTTGCGAAAATTAAAAAAAAAGTAAAGGTAAAAGTCATACCACTATTTATTATACTAAATTATAAATTAATAATCTTTCCAGGTTTAAATCTAAGTTTGACTTTCTTTTTCTTCACTTAGACCACCCGTAGTGGTGGAACAAAATAATGCCCACACCATAGGGCATTATTCGACACGTGTCATCCCAGTCAGCATGGGGCATTATTGCAAAAATGGTGTAGTGGGGCATTATTCCAATAACGCCCATATTATTTTTAATGCAAAAAAAAAGTTTTAAATAAAGTTGTCAAAAGTGACAATGTGGGTAGCTCAAAAGTGATTGGCCAAAAGTGACCATGTGGGTACCATTTTCAAAAGTTGTCAGACACTAGCTCAAAAATGATTGGCTAGTCAACCATCATACAAACCAAATTAAGCGTTTTAAATAAAACGCCGGACAACAATTTTCAATTACCATTACTTCAGCTTTTATAACACTTCTATAACACGCGAATAAGATGGTCAAGACTCCCACTTTTAGTACTAAATTAAAAAAAGTTTGCGAAAATTAAAAAAAAGTATAGGTAAAAGTCATACCACTATTTATTATACTAAATTATAAATTAATAGTCTTTCCAGGTTTAAATCTAAGTTTGACTTTCTTTTTCTTCACTTAGACCACCCGTAGTGGTGGAACAAAATAATGCCCCCACCATGGGGCATTATTCGACACATGTCATCCCAGTCAGCATGGGGCATTATTGCAAAAATGGTGTAGTGGGGCATTATTCCAATAACGCCCATATTATTTTTAATGCAAAAAAAAAAGTTTTAAATAAAGTTGTCAAAAGTGACCATGTGGGTAGCTCAAAAGTGATTGGCCAAAAGTGACCATGTGGGTACCATTTTCAAAAGTTGTCAGACACTAACTCAAAAATGATTGGCTAGTCAACCATCATACAAACCAAATTAAGCGTTTTAAATAAAACGCCGGACAACAATTTTTTCCAAAAAAACGCCGGATAACGCCCGGTGTAGTGGGGGGAGGGGCGTTTTGGGGCGTTTTTTTTTTCAATTTTTTTTAAAAACCACGCCCCACTACGGGTGGTCTTATTTATTTGTTCTCAAATTAAATTATTTTTTCTTGATTTATAATATTAGATATATATTTTAGTTGTAGCACCCCAAAAATGTTAACATAAAAAAAAATAAGTGAAAATAAATAAAGAACTTAACATAGTTATTGAAATATGGCAAGATGGTAGTTAAGTATGGAGAAAAGCTTAAATTTAAACACACCCACAAATTAAAGGGGGTAAAGGTGTAAAATTATTAAAACTAAATTATAATAACAATTAAATCTCAAAACACACATCAGGTGTGTCTGGGAGATCGAACAAGAACAAGCACAAGGGGTTAAACCCTAGCTTCAAGAAAATCAAGCAATTAAACCCGAAATCAAAGGATAATCCAATGCATGAGCCCTCATTTTCGAGTATCTAATCCCAATTTTTAAAGTGGTAAGTTTAATTTTCTGAAATTATGAATTGTAGGATGAGGGATTCAACCCAATCTCGAATTCTTATAACAAATGTGAGAAATCTGAGTTAGGATTTCTTTTTAGAATGAGATTCATGTTGGATTCTAGGTAAATTGAAAGATATTTTTGTATGAGACTAATTTATGAAGATGTGCTATGAATATGATGATTTGATTAGATATAACTATGTGAAATGTTAAAATATGATGTTGTTGTAATACCTGAATCATAGGTTAAATGATGTAGGATAAAAGAATGATACTAACTTGATTGATTTTTGATGGGTTATGAAGCGAACTAGTAGGATTCATGCCTTGTATACTTCTATATAATGCTTGTAAATACGATGCTCACCAAGTGTTTGATGAAATGCTTAAAAGAATAAATATGTGTATTTTGGAAGATGATGGAATGGAATTTTGTTGTACTAAATAAATGAATGAATGTGTTGTTATAGGCGTGAAAGAAGAAGGTTCAAACACTAGGAAATCGGAAGGCTCACAAGATCGAGGTATGTTAATTCACACATACATTTCTAGCATGTTGTATTATGATTACTAATTTTTATTGTAACTTGTCGCTTATGCCAAAAATCATAATAATGGTAGTTCATGGAAGTTGAGTAGTAATTAGTATGATCCGTTATGAATGAGTTATGTAAAAGGAAAATTTATGAATAAGATTGCATCATAACCGATTCATCTTAGTTGAACTGGTAAATGGAAAGTTAAGAAAGAACGGAATGAAGCTTTACTCAATCCGTCGTGTACGTGTTGGGGTGTATGTGCAAGAATGTAAAGATTGCATTTGTTCGTCATAAACGAACCGAATGGAAGTTATGTCATGAATGTTAATAACTGTTACTAATGGGTATGTAAGGAATGGAATGTAATGTCTCTATTTGAGACGAGAATGTAAGGACCCGTTCAACGGGTAGTATGTGTAAAGAAAAAGAATGATGTAAAGGCAAGAAATATGTAGATTACTTGATTCCAAATTGTTAATATGATTATGGATTAATTCTTTCATTGGTGGTTGATGTAGGTAAAGCCTCAATTTGATCGGTTCGGCAACTTGGAACGAGCACCCATATGTAACTCGCCTATATGCGCTTCCGCTACTTTTAGCAACAAAGTTTATGGTCAAAAGTATTTTGTTGTAATTAGTCTTGAATAGTAGCTAAACTTTGAAGTTTGACTTGTTGGGTCTTTTGAAATTTTATAGATGTCGGTAGTTAAGTAAAAGTATGTTTTGGATTTGTTAAGTCTTTTGAAAGTGTTGTTAATTACTTGAAATTAAGTTTGTCAAAACAGGGATTGTTCACATTACAAACGGGTCATGCAATTTTTTTAAATAATTGTTGAATTTATTTAAGTTCTAAAGTGTATGGAAATGGGGCGTTATAAGTTGGTATCTGAGCCTAGGTTTGAGGGATTCAAGTATCAAGTGCTTGAACTCAAACCGAAAGCTCGTGCAAGGGAGTGTTCGTTCCGAAGCGCTATGCAAGTAAGTAAATTGTAAACTTTGATTATACCTATAGTTAGTGATAAAAAAAGGGAATTTTATGCAAATTGATTATAAATCAAGTTTTAAGGCATATGGCGATATTAAACAGGTCCGTATTTTAATTACCAAGGTGTAGGAAAAAGAATTACGTAAAACGAACCTGTAGATTGAAAGTTATGGGAGTTTTAAGTTGATTTAGAGTAAAAACTAGAGCTGGGCAAAAATGCAGGTTTTTAAAACAGACCTGCTGGAAAACTGGTTCCCCCGCGCCACGTGACGGAAACCAAGACATGTGGCGCGACACGCGACAGCGCTCGCGGGGTGCGACGGAGTTTGAGCAATATGTCGTGTGCCGCGAGAGACCCCAAATCGTTGAAAATTTTTAATTTTGCTGTTTAGATTATAGGGTTTGTTCTAACCGGTTTCTAAGACCCCGTAATCAATGATAAGGTCATTTTTACATTAAGAAAGATGAGGAAACTATATGTTAAAGGAGAAAAGACAAATCGTTAACATCAAAGATTATGATTGTTGATGACAACAATGTATGAAGTATAAGTTGTAAATGGAATGTAGAATGACAATACGAGTTTAAATGTGAAGAAGAGGTATGAAAGTGTCACACCCCAACCAATGGCGGAAACATTGGGGCATGGCACTGAGCGAAACAGATTGTCCAGAAGTTTCCATAACAATTATCATTACCAATTAATTTAAAGTAACATGTCCCATACCATGTCTCAAAAGGCAAATAAATTATTACAGACAAATCTAGTCAAGTAGTTCTGTTCCGACAACTCAGATTTATTCATAGTACAGACAACTATTTGTTGGTTTCTAGGACTCTTTCCTAGCCTTGATTTCCAAGCAAATAGACGCCTTAATTACCTGTCACATACATTAAAATAAAAGTCAATAAACATAGTGTAAAGGTGAGCATACAAGTTTGAAACTAGCATATAGAGTTCAAATTCGTTTACGCATAACCAGCATGTACACATAGTGAAATGAAGTACGTTAGTTATCGACATAGACCCATCGATACCAATGACTGCGGGTTGACTGCCTGAGGCAGTTCTCAATACATGATAACCACCGTAATCAATGCAAGTAATTGTCCTTAACAACCCCTGCGAACAGGTGCTGAGTCCAAACTATAGTACTATCGTTGCTAAGGTAGGTAGACAACATTCCATGTGTAAACATAACAAACAAGCATTCATAAGCCACGTATAACATGCATTAACGGTTAGCGTTCAAATAGTATTGAGTAGTGTGTTCGATGTGATTTGAATATTTGTAACGTATGTAACACCCAAAAGTGCGTAAAGCAAAAAGGGATCGAGTATACTCACAGCGTTTGATGGATTGAAGGGAGCGCTAGAGAGTAAGGTTAGCCTGAATAGATTGATAGTATAACGACAAGTGGCACGTAAAACGATGCAAAGTGCGAGTGGCTCGGACAACAGTTCGATCGGATGGTAGTCCGTTCGGACAGTAGTCCGGTCGGACAGTAGTCCGTTCGGACAGTAGTCCGGTCGGATGACTGTTCGAGTGGATTGTTTCTTCCTTTGAGAAGGATGTGTTTGTGTATGATGACTTGACTTTTGAAGTTTTTGTTGTAGTATTTTGAAAACATTGAAGTATCTCTACCTTTCAGGTCGGTCGATCGGACGATCGTTCGATTGGACGGCAGCCCGTTCGGTTGGACACTTCAAGTTCGTAGCAGGTTGTCACCCGTTCGGTCGGTTGTTCATTCGGATGGAATCCCTTGCGTATTGAACATGTTGAAAATTGTTTAAGTGTGAAAGTCAAATATCTCATGGTTTCGAATGGTAATCCGATCGGATGGTAGTCCGATCGGAAAACAAATCGTTCAACATTCAATCTTCAAATATTGTGCAAGTCGTTCGGCTAGCAACCCGTGCGGTTGACAACCCGTACGGTTGGCAGTTCATTCGGAAAGTGGTCCGATTGGATAGCATCATGTCCTGGTCGTTCCGTCTGTCTTACATTTGGCTGTTTTGATCATTTGTCGTTTTATCGAGATGTGTTGATATCGTGCTAACCAACAGAACCTCATCCTAAGTCTAGTGACCCGTTTGAATAGGAAACCACCCAAGTTCAGTCAGTTCACCGATTCAGGACGACTGTTCTTGGTTAACCCAGAATCGATAGTCTCGTGGATAGAATACGGATACTGAACCAACACCACCACAATAATGAGTAGTGAGCCGGCACAAGCTCCGATTCTATCGGTTTTGAGTGTATTGAGTGTAGAAGAGTTGAAAGAAATTTGAAAAACCATCTTCCAATCCTTTCTCTTGCGAATATGTCTAGATCTATGAAAGATCTTTGTTAGTTTATGTGGAAATCGGTTAGATCTAGGTTGTTCTTGGTGGATTGAAGCCAAAACATGAAGTTCTTCAAGAACATCTGATGACGTCATTCTAGAACACCTTGAATCTTGATGATTTCACGATTAAAAGTTAAGATTTAAAAGATAGAAAGGTGTAGGAGTGCGTCTAGATTAAGAAAGTACAAGATTTAGGACAAGATCTTACCGGAATCGTGAGTAATCTGAAGAAAAGTGAGAGAAACGAGCTGGTCGGACGTCACTTGCCAAAAGTAGAATGTGTGAAAGTGACAAGGGGTATTTATAGTGTTACCCAAAGAGGAAAGGGGGCTGGCCGATAGGCTAGGCAACCCGTGCGGACAGCCTGTCCGATCAGACAGCAGTCCGATCGGTTGGCTGGTCGAACGGCTGGTCGCCTGGTCGATCAGTCACCTCGTTCGTGTGTTCGTTGCGACGAGTTTTGATGTTTCGATTTTCGATTGGGATCGTTGCGATGCGATTGAGTTTCCTAGTCAAATTACTTTTAATCCCAACTATTCATATCTTGCACTGTCTTTTCTCCACCAATTATCATACAATTTCGATTGCGATTGAGTTCGATTTCGATTGGGTTCGATTGCGATTTGAGTTTCGATTGCATTTCGATTGATTACCTCAACATAAATAAACATGCACAAGTAACACATAAGGCACACACATACACACACGTGTATAATAATAAATAAAACGCGTAATTCGAGTTGCGATTCGTATCACGATTCGATGTCGATTTGATTAGCATAGTTTGATTATCGTTTAATTACTTTATCGCGTTGTTACTTCCTATAGTTCACAGTCGTAAGTTGATTAGATAGCGAATAATACATGCGTCGACTATTGTAATTATTGACACTTACTCCACATAATACAACTAAAATAAACACATAAAAGAAATTACTACAAGTCAAGTCGTGCGATCGGTCGTTGACTTGATCTTGACTTTGACTTGGACTTTCGAAAACACGGGGTGTTACAGAAAGGAACTCTAACAAATAAGATGAATGTTTTATGTAGATGACGGACACAGGGAATATAGATGATGCTGAAGTAGCACGACAAGAATCATTCGATAATAAGGTTATGGAAGCGGCAGAAAAGGTTATACATGCTAACCTTCCCAATTTAGCTCAATAAGTCGAAAGCCGTGTTTTAGGGGTAGTAGATGCAATGATGACTAGTAAGCTTGAGGATTTGAAGGAGATGATCGAAGGGTCTAGAAGTAAAAGCAAGGAACGAAGGTGCACATACAAGGATTTCATGTCATGCAACCCGGCAACGTATGATGGCAAAATCGATCCGATAGCATGCCAAAGATGGATTTCAAACATAGAGGCGGTGTTTATACGAAGTAGGTGTGATAAGGAAGATCAAGTGATGTTCGCTACTGGTAAACTCACCTTTCAAGCGAAGGATTGGTGGGATACGTATAGTAAGGAAGTTGGTGAGGACAAGCTTCAAGTCATGACTTGGCAGGAATTCAAGGAACCTTTCATGAGGTATCACTGTCCTCAGTCAGCTATTGATAAGATTCAGGAGGATTTCTTACGCCTCCGACAGAAAAATGAGACAATTAACGAAATAACAAACACCTTCTTGGATAAAATGAAGTTCTGCGGAGATTTTGTGAAGACGGGAAGAATGAAGATCAATCGCTATTATGGAATACTAAAGGCAGAAATTAGGGAGTTTATCACTCCCTCAAAATGTGAAACCCTTGATGAGTGTCACACCCCGATTTCCACGTGTCACCGGTGGGCCCGGTGGGGAGTATCGTGACGTGGTTGGCAACATAATAGTCAAACAACACAATATTTAATATGCACAGCGGAAACAATTTAAAAATATGATACAACCGAATTTAATATTGTAATATCAAATGTCACAATATTCGGAAGTTTATCCACAGATGGATCGAAATAAAAATAATATTAATGGTTCAACAGACTTCAGGCATCTTAAGCTTGCGAGACTTCTAATGATGCTAAGGAGAAATCCCAGCCAATTTCGCTTAGTACCTGCATTTAATCTTTTTGGGAAAATACGTCAGTTTACACTGGTAAATACATTCAACTGACTCATTTTGGAAAATGATTGAAAATTGGTTTGGATGCACATGGCATAAACATTTTATTTAACTTGGGAGAATTATTTAATATTATAATCTTGTGAACGAATTACATGTTCCTTGTGCGTTCAGTAGCCCGGATCTTGTCCGGGTTAAAGATCAATAGACACACCACAATGTTCTTTTGTGCACTGACGGGTGTACGCCTACACCCCGCGCTTAAGTCGTGGCCATTTCGTAAAATGATGCCAAGGATATCCGGGACATGGTCATTAACCCCCCAAAGGCTTTAAGTAACAAGACTGTTTAAACGAGCCGATCAAATTAGTTAATTACCCACTCAACGGTGGAGGATTTGATGCTCGATCAAGCGGTATGCTATATACCGTAACCCAAGCCTGTATAGGGAAAATAAGTTAAAAGTATTTACCTGAGCAAAGTATAATTCACAATTAGCAAAATGCACGTAGCTTTTACTGGTCCTCCTAATCTGGAACGAAGGTTTTATAATAACCTATTAGAATCCTAACGGGTCTTTAATTAAGCTTAAGCTTAGACCGGCTAGTTTCAAAGATACGGTTCGTACGCACGATTAAGCGAAGACCGGATAGAATGTGATTTAGACCCGACAAGTTTGAAGACTTGTTTAATATGGGTTTATTATTCACATTCTGGATTTTGAGATAAAACCGTTAAGGTTTGACCCGTTTCGGCTAATTTATGTAAACTTGTTACATAAACCGAACCGTACGCGTAATAAGCGTGACGGGTATTCATGAGAGCTATATACAGGTTTCCTAAGTTAATTATGCCTCAAATATGTTGTGACATCAGTAAGATGTCTTTCATTATGCCCGAAACATGTTTAAACACAAACTAGGCCCCGTAGGGGTAGTTTGGTCATTTAAAAGTTTATAAAAGAGTTTTAGTAACAACATGAGTTACAGGTCTGATTTAATCAGCAAAAATACATAATTTGTCAAGTTATATCAGTAGGATAAAGTGTATATGTGAAATTTATCAATTATAACCAAACTATGCCCCGTAGGGGTATTTTGGTAATTTCACATAAGCCGAAAAGCTCAAAACTGAAGTCTGAGTTAATCAACTTTTGCTTACTGTTAAAATATTCTAATTTTCCTAAAATATCATTAGGTATCAACCCGGGTATGTTTAATATAGTTTTAATACATACTATGTGTTAAAAACGCTTAATAGGGCGATTAAGAGCCGTTTACGGGTTTGATACATAAAGCTGATATTTTTATACTTCCCGAAGGCTTAAAATAATTTATTTATCATAACTAATCAGTATCAAAAGGTTTGGAGTCGTTTAGATATGTAAAACTCATTTTATGGCCCGTAAGGGCAAAACCGACAAGTACCGGATTAAGCCTACGACTACAAGTTATGCTCAGCCTAAAATTAATTAAAAATTTTCAAAATCCCAAAATAATATATTACATCAGTGGGTAAAGATTTTGATACCAAAAAGTATGTTTAACTAGGCTATACGCTAATTACGCCGTTTAATTAACATAAGGCTTTCATTTTACGTTAACGAGCATAACTCTTAATCCACACCTCAAACTGATGTCAAACTTTGCATACAAGTTTATATATCAGTAATTTAAGTTTCTACTCTTTTACATTTCCAAAAATCACGTTTTAAGGTAATAAGGGCATAATGGTCAACATACGAGTAATTAACGGAATCATGCATATTAATTGGTTAACTAATGAACCATGATGTATAAACACAGAGGGTTATACTAGCATGTTACCTAGTCCAAATAAAGCTCTAAGGCATTTCTAAAACATGCTTAAACGGGTCAGAACTGAAAGTCAAACTATGTGACTTTTGGTTCCGAACCGGGTCTTTATAGTAAATTGTCGGGTTGAACATGTTTAGACACGTTCTTATACTAAATACCAAGTTATATTAATGATCAAACAGGTTATAAGTGTTCTACATTGCTAATCATACATAAATCGCATTTTAAACTTTCTGTTGACTTTTTAATTACACGTTTGACCCGACATTTGACCTAGTTAGAGTGGGAATCAGGGGAAACCCTTTTAAGGTTTTATTACCCACATAATTACCTACTTAAAGGTACTTTTGATTCGACAAATCACTGGACCATTAGTGATTAATCTTAAAGTCAACCGTTAATTACGACGGTTTGACTTTTAAGCTAAAACTAGGCTAAAACTTAATTAAGAAAGGTTAAGCCAACTTACAAAGGTCCTATGCACGAAATGTGAACACTTGAGAGCAGCCTTGAGCTTCAGAAATGATCAGATAGCTTGAAGAAGATGTGAAGAACAATGGTGCAAGTTCAAGCCTTTTTATAGTGAATTTCTCACCATAAATCCTTGACACATGAGTCTACAACCCACCACAACTGATCAACACTTGTTCCTAGTGTTTAGGGGGTGCTTTAGGGGTCAAGAGATGTGGAAAATCGGTTAAAGGTTGCGCACAAAGGCCATGGCAGACATCCATTTTTCTCGGAACTGGGAGTCCCTCGCGTGGCGCAAGGGACCCTCGTGTGGCGCGACGGTCTGCAGAAATCAGCATTCTTGATCTTTTGCGATTTGGTCCTTGGCTCTTCCCAATTCGATTAGGCACTTGTTTCTTGCATTGTAAACCCTCATAATTGATCTATAAAGGCTTTAAAACATATACCCACTTTGCTAAGTCCCCGGTTAACTTTATTGTTACCCGAAAAGTCTTAACTTCCAACGTTTACGCTTTAACCCTTCACACACGAATTTGATCATAACTTTCTCATACGATAACGAAACTTTACGAAATTTAAATCGTGTATTCTAGTGAGCATAATTAACAGTTACAAAGCTTCGGGTTTGTCAAAAGGTCACTCAGAGGTATAATTTAAACATGTTGACACATTTAGCCCCTGTAGTTTGTAATTCCTCACTTTTAGCTTCGCATGATCCATGATTTATTCGTTTGACGTTATAAACATCATGTAGGGTAAATGTACAACATATTTATTCACTTTTGACACTTAGAATACGTATATTCACATACTTTCCATGTTTGTCAACTTTAGTCCTTTCATAATATTCTTTCACACGTTTAAACATACGACACGTGTCTACACATTATAGGACGTGAATTTTCGAGGTGTTACATCCTCACCCCCTTAAAATAAATCTCGACCCGAGATTTACTGAAATAAATAAGGGTACTTTTCTTTCATCGTGGATTCAACTTCCCACGTGTATTCGGGACCTCTACGGGCATCCCACTTGACCTTTACAATAGGTACATGCTTCCTTCGAAGCTTCTTTACCTGTCGATCTTCAATCGACAAAGGTTTTTCCACAAATTTTAAGCTCTCATCTATATGCACATCTGTATGCGGTATAACCAGTGATTCATCAGCGAAGCACTTCTTCAGATTGCAGATGTGGAACACATTGTGAATTCCACTGAGCTTTTCCGGTAAGTTTAACTTATAGGCAACCGACCCGACACGTTCGATAACCTCGAAAGGTCCTATGTACCTCGGGCTTAGCTTGCCTTTCTTACCAAACCGCATCACTCCCTTCCAGGGTGACACTTTTAGTAATACTTTGTCACCTACTTCGAAGTGAAAAGCTTTACGCTTTGGATCAGCGTAACTCTTCTGCCTATCCCGGGCAGCTTTGAGACGGTCGCGAATCTGGACAATCTTGTCCGTCGTTTCGAACACTATCTCAGGTCCTGATAATTGGACATCTCCAACTTCCGCCCAACAAATGGGCGATCTACACTTTCTACCGTATAATGCCTCAAAAGGCACAGCCTTAATGCTGGTATGGTAGCTATTGTTGTAGGAAAATTTGATTAACGGTAGGTTCTTATCCCAACTACCACTCAAATCGATCGCACATGCACGTAGCATGTCTTCCAACGTTTGAATAGTACGCTCACTCTGACCGTCAGTCTGGGGATGATAATCCGTACTAAAATTCAAACGTGTGCCCAAAGATTGTTGGAAACTTTTCCAAAAATGTGATGTGTATCTAGTATCTCTGTCAGAGATAATAGACACAGGTATGTCGTGTAAAGCTACAATCTTATCAACGTATAACTGGGCTAACATGTCGGAGCTATAAGTCTCCTTGATGGGTAAGAAATGTGCTGACTTAGTCAGTCTATCAACTATAACCCATATTGTATCATTGCCTTTCCTTGTCTTTGGCAACTTGGTGATAAAATCCATCGTCACCATTTCCCACTTCCACGTAGGAAGTTCAGGCTGTTGTAGCAAACCTGACGGTTTTTTATGCTCGGCTTTGACTTGCGCACATGTCAAGCATTTAGCTACATGGGTGGCTACAGACTTTTTCAAGCCTATCCACCAATAGTTTGCCTTTAGATCCTGGTACATCTTATCAGCTCCAGGATGAACGAAGTATTTGGAACTATGGGCTTCCTGGAGGATAACATCTCGAAGTCCTCCATAAATTGGAACCCATATCCGTCCATTTAATCGTAAAATTCCGTCCTTGCTAAGAGTCAACTGCTCCTCAGTTACTCCTAGCTTTTCATTAGGATAGTTAGCTTCCAACACAGCTTCCTTCTGCGCAGCTAACAACCTTTCAGTCAAACTGTTCTTTATCTCCATGCGCTTGGCATTGATTCGGATGGGTTTCACCCTCTCTTTCGACTCAAGGCATCGGCGACTACATTCGCCTTGCCGGGATGGTATCTGATTTCACAATCATAATCATTTAAAGTTTCCATCCAACGGCGTTGCCTCATGTTTAATTCCTTCTGATTAAACAGATGTTGAAGGCTCTTGTGATCAGAATAGATCACACACTTGATCCCATATAGATAATGCCTCCACAGTTTTAGTGCGAATACAACGGCACCCAGCTCCAAGTCATGGGTGGTGCAATTCTTTTCATGCACCTTTAACTGTCTTGAAGCATAGGCAATAACCTTGCCTTTCTGCATAAGCACACACCCCATGCCAGTGTGCGATGCATCGCAGTAAACCACGAACTCTTCTATTCCATCTGGCAATGTCAGAACTGGGGCGTTTCTCAACTTTTGCTTCAGAATATCAAAGGACTCTTGCTGCTTAGGGCCCCAAATGAACTTTACTTTCTTCTTAGTCAAGGAAGTTAGGGGTGCAGCAATCCTTGAAAAATTTTCGATGAAACGCCTGTAATATCCTGCCAATCCCAGGAAGCTACGAATCTCTGTAGGCGTCTTCGGTTCTTGCCAGTTCATAACTGCTTCAACCTTAGCGGGATCCACTTGGATACCACGCTCACTGACCACATGTCCAAGAAATTGGACTTCTCGTAGCCAAAATTCACATTTAGAGAATTTGGCATACAGTTTCTCCTGGTGTAGAAGTTTGAGAATACATCGAAGGTGTTTCTCATTGTCAGCTTGATTCTTCGAATAGATAAGAATGTCGTCGATGAAAACGATAACGAATTTATCTAAGTACGGCTTGCAAACGCGATTCATGACGTCCATGAACGCGGCCGGTGCATTAGTGAGCCCAAAAGGCATCACTAGGAACTCGTAATGACTATAACGAGTCCTAAATGCTGTTTTGTGTACGTCTTCATCTCTGACCTTCAGCTGATGGTAGCCTAACCTCAAATCAATCTTTGAGAAGTAACTTGCCCCTTGCAATTGATCGAACAAATCGTCGATTCTGGGCAGAGGATACCTATTCTTTATCATGACCTTATTAAGTTCACGATAGTCGATGCACAGACGCATCGATCCATCCTTCTTCTTCACAAATAGGACTGGCGCTCCCCATGGAGACGAACTAGGTTTAATGAAACCCTTAGCTAGCAGTTCGTCTAGTTGTGTCCTCAATTCCTTCATTTCTGTGGGCGCCAACCTATAAGGTGCTCTAGCAACTGGTGCTGCTCCGGGGATGATATCAATCCTGAATTCCACTTGCCTATCTGGTGGCAAACCAGGTAGTTCTTCTGGAAAAACTTCTGGGAATTCAGAAATAACAGGGATGTCTTCTATCTTCGGTTTAGGCTTATCAATAATCACTTGTGCCATGTAGATGACACAACCCTTCTTTAAACACTTGGAAGCCTTGAGCATAGTTACTTGCTCCGGCAATCCATACTGGGTATCTCCCCGAATGGTAAGTGATTCACCAGACGGAGTCTTTATCACCACTTGCTTTCTGTTGCAGACAATTTGGGCCTGGTTATGAGATAACCAGTCCATTCCCAAAACTATGTCAAAACCGGCCAACTTAAAGGGAAGCAGAGACAGAGGAAAAGAATGGTTCTTAATGGATATAACACACCCATCTACCACAGTTGAGACGGTTTCTAGTGTACCATCTGCTAACTCCACCTCATAATTCACATTTAAGGTTTTGACAGGTAATTTCAGCAATTTGCAAAATTTATGATCTACAAACGACTTATCAGCGCCTGAATCGAAAAGTACTCTAGCAAAGACGTCATTTACAAGGAAAGTACCTGTAATAACGTTGTCGTCTAGAATCGCTTCCTTTGCGTCCATTCTGAAGACTCTAGCATTAGTCTTCTTGGCCTCTTCAGGCTTCTTGGTGTACTTAGGGCAGTTGGTTTTAATGTGGCCCTTTTCATTGCAACGGTAGCACGTTGCGTCTTTCATCTTCTTGCAATCCAAGGTTTTATGATCCGTGGACTTGCATATACCACAAGCATAGGTTTTTGATTGAGTCTGTGAGTTCGACTCAAGTTTGCACTTTCCAAAGTGCTGCTTCTTGCAAATTTTGCATTTGGGCTTCTCACCAGAATTATGCCCATCTTTCCTTGACTCCGATCCTTTCTTGTGGTCACCGTTCCCACGGTGCTTCTTGTTCGATCTACGTGAACCATCATCTTCACGTTTTCTCTTCTCAGCCTCTTTGTTTCTCAGCGACCTTTGCCAGACCGCGTCCAAAGTAAGTGACAAAGATATGTCAGCTACAGACCTGAAGGTAGCTGGCCGAGAAGCTTTTACGCTTGCCTTGATTTCCGGGGCTAAACCACCGATAAAACGAGCGATTCTTTTTGGCTCCGGGGTTACCAGATATGGAACCAACCGGGACATCGTGTTGAAGCTCGTTAGGTAAGCTTGACAGTCAAGGTTTGTCATCACCAATGATAGAAAATTAGATTCTATCTTCTCCACCTCATGCTGAGGGTAGTAATTTTCCCTAATAAGGGCAACAAACTGATCCCACGACATGTTGTACAATGGGATTTTTTCGGTGGCTTGAATCAGAGATCTCCACCATGCTAAAGCTTCACCCTTAAAAGACTGCGACACAAACTTGACCACGTCTCTCTCAGCGCATCCGCTGATGTCTACAACCGTATCCATCTCATCCAGCCACGTCATACAGTCAATGGCTCCCTTCTCCCCAGTGAAATCCCGGGCTTTGCAGGAAACGAAATATTTATACGAGCAACCCTTGTCACGGGGTCCCTGGTTTAGTATAACCTGCTGAGATGGAGCACTGTGGTTCGAGGAGCGTCGATCATCATCTTTCTTCGAGTCATCCTTCTTGGACGGTGGCTTTGAAGGCTGCATAGATGGGGTCCTACTACGAGTCCCACTATACTCTTCGTACTGCCTTTCCAAGGCCTGTGAAACTGCGCCGTCTATTATTGCTTTCAATTCAGCACCCGTTAAATTAATTCGGGCGTTCTGGTTATTCTCCACTGGATGACTATTACCCTCGTCTGAGTTAGCCATTTTAATTGAACTGTTGCAGAAAACAAGGACAATAGTTTATTTGGGAGTTTATTATGGAATTGTCTTTTATGGCAATTCATTAACCATGGTAACAAAGACCATATTTGGTTAATTTATAAATCATATTTATTTAGGATTTCTATTATAATTTATCCTAATTATAAAACATTAACAGATTTATTTGTGGCACAAAAGGCCTAGTCACATGGACACTTTTAATTTAATCTATGATTTCAGAGAATCAAAACATTAAGGTTTGAACCTAGTTCATTACCTTTATTTGACAGGGAGTCATCGCTACCACTGTCTTTTGGCTCATATAGAAATGAGCAAGGCCCGTAGGCATTGTATTACCAACGTATGGTAAAAATATGATCACCTTAATTGATGATCTTAACCCTTGATTCAGAGATCATTAAATTGGGTTAGGAATCTTCTAAAGAATCCTTATACATATAAAATGACGTGTGATTTTAACGAATCACGTCTGCCAGGAGTGTTAACATGTTTTCAGATGTTAACTTAGATTTGAATCTTTTGAACAGGTCTTACCATCTTGGCCTGGTCTTAAAATGACCCGAAGGCTAGGTTTCACTCTTAAAGATTCTTAATTAATAATTACATAGGCAGATTATTTCAAAAGGAATGCTTTTAATTTATTTATTTCGTTTATAATTTATATATGCACATAATGGCAAACATGAAATTTATAAAACAAACATTCCATTAATTATACATAGGTTACACGCTGCCCTAAACGAGTCTTTCAAACAAACAATTACCCACGCAGGGGTTAAGTAACAAACATAATAGTCCACGCAGGGACTTACACATACAACATAATAGTCCACGCAGGGACTTTAAACAATAACATACCCTCGTAGGGGTTTATTGAAATATAGGCCCACGCAGGGGCTCAAAGCGAAGCAAACAAACATACATACCCACGTAGGGGCTTAAACAAATACAGGAAATACAGGCCCACGCAGGGGCTCAACTGATACAAGTGGAAGGATTCAATGATCCTTCTTGTTCTTCCCTTTGATCAAGCTTGCCAATCCTTGGAAGAAGCTCTGTCTCTCCCTACGGTCACGGTGGAAGCCTCGCTCTACTTCATCCAACCTTTGTAGGATTTCCTCCCTTTCTGTGGGAGAAAACCGTGGTGGCTGCGATTGCGTCCGGATAATAGGCCTAGGATCCCCATGGATCTCCATAGGGTCCTTGGGTGTTGTAGTTCGCCGCTACCATGTAAGGGTCGGCCTCCGCGTAACCATAGTTGTGGTGAGTCGGCGGTTCAAACGGGTTATATGCCATGGAACCCGTATATGCCGGAATTGGGTTGTCAAAACCCATTGGCGGTGGCTGTGGTACAGCTGGGTTGGAGGGTCCACCCATTTGTGGGTCCTCCTGATGTGGCGGATAGTGGCTGCCACTGGATTGACGTGGGGAACTGAAATGGAAATCCCCTGCTCATGATGACATGTGCGCACCGGTTCTCCTTCGCCTCGGCGGTTGCGGAGGTGCCGGTTGCACTGGCGGCGGTGGAGGCGGTGGCGTGACTGCCACGAATCTGGAATCCACAGTGGGATCCTGTTGTTGTTGCGGCTGCTGCTGCTGAGGCGACGAATGGTGAGGAGGTGTATAGTACCACTCGTGCCTGGTGAACATAGCTTGAAAGCTATCTGGACCAACATAGGGTGATCCATGGAAAGAGGATCCGTCAGAGATCTCTATCGGGTGGTTTGGTGTACCACTGGCAAGCTCGACGGGGTCCGTATCCTCATCCATGTTGTCCGCGTTATCTCCAGAGAAGTGATCATCTGGACCCAGTGGGTTAAAACTGACGGGTTCTTGTATGTAGCCCACCGGATTAAACCAGCCCTGAAAAACAGGTGTGGGGTCCCCGAAAGAATAATGCGATAAAGATCGCTGTAAGGGTATATACGAAGGCTGAGGGTTGTTGGGCTCGTAGTCCGGTTGTGGCCCATAAGGGTTTTGGACCGGAGGTGTAGAGCTGTGTGATACCGATCTTCTGGCTGGTTCAAACAAGTTCCTCCTGTTCTGCTGAGGGTCGTCACTCTCGGTAGTAGACGGAGCTCGCGCATGCGATGGTCCAGCTTTATTATCATTGGGGGCACTGATTGGCCCCTTTCCTCTTCCTCTTCTCCTGAAGAATCTTGGCGGCATTTTGTAAATCCTGTCAAAATAGCATGAGATAACAAAACAAAAATATATGCAAAATAAAGGACAACACAAACAAAATGGAATTTGTCCTATGTTATATGTCTAGACTCGAAAGTTTAGAATTGTGCAATTGTGTAACTGAGATTAAAAACAAAAGGTTAGTGTTTAATTCACTCAGTGTTGGCTCTGATACCAACCTGTCACACCCCGATTTCCACGTGTCACCGGTGGGCCCGGTGGGGAGTATCGTGATGTGGTTGGCAACATAATAGTCAAACAACACAATAATTAATATGCACAGCGGAAACAATTTAAAAATATGATACAACCGAATTTAATATTGTAATATCAAATGTCACAATATTCGGAAGTTTATCCACAGATGGATCGAAATAAAAATAATATTAATGGTTCAACAGACTTCAGGCATCTTAAGCTTGCGAGACTTCTAATGATGCTAAGGAGAAATCCCAGCCAATTTCGCTTAGTACCTGCATTTAATCTTTTTGGGACAATACGTCAGTTTACACTGGTAAATACATTCAACTGACTCATTTTGGAAAATGATTGAAAATTGGTTTGCATGCACATGGCATAAACATTTTATTTAACTTGGGAGAATTATTTAATATTATAATCTTGTGAACGAATTACATGTTCCTTGTGCGTTCAGTAGCCCGGATCTTGTCCGGGTTAAAGATCAATAGACACACCACAATGTTCTTTTGTGCACTGACGGGTGTACGCCTACACCCCGCGCTTAAGTCGTGGCCATTTCGTAAAATGATGCCAAGGATATCCGGGACATGGTCATTAACCCCCCAAAGGCTTTAAGTAACAATACTGTTTAAACGAGCCGATCAAATTAGTCAATTACCCACTCAACGGTGGAGGATTTGATGCTCGATCAAGCGGTATGCTATATACCGTAACCCAAGCCCGTATAGGGAAAATAAGTTAAAAGTATTTACCTGAGCAAAGTATAATTCACAATTAGCAAAATGCATGTAGCTTTTACTGGTCCTCCTAATCTGGAACGAAGGTTTTATAATAACCTATTAGAATCCTAACGGGTCTATGCTAGAATCCGCGAGACGGATTCGAAACATGAAATGCTATGCTAGAATCCGCGAGACGGATTCGAAACATGAAATGCTATGCTAGAATCCGCAAGACGGGTTCGAAACATGAAATGCTATGCTAGAATCCGCGAGACGGATTCGAAATATGAAATGCTATGCTAGAATCCGCGAGACGGATTCGAAACATTAAAGAAGTTAAAGTATAAATGAAATGTCTGAAACCGTTAGATGGATTCAAAACATAGGAGGTACGAAAGGTATGAATGATGTGTTCGAATCCGCGAAACAGATTTAAGATATAAAAGACGGAACTAGTCTATATAAGAAGAAGTCGATAGCTTGACCATGTGTGCGTCAAATAAGTCACATAAGTAAATGTAAAGCAAATGAACAAAAGAATGATGGGAATGAAAATATCCGAATGCGTAAGTAACGAAGGGATATGTATGGTACAAATAACTAAAGAAATGTAGAACGATGTTAACTATGAAGGTAAGCACGTAGGTGTGACTATAAAAAGGTAGTTTTGTTGTGATAACAAAACAAGGGTTAAATGTTATGCAATGCGTCTATAGAATGAAATCTTAAAGGATGAGATGAAGGTATTTAATCTGTTATAAAATGATCATATGAAGGTAAGCATTATTATAAGTTTGAATAAGTATGTATATTAACCTGTTATTAACGGGTCAAAGGAAATAAGAATGTTATATGAAAGTATGCCATGGAAAGCTTGTTAAGAAGAAGAAGCCAATTGCATGAATGATTATGAAATGAGTTAGGATGATTACTTATGAATGTGATGAGGGTGTTAAGTCAAACACCAATGTGTGTGTGTAGAGGAAATGAGAAAGGTTTCGGGGACGAAACCTTATTTAAGGGGGGTAGACTTGTAACACCCCAAAACCCGAATATTCATATTCGTTAAAATGCTATGATATGGTACCTCAAGAAATAAACAACTAGGCTATTTAACCTAATAAAATGTATGATAAAAACTAACTAGAAGATGAAAGTTGTGCCCAACATGTTTAAGTGGCAAACATTGAGGGGTTAAATGGAATAAGGTGAAAGTTAGGTTACTAAATAACAAAACACACACACAAACACACATAGTGTGTTCGTGAAAGAGCAGGAAGCTCCCATGGAGCCAAGAACCCTAACTTCATCAATTCCCTCAAATTGGAAGGCTAAACGAAGCTCAAATTCATAACCAAACACGGATTAATGATCACCTTCATAAGGGGATCGTAAGGTATGTCTTAGATTCTAGATTGGTGATGATGCACGAAATGGGTTATGTTGTAAATCACGAATTTGTATGAAATTGAGCATGAGTATGTGTTAGATTCATCATTTGGAACATGGATTATGCATGAAATAGGTTAATTTGATGTTTAAGGGTGAAACCCATTTGTTATGGTGAAGATGATGACATGGGTAAATCATCTATGTCTAAGTTCTTGCTTAATATTGATGTATTTTGAGTTGTATGATGTATTCTTGTTAGAAGAATTGAAAGAAATGTGATACTAGTATGTTTGATGTTATGCATGTATGAATCATGTTGATTAGGAGGAAGAAATTGATGAATTGTGTATGAGATTAGAATGATATGCATGAACTAGTTGTACACTATGCTTACAAGGTAGTACATATATCAAAAGTATGATGAATTATGAAGAACTTAAGATTAGATCACTTGTAAGTGATTAACAAGTAGTTATGAAGTGGGTTTTAGATGATGTAATGTAATTTGATGATTCACTTATGTTAATAATATTTGGAATCATACATGTGTGTGAATGTTTAAAGAAATGGGATAAGAAATGATGAATTGTTGTTAGATGAAGTGAATAAAATGTGATGATAACATGTTTGATGTTTAATTTAAATACCCCATGTTGGATTGTAGAAGCATTTGATGAACTATGTATGAGTTTAGAAGATTATGTATGAATTAGTTGTACGTTATGCTTAAAAGGTGGCACGCACACCAAGTGAATGATAAAATGTATATAATGTCGTCCGTATAGTCGATTATGATGTTACGGGTATATGTTGATAAGTCGATAGTTATGTATGGTCAATAGTTGACTTTTGAAAGTCAACTAAGTATAAGAAACATGAGTTGACTCGTTGTCGTAAATGTAGGTTGATGAGAAGTCGTATGGTACATGTAATAGCAAGTCGTGTTAAATGTAATGACATGATGAGTTACATGAGTTAAACGTATACGGACATGATCATATGAGTTATGTTTGTTAGAAATGATTAATGAAAGTTAAGTGTGAAATATGGGATTGATACGATTGTTATCATGTACAAATGAGTATGCTAATGATAGCGTGATTTCGATGACATGGAAGTATAGGAATCATGTCGAGACGGAA
Source organism: Helianthus tuberosus (assembly GCA_030545235.1). Taxonomy (NCBI): domain Eukaryota; kingdom Viridiplantae; phylum Streptophyta; class Magnoliopsida; order Asterales; family Asteraceae; genus Helianthus; species Helianthus tuberosus. The sequence continues at coordinate 38,759,634 of CM060437.1, forward strand.
TCAGGCACGGAAGGCTAACGGGTCAAGAAGTGGCGAGGAAATGAATATGAACACGGATGCATGAGGTAAGTGATTCCGTAATCACTTCTTAGTTGTTTATGTAAAGTTATATGTATTTTAACTAAATGTGTTAATTGAGGTCAAATAGGAATGAGTTGAATGAAATCGATGAAGTATTAAACGGATCTTAGCTTTGATCCGAGTATGGTCTATGCGTTAGAATTGAAGTTAAGTGGTAGAATTGGTTAAATATGCAATGAAGTCCTTGGTTGTAAAGGATGGAGCAATGTTGACAAAAACGCCCTTGATAGGTATATCGGGCGAACGAACTTAAATGCCTATTGGAAATAAGCTAATCGATTAGAGTAATGTTTTGGTCATGTATGAAAGCGAAGAGTATGGTTTTGTATGTCATAGACCATTTAATGCGCAAATACCCATAACGGGTCAAATAATTAGAGAATGACAATAAGCCGAATGCATGCAAGTTAAGAATTTCCTTAATCCGTATGTGGGATTTTAAGTTCATATGATAGAATGTGAATTTACAAGCATGTAGGAAGAAACGGGAGGTTAAACGGGTAAACGGTTCAAAAGTTACGCGCGTCTTAGTGCGTACGAACAACGAAACGGAGCTGCAGTGAACTGCACAAAGGGCTAGGCGTCGACGACGCCACTTCCCCGCGTCGTCGACGCCGCTTAGAAAATTCGTTTCCTGTCGACGCCATCTCCCCCTGGTTGACGCGGTCCCGACGCCATAACCCGGAAAAATGTTATTTTTGGTCATTTTTAACCCCGACGGGCCCCCGGGCCGTCGCCGACTCCCTCCCCATGTCCAAAAACATGTAATTTGCTATTTAAGTTGTTTTATGCATCGTAGGCTTCGGTTTGTTATCCGTGGACTACGACGGACTTTCTAAACGCGATTTTGATCGATCATTAGATGCTTATGAGCTATAAATCAAAGTCTAAGTCCCATGTAAATGACGTATGAGTGTGTGTAAGAAATATGCAAGATCTAGTACGCATGTGGATGTGTATGTATGCACGTATAAAGATATGTATGAATGTATACATGTAAGTAAAGATGTAGGTAAGGTATGTACACACGTAGATGTGTATGTATGCACGTATAAGGGTATGTATGAGTGTAGACATGTATGTAGAGAGATAGGAAAGGTATGTACGTATGTAGTTGCGTATGTATGTATGTATGTATAAGGACATGTATGAGTGTATGCATGTATGTAAAGTTGTAGGAAAGGCATGCACGTATGTAGATGTGTATGTGTGTATGTGTGTATGTATGTATGTATGTAAGTACGTATGTATGTATGGAATAGACACGTTGAGTGTTAATGTTATTAATGGTATACCTCGAGGATGAAAAGTAATGCAGGTTCATTATTGAAGCCTCACCAGGAAATGGATATGCAGATGAAATGCTTAAAGCTTAAAAGATGACGAAGTGTCAAGTGTATGCGAATGAACTTTGTTTCTTTAATGTGTACTAATGTTATGAATGTATATGGTGAATGCAGGTTGTACGGATGATGAGCGATTATCGCAAGGATTAGGGATCGAAGACCGAGTCACTAGAGAGATTGTACGGGGACGTTGAATGTAAAGCTTGGTAAACGTAAGCTATGTTTAATTAGTAAGTAAGAGGATGACGGATTTATGAATAAGAATTATGTTAAAGTTAAATTTTAAATGAGTAGAGGTATTTATAATGAAAGAAATTTTATGGTTAGTGTTTCCGCTGCGACTTTTTGTCAAATACGAATATGGGTGTAACAAGTTGGTATCAGAGCCCTGGTTTGAGAGAATCAAGTGTAAGAAGGTAAGTGCTTGAACTCAAACCTGTGTGCTCTTGTGATAAGAAACCCGTACAATCCAAGACTCGGTCAAGATCCAAAGGTAAAAGAGAATGTAAGTATGTACTTATGTATACGCATAAAGAAACTGACGGTTTTGTATATGCAAGGTAAGTATAAGCGTTTGAAGAGGATGATCCGCGAGTGCGGTCAAGTACCGACACCAAGGCATGAAATAAGATAAAGTTGAACCCAGGTACGTAAATTTAATATGTCGGTATATGAAATGGTAAAATGCATTAAGGGAAGAAAAATGCTAAATGAAGGACCATGATGGTATAGTAAACATGTTTTGAAAAATGATACACGTGCCGAAACCAAATTCTTCGGACATAAGGTGACAATTACACGAAGACACGAAACTAGTATGTGGATTGTGTACCTGGCCAGTACACGTGAAGCATATGACGTTCGTGGGACCGTGATAATTGATACAGGTATGTCCGTTAGAATTAAGTAGTAGGTGGACGTGAGGGTGAAGAGAAATGTAAGACTCTCAAGAATGAGAGTATGATATGCTATGCTAGAATCCGCGAGACGGATTCGAAATATGATATGCTATGCTAGAATCCGCGAGACGGATTCGAAATATGATATGCTATGCTAGAATCCGCGAGACGGATTCGAAACATGAAATGCTATGCTAGAATCCGCGAGACGAATTCGAAATATGATATGCTATGCTAGAATCCGCGAGACGGATTCGAAACATGAAATGCTATGCTAGAATCCGCATGCTAGAATCCGCGAGACGGATTCGAAACATGAAATGCTATGCTAGAATCCGCGAGACGGATTCGAAATATGATATGCTATGCTAGAATCCACGAGACGGATTCAAAACATGAAATGCTATGCTAGAATCCGCGAGACGGATTCGAAATATGATATGCTATGCTAGAATCCGCGAGACGGATTCGAAACATGAAATGCTATGCTAGAATCCGCGAGACGGATTCGAAACATGAAATGCTATGCTAGAATCCGCAAGACGGGTTCGAAACATGAAATGCTATGCTAGAATCCGCGAGACGGATTCGAAATATGAAATGCTATGCTAGAATCCGCGAGACGGATTCGAAACATGAAATGCTATGCTAGAATCCGCGAGACGGATTCGAAACATTAAAGAAGTTAAAGTATAAATGAAATGTCTGAAACCGTTAGATGGATTCAAAACATAGGAGGTACGAAAGGTATGAATGATGTGTTCGAATCCGCGAAACAGATTTAAGATATAAAAGACGGAACTAGTCTATATAAGAAGAAGTCGATAGCTTGACCATGTGTGCGTCAAATAAGTCACATAAGTAAATGTAAAGCAAATGAACAAAAGAATGATGGGAATGAAAATATCCGAATGCGTAAGTAACGAAGGGATATGTATGGTACAAATAACTAAAGAAATGTAGAACGATGTTAACTATGAAGGTAAGCACGTAGGTGTGACTATAAAAAGGTAGTTTTGTTGTGATAACAAAACAAGGGTTAAATGTTATGCAATGCGTCTATAGAATGAAATCTTAAAGGATGAGATGAAGGTATTTAATCTGTTATAAAATGATCATATGAAGGTAAGCATTATTATAAGTTTGAATAAGTATGTATATTAACCTGTTATTAACGGGTCAAAGGAAATAAGAATGTTATATGAAAGTATGCCATGGAAAGCTTGTTAAGAAGAAGAAGCCAATTGCATGAATGATTATGAAATGAGTTAGGATGATTACTTATGAATGTGATGAGGGTGTTAAGTCAAACACCAATGTGTGTGTGTAGAGGAAATGAGAAAGGTTTCGGGGACGAAACCTTATTTAAGGGGGGTAGACTTGTAACACCCCAAAACCCGAATATTCATATTCGTTAAAATGCTATGATATGGTACCTCAAGAAATAAACAACTAGGCTATTTAACCTAATAAAATGTATGATAAAAACTAACTAGAAGATGAAAGTTGTGCCCAACATGTTTAAGTGGCAAACATTGAGGGGTTAAATGGAATAAGGTGAAAGTTAGGTTACTAAATAACAAAACACACACACAAACACACATAGTGTGTTCGTGAAAGAGCAGGAAGCTCCCATGGAGCCAAGAACCCTAACTTCATCAATTCCCTCAAATTGGAAGGCTAAACGAAGCTCAAATTCATAACCAAACACGGATTAATGATCACCTTCATAAGGGGATCGTAAGGTATGTCTTAGATTCTAGATTGGTGATGATGCACGAAATGGGTTATGTTGTAAATCACGAATTTGTATGAAATTGAGCATGAGTATGTGTTAGATTCATCATTTGGAACATGGATTATGCATGAAATAGGTTAATTTGATGTTTAAGGGTGAAACCCATTTGTTATGGTGAAGATGATGACATGGGTAAATCATCTATGTCTAAGTTCTTGCTTAATATTGATGTATTTTGAGTTGTATGATGTATTCTTGTTAGAAGAATTGAAAGAAATGTGATACTAGTATGTTTGATGTTATGCATGTATGAATCATGTTGATTAGGAGGAAGAAATTGATGAATTGTGTATGAGATTAGAATGATATGCATGAACTAGTTGTACACTATGCTTACAAGGTAGTACATATATCAAAAGTATGATGAATTATGAAGAACTTAAGATTAGATCACTTGTAAGTGATTAACAAGTAGTTATGAAGTGGGTTTTAGATGATGTAATGTAATTTGATGATTCACTTATGTTAATAATGTTTGGAATCATACATGTGTGTGAATGTTTAAAGAAATGGGATAAGAAATGATGAATTGTTGTTAGATGAAGTGAATAAAATGTGATGATAACATGTTTGATGTTTAATTTAAATACCCCATGTTGGATTGTAGAAGCATTTGATGAACTATGTATGAGTTTAGAAGATTATGTATGAATTAGTTGTACGTTATGCTTAAAAGGTGGCACGCACACCAAGTGAATGATAAAATGTATATAATGTTGTCCGTATAGTCGATTATGATGTTACGGGTATATGTTGATAAGTCGATAGTTATGTATGGTCAATAGTTGACTTTTGAAAGTCAACTAAGTATAAGAAACATGAGTTGACTCGTTGTCGTAAATGTAGGTTGATGAGAAGTCGTATGGTACATGTAATAGCAAGCCGTGTTAAATGTAATGACATGATGAGTTACATGAGTTAAACGTATACGGACATGATCATATGAGTTATGTTTGTTAGAAATGATTAATGAAAGTTAAGTGTGAAATATGGGATTGATACGATTGTTATCATGTACAAATGAGTATGCTAATGATAGCGTGATTTCGATGACATGGAAGTATAGGAATCATGTCGAGACGGAATCAGGCACGGAAGGCTAACGGGTCAAGAAGTGGCGAGGAAATGAATATGAACACGGATGCATGAGGTAAGTGATTCCGTAATCACTTCTTAGTTGTTTATGTAAAGTTATATGTATTTTAACTAAATGTGTTAATTGAGGTCAAATAGGAATGAGTTGAATGAAATCGATGAAGTATTAAACGGATCTTAGCTTTGATCCGAGTATGGTCTATGCGTTAGAATTGAAGTTAAGTGGTAGAATTGGTTAAATATGCAATGAAGTCCTTGGTTGTAAAGGATGGAGCAATGTTGACAAAAACGCCCTTGATAGGTATATCGGGCGAACGACCTTAAATGCCTATTGGAAATAAGCTAATCGATTAGAGTAATGTTTTGGTCATGTGTGAAAGCGAAGAGTATGGTTTTGTATGTCATAGACCATTTAATGCGCAAATACCCATAACGGGTCAAATAATTAGAGAATGACAATAAGCCGAATGCATGCAAGTTAAGAATTTCCTTAATCCGTATGTGGGATTTTAAGTTCATATGATAGAATGTGAATTTACAAGCATGTAGGAAGAAACGGGAGGTTAAACGGGTAAACGGTTCAAAAGTTACGCGCGTTTTAGTGCGTACGAACAACGAAACGGAGCTGCAGTGAACTGCACAAAGGGCTAGGCGTCGACGACGCCACTTCCCCGCGTCGTCGACGCCGCTTAGAAAATTCGTTTCCTGTCGACGCCATCTCCCCCTGGTTGACGCGGTCCCGACGCCATAACCCGGAAAAATGTTATTTTTGGTCATTTTTAACCCCGACGGGCCCCCGGGCCGTCGCCGACTCCCTCCCCATGTCCAAAAACATGTAATTTGCTATTTAAGTTGTTTTATGCATCGTAGGCTTCGGTTTGTTATCCGTGGACTACGACGGACTTTCTAAACGCGATTTTGATCGATCATTAGATGCTTATGAGCTATAAATCAAAGTCTAAGTCCCATGTAAATGACGTATGAGTGTGTGTAAGAAATATGCAAGATCTAGTACGCATGTGGATGTGTATGTATGCACGTATAAAGATATGTATGAATGTATACATGTAAGTAAAGATGTAGGTAAGGTATGTACACACGTAGATGTGTATGTATGCACGTATAAGGGTATGTATGAGTGTAGACATGTATGTAGAGAGATAGGAAAGGTATGTACGTATGTAGTTGCGTATGTATGTATGTATAAGGACATGTATGAGTGTATGCATGTATGTAAAGTTGTAGGAAAGGCATGCACGTATGTAGATGTGTATGTGTGTATGTGTGTATGTATGTATGTATGTATGTAAGTACGTATGTATGTATGGAATAGACACGTTGAGTGTTAATGTTATTAATGGTATACCTCGAGGATGAAAAGTAATGCAGGTTCATTATTGAAGCCTCACCAGGAAATGGATATGCAGATGAAATGCTTAAAGCTTAAAAGATGACGAAGTGTCAAGTGTATGCGAATGAACTTTGTTTCTTTAATGTGTACTAATGTTATGAATGTATATGGTGAATGCAGGTTGTACGGATGATGAGCGATTATCGCAAGGATTAGGGATCGAAGACCGAGTCACTAGAGAGATTGTACGGGGACGTTGAATGTAAAGCTTGGTAAACGTAAGCTATGTTTAATTAGTAAGTAAGAGGATGACGGATTTATGAATAAGAATTATGTTAAAGTTAAATTTTAAATGAGTAGAGGTATTTATAATGAAAGAAATTTTATGGTTAGTGTTTCCGCTGCGACTTTTTGTCAAATACGAATATGGGTGTAACAAATATGTTGTGACATCAGTAAGATGTCTTTCATTATGCCCGAAACGTGTTTAAACACAAACTAGGCCCCGTAGAGGTAGTTTGGTCATTTAAAAGTTTATAAAAGAGTTTTAGTAACAACCTGAGTTACAGGTCTGATGTAATCAGCAAAAATACATAATTTTTCAAGTTATATCAGTAGGATAAAGTGTATATGTGAAATTTATCAATTATAACCAAACTATGCCCTGTAGGGGTATTTTGGTAATTTCACATAAGCCGAAAAGCTTAAAACTGAAGTCTGAGTTAATCAACTTTTGCTTACTGTTAAAATATTCTAATTTGCCTAAAATATCAGTAGGTATCATCCCGGGTATGTTTAATATAGTTTTAATACATACTATGCGTTAAAAACGCTTAATAGGGCGATTAAGAGCCGTTTACGGGTTCGATACATAAAGCTGATATTTTTATACTTCCCGAAGGCTTAAAATAATTTATTTATCATAACTAATCAGTATCAAAGGGTTTGGAGTCATTTAGATATGTAAAACTCATTTTATGGCCCGTAAGGGCAAAACCGACAAGTACCGGATTAAGCCTACGACTACAAGTTATGCTCAGCCTAAAATTAATTAAAAATCTTCAAAAATCCCAAAATAATATATTACATCAGTGGGTAAAGATTTTGATACCAAAAAGTATGTTTAACTAGGCTATACGCTAATTACGCCGTTTAATTAACATAAGGCTTTCATTTTACGTTAACGAGCATAACTCTTAATCCACACCTCAAACTGATGTCAAACTTTGCATACAAGTTTATATATCAGTAATTTAAGTTTCTACTCTTTTACATTTCAAAAAATCACATTTTAAGGTAATAAGGGCATAATGGTCAACATACGAGTAATTAACGGAATCATGCATATTAATTGGTTAACTAATGAACCATGATGTATAAACACAGAGGGTTATACTAGCATGTTACCTAGTCCAAATAAAGCTCTAAGGCATTTCTAAAACATGCTTAAACGGGTCAGAACTGAAAGTCAAAGTGAAAGTCAAACTATGTGACTTTCGGTTCCGAACCGGGTCTTTATAGTAAATTGTCGGGTTGAACATGTTTAGACACGTTCTTATACTAAATACCAAGTTATATTAATGATCAAACAGGTTATAAGTGTTCTACATTGCTAATCATGCATAAATCGCATTTTAAACTTTCTGTTGACTTTTTAGTTACACGTTTGACCCGACATTTGACCTAGTTAGAGTGGGAATCAGGGGAAACCCTTTTAAGGTTTTATTACCCACATAATTACCTACTTAAAGGTACTTTTGATTCGACAAATCACTGGACCATTAGTGATTAATCTTAAAGTCAACCGTTAATTACGACGGTTTGACTTTTAAGCTAAAACTAGGCTAAAACTTAATTAAGAAAGGTTAAGTGATGTGCAAATTATGGTCTAATAAAAACTAACCTAATCTAGACACCCTAGTTTTAAATTTATAAACTAAGACTCTCTAAATGCTAGACCACGGACAGGCAAGTGTACCTATCGTGCGTAGTAAAGCCTAATGAAGTCCGAGTATCGAACCCACGAGACACTAGCGACGCTAACTAGACTCTGACTCAACTAATTACTTAATTGGTTTATTTGATTTGATTTGATTTTAAGTGTTTTAATTAACTAATTAAATAATATTAACTTAGACAAGACTACCTAGACGCAGGCTGAAGGCTACTAAGGTGAAATCAAGGATGATAGGAAAGTAGGTTACCTAGGCGAGAATCCCTAGTCTCATGAATAAAATCTTAACCTTGGTTTCGAATGAAGACTCTGTCTAACCCGATAAACCCCCGGAAGGTAAACCGAACCCAACAGTACGACAAGTGATGAAATGCTAAAATGGACTGACTCGAGTTATCGACCACCAAATCCCACAACTATCAGGTATAAAGCAATTTATTTACTAAAACCCTCAAATTATGAAGCAGAAATAACTAAGAACACCGAGACCCTAGGAAACTCTAGACGTGAATAAACAGATGAACCCGAGTTATCGGCCACCCAAACTGCCAAACAACGCTCAGCTAATAACCTAGCAATTCTAAATTAGATTTCTCACCTCTAGAAAAGATTGCACGTTTTAATTAATTGGTTTTAATAATTATTAAACTTGAATTAGATTTCTCACCTTCAAGATCTAGACTGAAAAGTTACAACCTAGACTGACTCCCGGCTCTAAAGTATATTTCTATGTATCTAGAGCAATGAAACCAACAAATATATTATTAAGCCAATCAACACCAACACACAAATAATTAGAATCGGGTTCAAAAATTAAAACATGTAATTCATCACATTCATTCAAAACCAAAAATTATTCATTCAAACAAATCGTCTAGTTAATCAACCCTAGGCAACCATAAAAGGTTTAGCCAATAATCATAGTCACGAACAAGAAACAAGTCTCAAATAAACAATAAATCATAGTTATAAGTTCGAATAACATAAAGTATATCGAAACTAATAAATTAATTTTTCGCAAACCCGGGATTGAATCTTGATCGCGGCTTGAACCCTCGAACCAAACACTTTTCTTCTTTCTCTTGATCGCAGCCTTCTTTTCTCGCTGCCGTCCACAGCCCCTAATTGCCGCTGTCTTCTGTTCGTCTGATGCTTGTTGACATCCAAGTCTTCAGCCGTCCAACTACAATTTATCGAAAAAGACTAAGTCCTGTTGTCGAAAATAATGAGGCTGGGCATTCCTTTTTTTTTTTTTTTTTTTTTGCGGCCCACAAAACATATGGACTTCACGTCCATGATGATGTCCCAAAATTGTATAAAATTCCCTTATGCACATTTAAAAGCTTATAGCCCACTGGACTAATTTAAAACTCCATCAGCAAATTCATAACTTCCAATCTCGATTCCTACATCACAATCTTTCAATCTTTGAGTAATAAATATAATTTAACTTTCAAACTCACATTTAAATGCATTTATTTTCCTAATTATATTGAACTCTAGTTTGAATAATATAAACACTTCGTGAGTTGAGATTTGTATGATGATTTTAGCACACTTAATTTTAAAACCTATAGAATTCAAATATAATTAGATTAGGAGTAAAATTTAATAAAAACAACCCTCAATCTACTCAAATGTTTAGGAATATTTATATAAAAAATAGAGTAAAATGCACGAATAGTCCCTGTGGTTTTGCAAAATAACACCTATAGTCCCCAACTTTTGGAAATTACACTGGTGCTCCCTATGGTTTGACAGTTTGTTACTCGGATAGTCCCTGGAGTGGATGACGGTTAGTTTTCTCCGTTAAGTGGATGTGAAATGACAAATTTACCCTTTATCTTCTCCATTCTATAAAAACAAAACAACCCCACCCCAACCCAACCCAACCCCACCCACCTTTCTCGCGTAAGATGTTAATTCAGATCTAGTTGCAGAACAACAAATAAACCGATTTTGACTCCAACAAAAAACAATAATTCTGTTTCAGTGCGTTAAACGACTCAGTTTTTTCAAAAACATATTTTAGATCTGCATATTCTTTATACGAAAAACTTATCTTCTCCTCAAACCCAGACAACAAAAACACTGCAATTTTAGATCTAAATCAGATCTGCAACTCCTCTTTGAAATGAATCATCTCAGACTTTACACAAACAACAAATCACAATACTTTTAATGATAACCGGCTGCTATCACTTATATCGATCCTAATCACTAGTCTTTGCACTCTTCGACACTTAAATAACCAACAACTCAGATCAGAATTAAAAAAAATACATATCTAAAACAAAATTTGATCAAACTCAGATTCAGATCGATACGAACAGTGATGCACGCGTATGAAGCTTTGTGATACGCTGAAGATTTTCAAGATAAGCTGATGCTTTTGTTATCAAAACTGTTTGAATTGTTCATGCATTTTTTAATGATTTTATCTTGTAGTTTCAACTGATAACAATATATTATGATATTATGACTTCTAGAGAAGATAAAGGGTGAATTTGTCATTTCACATCCACTTAACGGAGAAAATTAACCGTCATCCATTCCAGGGACCATCCGAGTAACAAATTGTCAAACCACAGGGAGCACCGGTGTAATTTCCAAAAGTTGGGGACTATAGGTGTTATTTTGCAAAACCACAGGGACTATCCATGCATTTTACTCTAAAAAATATGTATATTTTAGAGCATATCAAATATCCCCACACTTTATCTTTTGCTTGTCCCTAAGCAAAATCCCAAGCACCATGTCCAACTTAAACACTTAACAATAACGCAAGTCTCGAACAAATTTTAACGCGAACCACAAAATCATCAAACACAGCGGTTTCGCAAGACTTACAACGTTCAAAAGGTTGACGAATCATAATATTTAAATGAAAACGGGCCTACCTAATCAAGTTTTTCTTACCTTCAAGCAATCAATCATGCACTGCCAACACCCCTCACAATGTCACTCATCTCTCGGCTAATATATATGTAATTACGAGTGAACTCTCAAAACCGAACTATGAAGCATACTATTATAAGCTTGTACGCCAATCAGATCTCCACCTAATTGTTAAAACTCGACATGGATCAAGAGGGCTTTAATGGGCAGGTAAGGGCTAAAGGTAGGGTTTTTTTTTTTTTTTTTTTTTTTTTGGAATAAGTGGCTAAACACATAATCACACGATAAACCAGATAAGCATGAAACAAATACTAACATATTGGTCATTTTGACCCACAACTTTATTCTTTTTTTTTCATCTTTTGCTTTTTTTTTTCTTTTTTCTCATTTTTTTTTTCAATTTCCGATTTTCTCTTTTTTTTCATTTTCATTTTTTTTTCAAATAAAATAATCACGTAACACGATCCGGCTATCAAATCACAAACGGGTAACAAACGAATGGCTAGGCTCAAAGTGGTGTAACTAAGGGTAACGGTGAAACGGGTCAAACATAAAGGCTACACAAACAGGGGTGATCCTAATGCCTCTATCATATCCATGCCAAATCCTAACCGAAGGTCTCAAACTGTATCAAAACGTACAAGTTCTAAAGTAATGCAACAAGTCGGTAAACACACATGAAACGAAAGTAGTGAACATATAAATATGACACATGTAAAGGCTCAAATCTCACTATCATGTGGTAAATAAGGGCTACCGATATCGACAATGCACAACTAATTAACTCTCCGGCTCCATCCACTATCCTAGGCATCCCAAAACCTTTTACTTCCAAAAACCGATTCAATCAACCTACTATCCCGCAACTTAAAGAAACATGCGCTCTCGACTCGTAAATTCGACAATTAAACCGCTTTTGACCGACGTTTTGAAAAGGTTTTTGTTTTCAACGCGCTAAAGGACCGGGACTCGCAAAACCAACTCTTTTTTTTTTTTTGAATTTTCAATTTTTTAAATTTTTTAAATTTTTTTTTTATTTTTTCAATTTTTTATGACTCAAGACTCACTAACTAAGACCTAAACGACAGTTTCTCATCCCCACACTTAAACTCTACATTGCCCTCAATGTAGGATGGAAACCGACTCAAAAGACTAAAAATAAATAAGAATAAAAAGACTAAGGGCAAATTGGAAAGGACTTAGCTGGTAAAATAACGCGTAAGCTCCAAAACTCTCGTCCAATCCAGCTCGATCGTATAGCATTTTGGTCGCGATCGGCTTTGACTCTAACTGGTATACTTGGAAAATTCCTTGAAATTTGAAAAGCAGCTCCAAAATCACCCGAATGGAGATTGAGTACGGGTGGTACGATTCAAACCTGCATAAACAAAAACAAGCAAAACCAAAGCAGCACCAACTCTAAAAAAAAAAACGACTCAAAACTACTAATTAGACTCATGGTACAAAATAAACGACTCAAAATACAAACTCTACAAATCTCCCCACACTTGAATTTAATCTGGAGGTTTCTCCTTTATCCAACCTCGGTCCAACCCGTTCAATTCCACCCGTTCCTTATTATTAATTAAAATTGTAATGGTGGAATGTATAAACTTTTTAACATTTTCGAACGGATCAGGCCACCAATACTTAAACTTACCTGGACCAAACCTGATTCGTGGCATGTAATGAGAAGGATGGTGTTGTGCAAACTTCAGTGATTCCTCCATCTTCTTCCTTCGGTACCATCCTCGAATCCTTAGAAGGTGTTGATCCAAGCTATTTCTTGCCCTCTCCCATGTTCTTGATCGTGGTGGCAGTCCATCTTCCAACTTCTCCACGGGTCGGCTATCAAACTCCTCAGCCGCTTCCTCTTCTTCTACGTTTGGTATGTGTTTGATCTCCATGGTTGGCGTCTCTACAAGTAATGTCTCTAGATAGGCGAGATCACCAACCGGGTCAAATTCTTTATCTTCAAAAGTTGGTAAACCTACCAACTCATCACCAAACTCTTCCTCCCAAGATGGTTTATGCATCCCTCTCTCATTTTCCATCTTGTTAAGTGGCTCTTCTTTAGCTTTTTCTCTCTCATCATCGTCTCTCCAGAAGTCATCATCAATGGGTTCAGGACCGTAATACCATGGCGTGGAATACCAATTAAGCGTCACGTCCTGTTTAACCGGAGGTGGGACTGAATCGTCCGTTGTCGTCTCCAGTCCTATATCAGACAACTCTAGATCACCGGGAAGCTCTTCTTTAACCTGTTCATCCTCAACTTCTTCTTCTCTCACTCCCTCATAGCTCTCAAAGCCAATATTATCAGCATAGTAATCATCCCATGTAAACCATATTGTACTTTGATTTTTTTCCTGATTTACGCGTTGATTCATGCCTTCCCTCAACATCTGGTTCAGTATCTCGATCATTCGCTCAAGAATGGTGAACATTTCGGGAAACCTCGGATCCCCTTGGTCCTGTGCTGTTGACGTTATCTGAGCGAAAACTTGACATGATTCCACGAACTCCCAAACATAGGGAGGGTACTCGCTATGATAACCTGCCATGAAGAGAGTAGCAAAAACAGCACAAAGTAGAGAAATGAAAGAAAAAAAAAACAAACTAACTAACTAATAAAAAAAATATTTACAAAAATAATGACTCGACACACTACTACTAGACACGAACTCTAAGACTCAAACCCTAAGACTCAAATTACAAATAAGACCAATTAAACAAATAAGATCAGTTAAAGCTAATAACGCAATCGCCTAAGCGTCCCCGGCAACGGCGCCAAAAACTTGATGTGCAAATTATGGTCTAATAAAAACTAACCTAATCTAGACACCCTAGTTTTAAATTTATAAACTAAGACTCTCTAAATGCTAGACCACGGACAGGCAAGTGTACCTATCGTGCGTAGTAAAGCCTAATGAAGTCCGAGTATCGAACCCACGAGACACTAGCGACGCTAACTAGACTCTGACTCAACTAATTACTTAATTGGTTTATTTGATTTGATTTGATTTTAAGTGTTTTAATTAACTAATTAAATAATATTAACTTAGACAAGACTACCTAGACGCAGGCTGAAGGCTACTAAGGTGAAATCAAGGATGATAGGAAAGTAGGTTACCTAGGCGAGAATCCCTAGTCTCATGAATAAAATCTTAACCTTGGTTTCGAATGAAGACTCTGTCTAACCCGATAAACCCCCGGAAGGTAAACCGAACCCAACAGTACGACAAGTGATGAAATGCTAAAATGGACTGACTCGAGTTATCGACCACCAAATCCCACAACTATCAGGTATAAAGCAATTTATTTACTAAAACCCTCAAATTATGAAGCAGAAATAACTAAGAACACCGAGACCCTAGGAAACTCTAGACGTGAATAAACAGATGAACCCGAGTTATCGGCCACCCAAACTGCCAAACAACGCCCAGCTAATAACCTAGCAATTCTAAATTAGATTTCTCACCTCTAGAAAAGATTGCACGTTTTAATTAATTGGTTTTAATAATTATTAAACTTGAATTAGATTTCTCACCTTCAAGATCTAGACTGAAAAGTTACAACCTAGACTGACTCCCGGCTCTAAAGTATATTTCTATGTATCTAGAGCAATGGAACCAACAAATATATTATTAAGCCAATCAACACCAACACACAAATAATTAGAATCGGGTTCAAAAATTATAACATGTAATTCATCACATTCATTCAAAACCAAAAATTATTCATTCAAACAAATCGTCTAGTTAATCAACCCTAGGCAACCATAAAAGGTTTAGCCAATAATCATAGTCACGAACAAGAAACAAGTCTCAAATAAACAATAAATCATAGTTATAAGTTCGAATAACATAAAGTATATCGAAACTAATAAATTAATTTTTCGCAAACCCGGGATTGAATCTTGATCGCGGCTTGAACCCTCGAACCAAACACTTTTCTTCTTTCTCTTGATCGCAGCCTTCTTTTCTCGCTGCCGTCCACAGCCCCTAATTGCCGCTGTCTTCTGTTCGTCTGATGCTTGTTGACATCCAAGTCTTCAGCCGTCCAACTACAATTTATCGAAAAAGACTAAGTCCTGTTGTCGAGAATAATGAGGCTGGGCATTCCTTTTTTTTTTTTTATTTTTTTTGCGGCCCACAAAACATATGGACTTCACGTCCATGATGATGTCCCAAAATTGTATAAAATTCCCTTATGCACATTTAAAAGCTTATAGCCCACTGGACTAATTTAAAACTCCATCAGCAAATTCATAACTTCCAATCTCGATTCCTACATCACAATCTTTCAATCTTTGAGTAATAAATATAATTTAACTTTCAAACTCACATTTAAATGCATTTATTTTCCTAATTATATTGAACTCTAGTTTGAATAATATAAACACTTCGTGAGTTGAGATTTGTATGATGATTTTAGCACACTTAATTTTAAAACCTATAGAATTCAAATATAATTAGATTAGGAGTAAAATTTAATAAAAACAACCCTCAATCTACTCAAATGTTTAGGAATATTTATATAAAAAATATGTATATTTTAGAGCATATCATTAAGCCAACTTACAAAGGTCCTATGCACGAAATGTGAACACTTGAGAGCAGCCTTGAGCTTCAGAAATGATCAGATAGCTTGAAGAAGATGTGAAGAACAATGGTGCAAGTTCAAGCCTTTTTATTGTGAATTTCTCACCATAAATCCTTGACACATGAGTCTACAACCCACCACAACTGATCAACACTTGTTCCTAGTGTTTAGGGGGGTGCTTTAGGGGTCAAGAGATGTGGAAAATCGGTTAAAGGTCGCGCACAAAGGCCATGGCAGACAATAGCCATTTTTCTCGGAACTGGGAGTCCCTCGCGTGGCGCGAGGGACCCTCGCGTGGCGCGACGGTCTGCAGAAATCAGCATTCTTGATCTTTTGCGATTTGGTCCTTTGCTCTTCCAAATTCGATTAGGCACTTGTTTCTTGCATTGTAAACCCTCATAATTGATCTATAAAGGCTTTAAAACATATACCCACTTTGCTAAGTCCCCGGTTAACTTTATTGTTACCCGAAAAGTCTTAACTTCCAACGTTTACGCTTTAACCCTTCACACACGAATTTGATCATAACTTTCTCATACGATAACGAAACTTTACGAAATTTAAATCGTGTATTCTAGTGAGCATAATTAACAGTTACAAAGCTTCGGGTTTGTCAAAAGGTCACTCAGAGGTATAATTTAAACATGTTGACACATTTAGCCCCTGTAGTTTGTAATTCCTCACTTTTAGCTTCGCATGATCCATGATTTATTCGTTTGACGTTATAAACATCATGTAGGGTAAATGTACAACATATTTATTCACTTTTGACACTTAGAATACATATATTCACATACTTTCCATGTTTGTTAACTTTAGTCCTTTCATAATATTCTTTCACACGTTTAAACATACGACACGTGTCTACACATTATAGGACGTGAATTTTCGAGGTGTTACAATGAGCTTATTATCTGGGCTCGGGATAGAGAACTAGAGATTAAAAGACAAGAGGAACGTGGTGAAAAGAGATCAACAGAAAAAGGGGCCAATTCAAGTTTGTCTAAGAAGGCGATGTTTCAAGACCATGGAAAGAAGGATAAGTCGAAGGGTGGCATTACTCCTTGCAAGACTTGTGGGAAACTTCATACTGGGGAATGCCTTTTAGGCAAGAAGGGGTGCTATAATTGTGGTGATGAAGGACATCCGTACCACAAATGCCCTAACAACCCAAAGACCTGTTACAACTGTTTTCAGAAAGGGCATGTTAAAGCGGAGTGTCCTAAACTACAACAGGGTGCGAAAAAAGGAAGGAAAGAAGGAGGAGAGCTCCAAAGCGAAAGGGAGGATGTTCCAAATAACGTCCAAAGAATCCAAGGCTCACCCAAATGTTGTTTCAGGTATCTTTATGCTAAATTCCTTGCCAATGTATGTTTTATTTGATACCAGAGCCACTATGTCGTTCATTTCAAGTGAAGTGGTACAACACCCTTCATTTAAGATTGAAAGAATATCGATACCTTTAGAGGTAGAAATAGCCGATAGCAAGAATTATTTGTTGCACAAAGTTTGTAGAAACTGCAAGTTGATCATAGAAGATGAGGAATTTAACATTGACCTTGTACCAATGATTTTGGGGGAATTTAAAGTGATAGTGGGTATGGATTGGATGGCCCGAAACCATGCAGAGATTAATTGTGAAAATAAAACTATATCTATCCAATCTCCAAGTGGGAAACAACTAAAAATTCAAGGAGAAAGAAATATAGAAACGAAACTTTGTACCATTGCCCAAGCAGTCAAGTATGTAGTTAACGGAAGTAGAGCCTACTTAACTTACGTAGTGGATACCCAACAAAGTCTCCCGAAGTTTGAGAATGTCAAAATAGTGAATGAATTTCCGGATGTGTTTCCAGAGGAATTACCGGGACTCCCTCCCGAACGTGAAATAGAGTTTCGAATTGAATTGAATCCGGGTGCGAAACCGGTAGCTAAGGCTCCGTACAGGCTGGCCCCCACCGAGATGCGGGAGTTAATGATGTAGTTACAAGATCTTCTCGACAAGGGCTTCATACGCCCAAGTGTGTCGCCCTGGGGAGCGCCCGTCCTATTTGTTAAGAAAAAGGATGGGTCGATGCGCATGTGCATCGATTATAGAGAATTAAATAAACTGACCGTGAAGAACCGCTACCCTTTACCCAGAATTTATGATCTTTTTGATCAGTTACAAGGGGGAGTTGGTTCTTTAAGATAGATTTGCGGCCGGGATATCATCAAGTCAGGGTACGAGAAGAAGACATTGCGAAAACTACATTTAGAACCCGGTATGGACATTATGAGTTTCTAGTTATGTCTTTTGGGTTGACGAACGCGCCAGCGGCGTTTATGGAACTTATGAACCGGGTATGTCGACCCATGCTAGATAAATCTGTGATCGTGTTCATAGATGATATTCTAGTTTATTCGCGAAGCAAGGCTGAACATGCGAGACATTTACGGGAAGTACTTGAAACTCTCCGTAAGGAGAAACTCTATGCAAAATTCTCAAAATGCGTCTTTTGGCTCAGAGAGGTGCAATTTCTCGGTCATGTTATAAACTCGGAAGGTGTTTTGGTTGATCCGTAAAAAATAGAAGCCGTAATGAAATGGGTCTCCCCGGAAAATCTAACTGAAGTAAGGAGTTTCTTAGGTCTCGTTGGCTATTATAGAAGATTTATACAAGATTTTTCAAAAATAGCGTTACCATTAACGAAATTGACAAGAAAGAAAGAAAAGTTTGTGTGGGGTAAGGAACAAGAAGGAGCCTTTCGAGTGTTAAAGGAGAGATTGTCGAATTCCCCGGAGTTGACCTTACCAGACGGGAATGAAGATTTGGTTGTCTATTCAGATGCTTCACATCAAGGCTTAGGATGTGTTTTAATGCAAAGAGGAAAAGTTATCGCATATGCTTCGAGACAACTAAAACCACATGAAGGGAACTACCCAACCCACGATTTAGAATTGGCAGCGGTAGTATTCGCCTTAAAAATATGGAGGCATTATCTGTACGGGTCGAAATGTACAATATACTCGGATCATAAGAGCCTCAAGTATTTCTTCGAATAGAAAGATTTGAATATGAGGCAACGGAGATGGCTGGAACTTATTAAAGACTATGACTGCGATGTCCTCTATCACCCGGGGAAGGCAGATGTCGTAGCGGATGCATTAAGTCGAAAAGAGTATCCACCTCCGATTCAAATAAAGTCAATGAAGATGATAGTTACATCTCGCCTCCTTGATATGATTCGGGACGCTCAAATAAAGTCGCTAGAGGCAGGAGACCCAAAGAAGGAGAGAACGAAAGGTATAGCCGAAAAATTGGAAGAAAACTCGGTCGGGCTCAAAACAAGATTCGGACGAATTTGGATACCACGGTTTTGCGAAGTTAAGACCGCGTTACTCGAGGAAGCTCATAAGTCACGGTATTCGATCCATCCCGGAGCAACAAAAATGTACCGGGACTTGAAGACAAATTACTGGTGGCCGGGTATGAAACGCGATATTGTTAAGTATGTCGCGAAATGTTTAACATGCTCCCAAGTGAAAGCAGAACATCAAAAACCATACGGGGAATTACAACCTTTTTAAATTCCGGTATGGAAATGGGAGGAAATAACGATAGATTTGGTGACCAAGCTTCCTAGAACGAAAAAGGGGCATGATACAATATGGGTAATCGTAGACCGACTTACAAAAAGTGCCCATTTTCTGCCTATCCGAGAGGCCTACTCTTCTGAGAGAATGGCATAAATTTATATGAATGAGATCATATCTCGACACGGAGTGCCCGTGTCAATCGTCTCAGATCGGGATACTAGATTTACCTCTCGTTACTGGCAGGAGTTTCATGAGAGTGTGGGCACGAAGTTACACATAAGCACCGCCTATCACCCTCAGACTATGGTCAGTCAGAAAGAACCATCCAAACATTTGTCGATATGTTGAGAGCGTGTGCCTTAGACTTTGGGGGAAGTTGGGATGACCATTTACCACTAGTGGAATTTTCTTATAATAATAGTTACCATAGTGGCATTCAAATGGCTCCTTATGAATTACTATATGGGAGGAAATGTAGGACACCCATATGTTGGGGTGAAGTAGGGCAAAGGGAGCTTGCGCCTAACGAATTGATAGCAATGACAAATGAAAAGATTGAATTGATTAGGTCTCGACTAAAAGCGGCTCAAGATAGGCAAAAGGCATATGCGGATAAGAGAAGACGTCCTATCGAATTTCAAGTCGGAGATTATGTTTTACTAAAAGTATCTCCATGGAAGGGTATAATCCGTTTTCGTAAACGGGGTAAGTTAGGTCCTCGTTATATTGGACGGTTTAAAATTTTGGCTCGAGTCGGAAAGGTTGCACATCGTTTAGAATTACCGTCTACACTAGAGGGGATTCACAATACCTTCCACGTATCGCAGTTGAGAAAGTGTCTTGTGGATGATACAACGTTAGTACCTCTCGACGACATTGTATTGGACGAGGGGTTAAATTATGTCAAAAAACCGATGGCCATTAAAGACGTTAAGGTTAAGAATCTGCGCAACAAAGCAGTTAGACAAGTGTTGGTTCAATGGCAACACCGAAAGGGATCAAAACTTACATGGGAAGTGGAAGAAGAAATGGGTAGGCACTGCCCTTTTCTCTACGGTACGTAAATGTTTGAATTTGTTATGTGGCCAGGTTTCGGGGACGAAACCTCTTTTAAGAGGGGTAGACTTGTAACACCCCAAAAATGTTAACATAAAAAAAATAAGTGAAAATAAATAAAGAACTTAACATAGTTATTGAAATATGGCAAGATGGTAGATAAGTATGGAGAAAAGCTTAAATTTAAACACACCCACAAATTAAAGGGGGTAAAGGTGTAAAATTATTAAAACTAAATTATAATAACAATTAAATCTCAAAACACACATCAGGTGTGTCTGGGAGATCGACCAAGAACAAGCACAAGGGGTTAAACCCTAGCTTCAAGAAAATCAAGCAATTAAACCCGAAATCAAAGGATAATCCAATGCATGAGCCCTCATTTTCGAGTATTTAACCCCAATTTTTGAAGTGGTAAGTTTAATTTCTGAAATTATGAATTGTAGGATGAGGGATTCAACCCAATCTCGAATTCTTATAACAAATGTGAGAAATCTGAGTTAGGATTTCTTTTTAGAATGAGATTCATGTTGGATTCTAGGTAAATTGAAAGATATTTTTGTATGAGACTAATTTATGAAGATGTGCTATGAATATGATGATTTGATTAGATATAACTATGTGAAATGTTGAAATATGATGCTGTTGTAATACCTGAATCATAGGTGAAATGATGTAGGATAAAAGAATGATACTAACTTGATTGATTTTTGATGGGTTATGAAGCGAACTAGTAGGATGCATGCCTTGTATACTTGTATATAATGCTTGTAAATACGATGCTCACCAAGTGTTTGATGAAATGCTTAAAAGAATAAATATGTGTATTTTGGAAGATGTGGAATGGAATTTAGTAGTACTAAATAAATGAATGAATGTGTTGTTATAGGCGTGAAAGAAGAAGGTTCAAACACTAGGAAATCGGAAGGCTCACTAGATCGAGGTATGTTAATTCACACATACATTTCTAGCATGTTGTATTATGATTACTAATTTTTATTGTAACTTGTCGTTTATGCCAAAAATCATAATAATGGTAGTTCATGGAAGTTGAGTAGTAATTAGTATGATCCGTTATGAACGAGTTATGTAAAAGGAAAATTTATGAATAAGATTGCATCATAACCGATTCATCTTAGTTGAACCGGTAAATGGAAAGTTAAGAAAGAACGGAATGAAGCTTTACTCAATCCTTCGTGTACGGGTTGGGGTGTATGTGCAAGAATGTAAAGATTGCATTTGTTTGTCATAAACGAACCGAATGGAAGTTATGTCATGAATGTTAATATCCGTTACTAACGGGTATGTAAGGAATGGAATGTAATGTCTCCATCTGAGACGAGAATGTAAGGACCCGTTCAACGGCTAGTACGTGTAAAGAAAAAGAATGATGTAAAGGCAAGAAATATGTAGATTACTTGATTCGAAATTGTTAATATGATTATGGCTTAATTCTTTCATTGGTGGTTGATGTAGGTAAAGCCTCAATTTGATCGGTTCGGCGACTTGGAACGAGCACCCATATGTAACTCGCCTATAAGCGCTTCCGCTACTTTTAGCAACAAAGTTTATGGTCAAAAGTATTTTGTTGTAATTAGTCTTGAATAGTAGCTAAACTTTGAAGTTTGACTTGTTGGGTCTTTTGAAATTTTCTAGATATCAGTAGTTAACTAAAAGTATGTTTTGGATTTGTTAAGTCTTTTGAAAGTGTTGTTAATTACTTGAAATTAAGTTAGTCAAAACAGGGATTGTTCACATTATAAATGGGTCATGCCGATTTTTTTTTTAAATAATTGTTGAATTTATTTAAGTTCTAAAGTGTATGGAAATGGGGCGTTATATTAGTAGAATTACATTTAGAGAATTTTACTCTCAAGAAAAAATGGTTTTATTTGTTAAATGAAACGTAATTAAAAAGTTTAAAAGCTGCAAATTACTCATTTTGGATTAATGTGAAAAAACTAAAATCCTAAAATCATGTTTTTTTTTCTTTTTTTAAATTTAGTTGAATATAATAGGGTAAATCTTGTTTAAATAATGAAAGGTAAAGGATGACACTTGTCAATATAATAGGGTAGGCTTATGTATAAATAACACATAGCAAAATTAGCTTTAGTATCTATCTATCTATTATACTAAATGAATTCTCTTAGGCCACAAGGGCTATTCTTAGCCAATCATTTTGATGATGTGGACATGCTCTTTGGCTAGATAATTCTTGAAGAGCGCCAAACCCTTTTCCTCTATTTTCCTTTCACGCGGCTTCTTAGACACGCTTTTCATCATTATCATTTAAAAACCCTATTTTTTCTTTAATGATCTTGAACATCTCTCCCTAAATCTCTTTCGTTTTCTTTCATAGACATATCATTTGTGGGATCTAAGCGTGTAATCCGATTTACAGATCATGGCGATGAAGTTTAAACCAAGGCTTCATCAGATTGGCTTAACAAATCATACGACTGAGAGACGGTGTTTTTGGGCGATTCTTGCTGCTCAAGAAGACGACGGAAAGTTTTCTGATACAAGGTTTGCTTATCTTTGTGAATATTGCCTTTATTTTGGTTATTTGAAAACAATTTGATCTAACTCCCTTTCCTTTATTCTTTTACATCTTAAGAAACTCTGTAATCTAATCAACGATTTACTAATTTTAAAACCTTAGAATTTTACAGTAATATTGAAGCAATTGTATGGCTTATTTTCATGTTTTTTTTCTAATTGATTTTGAAAGCCCTTTAAATGTTTATCTTGCCAAAGTTTAACTTTTTTTCTCAGAGGATGGCAGTAGTACAATTGAAATAGAAAACTTGGATCTTGATGTTGTTGAACTTCAAAGCTTTTTGATATGTGGGTTGTTTTGGTTCATGAGGGTTAGGATCTTTGAATCGATTGTAAGTTTATTTTCAATTGATTGATCAGAGTTTCGGATCTTATTAGAAACTAAAGGATGGCGAGATGGTGTGAAACAGATCTGGATGTTTTCGGGCCACTAGATGTTACTGCAGGTATTGTTATTCCCCTTAAGTTTGTATATTTTACCCTAATAAACTTCTTACATATTGATGTAATTAATTCTTGGTTTGTGAAGCTGTTGTTTGAGGCGATGAGTGAGTCGAATAAGTGGGTGCAAGCTGGTGCTGCAATGTGTTTGGGTAGAGTGGTGGATATGGCTTCTGATCCACCTGTTTTGGGGTTTCATAAACTTTGTGGGAGGATCTGCAAGTTTTTTAATAGTCCTAATTTTTTGGGTAATGTTACTCTTTTGCCTGTTGTTTCAAGTCTTGCTCAGGTTAGGTCAAATGGTCAATGCTGGATAATTGTTCATTTATTCATGTGTGGATTATGCTGTTAGACTTAATCGTTTTATTCATGTAATCGAATGGTATTAGTGTCCTTATTTTTGGTTTATTTTTTAAGGAGTTTTTACTTATGAAGTCGTATTTTTAGAGTTTTGAGTCAAGATTGAATCTTTATTTACTTTCTTATTCGAGTGGTCTAAGTTTCTTATTTTCCAAGAATGATGGCTATAGTTATTGTAATTCGTGTACAAACAGAGTCGAGCCAATTCGTTTAATCTTGTGTTTTGGTGTTTGTATTCTAATCGATCTGGGCCATTAGATTATAGGTTATGTCATGGTATATAAAATTTATCAAAATTTACAAATAAAGATTTGATACTTTGTTTTTAGAGAAGGGGTAAGTATATGATATTAGGGATGAGCAAATGGTACTAAGTACCGGTTCAGAATTTCCCGAACCGGTTCGATTTTTGGTACCGACATTTTGCGTTTTCGGTACTGGTACTGAACCGTACCGTACCGGGTATTTTTGGTATTGGTACCCACTTTTTGGGACTTATGGTACCGCTTGGTACCGAGCTCATCCCTAGGTAATACGACTTCAGATTATTTGTTTTTAGCTTCTATGAAACTTCTTATCTGATCCCTAAATGATCAAATACATTTGAAGCATAATATTTTTATCCAAGCATTAGAAACTGGTTATTTAGATTTCAGATAAAAGTTCCAAACGCCCATAAACTTTTATTTGAATATCTTATGACCAAAAACTTATATTCTTAATATACAATCCTATAAGACTATAATCATGATGTATTATGTGTAAAATTTATTTAGTTGTGGTAGGTTGGTGCTATTTCTCCACAATATTGGGAGCCACTGCTACAAAGTATTCATGACTGTCTTAATAGTGTTGACTGGTCAACTCGAAAGGCGGTTGCTGACACGTTAAATGCGTTGGCTTTGCATTCAAGTAACTTAATAAGAGAAAAACCGACCGATACCATAACAGTACTCGAGGCATGCCGCTTCGATAAGGTTAGTTTTACATCATTTAATTTGCTAATTTGATCAAAATCAAACCATATTCGATCCTACTACCGATTCATTATATAAATTAACGAGTAGTGTTTATTTCTATTTGAATGTTTGTGCCTTTTAGTTGGCTAATTACACCCTTCCCCTAATTAGAAGTCTTATCATTGCTCACATCTTTAAACCTGTATTAGAATTTATTTAATAACATTTGAATACATGACAAGGCTTGCAAATTAGAAATTCTGTTTGATCTGATGTTTGTTTTTTCATAATTATGATCAAGCAACAATTGGTTTGATGAGAAAGGATAAACTTCGATATTGTTTATCTTTAGTTTTTATTTTGTACGAGGTTATTACTTAATTTTTTTTAGCTTAACATGATATTTCCATAGTTGGAGCTAACTGGTTCACTAATTTGTTTAGATGCCTAAGAGGTAAAATTTTAATTGATATAACCAACAGTTTTGTTTCTTTACCTCATCTAAATTTGACGAGGTAGGAACAAATGACATAATTTACTGAATTATTTCTAATTGTTACTCAAATGGCTTAGGTTACGATTGTTTTTTTCCTGATGTTCTAGCCTAACTATTGGTATTTGCAAGACATTATATTAATAGAGAACATTCTAAGTTGTATGCTAAGCTATTTGTATAATATAATCTATTATTCATGGTTTAAGTTTTTATATTTAAAGTTTCGGGTACATTATTTTCTTCAGCAATCTAGCGAGACGCAATACATGGGTTTGCTTAATACACAAATATGCAGCATCGCGCTGTCACAAATACCAGAATCATGGGTTACCAAACGTGGTCTCGCCGGTAATGTGGCTGCCAGTTCCTCGGCTATGGTAGTATGCAGGGTCGGTAAGGTCTTAAAAAATAAAAATTATTTTATTCTAATGTTGATAGCTGGTGGTTTTCTGCGACGACCTCTTCTATCATTTGTAATATAATCTACATGACCCGTTTGACTGATACACCTTTTTTAGAGTTGTCCAAATCAACCCACAAGGTAAGGAAAACTCACCCAAATTGACCCGCTTCTTACAGGTTGGGTCAGTTTTGGGATACATTATATTAATCGAGAACATTCTAAGCTATTTGTAAGATCCCAAAGCACATGATGTTGCTGTTTATTTTTTAATCAATGGTACAGAAGGATCCACTGTTCCATGATCTTACTATTCGCATGTTTATAAATAGATTTAGAAATTTTGTGAAACAATCTGTATCGGGATATTATTGATGTTTGATTTCCATCCACAGGCACAGGAACAAAAAAAATTGTTCTTCTTCAACACGCATATGCGTGGCATTAATTTTGAAGCTTGGAGTAAAAGACACTTTGATTTTTCCTTTGATATACGTCTTTTTACAAGTTGAATATTATAAAAATATCTGGGTACAACTATGTGAACCGAAGATTAGGCTGAAGGGTAGACGACATTTGATGTTATTATTGCGTTAGAGGCATGAAAGTTAGTAATTTTTTTTCACTAAAATGCTCAATTATTTGCACAATTCTCTGGTAATTGAACATGTCGATGATTATGTGGCAGTTCCTGCAGCAGGTGCACTTGGTATGGGTGACCAATGATCTGCTCAAATTCCAAATGCTCAGTGGGCTGGTGACATGGCACCACCGTTGCTCAAGGTGCAAGTGGTTGAAGGTTAGACTCAACGAGATGAGAAGACATAGATGTGGCAGAATATAGGTTGGTCTTTGTGTTGTCCATGATCCTCATATTTGAAGTTAGTTGATTATTAATATATATCGTTCTTAGTTCGGCCATACTTAAAAAAAATCACCAGACTTGAAGCTTGAAAGAAAAATCAAAATTCGAAACTGGTTTGGCTCTACGCGGATGTTGTAGTTTCAAGTGTAAGTTCGATGTCTATGGATTACTGAATTCGATTGATTCTGATTAGTTTAGCCTAAATATCATATTAACTTCTTCTAAATAAAATGATTTAAGATAAGATAAGCATTTACATGAACATAGGCGACTTTGACCCGATGAAACCTGCTCGGCCCGTTTGAATCATTTATCTTTGACAACGTTAAAACATTGACCATTTTATTAATTTCTTTTATGTTAACGGAGGATGTCACGTTTACACATTCTTTAAACCGATCTCTCAAAATTTATATAAAAATTTGCAGATGAGAAACGGTTTTGGGAATCGGTGGGCCAGGCCACACTATACTATGGAGGGCATATTTATGATGGCCATGAGTACACGATGACGCCACTCAATGACCCAAGTATGTATGTTGCAGCTTATGGAGCTTATCCAATGTATGTCATTCATCAACAAGTCAACTTAATGAGGTGTAGGCATGCCCTTAAAAATAGTTTAATCGCCAAGTATTAGCTGGATAGAATCAACTTTAAAGCTACATCATTTACCAGCATGGCCAAGCAGAGGATTCTCTTCAGGCTTCAGTACCAGCCTTCTTAATACCTCACCACCTAATTGACTCGGTTCAAGGGAGATGGTAAACCATTGAGGACGTGTATGTGATACATAACTTCTTAAAACTCTTTAAATTATCTCACAAATTTAACTACGCTACAGGGCATGAAAATTACCAGTAGTTAGTGGGTTGAGCTGGAAAACGGGTGCCGGTGGAAATGGGTTATATTTTGGTACGGCTAACAACCGGCCGGGTTGGGTTAGCTCACTAACCTTTTTTTCTATTTTTTTATATAAATAACTAATGCATTATTATGATTACTAAAACAATACTATTACAATTATAATTATAATCTAACTCTTTTAATAAAAAGATTAAGGCGTGTGTGTCCATTGAATATAGACTTTGAGCAATCTTCAACCCATTTAAGTGGTAGCTTTTAGTCGAAAAAACATGCAGTTTTGGGTAGTTTTTAAGTCGAAATCAGAAAAAACTTGCTGGGCAGTTTCGTTGAAAAAAACTGGTTTGCAGAAATAAACATGCAGAAAAAAACCGGTCTGCATAATTTATTTAAAACGTTGCATATTTCGTCGAAAAAAACTACATTTTGTTGGGCATTTTTCAAGCAAAAAAACATGCAGTTTTTGGGTGTTTTTAGTCGCACAAATCTGCAGAGTTTTGGGCAGTTTTTACACGAAAAATTGCAGAGTTTTGGGCAGTTTTTAGTCGAAAAGACATGCAGTTTTTGGGGGGTTTTAGTTGTAAAAATCTGCAGATTTTTTGGTAGTTTTTACACGAAAAAACATGCAGAGTTTTGGGCATTTTTTAGTCGAAAAAACTGCAGTATTTTGGGCAGTTTTTTTTCCGGCAAAAAACGGCATTTTTTTGTTGAAAAAAGCAGCCGTTTTGGTGTTTTTTGTTGAAAATATTGCATAATTTTTAAAACAAGAACAATAAACATACACTTTGATTCATTTATAAAACGCTAATATATGATGCTGGTGTCTTTTTAAATAGATAACTCAATCATGAGTCATAGGGTGAGTTTGATGGAACTTTAATATTTAACATGCAAACTTTAATGTTCGTTTTTTAAACAATATAACTATCTTTTGCTACATTTGTAGAGGGTTCAAAAGTTGCATCTGATAATGATGATGATGTCAGCTTTAACGGATCAGTTTCATTAGATAAGGTGTCGGTTCCAAGTGCATCACCGCTTTTTAATATATCTTTGAAGTATTGGATCAAATGGTTGCAAATAGTAGTTTTAAACCAAAATTTATTTAAACTAAGTTAATTTAGACACTAATATAGAGAAAGAGAAAGAGAAAGAGAAAGCTATGTATATTGTGATTGTGCTTATAATTAAAAAAAACAAGCCATGCAACATTAAAGCAACTAGCTTACATTTTTCTTATGTTACAGACTTCGTATTGATGGTAACGGATTTCAAGATGCTAAAGTTGAGTGTATTAGAGTCAAAGTAAGTTGTTTTTTTTATTTGAAAGAATTGTTGGTTCTCAAGTGATTTAAATTATAATTAGTGGGAGGGTTGGGTAACGGGTCAAAATAGGTTCCGGTAGAATATGGTATGGATAAATTTTAGCCGGGTTGGGTTGACTTGCTAACCTTTTTTTCATCTTTCTTTTTATTATTATTTTTTTTCTTTTTTCATACCGAGTATGTTTGGTGTTATTTTTATAAACAACTAATGCACTAATTATGGTTATAAAAACAATACTTTTACAATAATAATCTGGATCTTTATATAGAAAGATTCGGGATATTGTATGCACTAGAAATAGACATTGGGAAACCTTCAACCTATTTGACCTGTCCTCTTATTAGTTAAACTTTTAGATTTGGCTCATTTGACTCGTGTGAGATTATGAGATTAAAAGGAACTAAAATTGACCCGTGATCCAGTAAAGTGTTCTACCACAGATCCTTAAGTATTCAAGTGTCAATTCTTTCTTTCATGTAAAAGGGTGTTAAGGATTCAAATGTCAAGTGAGTTTAGTTTGCTAAATCCTTCCTATGTATACTTTGAATCAATGGCCTTCCTACAAGAAATAGATTTATTAGGATTTAAGTGTCAAGTTCAATCTTTCTGCACCTCTAAAGTCCACATTAGTGTTCATACTCTCTGCCACTTCAGGTATATTGCCTTTTCTCTTATGTGAAAACATATTTTCTTGGTGATTTGTACCTTATCTAACTTAACTGGAATTTTATTTTCAGGATCATATCCTTATCATATATGGTAACAAATTTATTTAGTATGAGTTATGCACGAAGATGACCACATAATTCTCTAGCAGTACCTAGACTGAGAACCGGCTCAACAATCTGAAGATCTCGACGAGTCATTGTTTCTTTTATATGTACTGTTTTAAATTATGAATATGAATTCCATTAGCTCTTTTACTGGGTGACCTTATATTATTCAAAATTCTGAAAAAAAGTTTACATGTTTTATAGTTCTATAAAGAATCTCATTTGATACTTATTAGGATGACCCGGTGTTTGCCCATAATGTAGTACCTACAGTAATTACATATTTGATGAGTATTTTTTCTATACGGGTCAAAATGGGTTAGTTTGACCTGTCAACAATTTTTGTTTTCTATTCAACGGGTTTGGAAGACCTTGAGCAGCAGCGTAAAGATTACCTATTTGATATATTTCATGTTTAGGTATGACTTTAAAGTTTACCTAATAGTGAATTTAGAGGGCATAATAACTTAAATGTTTTATTTTATTTTTGCAAAGTATGTGTTTAGCTTATCCAGGGCCAATCACTGTCTAGAGGGCACAATAACTTAAATGTTTTATTTTATTTCGCATTTCAGTTTAAGGTTTTGAATTTTAGATAAAAAGATTCCATTTGAGTTTCAAATGTGACAATTTCAGTTGGTTGTATGTTTCGCAATGACAATCAACAAGAGCCAGGGCCAATCACTGTCTAGAGTTGGTCTGTACTTGAAACAACTAGTTTTCACCCATGGTCAGCTGTATGCTGCTTTATCCAGAGTAAAAACCAGACAAGGAGTTAAACTTTTGATTTTGGACAACGACGGCAAACCTACTAATAAAACGACAAATGGAGTTTATAAAGCTTTTCAAATTATGACAAAATAAACTGGACCACCTTTAAAGTTGTTTTGTACTTGAAACAACCTGTCTTCTCTCATGTTCAATTGTATGTTGCTTTATCAAGGGTAAAAACACGAGATGGAGTCAAAATACTAATACTTGACAACGACAAACCTTCAGATAAAACAACTAATGTGGTTTATAAAGAGATTTTCAACGAATTGTGATCGTTGCATATTCATGTATTTCAATTTGTCGTTGTAGTCTAATATATTCGTTTGTGTTTTAACGTGTATAAAAGTATAATATTTAATGGCAGCGGTATTAATGAAGAAATTTCTTTTACCAACCCGTGTAACACACGGGATCTTAAGCTAAGCACATAAAATGTGTTTTTAAGGAGAATTTCAACGAATTGTGATCGTTGCATATTCAGGAAAAAAAAATCGTAAAACAACTAATATAAAACAACTAATGTGTTTTTAAGGAGATTTTCAACGAATTGTGATTGTTGCCTATTCATGTATTTCAATTTGTCGTGGTAATCTTATAAATTCGTTTGTGTTTTAACGTGTATTCAATCATAACATTTATGTAAACGATGATGATGATAAGATATTATCTTTAATCAATCCGTGTAACACACGGGGTCTTAAGCTAGTATAGTATATTAGAATAGATAGATGCGTGGTGTATAAAATAGCGCGTCTCGTATAGGGGCGGACCCAAGGTCAGCCCAAGGTGGGCGGGCGCACCCCCGGGGAAAAAAAATATTTAGTGCTAAGTTCCGTCGAAAATCCCGTCCGCACCCTTTGGAATTTTTCGTCCGCACCCCTTAGGTAAAAAGTGTTATCAATTTATATTTATTTTAGTAAACTCTTATTTAAAAAAAAAATACTACCTAAATTATATAACTCTTAATACCTAACTAGCTAAACCCAAATACTCATACATTTACCAACTTATAATTCCTAACTAGCTAGCCTACTAAAGTCTTAGTCCATTAACCAAACCTAACAATATTTCAAAATATAATAAAATAATTAAAGCCCAAAACCTTTAGAAATTTTCTCCCGCTCTCTCTCTCTTGCGTCCCTGCACTGCCAACGAATAACATCACCCAGCGACCACGTAATCAGCCACCATACCACCGTTGTTCGACACCAAATCTAACCAGAATCCGAACACGGGTAAGTTTCTTTGTTATTTTGATGATTTTGGTTGATATTATAGGAGAAAAAAGGGTAATAAAGTTGTTAAATAGGTTTGAAATTTTGTGTGTTTTGACGTTGTTTATGGTTGTTTAGATGATTTTTAGGGTGATTATGTTGCTTATATATTTTTAGGGTGATTACAACTTACGTTATGATTTCTAGGGCTTGAATAGTTGAAAATTAAATAGAGAAATAATTGCTTAAGAAATTAGCTTTAGATGATGTGTTGAATAGATTTCAAAAAATGAAAACCCGCAGGGCGTCGACGTTTTAATTATGTTTGTAACAAGGTTTGACATGTTTTTTATTATTATATAAATTTAGTTTGATGTTCGTTTGTTTTACATGACCCGACCCGATACGAACCGATTTTTTTACTTATATACCTAGGGGCCTAAAATTTTTAAAAATGTTCCGCACCCCTATGGAAAAATTTCTGAGTCCGCCACTGGTCTCGTATGATTGTTTTAACCAACAAATCCAAATCCTTTTTTTTTATCAGTTGCTTTTTAGCACAACCTTAACTATTATTCAAACGATTGCAATTTTATTTACTAATGATAACAATATAAAATGAGATAAGAACTTCAAACCTGATAGATAACAAAGTTATCAAATAATAGCTAGACCATGCATACTACCCAGGTGAAAATCAAAGGGCATGTAGCATGGTTGCAATAATCATTAGACATTTCTAATCGGTTGACTGTGAAGTTGAGAGTACTTGGCCTAGGCGGAGAGTACTTGGGAGTACTTGGACATTTTAAATTATGAAGAAATTATTTTTCGGGAAATTATATGTATATGTCACATATCATAAGTTTACTAATATTTATAAGAGTAAATTACGATTTTGGCCCATGTGGTTATATCACTTTTACTCTTTTAGCTCAAAAAAGAATCTTGTAAGTTAACATAAAAGTTTTTTTTAGCGGCCAAAAGGGTTAGAAAAAAGACGTTGGGGGCCAAAAGGGTTAGAAAAAAAAGACGTTGATATTAAAAAATTCCTTTTTGGGCTAAAAAGGTAAAAGTGATATAATCACAGAGGCCAAAATCATAATTTACTCTATTTCTAGCTACATGAATATCAATATAAATAAATAATACATGTTCAAATAGTAAAGTATTTCAAAAATTGATATTAATTCCTTAAAAAATGATGAGTAAAGTACACGGATGGTCCCTTTCTTTACCAAAATTTTGGATCTGGTCACTAGCTTTCCAAAAGTATACAGATGGTCCTTGTGGTTTGCACTTTGTAACGCATTTAGTTCTCAGTTTTTTCCAAGAGTACATGGAGGGTCCCTGTAGTTTGCACTTTGTAACATATTTGGTCCTCAACTTTTTCCAAAAGTACATAGATGGCCCGTGTGGTTTGCACTTTGTAACGCATTTAGACCCTAACTTGGACATGCTAAAGCCTTTAGATTTGTTGGCTAGGGACTACATGCATTACAAAGTGAAAACCATATGGACCATCCGTATACTTTTGAAAAGCTAGGGACAAAATCCAAAATAAACCATAGGGACTATCTGTTTACTTTACTAAAAAATGATATCCATTTCATTAATATGATAGATATAAGAATTACGTTTTATTTTTCTAAGTCAAACTCGGCCTGACTTGACCTACTAGATCCGATTCAGGTTGACTTTGACCGTGTTTGGTCAATTCCGAGTAATTACGTGGAGTTGAAGAAAGACGCTTCAGCAGCCTACCTTGTAGCGATTACTCGACCTTCAAGACCTTATTTTATAACATTGCTTGTAGCCTAGTGATACTAAGATGTATGAAAAAGGTGTCCTCCTTAAAGTCGAAGGTTGAGGTCTCATTAAAACAAATGTGTAGTTAAGTAGATTTAGAGAGTATAATTAGAAAGTGTTTGCTTTAGCTGATAAAAGGAATCCAAACCTAAGTGAAAATTATTGAACACACTTGTCCTTTTGTTAGCGTGGGAGGTTGGATCCAATTGGCAATGACATTGGAGATAAGATGCTGTTCTTCTTGAGGTTAAGGTTCAATCCCTATCGAAGATGGATTTAGTGTAAACATTTAAAAAAAGAACTATTCCTTTTGTTTATCGGTGTTTAATTGCTAAAGGATAATTGAATAATTGATAGAATATTTGGTGATTCATTAATTAGTAAATGGTATAAGATTTGCTATGTCACTGATTATGTAAATTCTTGTTTTATATATGGTATATTGCTACATGCATAAATATATGTTGGTGTTGATACAACAAATACAAGACCAACGGTGGTAGCTGGACTGGCTAGGCAGAATGGTTGAAGGGTTCAACCTTGCCTAACGCAGGTCGTGGGGTCCCCCCACGTTTGCGAGACGTGGAAGGAGGTTTACTAGTTTATTGTTATTCTTTGCTATGGATCCTCCTCTGAATTGTGCTCAGATTCGGAAGTGGAAGCAAAGGGAATGTGTGTGTTGGATGTGAAAGGGAATGACTTGTGCGAGACAAGCATTCGATGTGAATGACCAGAGATTGAAGAATCAGAGTTGGTCCAGATGTCCCCTGAAGTAAATGAAGTGTCATTTTATAAGGGAAGGCATCTCCCGAAGTGGAATGGATTAGACTAGCAACCTCGCTTGCAGTGGAGGGTTTCCCCTTTTGGGGGTTGAAGGCTTTTGTTCCCCGGATAATAGCGTGCATTGTGCAGACCTGCATTGCCTTTGCGGCTGTGGGTTGGTGAAGCGATCGCCAGATGTGACTGGCTACTGTTTCCGTGTTGCTTTTTCCTTTCTCACAGCTTTTTAAGCTTTGAACCATTTAACCATTTAAGCATTTACGTAATTAGCCATTTTATTCAATCTTGGGCTACCCCCGTCATCAGTTGGGTTACAAATTTACTACATGAATATAATATTAATGATGATGCACGCCATGGCATTATGCATGTGACAAAAGTAGAACTCATACATTCACTTTTAACCTACCACTTCATGTAATTGCTACCAAATGTACGAATCTACGTCCTCATGACATTTTCAACATAAAAGCTACAGATACCGAACACTCTAAAAGTAAAACAATAAAATTTAAAAGCTTACACTTGTTTTTGTTATATATCTATCTCATAAAATAGATGTTAAGTGTCATTTTCTTAGTTCTTTTACATGTTTGTTATAACAGTTAATATATAGGAGGGGAGGTTTAAAAAGAAGGATTAAGAGTGATCCGGTCTTAATAGATCATATTGCGTCAAGATTTTTACAAAACACTAAATTATTGCAAGAACAAAAGGAACAAAATAACAAACCAAAATCGTTTATTTTTTTGTATCAATGATTCATTTTTTAAGTACATGTATGTATAAAAAACCATGAAGTGTTCATATGCTTTTGTTTACACATATGTAGGTTATGTACAGGTAATATAACCTACAAACGACTTACACATGTATAAGTTTCTTTGTTTTTTTTATTATAACAGATTACTTACACATTTCTAGGTTATGTGTACGTAATATAACCTACACACAACTTACACATGTATAAATTCTATAGATAAACAAAATGTGTCGATTATTTATTTATTTATTATTTTTTTTTGGATTTCATGAAAAATGAATAAAGATTACATTTCAACCATTTCGTATATTTTAAATTTTATAAGATTAAAATAATGAATGATTTATATAATTGTTATGTGTGTTTTTCTTGAAAAAAAAAGTGTTTTACTTGAAACTATCTCATAGATCATGTTGGGTAAATGTCATGGGATGTAAAGGTTTATATTAAACTACAATGACTTGTAATGGGTGCACAATGCGAGTGATGACAACTAACGGATCTTGAATCTCTTGTAGTTACAAGTGCTCTTAGTGGGACATGATGGATTTTATTAGAGGATTAACTCTTAAAACGATTTGTAATGACTTATATTATAATATATAAGTCTTAACGAGCCACTTTGAATTTTAAAAGTTAATGAGACATAATGTTTCTTAATAGAACATATAGGACCATACTAGGTTACGTTAAGTGTTAATGAGTTATAATGCTTAATTTATTACTAAATCAAAATGCTATTATTACTTGTATCAAAACAGTTGTTCATTAGAAATTATTAGTTAATGTAGGTGATGTAGACTAGTAAACGGGATACGAAATCGGACATGTTGATTCTCACAGAATGCCACGAACGATTCTTCTAAAATTCGTTGATTCACGAAGAATACCGAAAGTTGAGGGTTTCACACACAAAACACTCAACACTGAATTGGGAGAGAAAAATGACTTTTCATATAATTCAAAACTGATTAACTTCCTCCCATTAGATCAATATAAATAATAATGTAAATTGAAAACGCGCCTCAAAACACACTTTGGTCAAAAGCTAAACGAAATAAAAGTCCATAAAAACACTAAAAAACATAAAAAGATAAATAACTCATAGAAATAAGCATTTTTGGGCCCGAACAATGACCCAAACCACCTGCGGTGTTTGTAGAAAGATGGGCTTCGTTCTCACGATCGATTCGCCTGGTCGCATGCCCAAAACGGACACCTGTAGCCCAAGTTATAGCCATTTTAGTGAAGCCCATTTTGTCACGCGATCTTGGGGCTCCAAATACTAGATGACCCGCTCCTCCACACTTGGACCCGCATCAGTAGGGCTAGCCCACTTAGTGGTGACATATGCCTCTTAAGGAGAAAGTCTCAAATACGAATTTGAACAAGAAAGTAGTTTAGAATTTTGATGTAAATTATAAGAAAATTAACATTTGCCGTTCAGGAAAAAAATTATAAATCATTAAATAATTTAGTCATCATCATCATCATCGTACTCAGTATATCCCACCTATAGCAAAGCTAATGCAAATGCAAACTGGGGATCATTAATAGACTAACTTTGTCTTATCGACCAAAGACATCATCAATTATTATTATTATTATTATTATTATTATTATTATTATTTTTTTGAACGGCAAATTTGGATCACTGACGGACCACTGGAGTATCATCATGCCACCAGAGGAACCACCCGATCATATCCATCTCCACTAGGCATAATGCCACACCAATTCAGGAGGCAACCCAATAAATATGGGAAAACCCCCCTTGTGAGAATCGAACCCAGGACCTATTGGTCCCAAAGCCTTATCCCACCACCAAGATGCCACTAGGCTATAAAGCCATAGGCTCAATTATTATTTTTTTAATTTAGCAAACTAAAACTTGTAGCAAAGAAATATGTTGGTGGTTGTTGAGTTAAACAATATACACAATGATACATATACAAGAAAACCCATACAAAAACATAAACAAGAAATGGAAAAAGATATATCACAGTGAAATAATAAAATAATAATAATAATAATATCTTATATTTGTACTCTTAAAAGTACTTTTGATGGTAGGGCCTTTGGGTATACTTTAACCTAACTTAACTCCACCTAAGTGACACATCAACTTTTTTTTCTCATTTCACTTTGTCTCACTCTAAGGAAATGGTTTAACGTGTTAACACATAACTCATTTAATGCACTTTAACACAAGGAGGGAGTGGTTTGCAATGTTAGTTAACATACCATGTCATTGTTAACACTCTAGATGTTGGCCAGTGAATCGTAAGAATGGTAATTTAAGGATTACATTACATCAAAATAAATAAAGAGTGAGAGTTAAATAATGGTTAAAAGTTACTAAAACTACATAAAAATAATCAGTTTGTCGTTTTATCTAGTGCATCAATAAACCTATTTAATCGGCATCTTTAATCAAGTCGTAAACCTATTTAATTAAATACATCAACTCATTCACTCTCGTTTATGGCCTAATCAATTCCTTTACACGTTTACGGCCTGTCCACTCCACTTATTACAACTCTCCAACCCGTTTAACACGTTTATAACTTCACTACATTCGGTTTACCATCCCCCAAAACATCTAAATCATATCAGCTTGTTTGACCCGTTTAGATAAATAAATTAAAGAAATCGCGTTCGGGTTTAATAACTTTAACTGTGTTCAGAGCAGCGTTGATGTTTAGATGTAACCCGTCAAGCAAAAATTACTCAATCCAAAACTTGTTAACCTGACACTCACAAACACCAGCTGACCACCCATGGGCGGACCTAGCCTTTGGCTAGGGTGGGCGGCCGCACCCTTTGAAAAAAAAAAATTAGTGTATATTTTAGGCAAAAAACCCGACCGCACCCCTTGAAAATATGGTTGAACACCTCATTCGCACCCCCAACAAAAAATTTCTGGGTCCGCCACCGTGAACACCACATCACTATCATTATATATGTTACCCAAAAACGTTGGTGAACCCAGAAAAAAGGGTTAGACGGGTCTGGTCAAAATTGTTTACATTAAATCATAGCCAAAAGGATAAGCATGTACTCATGAAAAAAATATAGAAATGTGAATCATTTCATCGAAAAATTAAACACTATCTAAGCAAACTGGGTCGGATCCATGAAAAAAAGTTCACAAATTAAGTGTAGTGGGTATGTGGAGGGATTAAGAAGGCCGGTAAGGGTAGGCCGGTAGGTGACTTCCCATCCATAAAACTTAATTATAGTAATGGGCACATGTTACATACCCTAGTTTCATTTAAAAGCATTTAAATTTAACAAATACACACATGTGTATGTATATATGTACACAAATAGAGGGAGGGCCACCAATATCAAAGTATCATCCAATTAAAAAAAAAACTACAATTTAAAGAACTGATGCAGCAATCGCGATCACAAGTATGAGTGTATGACCATGATCATATATTATGAAACCTCATCACCAAAACTGATAGTCCCAAGGAGATTTTCTTAGGATTGCACATATAGGGTATGTTTGACAAAACTAGCTGTTGACCGGTGACTGGAAGCTGTTAGCTGGTAGCTAGTAGGTGTAGCTTTTTAGATATATTTGGTGTTTGTTAAAGTAGCTTGAGCTTTTAATAAAATGTATAAAATGACCAAAATGGACATAACTAAAAATTTAGTAAGCTTTTTCATTAAAAAGTTCATTATCTTTATAGGTTAAAAAAGCTATTTTTCCCCTAAAAAGCTTGTAGCTCCTTCTAAACGCTACTAGTAGGAGCGTTCAACCAAAAACTTCAAGCTCCTAACCTAAAAGTTTCAAGCCCCTCCAACCAAACAAGACTTTTTATTGAATAGGAGTTTTTTTCTTAAAATCTTAAAGCTAGAAACTCCTAAAAGCTCTATGCCAAACATACCCATAGATGGTTTTTGAAAGCCATTCGATGTAGAAATAGACAATCTGTTTTCCCTATAAGCAAATTCAAGACTTGTATAACAAGTTCCAAGACTCTACACCAGTTGTAGTGTATGCACTTAGACGTCTCAGTCTTTTCCCTTTTTTTCTTTTCCATCATGATTTTTAAACGGACATAATTTTTTTATATTATAATATTTTTTTGTTTTAAATTACATCAAATGACAGATAATTATTAATTTGGTGTAATTAAAAAAAACAATGTTTTATGAAAAACTTATACTCTTATAAAAATCATGGTGGATGAAAAGGGAAAAGACTATACAGCAAGTGTAGAGTCTAAATTCAGACGTCCCGAACTTTTCCTTTTTTTCTTTTCCATTACGATTTTTAAAGGGTTAATGGATTTAAACACCCTCAACTATGGCCATTTGGCCGATGACACTCTCAACTTTCACTTTGGCTTAGACCACTCCCAACTTAACACATGAGTTGTTGTGTCACCCCGTCCTTAAATAAACACTAACTGGGTTAGTTCTTTTTGCTGACGTAGCCATTTTGTCCAACGTGGCATGGTGACATGGTCTGTTTTTTATGAGGTGATGTGTAATTTTTTGTCCAAATGTGTATTGCTATTTTTTTTAATCTGATTCAAATTAAAAAAAAAACAAATACATATTCAGATTGAATTCATCGACGGACTTCATGCCGCCGTTTCTCCGGCGAGCTTTTACTTGCCGGAAAACTCTGATTCATATTCAGATCGAGATGTTGAGATTGTGATTGTAACATCGGTGGCTCCACCGCTCGCCTACGCTTCTGAAGTCCGACGGCTCTGGTCACCGGATTCACTGTCCGACCGACGACTTCGAATAACAGGGATTGCAAAACAGCTGCAGATCATCAACAAGTTTCCGTAAGTCGTTATGTTCATAAGAGTTAACAATTAGCGCATCGATTACAAACCCTAGCATCTAGTTATAGTCATAAATTGATGAAAATATGAAATCACACACTGATACACGCACAAATTTGACTACATAACAATTAACGCATCATCACAAACCCTAGCATCTAATTAGAGATGAAAATGATGAAATCAGGCACTAGTTTGATTCAATAACACACAAACACACACTGAAACACGCACAAACATCAGATTCAACTAAATTTCAGATTCCGGTAGTTTACATCGACGTTGATTTAACCGTCTCTCTGTCGTTGCGCCGCCGCCGTGTGCGGCGGCTCCCTTTCTTCCGATCTGCAAGATGAAGGTGGAGGTGAAGGGTGGTTGGGGGTGTGTGGGTGTCGGAGGTTTTGTCTCAGGTAACCGAGAAGATGAACGGTGGTGCCATCGCAGGGGGGGGGGGGGGCGGTGGTGGCTAGGTTGGTTGGTTGTGGCGGTGGTGAGATTGGAGCAAACAGGAGATGATGTTGGCGGTGTTGAAATGTTGGGGAAGGACTGATGGAGCTGATTAAATACACATCATAGGCCATGTCACCATGCCACATTTAACGACGAGGTCACACAACAACCCAAGTGTTAAGTTGGGAGTGGTATGAGCCAAAGTCAAAGTTGAGAATGCCATCAGCCAAATGGCCATAGTTGGGGGTGTTTAAATCCATTAACCCATTTTTAAACGCCTATAACTTTTTCATATAATATTTTTTTTTAAATTCACCAAAATAACAATGATAAAATTATCTTTAATTTGGTGTAATTTAAAAAAGAAACACTATTTTACGAAAAAATTATTCCCGTTTAAAAATCATGGTGGAAAAGTAAGTAAAGGGAAAAGGATGAGACGTTTGAGTTCAGACACTATAACTGGTGTAGAGTGTCAACTAAGACTCCTCAAAGGCTATTTTTGAAATTTTTGTTGGTAAATGACTATTTTTGTTATTTTCGTTGGTTTAATTCACTTGCATGACAACAATTGTCTTATTCGAATTTGCTTTCAAGACAAATGAATTCAACAATTTCGCTAATTGTAAGTTAAAACTGGTTTCTCTAAACCACCTAATCCAAAAAAAAAAAATTCGGACAAATCCAAGACTTCAAATAACTAAATAGATATATATTCAAATTTAAATACATGATAAATGACACTCTCTGTAAGTCAAATACAATTGCAAAACATATAACATCAAATAATCATGTGGGAATTAAAAAAAAACACTTGACCCAAAATTCTATCTAGTGATTCTTTTTTCCACCATGAATATACAAACACCAACTTCTTGTGTGAACAAAACAAGAAGACTTTTACTATACGTAGTAATAATCCTTATAATAAAACTTTGTTTGGTCCTTTTTAAGGTTGTTTGGTCCTTTTAAGGTTCAATATTTAAACCGGAACTTTAACCGGGTACTTATCAATGCAATCAGCCCACGGGTTACCCTCACACCCGGCCGGAACCGACTTCAACGCTCTCCAAACCGCGCTGTTACACTTGAAACCCGACCCGAAAGCTATCTGCCACACGCGGTCCCCTTTTGAAACCCGTCCTTTGGCTTCCGCATATGACAATTCATACCACAAAGAACTACTAGACGTGTTTCCAAACCGGTGCAACGTCATCCTCGACGGCTCCATGTGCATGTCTGTTAGGTTCAAATTCTTGTGGATCTCATCGAGGACCGCCCGCCCGCCCGCGTGAATGCAGAAATGCTCAAACGCGAGCTTGAAATCGGGAATATACGGCTTCACCTTCATTTTAAACACTTTTCGCTTCACGAGTGTTAGAAAAAACATCAACTGTTCCGAAAACGGAAGCACTAAGGGTCCCATAGTTGTTATATTTGTCTTGAGTGCGTCCCCCGCGACCGCCATGAGTTCTCGTGCAAGTGAAACACCGATAATACCTATTAGAGAGAATATATTGTTAGCGCTTATTATTATCTTATCTTATATTATATTATTACAATAGTTAACAGTTATCATTTAATTATATTTCATTTGTAACTATTACTATATGTACTTGATTAATAATATATAATACCTTTATCGTCCTCTCTTTGGTAAACACAGTTGTAGCACTTGTCGTCCGCCCCCTTATGTGTGCGAACCGTGTGCATTAGCTCGTACTTCGCCCTCCTGCGGTCTCTCGATTTGTTCGAGAGCAGCATGGCGGCGCCGCCCATACGAAAAATGCAGTTACACAAAAGCATTGATCGTTCATTCCCAGGGTACCAGTTGAGAGTGACATTTTCCATGCTCAATACAACAGCGTAAGAGTTCGGGTTCGCTTTCAAGAGGTTTTTCGCCAGGTCGATTGAGATAACTCCAGCGCTGCAGCCCATTCCGCCGAGGTTAAAGCTCATGATATCGGGCCGAAGCTTGTAATGGTTAACGATCATGGATGATAGTGAAGGGGTTGGATTAAACAAGCTGCAATTCACTATCAAGATGCTAATTTCCTGTGGTCGGACCCCGGTTTTGCTAAAGAGCGAATCCAGGGCACCAAACATCACAAGCTCGGCCTCCGCTCTTGCCTCTTTCATGGTGAGTTGCGGAGGCCGAGCTGTGATGCCTTTTGGTAAATACGTCTCGTCTCCTAACCCGGACCGACCGGCAATTCGTCTCTGGAAATTCAATGTTTCTGGTTCGAAAAATCCGGATTCTTCGGACATTTTCGCGAACGCTTCGTTCGCGATTTTACATTCGTCGTCGGGTTTGTAGCAAGCAAAGTCCACGAGATAAACCCGAGTGGGACGTTTCGCCCAGTAAACCCCTGTTAAAAAAACAAAACGATATTGGTGAATAATATTTTACATGTTAAATAACTGAAAATAAAATATTAATTGCGATGAAAAAAGTAATAATAAAGCTAACCAATTTATGATAATAGTAAAATGTTAAAAACTATTATTTTATTTAATCTAGAAATAGTTGATGTCCTCCGGGCGTTTATCCTCGCTAAAGTAGTGCAAGTTCAAGTCCTTTAGGTAAATTTTCGGAGTATAATTTAGGGCTGCGTTCCAAATTTGCCGTTAAAAAAAAAATTAGGGCGGCATTTTCCATTCCAGAAAACAATTAAATTAAAATTCGAATAATAATAACTAACAAACAAACTTAAATTGAATTGAAGTAATAATTCAAATAATAATAATAAATATAATAGATAATAAACTCGGCTAACAACCTGATATGAAGAACAAGACGACAGCACCAGTTAGACTAGTAACGGTATCAACACTGGTGAAAATCAAGGCGAACGTGTCTAGATTAAGCCCGGTGAGCTGAATGAGAGTGGCTATGATCAAGGGGAAAAGAATGAGAAGCAGAAAAAGAGTTGCAGTGTTACAAGAATATCCATAACCAAGCTTCACATATTTCAGTTTAACCGATTGTAAAAAATCTGGCAGCTTTCGCCGGATTTTAATAACGACGGATGACGAATCCTTGATCGCGAGCTCCGCCGTTAACCTCTCCTTATCCATATCAACCGTATTATTATTAGTAGTATCCATGTGCAAATAAATCAAAAGAGTTGTGTAAAGATGAAAATGAAAAGGAAAATGAAGATGAATTGGGAATTTGGAATGGATTATAAAAAGGGAAGGGAAGGGTAGGGTGGGCAGATGGTGGATGGTTATGTCATTAAATGAAAACAAGTGTGGCTGGCCACCGGAGAAGGGTTGTAGATAGATAGATAGCTCAACGACTTCATAACACTTGATTGATGTATCATGTATGTATTTATATTTATTTATACATAAATATAAATATAAATAAGAAATAAAACTAAACAATATAACTCATGCACGCATAAATGTTGGTGGGAACACAAGGGTTTTAGTCAAACCCATAATTTAATTTCCTTTATTTAACACTACTTTTAATGATTTTCACAAGTAATATAGTTGTAGACAAGTTTACATAAACGTGAAAGGGAATAAAACAAATTCCTACTTAAAAATGGAAAAAGATTGTTCAAGTTTTGATTTTAAATTTTGGTAAAGAGCTTTCGTGATTAAAATTTTATAATTTACTTATGCGCGTTAGTTATATATGATTACACACGTACATGTATATGGCGGAGTAGTAAACGGCTGAGTTCATATAGCGCATGTTGATATCTCCATATTGTCACTTTGAGACCGCCTCAATATCATAGGTTATGTTTTACCTGGTCGTATTAGATAGTAGAGTATCAATAAGATCTTATGAATTTATAAATAACGGTGTTTTGCAAACAAAATGTATATGAATATTTGATTTTGTATTTATACACTCAAAAAGGAAATGCACTAAATAACTTGATTTTATATGGTTTTTACATATCCGTACACTTAAGGGTGCAAATTGTTATCAAACACAAAGAAATGCATTAGTGTTGTTGGCCTAGATAGTTAAACAATCTGATCAAACAAACGAACAAATATGGAGATATAGGGGGACAACCTCCGACTTTTTTCTTGTATTCAAGTTAAACGAGAGTAAAATTAAAACTAAAGCAAACGGATCCTATTAATAAAACTATTCTAACATGTTTTAAAGATACAATATACTCCCAATTCCTAAAATATGACTCAACGTCTTTAAAAAAACAAAGTTAATGTATTCAAAATTAGTCCTTCATTCATCCCCTAA
Source organism: Helianthus tuberosus (assembly GCA_030545235.1). Lineage (NCBI taxonomy): Eukaryota > Viridiplantae > Streptophyta > Magnoliopsida > Asterales > Asteraceae > Helianthus > Helianthus tuberosus. The sequence continues at coordinate 38,804,177 of CM060437.1, forward strand.
TTTTGAAATATTCATTTTTGTGCCTTTATTCCTTCTCTTCAATTGCCTATATAACATACCTGCTTAACCAATTCTGCAAACTTAGCAATCGTTCCTTCCATATTCAAATTCGAAACCACACTTCTATTTCCTTTCACGACTCGCTTCTTATTTATCATCAACTTGTTCTTGACCAATAATTTCACGAACTCGAAACAAATCCTCTGGAGGCTTTAGTGGCTAAGCACCCATGTATGCCCCCTCCTTCCATGCCTGCCTCCTTGCCTTCTGAGTCTCCTCTTGTGGTGTAGTCCGATTGTGTGCTCGGGTGTATTAAATCTTTCCCCAAAGGTACGTCTTGTGGGAGAGACGGCTTAAGGGCCCAACATCTTTTAGATGCTTTTTGTGGGGAGGGGTCTGTGATTGCTGATAGCCTGCTTAGGGCTACTTCAGCTATGGTTAATTTGTGCTTGGGGGGAGGTGCCAGAGGAGTCTGGCGGAGTTTGTTGCTTCTGCTCCTCTTACACCTCTTCTCAAACCGGATAATGAGATTAGGCCTATCGCTGTTGGGTTGATTTGGAGGAGGGTGATCTCCAAGGTGGCCATGAAAGGTGTTGGGAAGGAGATGGCCAAATACCTTGGCGATTTCCAGTTTGGGGTAGGGATTCCGTGTGGGGCAGAGTCCGTTCTTCATAGCGCGAACAGGTTCCTTAATGAGTACCACCAAGATGGGTCTCTTGCTATGCTTACTGTTGATTTTTCGAACGCTTTTAATTTGGTTGATAGGACAGCCCTACTGTACGAGGTAAGGAAAAGGTGTCCTTCTATTTCTACATGGGTCGATTTTTTATATGGTCAACCAGCTAGATTATATGTGGGGGATGAGTATATTTGGTCTACTACTAGCGTTCAGTAGGGGGACCCCTTGGGGCCCCTCCTTTTTGCCCTTGTTCTACACCCCCTTGTTCACCGAATAAGGGATCGCTGCAAACTTTTATTTCACGCCTGGTACCTAGATGACGGAACGCTTATTGGAGATGCCACCCAAGTGGCTAATGCTTTAGATATCATCAGAGTTGAGGGTCCTTCCTTAGGGCTTCAACTTAATATAAAGAAAACTGAAGTTTTCTGGCCAACCTGCAATGGTGTAAAGGTTCAGGAGGGCTTATTCCCTCGGGGGATTGGGAGGCCGGTGCTGGGTGTGAAACTCCTGGGGGTGCCGTTAGTCGTGATGCAGAGTTTATTAGTGGTATGGCTCTTAAAAGAGCGAACTGTGCAGTCGAGCTGATGAGGTGCCTTAAACGCCTACGGGACCCTCAGAGCGAGCTCCTCTTGCTTCGTTCTTGTATGAGTGTTGCTAAATTACTGTTTGGTCTTCGAACGTGTCAACCTTCTTTGGTCGGGGGAGCTGTCTCTGTTTTTGATGATGGCCTCCGGGGAGCTTTAGAGGATATTGTTGTTTGTGGGGGTGCCTTTTTTTGGAGATCTCCAGTGGAGGTTGGCTTCTCTCTCGACCCGGTTAGGAGGCTTAGGGATTTGTACGGCCGAGGATGCCTCTTCATATGCTTTCATGGCTTCAAGGGCCCAATCTTGGGGTTTACAAGACCACTGATATTCGTTAATTTACACATATTTTAGTCCCCCGTTTTACCCCTATTTTATGCGTTTTTGGCCGTAAAACCGTCATTCGGATACTTAATTATCTACATTTTTGTTTACAGGCCTAAAACAACATACTAGACAAGATGATAGCGAAAACGAGGACTTTCCGGACAAAACGACAAAGCTGCGGACATTCTGTTAAGGATTCTGACCTGGGCCTATGGAACGGTCGTGCGACCTGATGCACGACCGTGCATCTCCGACAAATGTTGATCAACCCGGCAATGAACGAGGGTGCGACTAGGAATGCAAGGCATACAAGGCCATCCCGGGGACGCACGGACGTGCCATCTGAAGAACGACCGTGCGTCTACGATGATCCAGCCTGATCTCGGTGATGAACGCCCGGCCCAGCAGCTCGTGCAACGAGAACCCGGAACTGAACGACTGTTCCATCCGAAGAACGGTCGTGCGATATCGTATCTGGTCAAAGATCTGATGACGTATGCAGTATGGTGACCCATCCCCAATAATTGCTTAAAGTGCACGGTCGTGCCATATGGAGAACGACCGTGCGACAGCGAAAAATATAAAAACATAACAGAAACATTATGTTCGACATTCTGGATTGTTGGAGAGCTTCACAGACGATTTTCAGGCTCCGGAGGCGTTAGCTTTCACCCGGATTCAAGCCACATTGTCCCGTTTAGCTCGATTACTACCCGGATCCTTAGTCTAGTACTTGTTTATGGTTTGGTTTTCTAATCTTTCCATGTTTTTGTTAATCTTTCAAGTACTTAGATTAATGTTTATGTATTATTGTAGCCTTTGGGCAAAAACACAACAATCCCTTGCTAGATTATAACCATTAGTTTGTTAAACTTTGTTTGTAATGACACTTTGAAGTATTTTCTATGTTAATCTTTGATGATTAGTTTGCAACCTTGTTATTGATATTGAATTCTTGATTATAAGTAATTATGTTGGATGATTGATGCTTGGTTAGTTAAGATAGTTGAAAAATGAAGCTTAATTAATCTTGTATTAGTAAACTTTGAACTTAGTTAACTAGATTAGCTTGGTTTAAATGTATGCATCATGATACTAGAAATGGTTAGTGATTTAATAAAATGTAATTATTGTTAATCAAGAGAGCTTGCCGTCACGTAAGGACCTTAACGGGTTAGATGGTGTCGTTATAAATTCTTGCCATGATTTGTTAGCCTAGTTAGTAGTTTAGGCCAAAATTGCTATCTTAGTGAATTATTGTGCAAGATTTGTAAAATGAACTCGGTTGTGATTTAATCTAGTTTATGCTTGTCTCGGTGGTTGCATTGTGTTTATCGGTGTCTCTTTCCTTGATTAAGTGCGGTTAGAAAACTCCTAACGGATGACTAACTTATTTTTAAGAGATTTTCATAGACATTTATCAATTGCGCGTTAAAGAACAATTTTAGGTGGTTAAAGTGTGTTTATCGTTTTAACTTTCCGAATGATTGTCATGTTAGGATTCCCGAAAGGGATACTAATTGTCCTAAATTGGAATATTGATCGAATGTTTCTAGTGCCAAAACCGACTTAGTTGACATGCTGTGGTTGTGTATTTAGCAAGGCTTTTTATCTATTATCTATTATATTTTTATTATGTATTTGTTTATGCTTACTTTAGTTTAGTTTAAATCAAACAAACCTATGTTTTTACCGGCAGTTTAGTGACAAAGGTCTAGTATTATTTCTCCGCCCATTTCCTTGGATCGATGCTTGGTTCTTACCGATACTTTACTACATATATGACGGGGTACACTTGCCTCTTTCGTGTGTGTTTTGATGTAAAAGTAATAATCACTTTTATAAATTTAAAACCAAATCGTGTGTAAATTCATTGTAAAATTATGTATATATACGCACACGTCAAGTTTTTGGCGCCGTTGCCGGGAAAATGGCGAGTTTTAGGAACGACCCGAGTCATTAAGTTATCGGTGTATATACTTGTTAATATTTGTGTATAATTTCTTGATTATTTATTTGTTTGTTTATTTGTTGATATTTCTTGTTTTATTTCATTTATTCGTTTTCCAAGTCATTTTTGTACACTTGTAAATTTTTGTTCCATTTATTTATTTAATCCGGATTTATTATTTATTTATTCTTTGATTTTTCGGCTTCAGGAAACCATTTTTGTATTAGCCGATTCATTTATTTTTATTGTGTTGATTTTTATAAAATTTCGGGCCCATTTTCGATTTTTTATAAAAATTTTCAGCCCATTTATAATAAAATTCTGCTTCTATTCAGCTGAAAAAAAAATTATTTATTATGATTTTATTAATAAATTATTCACCGTGTCAAATTTTCGTTTGCAGGTTAATGTTCTCGACCCCCGCTCCAGAACTTGTTGAACCGTCAGACGAGCCCGAACGTGATCTTAGGAGACGTCTACGCGCGAAAGGTCGGGCGGTTGGGCTACTGCTAGCCAGTGGTGGGCCGGAGTCGGTGGTACCTGCTGAAGCCGAGGGCTCAGGAGGAGACGTGATCATGGCAGACGATGAGCGACCGTTGAATGAGACGAATCAACCTGGAAGAACAGGCCTGGAGCCGAGTATCCTTCAACCTACTATTGATGTACCTACTTTTGAAATTAGATCTAGTATTATAAATATGGTACAAAATTCAGTACAGTTTGACGGACGTGAGCACGAGGATCCCGGGAGGCATATTGCTGCTTTTCTCCATGTTTGTTCTACGTTTAAGATTACAGGTGTTTCGGAGGATGCAATTCGGTTGAGGTTGTTTCCGTTTTCGTTACGTGACAAAGCTAGAGCTTGGCTTATGTCACTTCCAGCCGGGTCCATCAGGACCTGGAATCAGTTGGCGGAGCAATTTATGCAGAAATATTTCCCACCTGAGAAAACGAACAAGCTACGGAACCGAATTGTGTCTTTTCATCAGGACGAGGGTGAGTCGTTGCATGCGGCGTGGGAGAGATTCAAGGATCTGTTGATTGATGTGCCACATCATGGCTACTCCAAGAGACAGCTGGTTTTAACGTTCTATCAGGGGCTCAGTTACAACACACAGGAGCGGTTAAACGTGAACGCGGGAGGCGATCTGGGAACTAAGACGCCTAATGAAGCGTATGATATTATTGAGAAAGCCGCGTTGAAATCCAGCTCGCGTCGGGAGGGAGACAGAGGCCGATCATCATCATCATCATCTCGCGCAGGAGTGCATGCTGTAGACGACTATACGGCCATTACTGCACAAATCTCGGCTCTCGCATCGAGATTCGACAGGTCCCAGATGATTGCGCATGCGGGCTCGGGATGTGACCAGTGTGGGGTGTCACACGAGCCTGGGGCATGTTTTCAGGGAGTCGTATACGAGGGCCATGAAGAGGTCGATTTCGTGGGTAATCAAGTGCGGCCGCAAAACAACCCTTACAGTAACACCTATAATCCCGGTTGGAGAAATCACCCAAATTTTGGGTGGCGTGCGAATACAGGCAATCAAAATCCTTTGGGATTTACTCCGCGCGCTCCAGCGCAACAGCAGGGTCAAGGTCAGGGTCAGCAGTTCCAGCAGTACAACCAATCGTACCAGCAGCGTTCATACCCGTATCAGAATCAGGGCTCTGGGAGTAGTTCCCAGCAGCAGGCCCCTCAGTCTAGTTCTAAGCTGGAGGATATGATGGCCCAGCTTCTTACTAGCTCCTCGAGCGCGAATCAGTTAGCTGAAAAACGCTACCAGCAGAGCGAGGATCGTTTTCTCTCTCATGAGGGAGAAATGAGGAGCCACAAGGCCTCGATTCAGAATATAGAGAATCAGGTTGGTCAGCTGGCACAGATGATGTCAAAGAGACCCCAGGGTGGTCTTCCGGGTAATACCGAACCTAACCCGGGCCCGCACAGAGATGTGAATGCTGTGATGACCAGGAGTGGAAAACCTACCGGACCCGTCATATCGGACTCACCACCGATCACTGAAGCGGTCCCGACCGGCACACCGGATGAGGTGCATGCCAGGCTACGCCCAGCAAGTACAGCACAAGTCCAGGAGCCGGTCACAGGTTACACGCCTCCAGTGCCTTATCCAGGAAGGTTGAAGAAGCAGAAGATTGATGAACAAAACGGTAAGTTTCTCGAAATGTTTAAGCAATTGCATATAAACATACCGTTTGTTGAAGCTTTGGCCCAGATGCCAAAGTATGCCAAGTTTCTGAAAGACATCCTCTCAAATAAACAAAAGCTCGAGGACATGTCTTGTGAGGTTATGAATGAAAGCTGCTCTGCGATTCTCCAAAATCGCCTGCCTACAAAAATGGGCGATCCAGGCAGTTTCACGCTTCCTTGCCTCATTGGCAATCTGTCTGTCAGTAATGCGTTAGCAGATCTAGGAGCGAGTATAAACCTTATGCCCTATAAGGTTTTTACAAAGTTGGATCTAGGTGAGCCGTCACCTACGAGGATGAGTATTCTACTTGCGGATCGTTCTGTCAAGTATCCACGCGGGTTTGTAGAGAATATGCTTGTTAAGATTGACAAGTTTGTATTTCCCGTGGATTTTGTTATCCTGGACATGGATGAGGACTCGAGAGTGCCTCTGATACTTGGACGCCCGTTTCTAAATACCGCCCGGACGATTGTGGACGTAGCGGCGGGCCAAATCACACTCCGAGTAGATGATGAGCATGTGACGTTTGACATCAAACGTTCTATGCAGCATCCTCAGAGTCAGGACGACGCGCTCTATTATGTCGACATGGTCGACACTTATGTGAGCACGCATTTCCAGGGTACGATCGAGGAGATAGATTCGGACACACATCTGTTGTGTGGGGACTTAGATGGCATTACGCAGGAGGGCCACTATTTAGAGCAGCCAGTCTATCAGATTGGTGATGATGGTCCCCAGAGTCCGGATCGATTTACAGAAATTGATCGCGAAAGTGAAGTGAAGTCGAAGCCTTCAGTGGAAGATCCTCCTACCTTGGAGCTTAAAGAGCTCCCACCGCACCTGGAGTACGCATTTCTTGATGAGGAGCGTCATTTTCCTGTCATTATTTCATCTGGATTGGCGGGAGAAGAGAAGAGCAGACTGCTTAATGTGTTGAAACTTCATAAGAAAGCAATCGCCTAGAAAATCATGGACATAAAAGGAATAAATCCCTCCTTCTGTACACATAAAATTCTAATGGAGGATCAGTTCAAGCCGTGTGCGCAGCACCAGAGGCGGCTGAACCCGAACATGCAAGAGGTCGTTAAAAAGGAAGTGATTAAGTTGTTAGATGCTGGTATGATCTATCCCATTTCCGACTCTGTTTGGGTCAGTCCTGTGCAGGTTGTGCCCAAAAAGGGGGGCATGACTGTGGTCACGAACGATAGGAATGAGCTCATTCCAACCAGGACGGTCACTGGATGGCGGGTTTGCATCGATTATCGCAAACTCAATGACGCCACTAGCAAGGACCACTTCCCGTTTCCATTCATTGATCAAATGTTGGAGCGTCTGTCAGGGAAGTTATATTATTGTTTTCTGGATGGGTTCTCTGGTTATTTTCAAATTCCTATCGCTCCTGAGGACCAGGAGAAGACCACATTTACATGTCCCTTCGGTACATTCGCCTACCGGCGTATGCCCTTTGGGCTGTGTAATGCACCGGCTACTTTCCAGCGATGTATGGTCGCCATTTTCCACGACATGATTGAGGATTCCATGGAGGTGTTCATGGACGACTTCTCGGTATTTGGGGATTCCTTTGATCAATGTCTGGAAAATTTGAAAAGAATGTTGAAGAGGTGTGAGGAGACTAATCTGGTCCTGAACTGGGAGAAATGCCACTTCATGGTGAATGAGGGCATAGTTTTAGGACACAAAATTTCTCACGCGGGCATGGAAGTCGACCCAGCTAAAGTCGACGTTATATCACGACTTCCGCCCCCCACCTCTGTTAGAGCTATACGGAGCTTTCTCGGTCATGCCGGGTTCTATCGGCGATTCATCAAAGATTTTTCAAAAATCGCCAGACCCATGACTCGTTTGTTAGAGAAAGATGCTCCGTTCATGTTTGGAGATGATTGCTTGAGGGTTTTTGACCTCCTCAAGCAAAAGTTGGTAGATGCCCCTATTTTAGTCGCACCAGACTGGAGTTTGCCGTTTGAAATCATGTGCGACGCGAGTGATTACGCTATAGGGGCCGTTCTGGGTCAAAAGAAGGAAAAGCACTTCCATCCGATCTACTATGCGAGTAAAACTCTCCATGACGCTCAAGAGCATTATACCACGACTGAAAAAGATCTCTTGGCGGTCGTTTTCGCATTCGATAAATTTAGATCGTATTTAGTGCTTTCAAAAACCGTTGTATACACTGATCATGCAGCCATTAGATACCTCTTCAGTAAGCAGGACGCTAAACCGCGTCTAATCAGATGGATCCTGCTGCTGCAAGAGTTTGATATCGAGATACAAGACAAAAAGGGTGCTTTAAATGTAGCGGCTAACCATCTGTCTCGGTTAGAACACGGAGACATCGAGGATTCGCGTTGGGATTCAATAAATGACAAGTTCCCACACGAATCTTTGATGGGTGTTGAGATTTGTGATGAGTCGCCATGGTTCGCCGACTTTGCGAACTATCTTGCTTGTAGAATTCTGATAAAAGGGTTGACTCACCAGCAAAAGAGGAAATTCTTTTCAGATCTAAAGCACTACATATGGGACGACCCTTTCTTGTTCAAGGTGGGTGCTAATCAGGTGATTAGAAGGTGTGTATCAGGGACTGAGGCGACCGACATTCTGCGCCGGTGTCATGAGGGACCTACCGGAGGCCACCACGGAGCCAACTTCACCGCGAAGAAGGTGTTGGATTCCGGGTTTTACTGGCCGACCATTTTCCGTGACGCGCAGAGTTGGGTGAAAGCGTGCGATGCTTGTCAGAGGGCGACGAACATATCGGCACGCGACGAAATGCCCCAGAACTGGATACAGGTATGTGAAGTCTTTGATGTTTGGGGGATAGACTTCATGGGACCATTCCCCCCCCCCCTCACGTGGAAACAAGTACATACTCGTGGCTGTTGACTATGTATCAAAGTGGGCGGAGGCGCAAGCCTTACCCACTAACGACGCCAGAGTAGTTGTGAGGTTTCTTAAGAGTTTGTTCGCCCGATTTGGCGCTCCGAAAGCGCTCATTAGTGACTGAGGGACTCATTTTTGTAATACACAGCTTGAAAAGGCTTTGTCCCGATACGGTGTACATCACCGTTTGTCCACGCCCTATCATCCGCAGACGAGCGGGCAGGTGGAGGTCACGAACCGTGGGCTTAAGCGCATCCTTGAGCGGTCTGTTGGAGCGAACCGCAAGGAGTGGTCGGACAAACTTGAGGATGCATTATGGGCATTCCGTACAGCTTATAAGACCCCTATAGGGACCACCCCCTTTAGGTTGGTATACGGAAAAGCATGCCATTTACCGGTGGAGCTGGAGCACAAGGCTATGTGGGCTTTGAAAACCGCAAATTTGGACCTCAAAACCGGAGGTGAAGCCCGGTTTCTCCAAATTCATGAATTGGAAGAATTGCGGCACCAAGCCTATGAAAGCTCCGTACTTTACAAAGAGCGCACGAAGAAACTTCACGACAAACGCTTGAAGGACCATAAAGAATTCCAAGCGAGTGATCTTGTTCTTCTGTACAATTCAAGGCTGCGCTTATTTCCTGGGAATAGGGGTGTAAACGATGCGCAACGGCTCGAGAGCTACTCGGGATCGGATCGGTAAAAAGCTCGAACGAGTCGAGCTTTAACGAGCCCGAGCCCGAGCTCGAGCCTGAAATATGACTCGTTTAGCTATCGAGCCCGAGCTCGAGCTTTGCATACAAAGATCGTTTAGGCTCGCGAGCCTAAACGAGCCTAAACATAATTTTATATTAATTATATATATATATATATATATTACATAACATTGGTGGGCCGAGCTCGAGCCGAGCTTTGACTCGTTTAAGCTATATTGAAACGAGCCGAGCTTTGAACTCGTTTAAGATTGTTCTCAAATCATCTCGAGCCGAGCCGAGCCGAGCCGGACTCGAGCTTTGGATTTTACTTACGAGCCGAGCTCGAGCTCAAACTTTTAGGCTCGAACCGAGCCGAGCTCGAGCTCGAGCTTCACTGAAACATCACGAGCCGAGCTCGAGTAGTGGAAAGCTCGGGCTCGGCTCGTTTACACCCCTACCTGGGAAGCTTCATTCACGCTGGACAGGACCATACACGGTTAAGGAAGTATTTCCGTATGGTACTGTCGCAGTAGAGAACGCGGATGGCGTTACATTCAAGGTAAATGGTCACCGGTTGAACTTGTACGTTGCCGGGCCGATAGAGTCGGCGGTGGAGGTAATTGAACTTCAAACCCCGCACACTTCATAAGTGTGGGGAGGAGAGAGTCTACGCTACTGACTCGCGGATCAAAAATGTAGCAAGAGCGTATTCTGCGCTTTAGGGGTAGTTTAGTCTTTTTTGTAATTTTTCCAGTTTTAGCTTTGAGTCTTGCTATCGACTCGTCGACAAAAATTTAGCATGAGTCTACGCTACTGACTCGCCGATAAAAATGTAGCAGGAGCGTCTTTGACGCTATAAGGGTAAAATTGTCCTTTTATTTGTTTTAGTAGTTTTAGCGTAATTTAGGTAAGTTAGGTAGTTTACGTTAGTTTGTTTAGTTTTCGTACGTGCCGAGCGAAGGTTCTGTATTGCAATATTGTTAGAACAGTTGGTGTGTCGAAAAAACGGCGAAAAACGGCCGAAACAGTTGCTGGAAATAGGTTCTGCAGAAAATTCTGTATCTGCACCTGATGCACGACCGTTCCTCGGGTCGCACGACCGTGCGTTTCCGAGGGTCAGCACGGTGGATCGCACCCCCGGTGCATTTCCGAGAACAGTTGCAAGGGTTTGAATGATGTCGGTGACGCACGACCGTGCCACACGGAGAACGACCGTGCGTCAGGCTGAGGGCAGTTTTGTCATTTGGCACTATAAATACCCTCATCTGCAGCCCCCATTCACATTCGCGAAACCCTAGTCGCTGCAGGCCGTTCCAGAGCGATTCTTCATCATTTTCGCATGGTTTTTCGCACGATCTCACACCCTTCTTCGCACGGTATGTTCCTAGTTGTAGATTTCTTGTTTTCTTGCTTTCTAGGTTAGATTTCTTCCGTTTCTTCAAGGAAATTTTTAGGGTTCTCTTCATAAACAAATTGAAACCCTAACCCTTGTTGAATCGTAGTATCGTGAACTTCTGGTGCATTTTCTGACCCCTGTTTGTGTAATAACTTGTTGATTTGTGAAAAAAATCGGGCTACTTAGAGCCTGGGTCAGAATCTGCAGAGAACGAGGTCGCACGGACGTTCCTCATATGGAACGGTCGTGCCTCGCCGAATGTTTCACGATAGTTGGTTGTTGGTCGGAGTTGCACGGTGGTGCCGTTGGTTGCACGCCGTGCAGTTCCGACATGTCTGGGTTTGGCCTGTTAGTTGTCGGCAACGCACGACCGTGCGTCTCGTCGCACAACCGTGCCATACGCCCAGATCAGATTGACAGTTTCTTCATAATTGGCTGCTCGCTTGTTTGTGATTCAAATTTCTCCTGTTTCCATCTTTCTAACGTTATTCCTCATACAGATGGACCATCCTTTCCTTCAGTTTGATCCCAACATCGAGAAAGAGGCTCTGTGCATTCCACGACGCGACGCCTTGTGGGAAAGGCGGGGACAGTTCGGAGTCCCACGATGGTTAGATTGGGAAGTGATGCGAGAACTCAATTAGTATGATCGACTGGACGACATGATGAGTCGCCCGCTTGCAAATCTGGTCGGTTGCAACCGACCCGTTTACCGGGAGCTGACTATAGAGTTCTTTGCATCTTATTCCTATGAAAAACCGGCTGCTTATCGAAGACCTGACTTTCGCTACAAGAAGCGGGTAACTTTTAGGTTATGTGGTCAGTGGCATTCATGGTCGGTTGGTCGATTAGGTAGAAGACTTGGGATTTATACTAGGGACGACATGGATGATGAAGATGTCTTCACTGATCAGTTCACCTTCCCCTCTGATGCAGCCCTGGATGAATTTTGGGCAGAAAACGCTATTGGGGAGCCCTACAACCTGAGGATGTCAAAGGCCTCGCGACTCCGAGACCTTCTGGTGCGAGTGATGCACCATGTATTTAGCCATTCGATATGCGGTCGCATGGACAGTCTCGGTAACTGTCCCACACCTGACTTGATCTTTTTATATGCGTTGGTTAACAAAGCACCTATCAACCCGGGCGCACGAATGGCTGAGTATTTCGTCAAGAGTTCGGGGCGGACCCCGAATAGTGAGATACATGGCGGTTAGTACGTGACCGAAATCGCCTACAACGAGAACTATATGACGGAGGAGGTGGTTCAGGGTCTCACTTTGATTACTGGGGGGTTCATGTCGATATCCGGTCACTGAAGTTCATGGGGGTGATTGTAGAGCTTGATAGGGGGGATAGGTTGAGAGGATTGAATAACGAGGTCTGGGACCCGTTGCCTCCAGCTGAGGAGGAACATGAGGAGGATGTTGAGATGGGAGAGCAACACGAGCAGCACCAGCCACCGACACCACCACACTCGCCGCAGCACCATGCATTTCATCAGCATGAGGACTGGCGCACATTCTACCAGCAGTTCCAGGATATGCGTGTGACGCAGGAGCAGCATGGTACCTACTTTGACCAGATCAGATCTAGCCAGGACGAGATTCGGGCCAGTCAGGCACAGCTTCGGGCCACACATGACCAGCTTCAGCATCGCCAGGATACTCTATACCAGGGGGTCAGTGAGGGGTTTTCTTATCTTTTCGGGGAGATGCATCACGCATACCCCGACTACTTTCAGCACCCTCCGCAGTTCCCACCGTGGAACCCCCCTGGTCATGGCGATGCCAGCCCATCCTATACGAGACATGATGATGATGATGGAGATTAGTAGTTGGCAGTGGTGATAGCAGTTGGTGGTGTTTTCTGTTTCAGTACTTTATTTACTTTTGGGTGTTTATTTTGACTATTATTTAAAACACCCCGGTTATGTATTTCAGACAATTTCCTTTGTGTTTTGTTTGGATTTTAGTATTTATGTATATTATGGTTGATTTGTGATTTTTCTGTTTCTGTTATATTTTGGATGCACATGTGACATACTGACAGGTTTTAGCTATCGGATCTTGGACCGGAGCACGTACCAAATACAGCTTCGGAAGTCTCGTGGCATCCACATCATCTTGAGGGGAGTATTTTTTTATCCCTTTCTCTATATTTAGGGTCTCGCATTGGGGACAATGCGAAGTTCAAGTGTGGGGAGGGGGTTAACTTTGTTAACTTTGTTTGTCCTCTAAAAAAAAATCAGAAAATCAGAAAAATCATTCAAAAATACATGTGTTTTGTATATATGTTGGTAAATAAACCGGTTGGTTTTGTTTTAGAAAACTTCGGACTTGATAAAAACTCGACAAGCAAAATATTTTTGAAAAAGGAAACCGGAAAGCGTGACAAACAAAGAAAGACTTGCATGATAGTTTTCACACTTTTACCCATTCCTTCCGTTACGTGAGCATATTTGAGCCTTGATTGTTATATATTTGTTCATTTCGGATATAGGAGTGAGCCGGATGTTATGTGCAATGTAGAACTTGTCACTAGTATGCTTGTTAAGACCATGAACTTGTGAATTTGTGTAAAAATGATAGAGGCACTTAGATTACCCCTTTGTTGTGTACCTTGTTCTTTGTGTTGTGCTTCCCGTTCACCTTATATTACCCTTTAGGATTAACCATGTCGAGCCTTCCCGTTCACCTTTGCTTACCCACATTATCGCCCACTTAACCAAATTTAGCCTTTTTATGTTTTAAACCTTTTTAGTGTTGAAACTCGGTCAAAATAATAGTTTAACTAGCTTGTTATTGTTTATATTTCATTGTATAGTTTCTTAAAAAAAAAAATAAAAAAAAAAAAAAAATAAATAAATAAAAAAGCACCCTAAAATAGGGTGAAGTTGATAGAAATCGAGCAATTTTGAATGCTTAAATATTAAAATTTCGTTGATAAGCTCGATTGCGCTTTAGTCGCCTTTTTAAGGCGTTTGTATGTATAGTTGTATTGTTTGTTGCTAGTTAAACGCTACTACCGAGTTTTAACCGTTTTCGCCACTTTAAATGTCCATTTCCATACCCTTCGCCCAAGCCTAACGTTATAACCCGTAAAGACCTCTTGATTTACACTTGTTCACATGTTAGTTGGTGGAGACGAGATCTTATGACAAGCTTATGATATTGCACATTTCATTGACTAGGCATTGAGTGTTTACACATACACATTTTATGTATGTTTCATAAATAAAACCGAGTGTGTGAACATTGCGAGTCGTGTGAAGATTAACATGTGAGTCAATTAAATGTGAAGTCACGGCTTTTTGGTTGTCGCTTATAAAATTGCATATGCTTGTTGGGTTTGAGTCTTTTGATGTTGTCTTTCGACAAACCGGCTAACCGTTTATAGTAGTTTTAAATAAAATAGTGTGTAAATTATCGTTCTTGTTTGTTTATGTCTTTTATTGCTTTTTAGTTTAGCTTGCTTGAGGACAAGCGAGGTTCAAGTGTGGGGAGATTTGATATTCGTTAATTTACACATATTTTAGTCCCCCGTTTTACCCCTATTTTATGCGTTTTTGGCCGTAAAACCGTCATTCGGATACTTAATTATCTACATTTTTGTTTATAGGCCTAAAACAGCATACCAGACAAGATGATAGCGAAAACGAGGACTTTCCGGACAAAACGACAAAGCTGCGGACATTCTGTTAAGGATTCTGACCTGGGCCTGTGGAACGGTCGTGCGACCTGATGCACGACCGTGCATCTCCGACAAATGTTGATCAACCCGGCAATGAACGAGGGTGCGACTAGGAGTGCAAGGCATACAAGGCCATCCCGGGGACGCACGGACGTGCCATCTGAAGAACGACCGTGCGTCTACGATGATCCAGCCTGATCTCGGTGATGAACGCCCGGCCCAGCAGCTCGTGCAACGAGAACCCGGAACTGAACGACCGTTCCATCCGAAGAACGGTCGTGCGATATCGTATCTGGTCAAAGATCTGATGACGTATGCAGTATGGTGACCCATCCCCAATAATTGCTTAAAGTGCACGGTCGTGCCATATGGAGAACGACCGTGCGACAGCGAAAAATATAAAAACAGAACAGAAACATTCTGTTCGACATTCTGGATTTTTGGAGAGCTTCACAGGCGATTTTCAGGCTCCGGAGGCGTTAGCTTTCACCCGGATTCAAGCCACATTGTCCCGTTTAGCTCGATTACTACCCGGATCCTTAGTCTAGTACTTGTTTATGGTTTGGTTTTCTAATCTTTCCATGTTTTTGTTAATCTTTCAAGTACTTAGATTAATGTTTATGTATTATTGTAGCCTTTGGGCAAAAACACAACAATCCCTTGCTAGATTATAACCATTAGTTTGTTAAACTTTGTTTGTAATGACACTTTGAAGTATTTTCTATGTTAATCTTTGATGATTAGTTTGCAACCTTGTTATTGATATTGAATTCTTGATTATAAGTAATTATGTTGGATGATTGATGCTTGGTTAGTTAAGATAGTTGAAAAATGAAGCTTAATTAATCTTGTATTCTTAAACTTTGAACTTAGTTAACTAGATTAGCTTGGTTTAAATGTATGCATCATGATACTAGAAATGGTTAGTGATTTAATAAAATGTAATTATTGTTAATCAAGAGAGCTTGCCGTCACGTAAGGACCTTAACGGGTTAGATGGTGTCGTTATAAATTCTTGCCATGATTTGTTAGCTTAGTTAGTAGTTTAGGCCAAAATTGCTATCTTAGTGAATTATTGTGCAAGATTTGTAAAATGAACTCGGTTGTGATTTAATCTAGTTTATGCTTGTCTCGGTGGTTGCATTGTGTTTATCGGTGTCTCTTTCCTTGATTAAGTGCGGTTAGAAAACTCCTAACGGATGACTAGCTTATTTTTAAGAGATTTTCATAGACATTTATCAATTGCGCGTTAAAGAACAATTTTAGGTGGTTAAAGTGTGTTTATCGTTTTAACTTTCCGAATGATTGTCATGTTAGGATTCCCGAAAGGGATACTAATTGTCCTAAATTGGAATATTGATCGAATGCTTCTAGTGCCAAAACCGACTTAGTTGACATGCTGTGGTTGTGTATTTAGCAAGGCTTTTTATCTATTATCTATTATATTTTTATTATGTATTTGTTTATGCTTACTTTAGTTTAGTTTAAATCAAACAAACCTATGTTTTTACCGGCAGTTTAGTGACAAAGGTCTAGTATTATTTCTCCGCCCATTTCCTTGGATCGATACTTGGTTCTTACCGATACTTTACTACATATATGACGGGGTACACTTGCCTCTTTCGTGTGTGTTTTGATGTAAAAGTAATAATCACTTTTATAAATTTAAAACCAAATCGTGTGTAAATTCATTGTAAAATTATGTATATATACGCACACGTCAACCACATACTCCGAGAATGTGGTGGGGATGTTTTAGACTCCGATTACAGGAGTGCGTTGGATCTTTTGCATAGTTCTCTTCCCGACCTTGATATTGGCGGTTTCTACATTAAAGACACCGCCCCTCCTAAATCCCAGAAAATTCTGGCGAATGCCTTATATGGCGAAATTGTCAAGAGGTTTGAACAGAAGTTTGTTTTATCCCCTCGGCAAAGAGCTGTGTTTGAATGTCTACGTGCCCCACATGCTCAGGATTTTCTGTCTGTCGCACCTATTGAAGGCTTGGGGCAACACATGTCGGCTGTGGAATACCGTGCTATCCTTAGATACCGACTGATAATTCATTTGTTCCCAGTTGACGAGCCATGTCCGGTATGCCGCAAAGCGTGTTTGGATTCTTTCGGTGAGCACGCGATCCACTGTAAAGAGCTGCCAGGGTTTAAATATTGGCATGATTGGGTGAGAGATGTGTTATGTGATGTTCTTAAGCGGGCCAGGATCTCTGCCAAAAAGGAGGCTCCAGTAAATTTCCTTACTGACCCCTTAGAGGGGAGGTCCACTTTACGCCCAGCGGACATCCTTGTGTTTGGATGGGAAGGGGGAAACACGCTTGTGTAGATCTAACTGTAGTCTCCCCCCTTGTCGGGCTCAAGGACAAGGGTTTTGTCGTAGGGCAAGCGGTGCTCAAGGCAGAGGCGAGCAAAGTGGCAAAACATGAGAAAGCCTGCCTAGAGAATCAACATGTGTTTGTCCCGTTTGCGTTTGATACCTTTGGTGGTCTCGCTCCTGACGCTGTGCGACTTTTGAATCAGGTTCAAAAAGTCGTTAATAGTAATTCTTCCTCGCTAAAGGTTTCAAACTTTGTATTTAGTAGAATTGGTTTTTCTATTCAAAATGGGGTGGCGGCGCAACTTGTTGCCCGATTACCTGCCATTGCTTTGTAATTGCCCTTTTTCGTGTGAAATAATATAATTAGAAAATATATATATATATATATATATATATATATATATATATATATATATATATATATATATAATCAGTTTCACATCAAAACTTTCTTTCTTTTCATCTTTAAAGTTGTTATGATTAGAACACACCTAAAACTTATCATCAACAATCTTCCTCTCTAATCATATTGCCTCAATATTCAATTAGCTATTTCAATCTTACATCCTTCTTCATCAAATATCCCAAATTACTCATTCAAGTGTGTATTATATCTCAATTTTCACATGCACGTCAAAATATAAACAACTTTTAAACTTCACATGTAACAAGATGAAAAATACTCTTAAATTTGTTAGATCTTAAAGGTACTAATAACAATACTTTTAAACACTATAAATGAAAAGACTTTCATTTACGTACAGATTCACCCATGGCGATCCTTCGGTGAGGTTATATAATTGGGCCTAGGCGCAACAGGCGATGGTTTTTAACAACTATGGTTAAAGGACTTTAAATGGGTTATGTGTTAACATGTTAACCCAATGTTAAGAGATTGAATTAATTATTCTTTTCTTTTTTAGACCAAAAATCACTAAAAGATAAGGTTAGATGAAGTTAATGGGATTAAACAATTTCCTTGAAGTGAGACAAAGTGAAACGGGAAAAAAAGGTTGATGTTGCACTTAGATAGAGTTAAGATAGTTTAAAGTATACCGAAAAGGCTAAGAACGCTATAAAAGGTGTATCTAGATGTATTAGGTAAGTTAGTTAATGACATAAATTTCATTCAATTGCGGTCCCATATTAGGAAGAACATTCCTTTTCAAGGGGTACTCCTGTTTTCCTTCACCCTTTTCTCTTTTTTAGACCAGACACATTTGTTTATTTACGGTTTGATTGTTTAGTTGTTTTTTAACTAATGGGATTCTCTCGTGCTTTGCGGCAGGATTTCAGTCAGTATCGGTTCGGTTCATTACAGTAACAGCAACATGACACTGACACTCAGCTTAGCAATCGGCACATGTTTTATATCGATTGAAAACCATAAAAAACGAATATATGTACCGGTACCGTTGTTATTGGTTCGATTTGTTACAATACCAAAAAATTTATTACGAATACAACTTCGTGTTCAACGAATTTTATACTGGCACGTTGAGAAAAACCATAAAAACAAATACACTACATGCATCGATGTTGACACCCGCGTTGCGAACGCCGGGGTCGTGAAACCTTGTGCTATGTAGTAAGCAAATGACGACCAAAATTGAGAAATATCGTAAAACAAAAACGTGAATTATATCATCACGTGATCTAAAACATAGGCAAAAACAAGGACGACCTTATACTGAAAACCGGTGTAAAACACAGACTAACTCACTACAAGAAAGAAAGAATAAAAAAAAAATACTTATTGACAAGAGTCAAAAACGTAAAAAAAAAGGGCCACTGTTCATAAGAGGCTTTAAAATTTGTTATTATACGAAATGTATTACATAGTATATATACGATGTGTAGAGAAAGTTAAATAAAAATGAAAACGTGTATGACAAATCAAGTGTTCTTTATTTTATTTAATAACATGAATATTTGTTCTTTCTCTTTTTAAACAACACACAACATAACAAGTAACCCGATTGTTTTTCTGCTGTTACATTTTCTCATGTCATAGTCTCATAGATACTTTCTCGCTACGAGTATAACGATTTACCTTGGCATCAACTAGGGAAACAACGATGATGACTCATCTTCTCCCGTTTCTCTGGTTTCTCTTGTTGTCACTGACTTATGTTTGATCATTTTGTCTAGTTTTTAAATTTGCGATGATTTTCGATATATTTGTCTCTTTGATGTTCATATATCCTATCTTAAGTTTTTATGTGTGTTGATCAGTTATGTTAATACGTAATAGAAAACATGTAAATAATACCTGTTACAACATTCAGGCCAGCAGATAATCAGTGATTGATTCAGACATCGATGTAGACATGATTGTCAGCTTGATCTGGTTCTCATTTAGGATGTATGTTACTGATAGTGATTATGAATTCTAGGGTTAAGAATTCGATATTAGGGAAGGGAGAGGAGGTCGAATATTAGTGATGTTATGATTAATGTCTAACCTAAAACCCTTGCTAGTTATCTCCTTAAATACATCCAAGGGGAAACCTCTATTAGTTAATAAAAGTAAACCAGTCTATCAACAATTACCAACTAATATTTATAAGGTTTAATATATTTTGTTCCAATATTATATAAATGATAATGATGGCCATTTGCTAAAGTACATTATATATATATATAGGGGAGGGTTATCTTGAGAACATGGATTTTTGTGAGAACT
Source organism: Helianthus tuberosus (assembly GCA_030545235.1). NCBI lineage: Eukaryota > Viridiplantae > Streptophyta > Magnoliopsida > Asterales > Asteraceae > Helianthus > Helianthus tuberosus. The sequence continues at coordinate 38,823,630 of CM060437.1, forward strand.
CTATGAACAATTTCCATCCATAGATCATCATCAATCAAGGGCTAAGATTAAATGGGCTTTTAATGAGGAGGGGACCATTAAAATAAGACTAAAAGGGGCAATACTATAAAATCACATTCAATTACCCCTTCACCCCCAAATTCACCTTCTCTTCCAGGAAATCGAATCAACGTCTTCTAAATCCACCATCTTCCTCAAGGAATCAATCTACAAATATGAAGTTATCAAATGTTTTACTGGGAAGAAAAGGATGAATGAACCACAATCGAGTCGACGATGTAAATCTGCAAATCGAGCCGACGATGTAAATCTGCAAATATGCAATGTTTTTTCGGGAAGAAAAGGATGAATGAATCAATCCACCATCTTCCTCAATGAATCAATCTGCAAATCTGAAGGTTGGTTTTTTCAACTTTTTATTGTTCTATTTCATTAAAATTAGGGCTGGAATGATGTTTATTGTTTGTTTCGCGATTTAACTACATGTAATTTAACCTATGGGAACACCAATTTAAATTCCTTTATATATATGTAGCTTGCAAATTGAAAGCTTGACATTGCCATCAGTTTAGATTTGACCAAATTTGTGATTTTGAAATCCAATTGATCACTAAGTTACAACTTGACCTAAGGGAGTTCAGCAATTATTTATGTTTTGACTTGGATTCTGTCTATTACTATTTCTTTGTGTTGGATTTCTATCAGTCAACCAGATACACTGTTAAAATCTAAAGCTCTTTGTGTACCAGTAGACCTTAACCTTTTTAAAGTATAGTGTACTTATAACTTATGGATACCAGATTAAGTATATATTTCTGCTTGGGTGAATTTTAGCTTTTGAAATGAAGTGAAAGTCTATATAAGTTCCTGTAAGATGATTCAAATATGAAGAGCTTTAAACCTGGTATATCAATATCTTGCTTTTTCAAGTGTTTTGGCAAAAACTTATATTTAAATTTGTAAAATTGAAGTCTAATTGTTCATTGAGTTGCTGACTTTTCTACACTAGCTACTATACAAGTTTGCAACATTACATTTTGAAATAGTAACATGTTATTTTATCGAGATTGTAAATCACTTGTCTGGGATTGCTAATTACTTATCGAATGAACCAGTTCTAAAATACAATCTCTGTGTGAGAAAAAATGGATGGTATACGTGTAAATATTTGCTCAAGTTTTCTATTTTGTCTTTTGATTTTCTTTTAATTTACATAGTCTTAAATCAACAATGTTTATTGGTTTTATAAAATGGTAGACGTTGTGAGGGATTTAAGTACTATAGCTAAGGCTAGAGCTTCACTTATGCAAGGAAAGGGAAAAACTAAAACATTAACGTGCATTTATTTATGAAAGAAAAGTAATTGTAATATAATAACAGAAGCATCAAGGCATGAGAAACTAGAAAGGAAAACAGAGACGATGAAGATAGTGAGAGAAATCAGATCATAGAAACTTCATGGAAAGGCCAAACTTGAAGGCATGTACTAGAGATAAATTTATAACAAATCACCATATGTTTTTACACATGTGTAAATCATATATATGAAAGTTTACACATGTATATATCATAATAGTTATGAAAATAAGCATAAATACGAAGGTTTACGCATGTGTAAATCATGGAAATAATCATAAATATAAAGGTTTACACATGTGTAAATCATAATAGTTAAAAAGATAAGCAAATATATTAAGGTTTACACATGTGTATATAATAATATTAAAAAATAATAGTAAGCATAGATATAAATGTTTACACATGTGTAATAGATTAAAAAATAAAAGTACAACAAATCTCCATATGTTTTTACACATGTGTAAATCATATATATGAAGGTTTACACACGTTTAAACCTTAATAGTTAAAAAAAGAAACATTAATATGGAAATTTACACACTTGTAAATCATGATAGTTAAAAAAGCATAGATATAAAAGGTTTACACATATGTAAATCATAATACTTTGAAAAATAAGCATAATAATGAAGGTTTACACATATGTAAATCATAATACTTAAAAAAAATAAACATAACAATGAAGGTATACACATGTGTAAATCATATATATGATGGATTACACATGTGTAAATCATAATACTTTGAAGAAATAAGCATAAGTATGAAGGTTTACACATGTGTAAATCATAATAGTTTAAAAAAAGGTAGAGATATGAACATTTACACATGTGTAAAACAAACAGTTACATGTGTAAAATAGAAACTTACAAATGTGTAACACAAATTTACACATGTGTAAATCATCTTAGTTAATATTGCATTTTTGTGATTAAGCAATTTACACATGTGTGAATAAGATGTTTACATATGTAGTGTATAAATATATTTACACATAATAATATTGTACTTTTGTCACTTTAACCAGGCATATTTCAGAAAAAATGATACATTCTACTATTGGTTTTAGAATGGCAAAGAAAACTCTGAGAGTTCAACTGTAGAAGCCTAGAAAGTGATATGAAGATTGTACTTTGGAAAGAGAATATTCACCGAGAAGACGTCATTAAGAAGACTAAATGATATTATGGATTATGACTTGTCTCTATGTTACTGTTGTTAGTGTATATAAAGGATTATAACTTATGTTTTCATGGTTACCGTATGTCAATTATTACGATTTGTTGGACAATTTAATGTTTTTGATTTTTTTATAATACTATTTTGGTTTAAATCCTACTTGATGGTCAATATAATACTTTTAGTTTTTGCTTAATACTATCTTGGATTAATTAGCAAACAATGGTAGTCATGCCCGCTGCGTTTCTGCAGCCATGCACTGCATTTCTGCAGCCACGCGCATATCTGCAGCCACATGTTGCGTTTCTGAAGCCGCGCACTGCAGCGTTACGGCAATCGTGCCCCTGCATTACTACAGTCGCGCACTGTGTTTGATTCTTATAATGCACTATGGTGTTACTATAAGGAGAACTTTAAAAATCAGTCTACAAACTATAATATATTAATTCATGGTTATAAAAAAATAGAACCCAAAGCAAGTTAAAAATCTTATACCATTAAAATTGGTTGCTTAAAAAGTTTGGCTATAGTATGAGATGCATCAAAAAGAAAAAAATGATTTGTCATTGTAAAAGATGGTCACATTTTGTCACCATAAAAAGGAATCACATATTGTTTATGTATGAGATTTTGGTATCAATTTGTCATTACTCTATTTATGTATCTCATACTGAGTTTTGAGTGGAAACTTACAAGTAATCAAAGTATAAACGTATGCGCATATGCAGCCGCGCGCTGCAGCGTTACGGCAGCCGCGCGCTGCAACGTTACGGCAACTGCGCCGCTGCATTTCCGCAGCCAGCAGTGCTGCATTTTTGCTGCACTGTTGATGCTGCTGCATTTCTGCAGTCGGCGCTATTGCCTTAAAACATTAAAACAACCTCAAACATTAGTAGATACAGAATCACATATTTGTTTGTTCTTCACCCACATTTCTCTAACAGAACTGTACTTAGTAGTTACATATAATGAAGTGTTTTATGCTTGATTTATGATTACATTCTTTTTCTAAAATAGGTACAAAGAATGAAAAACACATAAGAATCCTTGCATCACCATCAACATTCTCATTCATCCGATGCAGCCTTACAAGCTAACTGAATATCTTATATGGACTTGAGACAACCTTTTCACTTCAATATCACACACATACACATACATGTCCTCATATCTTCCAGTATTGAAACAGCCTTTTACAACAGTAGCATATGCTAAAAGTCTATGAACACGACTCGTGTCGATTAACCTGTCATAATCTCACCCGTCAGTTTCATCCTACCAAGTCTACATGCATTTGAAATGTATTTTTTCTTTTTATCTTGAATTTGGTATCAAGGAAGTACTTTTTTACAAAGAATGTAGAACAACACTTACACATGTGTAAATCTGAACAGGATGGGATGCAAGAAATTCGTAGTTACACATGTGTAAATCTGAACAAGATGGGATGCTCATATCAGCTCCAACACTTGCTTCATCCAAATCTTCAAATTGTTCCTCATGATTGATATCACTTAATATAGAACCCTTGGTTCACCTCACACAGTTACAATATCCTCTTAGCTGGTCTTAGATGAACCTACATCACAATATAAACACACGCTTGTAGTCATTATCAATAAAATTATATAACCCTTACAATTACACTTTGTAGAAAAAACTAAGATAAAGAACCTCAGTTAACATTTGTGGCTGAGTTTTGATATCAATCTTAGTCATGGAACCATGCTTCATCAATCAATCATGTGATTCATCAATACTCACATATGATTTAGGATAAGTTGTACTTGCAATCCAGCAAATACGAATTAATTAGGGCAAATTACAAACTCAATAGGAACATGTGTTAAAATCGTGGAACAAAACCCACAATACATAAACAGAGTAATTAATACCAAAATCTATTGAACAATAATTAGTGAATCTAAAATCGATTAAACAATTAATCAGTGAATCAAATATTGATTTGAGCAAAAATCAATGAATCCAAAAACCGTATCAAACAATTAACAATTGAAGAACATACCTGCGGATTAGGAACGAAATAGTTTAAGATCAATTACTCCAAACCATGATCCATTAGATAAGATTCCTGATTGAAGATCATGTGCCTAGACTAAAGATCGGGTGCGTAGATTGGAAAAAAGTAGTGCTGGAATTTGGGTGTTAATGGAAACCAGAGACTTGTAGGGAATTTGTTTAATTACCACTTTACCTTTTTAATTAAAATACAAGGGAAATACATGAGTGGCTGAGATTTGTTCTCATGGTTCTCACAAAAGATGAGTGTTCTCATTTAAACTCTCCCCTATATATATATATATATATATATATATATATATATATATATATATATATAGGGGGCCGCTAGAATGAGAACCACCACGAGTTGTAAGAACCACGAGAACCGCGCCCCGCGGGTGGCCGTTGACCACGAAATTTTTTTTACACCTAGATCCGTATATTTTAAGACCGGGTGTAAATTTTGGGTTCAAACGGCGCGCCCGAGGGGGTAGTTTTTTACGCCCAAAGTTTGGGTTTTTTTAATTTTTCTTTTTTTTTAACCAAACTTTGGGCGTAAAAAACTACCCCCTCGGGCGCGCCGTTTGAACCCAAAATTTACACCCGGTCTTAAAATATACGGATCTAGGTGTAAAAAAAATTTCGTGGTCAACGGCCCTCCGTGGCACTTGGTTCTCGCGGTTCTCATAACTCGTGGTGGTTCTTACAACTCGTGGTGGTTCTCATTCTAGCGGCTCCCTATATATATATATATATATAAGGTTCATGCGAGAACCGCGAGAACCAATGTGATCACAACAACCCACTACACCACCAAAAACCTAACCCACCCCCCCCTCCGCAAAAAAAAAAAAAAAAAAAACTTAATCCCCCACCCCCTAAAAACCTAACCCCCCATTTTCCTTAAGAAACATAATGATGGCCATTTGCTAATTGAGAAACTTGAGAAATATTCTAGATCACACATTTTCCTTAAGCTTTTTGTAATATACATATATGTATACTTTAGATTTGACTATATATACATGTGTCTAATTCAAGATTTGACAATATACATATATGTATATAGTTAATTTTAAACTATACATATGTGTATATTTCGAAAAGCTTAAGAAAATGTGTGGTCCAGAATGCTTTTCAAGTTTCTCAAATATGGTAGACTTCTCTTAGCATCCCTACAATATATATATATATATATATATATATATATGGGAGGCTCAAATGAGAAGAATATCCTAGCCATTTTGGTCCACATTAGTCCATGAGGTTTGACCAAAATTGTCACTTTAGTCCAAACAGTTTTTTTCTTGTCATTTTAGCCCAAAGAGTTTTGTTTTCTGCCATTTTAGTCCCTGTGTTTTGTCATTTTTTTGCCATTTTTATCGACTCCCACCACCCACCCCATCACAACCTTCTATCATCGCAACCACCTGCCTGCACCGTCACCACCCACACCACCACCATCACCACCCACCATTTGCACCACCACCAGTCACTTTTCCGCCACCCACGCCATCAACCAACACCACCGCCATCATCGTAAAACCAACAACCACCGCCATCATCTTCACTGTAACCCGACACAACACCATCCCCATACCATCGCACCTGCAAAAAAAGAAAGAAAAATGTGATTTAACCAAAATTCACCTAAGTTAACTAAATTTTTTGAATGGAGTTAGTGGGTTGGATGAAAATCGCAAAATTTTTTTGACAAAAGTCAGGGACTAAAATGACAGAAAACAAAACTATTTTGACTAAAATGGTAAGAAAAAAAAACTATTTGAACTAAAGTGACAATTTTAGTCAAACTTCAAGGACTAAAATAGCAATTTACTCTAGAATAATATGATCAATGATTATAAATGAATGTGGCAAATGTAAATAAAATAATTTTTTATGTGTTTTCTTAATTGAAAAGAGTATTATGATAATGTTAGTGTTGGATTACATTTATGTTAATTTGGTGGTTACATTATGTTATTAATTTGGTGGTTACAATATTTTAACTAGTGTAAGAACATTTATGTTAATTTGATGGTTGTGTTTTATGTTTGTGTAAGATTGCATCATGTTTTACATAACCAAAAAATAGTAATGTTACTACACACCTTGTTTATAAAATAGGATGATCCTACACACCCTTACATGTTTCTACACTCTTATTGGTTAAATTTTCTATTTTTTTTTCTTCTCATTTGAACTTTCCAGTAAGTGTGTATATATATGGACCACATGTTGTCATGTGTTACACCATTTTTAAGTTTTTTGACATGTAACAGCTATGTCAGGAGAGAGAAAGTTGATATGTTACACATCTTTCGCTTGTTTATGTAGATGTAACATCCTATGTTACACTTTTTTTTTGGGTTTCAATAGCAAATTTTGCAGGTTTTACGAATTGTAACATTAACGAACTTAAATTTTACGAATTTTCAATGTGTAGTGCATGAAAAAACATGTAACATGTTTTTTAGAAACAAATTAGTGTAATAGACAAACCTATTACATGTTAGTTTGTTTATTAGAAAAGTGAAAAAGGAAAAATTTGCTATGTGTACTTTTTGTCAGTGTGTCACATGTTTAGAAAAGTTGTTTTGTGTAACATTCAATCTTAAGCAATAGATTTTTTTGATGAATAGTAGAGATTGAGTTTTTAAAGTTTTCTTATCTCAATAGGGTTTTCTTATTATCCTTTCTATATATATATATATATATATATATATATATATATATATATATATATATATATATATATATATATATATAGGGAGCCGCTAGAATGAGAACCACCACGAGTTATGAGAACCGCGAGAACCAAGTGCCACGGAGGGCCGTTGACCACAAATTTTTTTTTACACCTAGATCCGTATATTTTAAGACCGGGTGTAAATTTTGGGTTCAAACGGCGCGCCCGAGGGGGTAGTTTTTTACGCCCAAAGTTTGGTTAAAAAAAAGAAAAATTAAAAAAACCCAAACTTTGGGCGTAAAAAACTACCCCCTCGGGCGCGCCGTTTGAACCCAAAATTTACACCCGGTCTTAAAATATATGGATCTAGGTGTAAAAAAAAATTCGTGGTCAACGGCCCTCCGTGGCACTTGGTTCTCGCGGTTCTCATAACTCGTGGTGGTTCTCATTCTAGCGGCCCCCTATATATATATATAGGGGAAGGTTCATTTGAGAACAAATTTAATGTGATAAGAAAAAGAAGAAAGGGCATATTAGTAAAATGTTATTTCATTTATAACTCATATCATTAATTTTTCTCTCTTTAATTAATTACTCAACTAATCACTAATTATCCTACATATAATCTACCAAACCTACACATATCAAAATTTTCCAACATATACCCTACACATTATAGAATTTTATCCTACACAGTCGAAATTTATCCTACACACCTCGAAATATATCCTACACAACTCGTAATTTATCCTACACAACTAGTAATTTATTCTACATTTTAAATTAAGTTATTTTTTTTAATTTGGAAAAAGTATATATTTTGAAAAGGAGTTACAAATTTAATTTAGCTAGTTATTAAAGGGGAAGAATACAAATTAATGATTTTTGTAAGTTTACCAATATACCCTTATATTAAAATTAACTACAAATATTAAATGAAGTAAAATGAAGTATTCTTATTGGTTGAAACTTCTTTTTTTTTCTTCTTACAAAAAATTCTTCTCGTTTGAACCCTCCACTATATATATATATATATATATATATATATATAGTGTCAGTATATGGAGAAAACCAATTTTATTGAAAAAACTTGGGAAACCAAGAATGTGTGGTCTAGATTAATCCATGTAATATAATATTTGCACATGTTAGAAGGGTATATTTGTCATTTTTACACACTCCTAACACATCACATCACCTTTCACCCCCATCACTTTTCACCAATTTCCCCCTTCCCTATGTCCTCGTTTCCCCCCACCCCACCATCCTCCACTTTCTTCACAAATTTTTATCTTCTAATTCATCCCTTCCAACCTTCTTTCACCCAAAACCACTCTTCAAGATATCAAGTACAAATCCATATCTTCTAACTCATCCCTTCCAACCTTCTAACTCATCCCTTCCAACCTTGAAATCTGAAGATCGAAGCCACCATTGAAGATCGAAGCCACCTTCAAAGCTCTCAAAGAAAAGGAAGCTCGGTGTCATTTTAATCACATCTTTGTTTCTGTTTTTTAGAGAGAGAAAGCTAATGTTTTGGAAGGAGAGACAACAATTTTCATGTTGTTCACCTAGACACCAAGAACACACGCACAAGTGTGTGAGAGAGAAACAGGTTTAAAGATCTTACTTTTGTTAATTTATGTAATTTGTTTAGATTTATACTTTGTATAACGTTTGGTAGATTTAAAATCAGAGCTAGTTTGTTTATTTTATTTTTTAAATCAAGATCTAGAAGAAATTTTGTATGTTGTATTTCTCTCTTCAAAGTGTATTGATTTTTTTTATGAAGATTAAAGTTAAATTTCTAAATTGTTTGTCCAGCGATTTTGAGTTAATGATTGCTTTTAGTTGGATTTTTTTGTGTGTGTGTGGGGGGGGGGGGGGGTGTGGGTGAGCTGGATTTTTTTAGGGTTTATGAATTGGATTTGGTTTAATTTGTTTTCTGGTTTTGTTTAAATTCAGCATCACCATTGATGGTAGATAATTAGTTTGAAAATCCATAATTTTTACGATGTACGTTTCAAATTTCTTTGTTGTTTAGTTGTTTTTTGAATAAATTCACTCCGATATTACATTTTCATTACCTTTAGAAAGTTCATAATTTAATCGGATATCGGTTTTGTTTTACAAATAGAAATTCGTGTTTTTTTACTGGCATAATTTGTTACATATGTTACATTTCTATCAACTACATTTATGCAAAGAGTATGTTGATATTTTTTACGAAGATTAATGTTGACTTTCTAAATTGTTTGTACAGAGTATATTGTTATTTTTACGAAGATTAATGCTAAAATTTCTAAAGTGTTTGTCATATATGTTGTAACACGTGTTACACTGCGGGTTACATATGTTGCATACAGGGTGTTACATGTGTTACACCCAGTATATGAGACCAGCTTATTGTTTTTTTTAGATTGGCTGTTAAATGTTAAAATGTATAAACTTCATAATTTATTCGGAATATCTCGTTTATTTTACAAATAAAAAGTCGTGTTTTTTTGGTGGGATAATTAGCTACATATGTAGTAACAACATTACGTAAGTTACTTATAGTTACCCCAACCCTTTTTTGGACACAAAGGGGGGGGGGGTGCACATATGTAACACATGTTTGTAACATGTGTTACACTAGAGAGGTAACACATGTATAGCCACGTTACACATGTTACATAGAAGATTAATAAGTTTTAACTATAGAATATTTAATATTGATGTACTTGTTTTGTTCATAGGTGAAAAGATGTTTTGTGTTCAAGATGAAGATGGTTATCAAGAAGCGAAACCCGCGGAAGGATTACAACGCATCATCAGGTTTTCGTGGTGACGATGGTGTGTTTTTTGGTTGGCTGCTATGTGTTGTGAAGATGGATGTAGTTGTGAAGACCATTTTTAGAAGCATTACAACTATTGATATAAAATTCATTTTTATTTTCATTGTTAGTATGCCAATTTTTGGATGAATATGGATGTTGTTGTGAAGGCAATTTTTTTTTTGGATGCAACAACTATATGTAACATGTGTAACCTTGACGTTGTAACACATGTAACACCTATATGTAACATGTGTAAGATTGCTATACATGTGTTACATATGTCAGCCCCTTTGGTGTCAATTTAAACTTAGCAAAATTACATATGTAACAACATTACATCATCCAAAATGTCATATCAATGAACAAACAAGTAATATATGTAACTATAAGTATATGAGACTAGTGTAACAAATTAAAGGGACAAACGATACACTTCATGTTACATAAGTACCTAGACTTGTTATTAACAATGTTATTAGTAGATAAAAAAACTGCATTAACGTATATTTTTTTACATTGAACCCAGCTTATTGGTTATAAGTCTTAGACATGGCAAGAAGTTCTTCCAGTGTGACGTATGATTTAACAATAATAGGATGATATTGTTCGGTGACATTCGGTGTCCACAATTTAGTGCCATTAGAATACTAGTAAATATGGTAACATGGAGTATGTTCTAGATCATCTGTGGACATAGGGACGGATGTTAGTATAAGTTTACGTGTGTTATGAACGTTGTAATACGTTTAGCACCCTAGGGTAACAAAAAAAGATCACACATGACACTTGTCGTCATGTTACACATGTTAATTGTGTGTTCACATGTAACATCTTCTCTACAATGTATGTAACATCCTTAAAAGTTGTGTTCCTACTCTGCTTTATATTTTGTAAGTACTTATAGCTAAACATGTTTTAAAGATACAACCTGTAACATGTGTTACACCGAAATGTTACACAAGTGTTTCCAGTTTTACACATGTTACATCTTCTGTAACTCTGCTTTATACTTTGTAAGTGTTTCCTGTTTCCAGTTTAAACATGTTTTAAAGATACAACCTGTAACATGTAAGTACTTATAGGTAAACATGTTTTAAAGATACAGTCGTATCACCTTACAAGTTATATGTTTTACTGACAAACGCCATGTCACACATGTTACACACTATAGAGTGAAACAACAGTATTGAACGTTGCTACACATTTCCCATTCTGTCGTAACATGTGTAACCTTTTTGGGGGTATCGATGTTGTAGGTTTATACAGGCTTAAATATATACAAATGATCCAAAAATGATCATACATGTGTTACCCTCTAGTGTAACATAAGTTACAAACATGTCTTACATATGTGCAGCCCCGATTTTTGGTAACAAAGGGGTTGAACATATGTAACACATGTTTGTAACATGTGTTACACTAGAGGGTAACTTCTGTACAACGTCAAATGTACCCACCACCTGCCCTTCATCGACTTCTTGTTCCCCTTCTTCATCGGTTTCTCCATCTACCTTCTTTCGCTTTATGGCCACCTTTTGTCGTATCCGATATTGTGGTTATCTTTCTTCCTGCCAAGATCCCTTCTCGTTTGGTTGCAACTGCTATGGTTAAGTCGTAATAACACAAGTTACAGTCCAGTATTTTAAAGACACAACCGTATCACCTTACAAGTTATATGTTTTGCTGGCAAACGCCATGTTACACATGTTACACACTATAGAGTGAAAGAACAGTATTGAACGCTGCTACAGATTTCCCATTCTGTCGTAACATGTGTAACCTTTTTGGGGGTATCGATGTTGTAGGTTTATACTTAAATATATACAAATGATCCAAAAATGATCATACATGTGTTACCCTCTAGTGTAACATAAGTTACAAACATGTCTTACATATGTGCAGCCCCGATTTTTTGGTAACAAAGAGGTTGAACATATGTAACACATGTTTGTAACATGTGTTACACTGGAGCGTAACTTCTATACAACGTCAAAGGTACCCACCACCTGCCCTTCATCGACTTCTTGTTCCCATTCTTCATCGGTTTCTCCATCTACCTTCTTTCGCTTTATGGCCATCTTTTGTCGTATCTGATATTGTGGTTCTCTTTCTTCCTGCCAAGATCCCTTCTCGTTTGGCTGCAACTGCTATGGTCAAGTCATAACAACACAAGTTACAGTCCAGTATTTTTAATCTACTAATTAAAAAAAATAGTAGTAACATAACTAACACTACTTACCTTCTACCCAATTATGCCCTGAACTTGAAGACTCCCCAAATTTTGAGTTTTTATCTGCATCATTTCACACATAAAAAAAACTAAGCAAAACCACCCAAAAAAAGGTTACATATGTAAACAGTTACCATACACTTCAAACAACTACTATCCGGTAGAACCAACTCCCTCGCTGCAAGCACTAAACAAACATGTAACATATGTTAGCACAACCTTTCGTATTTGTTTGACGTCGTATAGCTTTTGTTTTTGTTTTCTAGACTGGACAGTTGTGCTCCCCACAAAAATTGTTTTCGATGTGTTACCCTCCAGTGTAACACACGTTACAAACATGTGTTACATATGTGTAGCTCCTTTTTGTGTCCAAGAAAGGGCTGGTTTTAACATAAGTAACACATGTAACATTATTACAACATATGTAGCTAATTATGCCAGCAAGACATTTCAACTAACAACCCATTTAAAATAACATTTCAACCCATTTAAAATAACATTTCAACATTTAAAAAGATATAGATTTGTAAGCTAATAACAACTGATAATATCAAAAAAATAAAATTTATTTTAATACAAAAACAAAACCTATTAACAACAGCCTTAACAAAAAAAATCAAGGTAAATTAGTTCAAACCTGCTTCTCTCTCACACACTTGTGTGTGTGTTCGAGAACACGATGAAGATTGTTGTCTCTCTATCTAAAATCAAGGTAAATTAGGTTCAAACATGCTTCTCTCTCACATACTTGTGCGTGTGTTCTTGGTGTTCGAGATGAACACGATGAAGATTGTTGTTCCTCTCTCTAAATTTGCTTCTCTCTCATGTTCATCTTCAAATCTGCTTCTCTCTCATGTTCATCTTCAAATTTGTTTCGCGATTCACCGTAGCACCTTTTTCTTCTTCTCCGGCGAGACTTTCTTCTCCGGCGAGACTTTCTTCTCCGCTGGGTTTTGGAAAGATCGGAGAAGAAACCTTCATCCCCATTCTTTGATATTTTGAATTCTCAAAGAAGAAGAAAGAGAATGAGATATGGATGATGATGGTTTGATGGTGATGGTGACAATTATACAGAAGAGAGAGAATGAGATATGGTATTTTTGACACAAATACCCTCCTGACCCACTCATCAACATAAGTTATGTATTAAATTTAAATCAATAAATCATCAAATTTCCCTAACCCTTAGATGATCAAGATCAATGGTTACAATTGGGTTTCCTTAGTTTTCTCACTAAAAAATGGTTTCCTATATATCCTTGCCCTATATATATATATATATATATATATATATATATATATATATATATATATATATATATATATATATATAGGGGACCGCTAAAATGAAAACCACCTCCAGTTGTAAGAACCGCGAGAACCACTCTCAACCAATCAGAAAAAGGGGTAGTTTTGTCATTTCCTTTAAATGTCCAATCTATCATCTCTCCTCTCTCCTCTTTAAAGTTGCAGAACCATATCTCATCTCTCCTCTCTCCTTTTAGTCTTCATCTTCAACCTCACACATCCCTGCTCCCTCTCTCTCTCTCTCGTTGACATCCAGCCCCAACCTCAAACCAACCACCACATCGCAACCACAGCCCCCCACCCCCCGTCACACGCTGAAGAACCACCGACCACCGGCACCACCGTCTGGTGGTGGTGCGTCGACGGAACCGAGAAAGGAGGGTGGTGGCGAGGAGATGAGAGAGAACGATGGCGTACGTCGGCGAGATGAAATAGATCATAGAGACGGGGAGAAAGAGGAAAGAAAGAGACCCGTGAGGCAGAGATGAGAGAGAGAGAGACCAGTGGCGATTTCCGGCGACGGCGCCGCCGCCACGGCGGTGGTGACGGCGGTTGCTTCTGATGACGATGAAGATTTACGAGGTTCAAAATCTGAGTTTTTTTTTTTCCGATCGGTAGGCTTGTCCCGTTAGAGGTTTCAAAATCTGAGTTTCTTTCTTTTGGAGATTTCCATTCCATCATGAATAAACAATTTAATCTGAATTTCTTTCTTCAAAATATGCTTTCTGCGTTTTACAAAGTTGTTTTAATCAATGAAATTTTGTTATATTTCAAGTTTTGTTATGGAAGTGGAACGATGAAGTAGTTGGTATAACTTTATAATAATGGAAAAGTTGTTTTCAAATTAAATTGTTATACATGATGGAATGGAATTGATTACAATTTATAAAGACGATGATGCTGATGTCGAATGTTGGATAGTGATTTCGAATCACAACAGTTTTTGCTGGGTTTGTTGGTGATTTGTGAATGTGTTGAATGTTTGAACAGTGATTTTTGGTAGATTCAAACAGTGATTTTTGGCTGGGTTTGTTGGTGATTTTGAATCTTTGAATCTGTGGGTTTTGATATGGTCGAGTGGGGCGGCGATGATGAAAAAAAACGTAAATTTAGATGACGATGGCGCGGCAAGGACGGCGGAGGGTAGGTTTTTTGAACCTGCAACCCCACTTTTGCAGCCTTTTTGATTATCGGATAATCTGAGGCAAACCCTTTTTTTTCGGGATACACTTTGTTTTGATGTTGTTGGATTTTCCCCCCTAGTCGATGATGATAACCATATATCTGAGACATCTCCCGAGTTTGCGATTTATAGGTGCGTTCGTTTTTGCGTAAAAAAGTTTTTGTAAAAAAAAAATTTTAACCGTAAACTTTTTAACGTAAAACGTAAAAACGTGAAGCGTAAAAAGTTTTACGTAAAACATAAACGTAAAACGTAAACGTAAATCGTAAAAAGTTTTACGTAAAACGTAAAAAGTTTTAACGTAAAACGTAAAAAGTTTTAACGTAAAACGTAAAAAGTAAAAAGTTTTACGTAAAACGTAAAACGTAAAAACTAAAAAGTTTTAACGTAAAAGGTAAAACGTAAAAAGTTTTACGTAAAACGTATAAATTTTTAACGTAAAACGTACAACGTACAACGTCAAACGTAAAAACGTAAAACGTAAAAAATTGAGCTAAAAAATTTTATCCCGCAAACCGTAAATTTTTTTTTGGAAAAAAAAAACGGGACGTAAAATACGGAACGTAAAAAACAGCGCGAAAAAAACGGGGCTAAACGGGGCGTAAAAAAAATTGGGCAAAACGGGGCGTAAAAAAAATTGGGCGGAGACGGAGCATAAAAACGGCGCGCAAAAAAACGTGTAAAAAACGGCGCGTTAAAAAAACATGTAAAAAACGACGCGTTAAAAAAACATGTAAAAAATGGTCTATATGGTTTATTAATACCATGACCATCTAATCATCAGATACGATGATTCATTATATAACCTAAATAAATCATTATTGTTTGATTTTAGTATTCGAATCATGGCTGGCTCTGACGAAGCTAATAGTCATCCTGTGGAAGGAAACAATAATACCAGGATAAATGTCACTGGTGCTGAATTACAAGCGATGATAAATACTGCAGTTGATCAAGCTATGGATAATATGTTTAATGAACCGAGTAATGTTCGGTCCAAAACTCATACAAAGTACTTATCACATTCGCATACATAGAAAAAGGATGAATCTCAGCATTCATCCAACCAGAGATCTGAATCCTAAAAGATTGTGTTGAATCAGACTCCTAGGTACAACAAGGGTTGTACCTACAAATACTTCGTCTCTTGTAAACCAAGAGATTTCACGGGAGAAAAGGGAGTAATAGGCTGTATGAAGTGGTTGGATGAAATGGAAACGGTGATTGATATCAGTGGGTGTGCAAAGGAGGACATCGTTAAGTTTGTATCTCAGTCCTTCAAGGGTGACGCCCTAACATGGTGGAAAGCCTTGGTGCAATCCACTGGAAAGGTTCCTCTGTATAACATTTCCTAGAACCAATTTGTTGATCTTGTGAAGGACACTTATTGTCCGCAGCATGAAGTTGAAAGAGTGGAGACTGACTTCCTCACTCTGGTGATGAAAGATTTGGATTGCAGGTCTTATGTGACCAGTTTTAACTCAATGTCTCGACTTGTACCTTATCTGGTCACCCCTGAACCCAAACGCATTGCGCGTTTTATCGGTGGTTTAGCCCCTGAGGTTAAAGGAAATGTCAAGGCTTCTAACCCTGCTACATATAGATCGGCTATAGATCTATCACTATCACTTACTCTCGATATTGTAAGGAGTAGGTCAAAGAAAGCCACCGAAGAAGGGAAGAGGAAAAGGGAGGATGACCAGTCCCACCAATCGAACAAAAAGAAGAAAGGAAACTCTGGTTTCAAGAAAGGGCAGTCAGGTGATAAGCCCATGTGCAAAATTTGTGACAAGAGACACTTTGGAAAGTGCAACCAGGACCCACAAGCCAAGCCTTGTGGAATTTGCAAGAAGAAAGGGCACAAGACTGTTGAGTGCCGAAACATCAAGGATGCAACCTGCTATGGTTGCAATGAAAAGGGGTACATCAAAACCAATTGCCCTAAAAATGCTAAGAAGCCCGATGAGGCAAAGAAAACCAATGCAAGGGTTTTTTAGATGAACGCCAGGGAGGCGGTGAACGACAATAACGTTATAATAGGTACCTTCCTCATTAATGATATTTATGCTAGAGTTTTATTTGATTCAGGTGCGGACAAGTCTTTCGTAGACCATAAGTTTTGTAAGTTACTGAATCTGCCTATTAAAACTCTAGAGATAAAATATGAGGTAGAACTCGCATATGGTACCTTAGAAACATCGTCAACTCTTCTTGATGGATGCTTTATATCCATTAAGAATCATTTCATTCCGCTGTCCCTTTTGCCAATGAAATTGGCAGGGTTTGATGTAGTTTTGGGCATGGATTGGTTATCACGTAACCAAACCCAAATTGCTTGCGATAAGAAACTAATTAACATCAAAACCCCCTCTGGTGAGTTAGTCACCATTCATGGAGATACACATTATGGTCTGTCCGACGATATAGCTATGCTCAAAGCATCCAAGTGTCTGAAGAACGGATGTGTCATCTACATGGCACAAGTGACAGTTGATGAACCAAAACCCAAGATTGAAGACATTCCGATCATTTCTGAGTATCCTTATGTCTTTCCTGATGAACAACCTGGATTACCTCCTGAGAGGCAAGTTGAATTCAGGATAGACATTCTGCCAGGATCGACACCAATTGCACGAGCTCCTTACCGTCTTGCGCCTACAGAAATGAAAGAGCTTAGGAATCAATTGGATGACTTACTGAAAAAGGGTTTCATACAACCCAACTCTTCACCTTGGGGAGCTCCTATATTGTTTGTGAAGAAGAAGGATGGATCAATGCGTCTATGCATTGATTATCGTGAGTTAAATAAGGTAACAATCAAGAATCATTTTCCATTGCCCAGGATCGATGATTTGTTCGACCAACTCCAAGGGGCAAGCTTCTTTTTGAAAATTGATTTAAGATCTGGATATCATCAACTCAAGGTTAGAACAGAAGATGTACCTAAAACAACATTTAGAACAAGGTATGGCCACTACGAGTTCTTAGTGATGCCTTTTGGGCTCACTAATGCACCTGCAGCATTCATGGATCTCATGAATCGAGTCTGCAAACCATACTTAGACAAGTTTGTTATTGTCTTCATAGATGACATACTTATCTACTCTCGTAGTCAGGATGACCACGAGAAACATCTTCGATGTATCTTAGGATTGTTACGTCAGGAGAAATTGTATGCCAAATTTTCCAAGTGTGATTTCTGGCTTTGCGAAGTCCAATTCCTTAGACATGTTGTCAGTGAGCGAGGAATCCAAGTAGATCCCGCTAAGATAGAAGCCATAATGAACTGGGAAGCACCAAAGACTCCGACTGAAATCCGCAGCTTTCTGGGATTAGCTGGATATTATCGAAGGTTCATTGAGAACTTCTCAAGGATAGCTGCACCATTAACTGCTCTGACCCGCAAGAATGTAAAGTTTGATTGGGGTCCCAAACAGCAAGAGTCTTTTGAGATTCTTAAACAGAAATTAAGCAATGCTCCTATGTTGACATTGCACGAAGGAGTAGAAGAATTTGTCGTGTATTGTGATGCCTCACACACCGATATGGGTTGTGTGCTTATGCAGAAAGGCAAGGTGATTGCCTATGCATCACGACAACTAAAGGTGCATGAAAAGAATTATGCCACCCACGATTTGGAGTTGGGTGCCGTTGTATTTGCACTTAAGTTATGGAGACATTACTTATATGGAACTAAATGTGTGATTTATTCGGATCACAAAAGTCTTCAACACTTATTCAAACAAAAGGATCTTAATATGAGACAGCGTCGTTGGATGGAGACTCTAAATGACTACGATTGTGAAATTTGCTATCATCCTGGTAAAGCGAATGTAGTCGCTGATGCTCTAAGCCGAAAAGAAAAAGTCAAAGCTATAAGGATTAATGCCAAGAGCATTGAACTTAAGAATAACTTGAATGAAAGGCTGTTAGCTGCTCAAAAGGAAGCTACATTGGAAACTAACTTTCCAAGTGAAAAGTTAGGTGTAACCGCTGATCAGTTGTTACCTGGCAAGGATGGAATCCTCAGATTGAATGGTAGAATCTGGGTTCCTATACGTGGAGGACTTAGAGATATAATCCTCCAGGAAGCTCACAATTCCAAATACTCAGTTCACCCTAGAGGTGACAAAATGTATCAAGATTTGAAAGCCAATTATTGGTGGATAGGTTTGAAGAAATCTATAGCCACACATGTAGCTAAATGTCTGATATGCACTTAGATAAAAGCTGAACATCAAAAGTCGTCAGGTTTGTTACAACAACCAGAACTTCCCACATGGAAGTGGGAAATGGTAACCATGGATTTTATAACCAATTTACCTAAAACAAGGCAGGGAAATGATACTATATGGGTCATAGTTGATAGAGTGACTAAGTCAGCACACTTCTTACCCATCAAGGAGACTCATAGCTCCGACAAGCTAGCTCAGCTATATGTGGATGAGATTGTATCTCTCCACGGAATGCCAGTATCTATTATATCCGATAGAGATATGTAACAACTCTCATCAAAAGTCATATTTATTATTTTAATTGTCCAATAGGAAACCCTAATTAAGACACCCAAGTGATTCTGCATAAACCCTAAAATTTTCAGAACAATCGGAATCAGGATCAGGGCCCCTAAAACTCAGGGGGGGTAAAACCTAGTTACGATTATCTAAATAAAACGCTGTCAAATTTGAATTTTACGAAGTTGTCAACTCAGCTAGGCTAGTCCAGGACGTGGCTACCCTATAGTGATTAGGTGTCCCTTACGGACCGTAAGGGATGATGCTTACGGTCCGTAAGCATGGTCAATTTTTGGGTATAAATAGCAGGAATTGGCAATCGCATTTTGGCACTTGAACGACGAAGAAATTCGTTACGTAGACTGAGTTATAGCAGAAACACTTCTAAAAACACACACGATTCACGAAGTGCTGCCGCAATACAGGGTAATAACTCGATCGCTGCTACGATTCAATGTCCGATCGATTAAATTATCCAATGGATGTTTAAGTGTTGCCCACATTAGGGTTTATGCTTTGTCATTCGTCGTGATTCCGACAGGATGTTTGAGTACCACCCGAACTCGGGGAATACTCTGTCATTCGTTGTGAATCCGATGGATGTTTAAGTGTTGCACTTTGTCATTCGTTGTGAGGGTTTTAATCTCATGAGTTATCGTAAATGCTGTATTAAGTTACTAACCGAGTTGTGTGCATGTTATTAAATTTAGGTTAAAAGGCTAATCAGTAGGCTAGGCTCTGCTCAAATTAAATCTGCAATGTGAGTCATTCTCTTTTTATCAACTTACTTTCAAAATCATGTTTATTTTCAAGGTTATAATTACAGGGATTAAGTTTATGTAATCACCAAATTACAGCCAGTATGTGGGGTTTTGTATACATTACTTGATAATCTTTGCCATTGGACAAACGGGTGGCCAATGGTGATATGACCATAGTCACAGATCCGGTCGAGTGACAAATACTGTGGGTAGTTGGTTGATATCTGAAACATTGTAATCTCCCTTAATACTGTAAATTATAACAAACAGGTCGTTTTACTAAAAAGAATGATTCACTCAGTATTTCCCGCTGACAAAACCTTTTTCAAACATGTTTCAGGTGATCTGTTGTGATCCAAGAAAAAGTGCCGCGTAGCACTACATGCTTAAGGAAGTGGCTCAGTATAAAATTGTCACACCCCAAATTTCCACTTGTCACCGGTGGGCCCGATGGGGAGTATCGTGACGTGGTTGGCAACATTATAGTCAAACAACACAATATTTAAATGCACAGCGGAAGCAAAAGATAAAGATATTACATTCCGAATATAAAGTAATATCCAAGTATTACAACGGAAGGTAAAGGATCCACAGGCGGATCATAAAACGTAAACATTGTTCAACAGACTTTAGACGCCTAGAACTTGCAAGATTCCTTATTAACGTCCTGAGCCGCTTCCAGCCTATTACGTACTTGTACCTGCCACTTAGACTTTTGAAAATACGTCAGTTTTCACTGGTAAATACACTCAACCGACTCATTTGAAAATGTTTATGAAAAATTGTTTAGGTGCACAAGACACGTAAATGTTTCGACACTTTGATTAGAATGCACAAGGCAAAATTAATATTTTATACTTGAGACAAACTATATTTCATGTTATCAGTTTTACATAACTTGCTCTACATGTAGGGCCCGAATCTATGCCGGTTCATGATTAACCGACACACCACTATTCCCCTATTGGGAATTCCATATTGGTTATAAACATATGGCATCTGTCAGGTGTATGCCTACACCCCGTGCTTAGGTCGTGGCCATTGCAAATCATGAGTCAAGGATATCCAGGACACGGTCGCATTAATCCCCAATGTTTCAGTCAAGCAATACGAATTAAAACAGGTTATTTGGATTTCCCGACTCATTGGTCTTTGAATCCCATACCTGAACATGCGGTATTTATATTACCGTATCCCAAGCCCGTAATAGGGAAAAATAAGTTAAGAGTATTTACCTGAGCTAGCTCCTGTCTTAAATAGCAGAAATTTATAACTCAGCCGTATTCACTTAAGCAAGCGTAGGTACAATTTACCGGAAAGCTCTAATCTGGAATGATGGTATAAATAACTAATTAGAATGCTAACGGGTCTTTAATTAAGCTTAAGCTTGGACCGGTTAGTCTTACAGAAAGATACGGTTCGTACGCACGATTAAGCGAAGACCGGATAGAATGTGATTTAGACCCGACAAGTTCGGAGACTCGTATAATATGGGTATATTATACACATTCTGGATTTTGAGATAAAACCGATAAGGTTTGACCCGTTTCGGCTAATTTATGTAAACTAGTTACATAAACCGAACCTAACGCGTATGAAGCGTAACGGGTAACCATAAGAGTCCTAAACAGGTTTCCTAAGTTAACATGCCTTAAATATGTTGTGATATCAGTAGGATACCTTCCGTTATGCCCAAAACGAGTTTAAATTTTATATTAATCCCCTTAGGGGTATTTTGGTCATTTTAAAGATTATAAAAGGGATCAATTAAGCTTCTATGATCCAGTTCTGAATAAATCAGTAAAATAACTTATTTTAACAGGTTATAACATTTGGTTATAAGTCTTATATGCCAAAATAGTTTTAAACCCTAACTATGCGTATAATACGCGTATAAAGTAGTTTTAAGCGACGTACGGGTTAAAATAGGATTCTGAGTTTCCTAATCAGTTAAACAGGTTCAAAACACTCCATTTAATATTTAAAATCAGTAGCAATTGGATTGGCATTAAAAGGATTTGTAAAACTCATTTTATGGCCGAAAAGGGTATTTTTTGTATTAACCGAATCGAGGCGATCAACCTAGCTTATGATCAGTTTAAAAATAATTAAAAATCTTCAAAAATCCCAAAATATTATATCACATCAGTGGGTAAAAGGTTTGGTGTCAAAAATGGGTTTTAGATAGGCGTTATGCTAATGACGTCATTTAATTACTAAGAATCGCTATAATTACGTCATTAAGCATAACTCCTAATCTGGACCTCCACTTGATGTGAAAATTTATAGACATGTCTAATAATCAGTAACTAAGATTATTTTACTTTCATATTTCCAAAAATCTCGTTTTATGCTCATAAGGGCATTACAGTCAATATTTAGGCGTTTAACGGAAACATCGGACGATTTGGGATTCGAGTGGTATAAACGCAGAGGCTTATACACACATGCAACTAGGTCCTAATGGAACTTTAAGGCATGTCTAAATCTATATAAATCGGGTCAGAACTGAGGTCAAAGCAAAAGTCAAACTTTTGCGTCTCTCGGTTCCGAATCGGTTCTAAACATAAAGTTGTCGAATCAAATAAGCTTAGACAGGTTATTATACTTATTTTCAAGTTGTATGGCTGATAAAACAGGTTACACGCCTTCCGTGTTGTTAAATATGCGATTAAGGTTTCTGTTGACTTTTTCGGACAACCTTGGACTCGACAAACGACCTAGTTAGGATTCGAATCAGTGAGTGCCCTTTTAGGGGTTTATTAACCATATAAATACCAACTTATAACAACTTTCGATTCGACTAATCTCTGGACCGATTGTGATTTATCACAAAGTCAAACCGTAGTTACGACGGTTTGACTTCTAGGCTATAAACTAAGTATAAATGAACTAGAGAAGATCAAGGGTACTTACACTTGTCTAATGGATGATTTGGAATGCTTGGGATCTGTTGGAATGCTCCTCAAAATGACCAGAAGTGAATGCAAGATGAATGATCAAAGTTGCAAAGAATGTGGGTCTTCTTATGGTGTTCAAACACACTTGGATCATCAACACATAAGTCTAGGAGTGAAACAATAACATCCACAAGTCCCCTACTAGCTAAAAACCACCTTAGGCAGCCCAAGGTATCGAAAAAATGGCATTTGAGTCGGTTAAGGAACATGCAGGACACCTGCACATACATTCTGATCAGACAAGGCAGTCGCGTAGCGCGACTGCCAAAGCCTTTCACGCTCGCGCTACGCTAGGGTATAGGTGACCAGTTCAGCAAGTTTCAATAATTGCAATTTCAGTCCCTGGTCCCCCGAAAGGTCGTTTTCACTTGGTTTTCTTGCATTTTGAGACTTTATATTTGACATGCGGGGCTTTAAGACTTATACCATCTTTGTTAAGTCCTCGGGTAACTTTGTGATCACCCGAAAAGCCCTAAATTTCAACGTTGACGATTCTAACCCTCACACACGAATTTTATCATAACTTTCTCATACGGTAACGAAACTTGGTGAAATTTTTATGGTGCATTCTTGTGAGCATAATTAATCGTTACAAAGCTTCGGGCTTGTAAAAAGGTCACTCAGAGGTATAAGTTAAACATGTTGACACATTTAACCCCTGTAGTTTGTAATCTCTCACTTTCTTTCACAATTCTCATCGTATGATCCATGATCCATTCGTTTAAGGTTATAAACATCAGGTAGGGTTATTGTAAAGTCTAATTATTCATTGTTGACGTTTTGAACCCTTATATTTACACAGTTTCATTGTTTGTCAACTTTAGTCCTTCAAGAACATTCTTTCACACGTTCAAACCTATGACACGTGTCAACACATTATAGGACGCAAATTTTCGGGGTGTTACATCCTCACCCCCTTAAAAGAAATCTCGACCTCGAGATTTGTTAAAATGCTGGAAGTACTCTTTGTCGCATAAGGGACTTAACTTTTATAGCATATCTGGAGTCTTTCCAAGCTCCCATAGTGGCTCTTATATTAAGCGTATGTATCTTTTTGGAGCTTCTTGACCTGTCGATCCTCAATCGATACAGGATGTTCATCACATCATAATTCTGCATCATTATGTGATAGTGCTTCTTGACTTATTGGCGGAACACATCCTTCAGTCACTAGTGTGCAATGTATTGCGAGCTCCGTCAAACTCCTTAAGTAGGTTTTAGCTTACAAGCTACTTGATCTTGATACATTCGATTTCCTTCGAATGATTTCCATATATTCAGAGCTTAACTAGCCTGATTATTTAACAAATTTGGTACACCCTTCCTGGGTGATATCTTTTGTTAAACCTTATTCTTAACAAGAACTTAGGAAGTTTGCTATTTTCATAACTCCTCGATTTCTTGCCATATACTGGTAACCTACTATCGATTATGGATTTGTATAATCTTATTTGTTGTCCCCCAGGCAACTTTCAGATCTTGATAATTGGGCTTACCAATTCTCTATCTAACACTAGACATTTAACATTCCATCTATACAAGGTCTCCAAAGGAGTAGCCTTAATACTTACATATCCCTTATTATAGAGAAGCTTATTTTTAAGGTGAGATGGTTATTCCAACCACTGCTTAGCTAATGTTTAGGGAATAGCTAATCCTTGCCGTTAGTCGAACAGATCGACGATCTTGGGCAGTTGATGGCAATTTCTTAATCGTTACCTAATTAGGGTTGCGGTGATAATGCATAAGCAAAATGAACCGTTTTTCATAATTAACTATACCGGATTTCCGGGATATTGAGTTAAGCTTTATGAACTCTCTATTTTAAACTTAGTTAATCAGGGTTTTGATTCTTTCACTGATGGTACTAGCTGTCTTGGAGATCTCTTAATAATGCAGCCCTAAATGGGATATAACCCTTAACTCTACCTGCCTCTCTGGGGTAAACAGGATAATCTTAGAAGAAGATGATCAAGATATCAGGAGGTTACAGAGATTTTATAAATCTCAAGCTCCAATTCATCCATCTTTGCTTGTGTCAATTAAGTGACACTTTTACGTTACGAGTCCACAAATTTCTTGATCTGCTACATTTACTTGGATAATTCCATTCAGGATATCTCCTTTGAATACTACTAGTCGACTTTAGCACATACGACCATTGGGATATCTCAGGGGTTCCATGCATTAAACCTCCATACTGATCAGGCATGGAAGCAATCTATGGGACACACTAAGATACGCCAATCCTCATATGGCACTTTTATCAAACATAGTTAGGCATTCGCAGAAGATAAATGAGAAAATAAAATAAAATAATATATATTGTCGTACTCTTTTTGGGAAAGAGTACTCCAGATTCTTATGGAAGGATTATCTCCGAGGATGGGAGAGAGGGTCATTAAAGACTCCATTGGTAAATTATGCCTCATTTTTAATATCTGAAGTTCTTATGAATGTAACCAAAAGTTTGCTAAGCTTATGGTTTACTAAAGGTTTATTATCCCTTACATTAACGTAAAAAAATACTTAGCAGATACAATTGATGCTAAAAGGTAAGGACGTACCTTATTATTGATATGCACTGTCTCTGGCCTTCAACTAGTAGTTTAGGCGTTTCCTTTCTTATCCATCCCAGACTTAGCTGCTCCTCCCTGGGCAGCCTCCGGGCAATTAGTACTGATGTGGCCCTTTTCACCACATCTGAAACAACTTGCATTCTTTATGTCCCTACATTCGTGGGACTGGTGGCCAGTTCTTTTGCAGATGCCACATTGCTTTATCTTTTGGTTTGATCGACACTGTCCCCAGTGTCTTCTTTTGCAAGTTTTGCATGTAGGCTTTTTGTCGGAATCCTGTTGGTCATTGTTGAACTCGGATTTGTTCTTCTTAGGATTCTGGGAGTTATTCTCCTCCCTTTTACGCTTCCCATCTTCAGAGGCCTTGGCAGCCTTGTTTCTAACCACATCGAGTGTGAGAGCTAGCGACAATTCTGCCGTTGACCTGAAGGTAATAGGTCTCGATGCTTTCACACTTGCCTTTATTTCTGGGGCTAAACCCCCAATGAAGCGAGCAATTCGCTTTGGTTCCGGTGTGACCAAATAAGGAACCAATCGAGACTTGGTATTGAAACTTGTAAGGTATGCTTGACAATCTAAGTTCTCCATGACTAAAGTCAAGAATTCAGTCTCAATCTTCTCAACCTCGTGTTGAGGGCAATAGTTTTCTTTGATCAGCGTCATGAACTGTTCCCAGGTCATATTATATAACGGGACTTTCCCTATAGCTTGGATCAAAGATTTCCACCAAGCTAATGCCTCTCCTTTGAAAGATTGTGACACAAATTTCACAATATCCCTATCATCACAACCACTAATATCCACAATCATATCCATTTCGTCCATCCAAGTCATGCAATCAACAGCTCCTTTTTCCCCAGTGAAGTCCCTGGGTTTGCACGAAACAAAGTACTTATAGGTGCAACCCTTATTACGGGGTTCTTGATTCCGCATGACTCGTTGGGATGGAGCACTCCTCTGGTTTGAGGAGTGGTGAGAATTACTGTTGTGGGCAGTGTGAGTCCTGGAGGGTGTTCTGGAGTGTGGTGCAGATTGGGTCCTTGCATGGGTACCACTGGATTCATGGAGCTGTCTATCCATAGCCCTATTAACCGCATTATCTATCATTGCTTGTAATTATGCACCCGCTACGTTTACTCGAGCATTATCAGGTACTATCCCTGGGTGACTGTTGACCTCGTTTGAGTCTGCCATGTTGCTTGAACTGTAACATATCGACAATAGTCTATTGGTGAGTTTATTATAGAATTGTCTTTTAGTCTCAGAGGACGTTAATTATAGCCCGTGGGCACTTCATCCATATGGGATGTTTATATAAATAAGGATTTAGAATACTTCCATAAAAATGACTTATGTGATTTTATCGTATCACACTTTGTCGATCATGTAATTATGCTTTCTTATGTTAAATAAGGATTTGAATCTCTTGAATAGGTTCTACCATCTCGGCCTTGTATGTAGTGACATTTAGGCTAGGTTTTACCTTTAAAATTCTTTTTAATAATTAACGCAGAACAAAATTTTAAATCGAGATGTTAATAAGGGTCTGAATCTAATTGTGGAACTACCATCTTGGCCCTGTCTTAATGTGACATATGGCTAGGTCTTGTCCTTTTAGATTTTGCCATTTTATTATAATGGTAGATCTTATAATATAGAAATGATATTTTAAATATAATCGTCCCTTCAAAAATCTAAACAAGTATATGGTTGCCCTAATCGGGACTTCTACCGAAAATGACTCGCCCATACAAGAGCTAATCGTATAAATAACAAAGGAACCAAATAAAGACAAAATGAAACAAATTTGAATTTGTCCTATGTTCTCGTCTAGACTCAAGAATGTGCAACTGTGTAACTGAGATTAAACACAAAAGGCTAGTGTTTAATTCACTCAGTGTTGGCTCTGATACCAACCTGTCACACCCCAAATTTCCACTTGTCACCGGTGGGGAGTATCGTGACGTGGTTGGCAACATTATAGTCAAACAACACAATATTTAAATGCACAGCGGAAGCAAAAGATAAAGATATTACATTCCGAATATAAAGTAATATCCAAGTATTACAACGGAAGGTAAAGGATCCACAGGCGGATCATAAAACGTAAACATTGTTCAACAGACTTTAGACGCCTAGAACTTGCAAGATTCCTTATTAACGTCCTGAGCCGCTTCCAGCCTATTACGTACTTGTACCTGCCACTTAGACTTTTGAAAATACGTCAGTTTTCACTGGTAAATACACTCAACCGACTCATTTGAAAATGTTTATGAAAAATTGTTTAGGTGCACAAGACACGTAAATGTTTCGACACTTTAATTAGAATGCACAAGGCAAAATTAATATTTTATACTTGAGACAAACTATATTTCATGTTATCAGTTTTACATAACTTGCTCTACATGTAGGGCCCGAATCTATGCCGGTTCATGATTAACCGACACACCACTATTCCCCTATTGGGAATTCCATATTGGTTATAAACATATGGCATCTGTCAGGTGTATGCCTACACCCCGTGCTTAGGTCGTGGCCATTGCAAATCATGAGTCAAGGATATCCAGGACACGGTCGCATTAATCCCCAATGTTTCAGTCAAGCAATACGAATTAAAACAGGTTATTTGGATTTCCCGACTCATTGGTCTTTGAATCCCATACCTGAACATGCGGTATTTATATTACCGTATCCCAAGCCCGTAATAGGGAAAAATAAGTTAAGAGTATTTACCTGAGCTAGCTCCTGTCTTAAATAGCAGAAATTTATAACTCAGCCGTATTCACTTAAGCAAGCGTAGGTACAATTTACCGGAAAGCTCTAATCTGGAATGATGGTATAAATAACTAATTAGAATGCTAACGGGTCTTTAATTAAGCTTAAGCTTGGACCGGTTAGTCTTACAGAAAGATACGGTTCGTACGCACGATTAAGCGAAGACCGGATAGAATGTGATTTAGACCCGACAAGTTCGGAGACTCGTATAATATGGGTATATTATACACATTCTGGATTTTGAGATAAAACCGATAAGGTTTGACCCGTTTCGGCTAATTTATGTAAACTAGTTACATAAACCGAACCTAACGCGTATGAAGCGTAACGGGTAACCATAAGAGTCCTAAACAGGTTTCCTAAGTTAACATGCCTTAAATATGTTGTGATATCAGTAGGATACCTTCCGTTATGCCCAAAACGAGTTTAAATTTTATATTAATCCCCTTAGGGGTATTTTGGTCATTTTAAAGATTATAAAAGGGATCAATTAAGCTTCTATGATCCAGTTCTGAATAAATCAGTAAAATAACTTATTTTAACAGGTTATAACATTTGGTTATAAGTCTTATATGCCAAAATAGTTTTAAACCCTAACTATGCGTATAATACGCGTATAAAGTAGTTTTAAGCGACGTACGGGTTAAAATAGGATTCTGAGTTTCCTAATCAGTTAAACAGGTTCAAAACACTCCATTTAATATTTAAAATCAGTAGCAATTGGATTGGCGTTAAAAGGATTTGTAAAACTCATTTTATGGCCGAAAAGGGTATTTTTTGTATTAACCGAATCGAGGCGATCAACCTAGCTTATGATCAGTTTAAAAATAATTAAAAATCTTCAAAAATCCTAAAATATTATATCACATCAGTGGGTAAAAGTTTTGGTGTCAAAAATGGGTTTTAGATAGGCGTTATGCTAATGACGTCATTTAATTACTAAGAATCGCTATAATTACGTCATTAAGCATAACTCCTAATCTGGACCTCCGCTTGATGTGAAAATTTATAGACATGTCTAATAATCAGTAACTAAGATTATTTTACTTTCATATTTTCAAAAATCTCGTTTTATGCTCATAAGGGCATTACAGTCAATATTTAGGCGTTTAACGGAAACATCGGACGATTTGGGATTCGAGTGGTATAAACGCAGAGGCTTATACACACATGCAACTAGGTCCTAATGGAACTTTAAGGCATGTCTAAATCTATATAAATCGGGTCAGAACTGAGGTCAAAGCAAAAGTCAAACTTTTGCGTCTCTCGGTTCCGAATCGGTTCTAAACATAAAGTTGTCGAATCAAATAAGCTTAGACAAGTTATTATACTTATTTTCAAGTTGTATGGCTGATAAAACAGGTTACACGCCTTCCGTGTTGTTAAATATGCGATTAAGGTTTCTGTTGACTTTTTCGGACAACCTTGGACTCGACAAACGACCTAGTTAGGATTCGAATCAGTGAGTGCCCTTTTAGGGGTTTATTAACCATATAAATACCAACTTATAACAACTTTCGATTCGACTAATCTCTGGACCGATTGTGATTTATCACAAAGTCAACCCGTAGTTACGACGGTTTGACTTCTAGGCTATAAACTAAGTATAAATGAACTAGAGAAGATCAAGGGTACTTACACTTGTCTAATGGATGATTTGGAATGCTTGGGATCTGTTGGAATGCTCCTCAAAATGACCAGAAGTGAATGCAAGATGAATGCAATTTCAGTCCCTGGTCCCCCGAAAGGTCGTTTTCACTTGGTTTTCTTGCATTTTGAGACTTTATATTTGACATGCGGGGCTTTAAGACTTATACCATCTTTGTTAAGTCCTCGGGTAACTTTGTGATCACCCGAAAAGCCCTAAATTTCAACGTTGACGATTCTAACCCTCACACACGAATTTTATCATAACTTTCTCATACGGTAACGAAACTTGGTGAAATTTTTATGGTGCATTCTTGTGAGCATAATTAATCGTTACAAAGCTTCGGGCTTGTCAAAAGGTCACTCAGAGGTATAAGTTAAACATGTTGACACATTTAACCCCTGTAGTTTGTAATCTCTCACTTTCTTTCACAATTCTCATCGTATGATCCATGATCCATTCGTTTAAGGTTATAAACACCAGGTAGGGTTATTGTAAAGTCTAATTATTCATTGTTGACATTATGAACCCTTATATTTACACAGTTTCATTGTTTGTCAACTTTAGTCCTTCAAGAACATTCTTTCACACGTTCAAACCTATGACACGTGTCAACACATTATAGGACGCAAATTTTCGGGGTGTTACAAAAATAAAGAAACATGTTTTGTAAAATAAAGATTTCTCCGTGAAATCATATGATTGTAAATTACCGGGTTTTATCCCGAGTTGTGAAATAAAATAATCGGGAAATATTTCCGTTTTAAAAGATCCTGATGAAAACTTCCGTTGTTAAATAAATACCACGGGATTTTCTGTCCCGCGGCTCCTGAAACGGGTCAAACCGGGTCGGGGGCCGTGACAGAAAAAGGTGGTATCAGAGCCACTGATTTAAGCCAATTAAGTATTTAGAAAAATACTTAATTTTACTAATTGCTATTTTGTGATTATGTGTTTTATTATCTGACTAATTGTGTACAGTATGGGCAGATCTTTATATGCTAGCCACTGTAGCAGTAAATACAAATCTTTAAATATTTTGATTCAAGTTTTAGCACCATTATTAAATATAAGCCAGAACCTGATTCGGTAAATAAATAAATTTACAAATAAAAACATAGTATTTTTTCATATTCGGTTGTTTTGTAATTAACCAATATGAAATAATATTTAAAGGTTTTCTATGAAATTTTGTTATAAAAATTTTAAATCAGTGATGATGTTTATCGATACATAATATTAAATATAAAAATGGAAATCAAGAAATCGATAGTTTTGACTATATGTGTGTAATTGAAATTTTGTATGATTATTTTGTGTATAATTGTTATTTATTGATACTAATAAAATTAAATTATCAGATGGAAAACGCTAATAATGAACCCGTTAATGAGGTTAATCAATCTGAACAACACCCGGGGGATCAATATATGACTAGGCAAGATATAGAAAATATCGTTGCTCAAGGGATAGCCAATGCTATTCCGGCAATAGTTGCTGCTGTCCAGAAACCTACTGAACCTCAACAAATCATTCCGAGTAAACGTATTTCTGAAGATAACTTCAGTAATAGCGTAAACGGATGCGGTAATAACCATGAGAATGAACCACGGCAAGCTCCTCACCCTAAGAAAATGAAAGCTGCAACGCCTGGTTGCACTTACAAAGAATTTCTTGCTTGTAAACCCACTGAGTTTGCAGGCAATGAAGGAGCGACCGCAGCACTGCGTTGGTTAGAGAAGACCGAGGCAGTGATTACAATAAGTAAATGTGCCAAGGACGATCAGGTCATGTACGCGTCAAATCTTTTTAAGGAAGGAGCGCTAGAATGGTGGAACACTGTGTTACAAGCAAAAGGAAGAAATGTGGCTTATGCCATGAACTGGGAAGAATTTAAGAGTCTTGTAGAAAGAAAATTTTGTCCCGAGTACGAAAAAGATCAAATGGCAAATAAGTTTCTAAATCATCGTATGACAGGTGTAGATTGTCGCAGTTATACTTCGACATTCTTCGAATATGCAAGAGTGGTACCAACACTGGCTTCGCCAGAACCGGTACTCATTTCTTGTTATATTTGGGGATTAATTGGTGAAATCCGCAATATCGTTAAAGCTGCGAGACCTCGCACTATTGACGATGCTGTGGAATTAGCTAATACCCTAACCGACGAACTGGTACGCACGCAAGATGAAAACAGGAAGAAGGAACTGGCTCAGAAAATTACCCAAGGACTTCGTACGGGTAATATCAGTAGTTTCAGGAAAAGAGGAACAGAGCAATTCCCGATTCCGCCTTTTTGCAAGAATTGCAGAAAGAAACATTATGGAATATGTAATGTGACCTGCAACTTTTGCAAAGCCATGGGACATCGTGAAGAAGACTGCAGAAGGAAAACAAGGATCTGCTATAACTGTGGAGAAGTTGGACATTTCAAAACAGAATGTCCTAAATTGGTTAAACCAGTAGACAACAAAGCTAAACCAGCCAATGAAGCTACAAAGAAGAATGTTCGTGCTTTCCAATTAACTACTCAGGAGGCAGAACTCATTCCAGATGTGATAGCTGGTACGTTCTTAGTTCACAACATTTATGCAAAAGTAATATTTGACTCTGGTGCGAACCAAAGTTTTATAAATACTTCATTCTGCCAAGCTCTTAACTTACCTTTAAACAGTATTATGCAAATTTTTACAGTGGAAACGGCAGATGGGAATTCAGTTAAAATAGATAAGGTTTTGCAAAATATAGAAATAGAACTATCAGGTCATAAATTCTCTGCAAACCTGTTACCTATGAAATTAGCTGAATTTGATGTAGTGTTAGGAATGGATTGGTTAGTAACCAACCATGCTCGAATTCTTTGTGATAAGAATTCTGTAGAAATTCAAGCACCTACTAGTGAAATAATCACGATTACAGGAGATAAACCACGAAAACCCATGAAGTTCATATCAGTAATGAAAGTTGCCAATTATGAACGAAAACAAGGAATAGTATATATGATTTCAGTAATCATTAGTACTACGGGTAAAGAACTTAAAGAGATTCCTGTAGTTTCGGAATTCCCAGATGTATTTCCAGAAGAATTACCAGGATTACCACCTGATAGGGAAGTAGAATTTAGGATTCATCTAATTCCAGGAAGTACACCGATAGCTAAGGCACCTTATCGGTTAGCACCCACAGAAATGTTAGAACTGAAAAAGCAATTAGATGAATTACTAAGTAAAGGTTTCATACAACCTAGTTCATCCCCTTGGGGAGCACCAGTGTTGTTTGTTAAGAAAAAGGATGGTTCGATGAGAATGTGTATTGATTATAGAGAATTGAATAAGGTTACAATTAAGAATCGATACCCATTACCTAGGATTGATGATCTTTTCGATCAACTTCAAGGAGCTAGATATTTTTCTAAGATAGACCTACGTTCCGGATATCATCAATTGAAGGTACAAGAAGAAGACATACCTAAAACAGCTTTCAGAACTAGGTATGGTCATTACGAGTTTACAATCATGCCCTTCGGGTTAACGAATGCACCTGCAGCATTCATGGACATGATGAATAGGATCTGTAAACCGTATTTGGATAGATTTGTAATTGTCTTCATAGACGATATACTTATTTATTAAAAAAGTCAGGAAGAACATTGTCAGCACTTGCATGCACTCTTAACTTTGTTAAGAAAAGAAAAGCTTTATGCCAAATTCTCGAAGTGTGAATTTTGGTTGCAAGAAGTGCAATTTTTAGGACACATGGTGAATCACGAAGGTATTCATGTAGATTCTGCTAAAATAGAGGCGATTACCAATTGGAAGGTTCCACAAACTGCAATGGAAATTAGAAGTTTTATAGGTTTAGCTGGCTACTATAGACGGTTTATTAAGGATTTTTCCAAGATAGCTGTACCATTAACTAAGCTAACCTGTAAAGCAGTTAAGTTTGAATGGGGAACTAAACAAGAAGAAGCCTTTAGAATCTTGAAACAGAAACTAACCAATGCTCCAATCTTAGCCTTACCAGAAGGAACTGAAGATTTTGAAGTATATTGTGATGCTTCAAAACTAGGATTAGGATGTGTGCTTATGCAACGCAAGAAGGTAATTGCGTATGCTTCAAGACAGTTGAAAAAGCACGAAGAAAATTATACTACTCATGACTTAGAGTTAGGAGCCGTAATTTTTGCCCTTAAAATTTGGAGACATTATCTGTATGGAAGTAGGTTTACTATCTATACAGATCATAAAAGTTTAAGATATATATTTGGGAAAAAAGAGTTAAATATGAGGCAAAGGAGATGGATGGAGATCCTAAGTGACTACGACTGTGATATTCAATATCACGAAGGAAAGGCAAATGTAGTTGCAGATGCCTTAAGTCGTAAGTATCATGAAAAACAACGAAGAGTTCGTGCTCTCAGATTAAATCTACAGTTAGATTTAATGGAACAAATAAAGAGTGTTCAGGAAACAGCAATCAAGGATGATGCTGAAGGAATGAAGGGACGAATAAAAGACTTAGAACAAGGAGCTGATGGAATTTGGAGATTCCACAAAAGAAGAATTTGGGTACCTAAGCAGGGAGAATTAAGAAATAAGATTCTAGAAGAAGCCCATAAGTCTAGATATACCATGCACCCTGGAAACAATAAGATGTACCAAGATTTAAGAAATAGCTTTTGGTGGATAGACATGAAGAAGGATATAGCTCAATATGTTTCTAAGTGTCTTACTTGTTCACAAGTTAAGACAGAACACCAGAAACCTTCAGGTCTACTACAACAACTAGAAATGCCTGTATGGAAATGGGAACTCATAACAATGGATTTTGTTACTAAGTTACCCAAAACCAGAAAAGGTAATGATGCAATTTGGGTAATTGTGGATCGATTAACCAAATCTGCTCACTTTCTACCTATGAAAGAAACCTTTAGCATGGAAAGTCTGGCAAAGTTGTATGTAGATGAAGTTGTATCTCTACATGGAGTTCCACTCTCCATTGTATCAGATAGGGATAGTCGTTTCACTTCTCATTTCTGGAAAAGTTTCCAAGAAGCAATGGGAACTCGACTAAACCTAAGCACGGCATATCATCCACAAACGGACGGACAAAGTGAAAGGACGATCCAAACTCTAGAAGACATGCTCCGAGCATGTGTAATAGATTTTGGTGGAAATTGGGACGATCACTTACCTCTGATTGAATTCTCCTATAACAATAGTTATCATTCAAGCATTGAAACTGCCCCATTTGAAGCACTGTATGGAAGAAAGTGTAGAACTCCAGTTTGTTGGGCAGAAATAGGAGAAAGTCAATTATCAGGTCCGGAGATTGTGCAAGAAACTACAGATAAAATTTCTCAAATCAAGGAAAGACTGAAGACAGCTCGAGACCGTCAAAAGAGCTATGCTGATAATCGACGCAAACCAATAGAATTTCAAGTTGGAGACAAAGTACTATTAAAAGTTTCACCTTGGAAAGGAGTAGTCCGATTTGGTAAGAAAGGAAAGTTAAGTCCAAGATACGTAGGACCATTTTCAGTGATCCAACGTATAGGACCAGTTGCTTATCGTTTACAACTACCAGGAGAGTTAGCTGGAGTACATGATGTATTTCATGTATCCAATCTCAAGAAATGTCTATCAGACGAATCTTTGGTAGTACCTCTCCAAGATATAGAGGTAAACGAAAAGTTAAAATTTGTTGAGAAACCTCTTCAGATAGAAGATAGAAAAGTTGTAACACCTCGAAAATTCACGTCCTATAATATGTAGACACGTGTCAAACGTTTAAAACGTGTGAAAGAATATTATAGAAGGACTAAAGTTGACAATCATGGAAAGTATGTGGATATACGTATTCTAAATGTCAACAGTGAATAAATATAATGTATATTAACCCTACAAGATGCTCATACATTCAAATGAATAAATCATGGATCATACGGAGCTAAAAGTGAGAGATTACAAACTATAGGGGCCAAATGTGTCAACATGTTTAGGTTATACCTCTGAGTGACCTTTTGACAAACCCGAAGCTTTGTAACGGTTAGTTATGCTCACTAGAATGCACGACTTAAATTTCATAGAGTTTCGTTATCGTATGAGAAAGTTATGACCAAATTCGTGTGCGAAGGATTAAAGCGTAAACGTTGAAAGTTAGGACTTTTCGGGTTAACCGGAAGTGTCCGGGGACTTAGCAAAGTGGGTATATGTTTTAAAGCCCTTATAGATCAATTATGAGGGTTCATAATGCAAGAAACAAGTGCCTAATCAGATTTTGAAGAGCCAAGGATCAAATCACAAAAATCTAAAATTTAGATTTGTGCAGAGATGCCGTCGCGACACGCGAAGGGCGTCGGGAAAACCTTCGCGACACGCGGGAGGCGTCGCGACACGCGAAGCCCACAGGGGAAACCGTCGCGACACGCAGGGGAGTGCCCAGTTCCGAATTTCTTGGGTTTCTGCCTGCTGAGTGCTTTCTGCTCGATTTCATCCGATTTTTCACATCTTGTGCGACCCCTAGGCACCCCCTAAGCACTAGGAACAAGTGTTGATCAGTTATGGAGAGTTGTAGACCCCAAGTGTCAAAGATTTGTGGTGAAATTTTCACTATAAAAGGCTTGAACTTGCACCATTGTTCTTCACATCTTCTTCAAGCTATCTGATCATTTCTGGAGCTCAAGGCTGCTCTCAAGTGTTCACATTTCGTGCATAGTACCTTTGTAAGTTGGCTTAACCTTTCTTAATTAAGTTTTAGTCTAGTTTTAGCTTAAAAGTCAAACCGTCGTAATTAACGGTTGACTTTAAGATTAATCACTAATGGTCCAGTGATTAGTCGAATCAAAAGTAGTTATAAGTTGGTAATTATGTGGGTAATAAACCCTCAAAAGGGTTTCCCCTGATTCCCACTCTAACTAGGTCTAATGTCGGGTCAAACGTATAATTAAAAAGTCAACAGAAAGTTCAAAATGCGATTTATGCAAGATTAGCAATGTAGAACACTTATAACCTGTTTGATCATTAATATAACTTGGTAATAAGTGTAAGAACATGTCTAAACATGTTCAACCCGACAATTTCCTGTTTAGACCCGGTTCGGAACCGAAAGTCACATAGTTTGACTTTCAATTTGACTTTCAGTTCTAACCCGATTAGGCATGTTTTAGAAATGCCTCAGAGCTTTAATTGGACTAGGTTACATGTTAGTACAACCCTCTGTGATTATACACCTTGGTTCATTAGTTATCCAATTAATATGCATGTTTCCGTTAATCGCTCATATGTTGACCATTATGCCCTTATTACCTTAAAACGTGATTTTTGGAAAAGTAAAAGAGTAGAAACTTTAATTACTGATATATAAACTTGTATGCAAAGTTTGACATCAGTTTGAATTGTAGATTAAGAGTTATGCTCATTATCGCAAAATGAATGCTTTATGTTAATAAAAACGGCGTATTTAGCGTATAGCCTACTTAAACATACTTTTTGATATCAAATATTTTACCCACTGATGTAATATATTATTTTGGGATTTTTTAAGATTTTTAATTAATTTTAGGCTGAGCATAACTAGTAGTCGTAGGCTTAATCCGGTAATTGTCGGTTTTGCCCTTAAGGGCCATAAAATGAGTTTTACATATCTAAACGACTCCAAACCTTTTGCTACTGATCACATATGATAAATAAATTATTTTAAGCCTTCTGAAAATATAAAAATATCAGATTTAAGTATCGAACCCGGAAATGGCCTTTAATCGCCTTTTAAGCATTTTTAACGCATAAGTATGTACTAGAAGTATTTTAAACATACAAGGGTTGATACCTACTGATATTTGAGGTAAATTATGATATTTTAACAGTAAGCAAAAGTTGATAAACTCAGACTTCAGTTTTGAGCTTTTCGGCTTATGTGAAATTACCAAAATACCCCTACGGGGCATAGTTTGGTTATAATTGATAAATTTCACTTATACACTTTATCCTACTGATATAACTTAGCAAAGTATGTATTTTTTCTGATTACATCAGACCTGTAACTCAGGTTGTTACTTAAACTCTTTTATAAACTTTTAAATGACCAAACTACCCCTACGGGGCCTAGTTTGTGTTTAAACACGTTTCGGGCATAATGAAAGACATCTTACTGATTTCACAACATATTTGAGGCATAATTAACTTAGGAAACCTGTATATAGCTCTCATGAATACCCGTCACGCTTATTACGCGTACGGTTCGGTTTATGTAACAAGTTTACATAAATTAGCCGAAACGGGTCAAACCTTAACGGTTTTATCTCAAAATCCAGAATGTGAATAATAAACCCATATTAAACAAGTCTTCAAACTTGTCGGGTCTAAATCACATTCTATCCGGTCTTCGCTTAATCGTGCGTACGAACCGAATCTTTGAAACTAGCCGGTCTAAGCTTAAGCTTAATTAAAGACCCGTTAGGATTCTAATAGGTTATTATAAAACCTTCGTTCCAGATTAGGAGGACCAGTAAAAGCTACGTGCATTTTGCTTATTGTGATTTATACATTGCTCAGGTAAATACTTTTAACTTATTTTCCATATACGGGCTTGGGTTACGGTATATAGCATACCGCTTGATCGGGCATTAAATCTTCCATCGCTTAGGTGGTTAATTGAATAATTTAATCGGCCCGTTTAAACAGTCTTGTTTACTTAAAGCCTTTGGGGGTTAATGACCATGTCCCGGATATCTTTGGCATCATTTTACGAAATGGCCACGACTTAAGCGCGGGGTGTAGGCGTACACCTGTCAGTGCACAAAAGAATAATGTGGTGTGTCTATTGATCTTTAACCCGGACAAGATCCGGGCTACTGAACGCACAAGTAACATGTAATTCGTTCACGAGATTATAATATTAAATAATTCTCCCAAGTTATAAAAAGATTAATTTTGCCTCTGTGCATTTTAATCAAATGTTTATGCCACGTGCACCCAAACCAATTTTCAACCATTTTTAAAATGAGTCAGTTGATTGTATTTACCAGTGTAAACTGACGTATTTTCCCAAAAAGATTAAATGCAGGTACTAAACGAAATAGGCTGGATTAGCTCCTTAGCATCAATACAAAATCTCGCAAGCTTAAGATGCCTGAAGTCTGTTGAACCATTAATACTATTTTATTTTCGATCCATCTGTGGATAAACTTCCGAATATTGTGACATTTGATATTACAATATTAAATTCGGTTGTATTACATCTTTTTAAATTTGCTTCCGCTGTGCATAATAATTGTTGTGTTGTTTGACTATTATGTTGCCAACCACGTCACGATACTCCCCCACCGGGCCCACCGGTGACACGTGGAATTCGGGGTGTGACAAAAGTGAAGTTTCTCAAACACAAACGACTAGTGCTAGTTAAAGTCAAGTGGGATTCAAAACGAGGACCCGAATACACTTGGGAACTGGAATCAGAAATGAAGCGAAAGTATCCTCAATTATTCCAGTAAATCTCGAGGACGAGATTTTTATTCAGGTGGGGAGAATATAACAACTCTCATCAAAAGTCATATTTATTATTTTAATTGTCCAATAGGAAACCCTAATTAAGACACCCAAGTGATTCTGCATAAACCCTAAAATTTTCAGAACAATCGGAATCAGGATCAGGGCCCCTAAAACTCAGGGGGGTAAAACCTAGTTACGATTATCTAAATAAAATGTTGTCAAATTCGAATTTTACGAAGTTGTCAACTCAGCTAGGCTAGTCCAGGACGTGGCTACCCTATAGTGATTAGGTGTCCCTTACGGACCGTAAGGGATGATGCTTACGGTCCGTAAGCATGGTCAATTTTTGGGTATAAATAGCAGGCATTGGCAATCGCATTTTGGCACTTGAACGACGAAGAAATTCGTTACGTAGACTGAGTTATAGCATAAACACTTCTAAAAACACACACGATTCACGAAGTGCTGCGCAATACAGGGTAATAACTCGATCGCTGCTACGATTCAATGTCTGATCGATTAAATTATCCAATGGATGTTTAAGTGCTGCCCACATTAGGGTTTATGCTTTGTCATTCGTCGTGATTCCGACAGGATGTTTAAGTACCACCCGAACTCGGGGAATACTCTGTCATTCGTTGTGAATCCGATGGATGTTTAAGTGTTGCACTTTGTCATTCGTTGTGAGGGTTTTAATCTCGTGAGTTATCGTAAATGTTGTATTAAGTTACTAACCGAGTTGTGTGCATGTTATTAAATTTAGGTTAAAAGGCTAATCAGTAGGCTAGGCTCTGCTCAAATTAAATCTGCAATGTGAGTCATTCTCTTTTTATCAACTTACTTTCAAAATCATGTTTATTTTCAAGGTTATAATTACAGGGATTAAGTTTATGTAATCACCAAATTACAGCCAGTATGTGGGGTTTTGTATACATTACTTGATAATCTTTGCCATTGGACAAACGGGTGGCCAATGGTGATATGACCATAGTCACAGATCCGGTCGAGTGACAAATACTGTGGGTAGTTGGTTGATATCTGAAACATTGTAATCTCCCTTAATACTGTAAATTATAACAAACAGGTCGTTTTACTAAAAAGAATGATTCACTAAGTATTTCCCGCTGACAAAACCTTTTTCAAACATGTTTCAGGTGATCTGTTGTGATCCAGGAAAAAGTGCCGCGCAGCACTACATGCTTAAGGAAGTGGCTCAGTATAAAATAAAGAAACATGTTTTGTAAAATAAAGATTTCTCCGTGAAATCATATGATTGTAAATTACCGGGTTTTATCCCGAGTTGTGAAATAAAATAATCGGGAAATATTTCCGTTTTAAAAGATCCTGATGAAAACTTCCACTGTTAAATAAATACCACGGGATTTTCTGTCACGCGGCTCCTGAAACGGGTCAAACCGGGTCGGGGGCCGTGA
This sequence comes from Helianthus tuberosus, assembly GCA_030545235.1. NCBI lineage: Eukaryota > Viridiplantae > Streptophyta > Magnoliopsida > Asterales > Asteraceae > Helianthus > Helianthus tuberosus. The sequence goes on from CM060437.1 coordinate 38,864,577, forward strand.
CAAGATACTAGATACACCTCTCACTTTTGGAAAAGTTTCCAACAATCTTTAGGCACTCGTTTGAATTTTAGTACTGCTTACCATCCCCAAACAGATGGACAAAGCGAGCGTACAATTCAAACTTTGGAAGACATGCTTCGTGCATGTGTTATTGATTTGGGTGGTAGTTGGGATGATCACCTACCATTGATCGAGTTTTCCTACAATAATAATTACCATACTAGCATTCAGGCTACGCCATTTGAGGCATTGTATGGAAGGAAATGCAGAACACATGTTTGTTGGGCGGAAGTAGGAGAAGCTCAGTTATCAGGACCTGATATAGTCCTTGAAACGACGGACAAGATTGTCCGAATTCGTGATCGCCTAAAAGCTGCCAGAGATAGGCAGAAAAGTTATGCTGATAAGAGGCGAAAACCTCTAAAGTTTGAAGTAGGCGACAAAGTCTTACTAAAAGTATCACCCTGGAAGGGTGTGATGAGTTTTTGGTAAGAAGGGAAAGCTAAGCCCAAGGTATATCGGACCATTCGAAATCATTGAATGTGTTGGCAGTGTAGCTTATAAGCTAAACTTGCCTGAGGAGCTTAGTGGAATTCACAATGTGTTCCACATCTGTAATTTAAAGAAATGTCTAGCTGATGAATCGCTAGCAATATCTCATAAAGACGTACAGATTAATGAAAGCCTGAGGTTTGTTGAAAGACCTATATCGATCAAGGATCGTGTCACACCCCGATTTCCACGTGTCACCGGTGGGGGAGTATCGTGACGTGGTTGGCAACGTAATAGTCAAACAACACAATATAATAATGCACAGCGGAAGCAATTGAAAATATAATACATCCGAATTTATTTATTGTAAACAAAGTCACAATATCCGGTGTTTATCCACAGAACGGATCGAAACAAAATAACATTTAATTGTTCAACAGACTTCTGGCATCCTAAGCTTGCGAGACTTTTATTGATGCTTAGGAGACAATCCAGCCAATTACGTTTAGTACCTGCATTCAGTCTTTTTGGGAAAATACATCAGTTTACACTGGTAAATACATTCAACTGACTCATTTTGGAAAATGATTAAAAATTGGTTTGGATGCACGTGGCATAAATCATTTTATTTAACTTGGGAGAATTATTTTAATAATATAATAATCTTGTGAACGAATTACATGTTACTTATGCGTTCAGTAGCCCGGAACGTATCCGGGTTAAAGATCAATAGACACACCACTTTAAGTGAGTTATACACGGGAGTACGCCTACACCCCGTGCTCAGGTCGTGGCCATCTCGTAAGATGATGCCAGGGATATCCGGGACATGGTCATTAACCCCCCAAAGGCTGTAAAGTAAACACATCTGTTTAAAACGAGCCGATCAAATTATTCAACTATCCACTAAGCGTGGAGATTTGATGCCCGATCAAGCGGTACGCTATGTACCGTAACCCAAGCCCGTATAGGGAAAATAAGTTAAAAGTATTTACCTTGATGCAAAGTATAGTCACAATAAGCAAATAGCAAGTAGCTTTTACTGTTTCTCCTAATCTGGAACGAAGGTTAAATATAACCTATTAGAATCCTAGCGGGTCTTTAATTATGCTTAAGCTTAGACCGGCTAGTTTCGAAGATACGGTTCGTACGCACGATTAAGCGAAGACCGGATAGAATGTGATTCAGACCCGACAAGTTTGAAGACTTGTTTAATATGGGTTTATTATTCACATTCTGGATTTTGAGGTAAAACCGTTAAGGTTTGACCCGTTTCGGCTAATTTATGTAAACTTGTTACATAAACCGAACCGTACGCGTAATAAGCGTGACGGGTAGTCATGAGAGCTATATACAGATTTCCTAAGTTAATTATGTCTCAAATATGTTGTGACATCAGTAAGGTGTCTTTCGTTATGCCCGAAACTAATTTAAACACAAACTATGCCCCGTAGGGGTAGTTTGGTCATTTTAAAGTTTGTAAAAGCGTTTAAATGTCTAACTGAGTTACAGGTCTGATGTAAACAGCAAACATACTTAATTTGATGAGTTTTAACAGTAGGCTACAGCATGTATGTGAAACTTATCATTTTTAACCAAACTAGGCCCCGTAGGGGTATTTTGGTAATTTCACATAAGCCGACAAGCTCAAAACTGAAGTTTGAGTTTATCAACTTTTGCTTACTGTTAAAATATGATAATTTGCTTCTTATATCAGTAGGTATCAACCCGGGTATGTCCAATATGATTTTAAAACATACTATGCGCTAATAACGCTAAATAAGGCGATTAAAGGCCATTACCGGGTTCGATACTTAAGTCTGATATTTTTATATTTCCAGAAGGCTTAAAATAATTCATTTATCATAACTAATCAGTGGCAAAAGGTTTGGAGTCGTTTAGATGTGTAAAACTCATTTTATGGCCCGTAAGGGCAAAACCGACAATTACCGAATTAAGCCTACGACTATGAGTTATGCTCAGCCTAAAATTAATTAAAAATCTTTAAAATTCCCAAAATAATATATTACATCAGTGGGTAATTCGTTTGATACCAAAAAGTATGTTTAATTAGGCTATACGCTAATTACGCCATTTTATTAACATAAAGCACCGTAATTACGCTAATGAGCATAACTCTTAATCTACAAGTCAAACTGATGTCAAATTTTGCATACAAGTTTATATATCAATTTTCAAGGTTTCTACACTTTTACATTTTCATAAATCATGTTTTAAGGTAATAAGGGCATAACGGTCAACATATGAACAATTAACGGAAACTTGCATATTAATTGGATAACTAATGAACCGAGGTGCATAATCACAGAGGGTTGTTCTAACATGTAACCTAGTCCAATTTAAGCTCTGTGGCATTTCTAAAATATGCCTAAACGGGTCAGAACTAAAAGTCAAAGTGAAAGTCAAACTATGTGACTTTCGGTTCTGAACCGGGTCTAAACAGGAAATAGTCGGGTTGAACAGGTTTGGACATGTTCTTACACTAATTACTAAGTTATAACAATAATCAAACAGGTTATACATGGTCTAGATAGCTAATTATGCATAAATGACCTTTTAAGAATTCTGTTGACTTTTTAAGTATATGTTTGACCCGACTTTTGAACTAGTTAAAGTGGTGATCAGGGGAAACCCTTTTGGGGTTTTATTACCCACATAAATACCAACTTATAACTACTTTTAATTCGAGATTTGACTGAGCCATTATTGACTAATCTCGAAGTCAAACCGTAATTACGACGGTTTGACTTTTAGCTAATTAACTAAGCTAAACTCAAACAAGAAAGGATTAGAACACTTACAAGGGTCCTATGCACGACTTATGATCAGTTGGGAGAGTTCCTTAGCTCCAGAAAGGCTCCAAATGATTAGATGAAGGTGTGAGAATGTTTGTGACTTTGAAGGGCTATTTATAATGGTTCCACACACCATAAATCTTTGACAACTGAGTCTATGAGTGCCCACAATCGATTGACATGTGTCCTAGGGGCTTAGGAGGTGTTTTAGGGGCCATGAGAAGTGGAAAAACGAGTAGAGGTTGCGAAATTACGCAATGGCAGACCATCAGCGTTTTTTTCGGAGCTGGGCACACCCTCGCGTAGCGCGAGGGACCCGTCGCGCAGCGCGACCCCCTTACAGATCAGATTTTTGATTTTGTTTGCGATTCAGCCCTTGTCTCTTCAAAACTCGAATAGTTACTGATTTATTGCTCTTTAAACCTCCACAATTGATCTACTAAGGCCTTAAATCATATACCCACTTTGCCAAGTCCCCGGGTAACTTTATTTTCACCCGAAAAGTCCTAACTTTCGACGTTTACGCTTTAACGCTTCGCACACGAATTTGATCATAACTTTCTCATACGTTAACGAAACTTTATGAAATTTTTATGGTGCATTCTTGTGAGCATAATTAATATTTACAAAGCTTCGGGTTCGTCAAAAGGTCACTCAGAGGTATAAATTAAACATGTTGACACATTTGGTCCCTGTAGTTTGAAATCACACACATTTAGCTTCGTATGATCCATGATTTATTCGTTTGAAGGTATGAGCATCGTGCAGGGGTAATATATAATATAATTATTCACAGTTGACACTTAGAATACGTATATTCACATACTTTCCACGTTTGTCAACTTTAGTCCTTCTATAATATTTCTTTCACACGTTTAAACATTATGACATGTGTCAACACATTATAGGACGTGAATTTTCGAGGTGTTACAGATCAACAGGTTAAAAAGCTCCAAAGGAAGCACGTGCCTATAGTTAAAGTAAAATGGGAGGCTCGTAGAGGCCCAGAATATACGTGGGAGGTTGAGTCCACTATGCGAAAAAAAATACCCTCACTTGTTTCAGTAAATCTCGGGGTCGATATTTCTTTTAAGGGGGTGAGGATGTAACACCTCGTAAAAAACGTGTCCTGTTATGTGAAGACACGTGCCCTAAACCCTAATCGTATGAAAGATTGAGTTTGAGGGACTAAAGTTGTAAAACGATGAAATTATGTATGTGAAGGGACTAGAAGTGTCAACATGCCAAACTTGTGCCTCTGAATGACCACACACGAAGAATATATTCTTAAACGAGTAATTATTCGAATACAAGAAGCCGTTTGTGAAAATAATCGAAAGATTATAAACTACAGGGGTTAAACATGTCAACATGTTAATTCTTACCTCTGAGTGACCTTTTAACGAACCCGGGGCTTCGTAATATTCAAATATACTCTCAAGAATAAGTGATATCAAATTCACAAGGTTTCGAGATCATTATGTGTTGTATACGCGAATTCCCAAGAATTAGGGTTAAAAGCATCAACGAGGCGAAACTTATGTTTTCGATGATCATTTATCGAAACCGGGCCTAACGGTGTTTGGTTATACTCCCTAGATCATCCACAAACTAACTACAAGGGCCTATTGTGCTTAAAACGAAAGATATTGAAGTTACAAGGTGCAGGGACTGAATATGCCATGAATGAAACTTGTTTAGCTGGTAAAGGAGGGGGTCACGCCGCGTGACCATGAAGGTCCTATGTCGTCGCGCGATGCGACGGCTCTATGTTGACAGAACAATGAGGACAAGTGCTGGTCTTCTTCTTCCTTGTGCTCCAATCCAATTATATCGAAAACCATGGCTTGTTGATGGTTTTAATTTACCACCAAGACACCTGGAGCCATCCTACAATCCCCCTAAACACCTGTGATGATCATAAAGGGTCTCCATTCACTATAAATAGGACCTTTAGTGCAGCCATTTCACTTGCACCATTCACTCAAATCACTCCTCTCTTTAGTTCAAGTGTTTTCTTGAGCATTGTGGGATTCATTGTCATAAGGAAGCTCATTTTTAGTAGAAAAGATTGCTAGGACCCTTTGTAAGTGTCTTAGCCCCCTCTTTAGTTCAGTTTTCTTATTTAAAAACCGAAAAGTCAAAGTTACGTAAAATAGCTTTGACTCTCGGTTTAAACACAAATGGTCCAGTCATTGTTCGAGGCGAATATGGCTATATGACCATAATTAGGTAGGTGTTAATCCCTTAAAAGGCCACCTCCTAATTTTCTCGTTTGCTTAGTTAATTGTCGGGTCAAACTATTTAACTAAAAAGTCAAACTGGTCAGAATTTGAAATAATAATCAAAACTAACAATGCAGAGGTTATAAATTATATTTTATCATTCTAATAACTTGGTAATTATTATTAGAACATGGTTAATCACGTTCAACCCGACAATTCTGAGTATAGGGTCGGTTCACAACCGAAAGTCGCAAAAGCTTGACTTTTGCTTTGACTTTCAGTTCTGACCCAATTAAGCTTAAATCTTCTATGTTTTAAGCTTTCATTTGGACCATATTATGTTGTAGTATAACTCTCTGAAGTTATATTACCTGGTCATTAGTAATTTGAATTATATGCTAGTTTCCGTTATTATGCTTATACTTGACCATTATGCCCTTATATCATAAAAGCAAGAATTTTGAAAATGTGAGAGGACAAAAAGCTTTATTTCTGATATATAAGTATATCCATGAAATTTGGCATCAGTTTCTGGTCTCAAACTAAAGTTATACATGATATCGTAAATTAGAACTCTTTATTAATTAAATTACGCTATTATGCACAAGTCATGTTTAAACATAGGTTTTGACCCAAAACTCATTACCTACTGTTAAGATATTATTTTTAGGATTTTTGGAATTTTTAGTCAGATTATAAACTGACCATTTCATTGAGTTCTCGTATAATTCGGTAAATGACGATAATACCCTTTTCATTCATAAAATGAGATTAACATATGATTTGCACACCAAACCTTTTCCTACTGATATTATATATTAAATAAAATATTTTGAACATTTAAGACTGATCAAAATCTTAGATTTCCATAAACATCTTAATTATCGTCAGTTATCGACTTTTACGCTTATTAAGCGCCTAGTATGGTTTAAAACCATACTAAACACCTAAGACTTGTTACCTACTGATTTTATAAATAAATTTTAATATTATTACTGTAGGTATAAGTCATGAACTCAGACTTACAAAAATGTCCTTAAAAGCATATGTGAAATGGCCAAAATACCCTTTCGGGGCATAGTTTGGCCATAAATGATAAACCTCACATATGTATGATATCTTACTGATGTAACGTGATAAAATAAATATTTTTACCAAATGTTTTAGACCAGAACCTCAAGTCTACTATAAAATCTCTTTTATAAACATTAAAATGACCAAATGCCCCTACGGGACTTAAATTGGTTTTAAATACTTTTTGGGCATATATGTTAACATCCTACTGATTTATTAACATATTCTAAGCATAATAACTTGTGAGACTTGTATATAGTTCATTTGGTTACCCGATATGCATTTATGCATTCAATTCGGTTATGTAACTAGTTTACGAAAATTAGCCGAAAAGGGTTTAACCTTATCATTTTCACTTCAAAATCCAGAATGTGTTTAGTTTACCCATATTATACAAGTATCCAAACTTGTCGGGCCTAAACCACATTCTATTCCGGTCTCCGCTTAATCTAGCATTTAGAACCGTTAAGTATTTTTCAAACTAACTGGTCTAAGTCTTTGACTTAAATAAAGACCCATTAGTATCCTAATAGGTTAATAAACCTTCCATACAGATTGAGTAGCTTCGGTAAAAGGTATTTTCATAAGGCTTTAGGAAACATACGGCTGAGTTACTTCTTACACATCTAGCTCAGGTAAATACTTTTAACTTATTTTCCCTTATACGGGCTTGTGATACGGTATTATAATAATACCGCTTGGTCGGGTATGAAACCATTTAATCGGATTGTGATTAATAAATTGCATAACCTGTTTTAATCTGTTTTGTTTGATAACATAAACGTTGGGGGTTAATACGACCGTGTCCTGGATATCCTCGGCTCATTTCATTTGAAAATGGCCACGACCTATGCGCGGGGTGTAGGCATACACCTGACAGATGCAAATGCTAAATAACCCACATGTTGGGGATAACTCCTTTGTGGGTTTTATAGTGGTGAGTCGGTTAATCATGACCGGCTTCCAAACTGGCCCCATATGTATGACAAACATGTAAAACGGTATACAAGATTATCTTAAATAATTGTCCCAAGTTATAAATGGTTTGTGCCTTGTGCACTTAAATCAATTTTCATAAACCCTTTTCAAATGAGTCAGTTAATTGTATTTAGCAGTGAAAACTAACGTATTTTCCAAGACTAAGTGACAGGTACCTCTCGTAACTAGGCTGGAGCTACTCAGTGTCCAATAAGAGGATCTTGCAAATCCTTAGATTCCTGATGTCTGTTATTTCAGTTTTCTTGTATTTTGTTTTATTATCTGCCAGTGGATCTCTATTACAGCCAGCCTGTATATTATTTTATTTGGACACTCGGACACTATGGTTTGTAATAGTAATATTCTACCAAGCCTTCCGCTGTGCTATTATATTGTGTGTATTGACTATGATGATATAAACTACGTCACGATACTCCCCGCCGGGCCCACCGGTAATATGTGGAAATATCGGGGTGTGACAAATAGCGACCAAAATCAGTAAATCTCATCAATATCAAAGCTATCAACAGGGTCTAGGAGGGTAGAATGCATAATTATATCAACTGAATTGATTCTTTCATTAAACGTAATCGTAAATATATACAAAAGTGTTCCTGGAGGCTAGGTATTCTATACAACAAACTGAGAGTTTGACTAGGGAATTTAACCATTCCAAACAATTCAAATTAATGGTGGGAATTCGTTTTGGGTAGGGCTGCAAACGAACCAAACGTTCGGTGAATAGTTCGTGAACCGTTCGGCGGGTAGTTCGTTTGTGTTCGTTCGTTTATTAAACAAACGAACACGAACAAGAAATTTCGTTCGTTTAGTTTAATGAACAAACATGAACAGAGGTCGTGAACGTTCGTTAATGTGTTCATTTGTGTTCGATAGTTCATTAGTGTTTTTAGTTTTTATATTTATTTAAATACTTCAAAATTCCGATAAATTAAATATCTAATAAGTGTCAGTGGATTATATATTCTGTTCATGTATGATTGTTTGTGTTCATTTGTTTTCCTTTGTGTTCATGAACATTAGTTTGTGCTCATTTGTGTTCGTTGCCTAAAATTAACAAACAAACACAAACGAACACGAACAAGTTCATTTCCTTAACAAACGAACACGAACATAAAATCTCATTCGATAAGTGTTCGTAAACGGTTCGCGAACACATATATTTCTTAACAAACAAACATGAACAAGGTCTTGTTCATGTTCGTTCGGTTCGTTTGCAGCCCTAGTTTTGGGTTTAATATGTAGGCAAACCATACATCTAGCTCTGAGGATAGAGAGATTGCTTCCAAAGAGGCCATCTCGATATACACATACACATACATATAAATGGAGCTAGAGATGTATAAAATAGAAAGTGGTTAAAGTACATGGTAAAAATAGACATATATAGCATCAAAAACCAGCATATAAACATAAGTACAAGAAGACAATCACATATAAATTCCATCTAAAAGTGTAGTAAAATATAAGCTCATTCGACACAAACTAAAACAGTCTCTTCACCTTAAAGTCTAACCTTAATGCTTTGTCTCCATAAACTTCTATCCTAGTCCATGTCCTTAGAGAGATGCAACTCTAGTAAATCATGCATAATCCAGCCAACCCTAGTCAATTTGAGTATACCTCTGCTCCTCCTCCCATTCGCTCTAACTGACTCTATCGTCTGCCTCCTCTTCACATGCCCAAATCATCTCAATCTTCCCTCTTTTGTCTTCACTTGCCCAAACCTCCTTTATGCACACCAACTGTTTCATGTTTTGTCTGTGTGAATTGTGTATATGGGTTGTGTGGGAATTAGTAGGTATCTGTTTTAGTCCCAATTGAATAACAAATGTATAACATACAGGAGGGCTAATACCAATGCGGTAGTGGTCCATTAGCAAAGGCAAAACCTTTCAACACTTAAGGGTTTGAGAGTAGGTGGTCTTGGGTTCAAGTCCCATAGACGATGGTATTAAAAAATTAGCAGTTCAAAAAAAATGTATACCATCTGAATATCGATGCAGGAGGGCAAATCTGTCTTGATATTCTTAACCTTCCTCCAAAGTTGAGTTCTTTGGTTAGTTAGTTCAAGAAATCTACAAAGTGAATCTTGTGTTATTCTAATTTATTTAAGCTTAAATGATTGTCCAACATTTATAGTGCTCCCAACCTTCACCTCCCCTTAATATTTGTGAAACAATTACATTTATTAATTCAATCCATCCTGATCCAAACCTATTATGCTACAAACCCATCCTAAAGCCATAATAATCATTTTTTTTCAATTTGGCCCGTTTTAACCCGAACTAGTCCTTAGCCGAACTAACTAAACCCTTTTTTATGTAGCCCTGTTATTTACCCGAACCCATCCTGACTTCGAACTCATCGTAACACGACAACCCGTCCAACCTGTCACGGCCCCCGTCCCGGTGTGACCCGGTCCAGGAGCCGCGGGACAGAAACCCATGGTAATTATTATTTGAGTTGACAGCGGAAGTTTAACAGGATCTTTTAAAACTTGAAAGTGCCAAATTATTTTATTTCATAATTTGGGACAAACCCCGTAATTTACAATATAGGAATTTCCCGAGGAAATTCCCTGTTTTACAAAACATGTTTATTTATTTAACTGAGCCACCACTTCAAGCTTTATTAGTGCTCCGTAGCACTTTTCCTTGATTCACAGTAGGTCACCTGAAACATGTTTTAAAAATATTTTATCAGCGGGGAAATACTGGCGAGTCACTCAAGTTATATAAAACGACACATTAGTTATAAATTACAGCATAAGAGCGATTACAATGGCTACTATCTTATTTTTATCTGGCGCCGTGTCACACCCTGGTGACGATGGTCATACCACTATTGGGTCCTTTCACCCAAGTAGTGATGATTATCACTGTTAGGTTGATGAACCTAACCGTGAGAAATTAGTAATGTGCACAATACCCCACTTGCCAGTGATTCAAGATAACCAAGACTTAATCCCTGTAATTATAACTTTTGAAAATAATTTGAGTATTGTAAAACATTGTTGATAAAAAGAGAATGACTTACATTGCAAGTTTAGACGGGCAGAGTTTAGCCTACTAATTTAGCCGTGTAACCTAGTTAAAATGACATGCATATGAAACTAGGTCAGAAACTTAATACAACATTTACGATAAACTTCACGAGATCAAAACCCTCACGACGAATGACAAAGTATAGCCCTGATTTGGGCAGCACTTAAACATCCATCGCATCAGTTTCAATCAATCGGACATTACATCGTAGCAGTGATCGAGTTAATACCTTGTATTCGTAGCAGCGTCTCGCTACTTGGAAATTTGAATTTGAGCAGTTTCTTTCGTTTTTGATTGAGATTTTCGAGCACAGAATCAAGTCCCATGCACAGGCTACTTATAGCCACATTTTAAGTTTTACGCGGCCCGCGTAAACCTTAACATAGGTTTTACGCGGCCCGCGAGAGCCACCTAGTCTACAACTAGGGTTTCTGTGTCACAGGTAGGTCCGCCACGTGTGCAACACGTGGCCCGGAATGCTTATCCGGTCAACTTCACTTTGACGCGGCCCGCGTAAGCCTAAGCTTATGTCTTACGCGGCCCGCGTGAAAACCAAAAATCTTGTTTTCTTGGTTTTTCATGCACATTAGGGTTTCAGGGGTCCGGGTTTTCACTTACGGGTCATTTAGGGACATTTTTGCAGGTCCTTACATCCTCCCCACCTTATTTAAAATATCGTCCTCGAGATTTATTGAAATAAGTGAGGATGCTTTCGCTTCATCTCCGATTCCAACTCCTAGGTGTATTCGGGTCCTCTTTTCGAATCCCACTTGACTTTGACCAGTACCAATCTTTTGTGTTTGAGAAACTTAATCTTTTTGTCTTCTATTTGAAGCGGTTTCTCCACGAACTTCAATTTTTCATTCACCTCTATGTCTTGAAGAGGGACTACCAGGGATTCGTCAGATAAACACTTCTTGAGGTTAGATACATGAAATACGTCATGTACTCCAGCCAGTTCTACTGGTAGTTGTAGGCGATAAGCAACTGGTCCTATTCACTGGATTACTAGGAATGGTCCTATGTACCTTGGACTTAGCTTTCCCTTCTTACCGAACCGAACTACTCCTTTCCAAGGAGAGACTTTCAATAGTACCTTGTCTCCAACTTGAAATTCTAGTGGCTTGCGTCGATTGTCTGCATAACTCTTCTGACGATCTCGAGCCGTTTTCAGTCTTTCCTTGATTTGAGTGATCTTGTCGGTGGTTTCTTGTACAATCTCGGGACCTGATAATTGGCTTTCTCCTATTTCTGCCCAACACACTGGAGTTCTACACTTTCGTCCATACAGTGCTTCGAACGGGGCTGCCTCGATGCTTGCATAATAACTATTGTTATAGGAGAACTCAATTAGAGGTAGGTGGTCATCCCAGTTTCCACCAAAATCTATAACACATGCCCTAAGCATGTCTTCCAGGGTTTGGATCGTCCTTTCACTTTGTCCATCTGTTTGGGGATGATAAGCAGTACTTAAATTTAATCGTGTCCCCATGGCTTATTGGAAACTTGTCCAGAAATGTGAAGTGAAGCGACTATCTCTATTCGATACAATAGAGAGTGGGACTCCATGTAATGATACTACTTCGTCTACGTACAACTTTGCTAACCTTTCCATACTAAAGGTTTCTTTCATGGGTAGAAAATGGGCTGATTTGGTTAATCGATCCACAATTACCCAAATCGCATCATTACCTTTTCCGGTCTTGGGTAACTTAGTAACAAAATCCATGGTTATTAGTTCCCATTTCCATACGGGCATTTCTAATTGTTGTAGTAGACCTGAGGGTTTCTGGTGTTCTGCCTTAACTTGCGAACAAGTTAGGCACTTAGAAACATATCTGGCTATGTCTTTCTTCATTCCTATCCACCAGAAATTATTTCTTAAATCTTGGTACATCTTATTATTACCAGGATGCATGGTGTATCTAGATTTATGGGCATCTTCTAAAATTTTATTTCTTAAGTCTCCTTGCTTAGGTACCCAAATCCTTTTCTTGTGGAATCTCCAAATTCCACCATTTCCTTGTTCTAATTCTTTTATTCTTCCCTTCATTCCTTCAGCATCATCTTTGATTGTTGTTTCTTGAATATGCTTCAATTGTTCCATTAAATCTAATTGTAAGCTTAATCTAAGAGCACGAACTCGTTGTTGTTTCTCATGATACTTACGACTTAAGGCATCTGGTACTACATTTGCCTTTCCTTCGTGATATTGAATATCACAGTCGTAGTCACTTAGAATTTCCATCCATCTTCTTTGTCTCATGTTCAATTCTTTTTGCCCAAATATATACTTTAAGCTCTTATGATCTGTATAGACAGTAAACTTACTTCCGTACAGATAATGTCTCCAAATCTTAAGGGCAAAAATTATGGCTCCTAACACTAAATCATGAGTCGTATAGTTTTCCTCGTGCTTCTTCAATTGTCTTGAGGCGTACGCAATTACCTTCTTGCGTTGCATTAGCACACATCCTAATCCTAGTTTAGAAGCATCACAATAAACTTCAAAATCTTCTGTCCCTTCTGGTAAGGCAAGAATTGGGGTGTTTGTTAACCTTTGCTTTAAAATCAGAAAAGCTTCTTCTTGTCTAGATCCCCATTCAAACTTCATCGCTTTACATGTTAGCTTAGTTAATGGCACGGCTATTTTAGAAAAATCCTTAATAAACCGTCTATAGTATCCATCTAACCCTAGAAAACTTCTAACTTCCATAGCTGATTGCGGGACCTTCCACTTGGTGATTGCTTCTATTTTGGAGGGATCTACGTGAATACCTTCGTGATTCACCATGTGTCCTAAAAATTGTACCTCTTGTAGCCAAAATTCACACTTCGAGAATTTGGCATAAAGCTTCTCTTTTCTTAACAAAGTTAAGAGTGCTCGTAGGTGCTCACAATGCTCATCCTGACTTTTGGAATAAATAAGTATATCATCGATAAAGACAATTACAAATTTATCAAAATACGGTTTACAGATCCTATTCATCATGTCCATAAATGCTGCAGGAGCATTTGTTAATCCAAAGGGCATGACTGTAAACTCGTAATGACCATACCTAGTTCTAAAAGCAGTTTTAGGTATGTCTTATTCTTGTACTTTCAACTGATGGTATCCGGAGCGTAAATCTATCTTAGAAAAATATCTAGCTCCCTGTAGTTGATCAAAAAGATCATCAATCCTAGGTAATGGGTATCAATTCTTAATCGTAATCTTATTCAATTCCCTATAATCGATACACATTCACATCGACCCGTCTTTCTTTTTCACAAACAACACTGGAGCTCCCCAAGGGGATGAACTAGGTTGTATAAATCCTTTGCTTAACAATTCATCTAACTGCTTTTTCAATTCTAGCATTTCGGTGGGTGCTAACCGATAAGGTGCCTTGGCTATCGGTGTAGTTCCAGGAATTAGATGAATTCTAAATTCTACTTCCCTATCGGGTGGTAATCCAGGTAGTTCTTCTGGGAATACATCTGAGTATTCTGATACTATAGGAATTTCCTTAAGTTCCTTACCTATAGGGTTAATGATTACCGAAATCATATATACTATTCCTTGTTTTCTTGAATAACTGGCCATTTTCATTACTGAAATGAATTTCATTGGCTTATGTGGCTTATCTCCTGTAACCACCACTATTTCTCCTGTAGGTGTATGAATTTCTATGGAATTCTTATCACAGAGGATTCGAGCATGGTTGGCTACTAACCAATCTATTCCTAACACCACATCGAATCCAGCTAAATTCATAGGTAACAGGTTTGCAGAAAATTTATGGCCTAATAGTTCTATCTTTCCTTTTTGCAAAATCTTATCTATGTTAACAGAATTCCCATCTGCCGTTTCTACCGTAAGAATTTGTCTAAGGTTGGTTAAGGGTAGGTTAAGGGCTTGGCAGAATGAAGTATTTATAAAACTTTGGTTTGCACCAGAGTCAAATAATACTTTTGCATAAACGTCGTGAACTAAGAACGTATCAGCTATTACATCTGGGTTTAGCTCTGCTTCCTGGGTAGTCAACTGGAAGGCTCTTGCGTTTTTCTTGGTAGTTCCTTCTACAGGTTTGGCTTTGTTGTCAGCTGGTTTGACCAGTTTATGGCAGCCTGGTCTAAAATGTCCAGCTTCTCCACAGTTGAAGCAGATTGTTGATTTCTTCCTTCTGCAATCTTCTTCTTGATGCCCTGGAATTTTGCAGAAATTGCAATACCCTTTGCATCTTCCAAAATGCTTCCTTTTACAGGTACTGCAGAATGGAGCAGTGGAAGATTGCCCGGTTCCCTTTTTCTTGAAATTATTACTATTACCCACACGGAATCCTTGGGTAATCTTTTGGGCCACTTCCTTCTTTCTATTTTCTTCTCGCCTACGCACCAGTCCATCTGTCAAAGTGTTGGCTAATTCCACTACATCGTCAATTGTGCGAGGTCTCGTAGCTTTAACGATATCACGGATTTCGCCAATCAAACCCCAAATATAGCGAGAAATAAGTACCGGTTCTGGCGAAGCCAGGGTTGATACAACTCTAGCATACTCGAAGAATGTCGAAGTATACCCTCGACAATCTACATCCACCATCCTGTGGTTCAGGAACTTATTTGTCATTTGTTCCTTTTCATATTCGGGACAGAATTTTCTTTCTCCTAGACTCTTAAATTCTGCCCAATTCATGGCATACGTCACATCACTTCCCTTAGCTTGTAGTACGGTGTTCCACCATTTGAGTGCCCCTTCTTTAAAAAGATGCGACGCGTACATGACCTTGTCTTCCTCGGCACATTTACTTATTTTAATTACTGTTTTGGTTTTCTCTAACCAACGCAGTGCAGCAGTTGCCCCTTCATTGCCTGCAAATTCAACTGGTTTACAGGCAAGAAATTCCTTGTAAGTGCAACCAGGCGTTGCAGCTTTCATTTTCTTAAGGAATGGGGCTTGCATCCCATCATTATCATTATTATTATTGTTGCCGCCTCCATTTACACTATTACTGAAATTGTCGCCGTGAGTACGTTTGATGGGAATAATTGGTTGAGGTTCAACTGGATTTCGGGCAGCAGCAAGGATTGCTGGAATAGCATTGGCTATTCCTTGAGCAACAATGTTTTCTATATCTTTCCTATTAAGAAATTGATCTTCATGGTTTTGTTCGGATTGATTAACTTCATTAACTGGCTCATTGACGGCGTGTTCCATCTGATAATTATCAATATATAAATGTGAATTATTGGCACAAAATAAATAATAATCAGTCACAATAACTAATCACACATAATCATGTTAGCACGTATAGCCAAAAATGTCGACTTTGCGACGTTGATATTTTTATATATTTTAGTAGGCATCCGTACACACCAGTTATGTTACAAAAGTTTTATTTTAGGTTATTTTACATGATTATAATTTTATTAATAGTTATTATTATTTTATTATTATTAAACACACGACCACATACGATCCCCGTCAACTGGCACTTCAGAAACGACGTTCCCTCTCGTCGTATTTCCATGATATCCTTTCCCCCACTTCCCGGATTCTGTTTCCTGCGTCCACCAGCTCCTCGCCATAGTGGCGGAGTTCAGCCAAGTTCTCAGTGCTCATCGGTGGGTTTGGTGCAGGCTCCGGGTCAAACTGGAGGAAAAAGGTATTAGGGTTATTCAAAAGATTCTGAAATTGCCAATCACTTGTCCACCATTCTTCCAGCTCTCCGGGTAAAAGTTGGTGGTTGACAATGGGATCTGGGATAGCAGGTTCCAAATTAACTGGAAGTTGTGATTCAATTTGGTAATTGAAGAGGTCTTCATTGGCAGGTCCAATGAGGTCACAATTTGCCAGTTTACGATCAAGTTCCTTCCAGGGTGGCATTTCCTGGGCTTGCCCTGAACTTTCCCCGATCTCCTTTCCCTTGCCTTTGTCTTTTGGTTCCTCAGTCTTTTTAATCCTCTGGGCAGCTGGCTTCTTCCTCCGACTGCGTCTCCAGCCTACGATCCTCCTTCTTTTCTTCGTCTTGGGTTTCTCCTGGGCTTGAGCCTGGAACTCCATAGGTTCTTCAGTGTCAGCCAGATAATCGGAAAAGTCTCTGGAAACTTCTACGTCAGCAGGATAGATAGTGAGATTCTGAAGAGCTTCAGACAACTCATTCATGCTGTTTAGCAGATATAGAGGAAACACAAATCCTAATTAGAAAGTTATATATTGCAAATTAAATTTCACAGAATCATAGAGTGGCAAATTGAGAAATTAAGTATTTCTAAATACTTAATTGGCTTAAATCAGTGGCTCTGATACCACCTTTTTCTGTCACGGCCCCCGTCCCGGTGAGACCCGGTCCAGGAGCCGCGGGACAGAAACCCGTGGTAATTATTATTTGAGTTGACAGCGGAAGTTTAACAGGATCTTTTAAAACTTGAAAGTGCCAAATTATTTTATTTCATAATTTGGGACAAACCCCGTAATTTACAATAGAGGAATTTCACGAGGAAATTCCCTGTTTTACAAAACATGTTTATTTATTTAACTGAGCCACCACTTCAAGCTTTATTAGTGCTCCGTAGTACTTTTCCTTGATTCACAGTAGGTCACCTGAAACAGTTTTAAAAATATTTTATCAGCGAGGAAATACTGTCGAGTCACTCAAGTTATATAAAACGATACATTAGTTATAAATTACAGCATAAGAGCAATTACAATGGCTACTATCTTATTTTTATCTGGCGCCGTGTCACACCCTGGTGACGATGGTCATACCACTATTGGGTCCTTTCACTCAAGTAGTGATGATTATCACTGTTAGGTTGATGAACCTAACCGTGAGAAATTAGTAATGTGCACAATACCCCACTTGCCAGTGATTCAAGATAACCAAGATTTAATCCCTGTAATTATAACTTTTGAAAATAATTTGAGTATTGTAAAACATTGTTGATAAAAAGAGAACGACTCACATTGCAAGTTTAGAGGGGCAGAGTTTAGCCTACTGATTTAGTCGTGTAAGCTAGTTAAAATGACATGCATACGAAACTAGGTCAGAAACTTATAACAACATTTACGATAAACTTCACGAGATCAAAACCCTCACGACGAATGACAAAGTATAGCCCTGATTTGGGCAGCACTTAAACATCCATCGGATCAGTTTCAATCAATCGGACATTACATCGTAGCAGTGATCGAGTTAATACCTTGTATTCGTAGCAGCGTCTCGCTACTTGGAAATTCGAATTTGAGCAGTTTCTTTCGTTTTTGATTGAGATTTTCGAGCACAGAAGCAAGTCCCATCCACAGGCTACTTATAGCCACATTTTAAGTTTTTGCGGCCCGCGTAAAACCTATGTTACAACTAGGGCTTCCGTGTCACAGGTAGGTCCGCCACGTGTGCAACACGTGGCCCGGAATGCTTATCCGGTCAACTTCACTTTGACGCGGCCCGCGTAAGCCTAAGCTTATGTCTTACGCGGCCCGCGTGAAAACCAAAAAGCTTGTTTTCTTGGTTTTTCATGCACATTGGGGTTTCAGGGGTCTGGGTTTTCACTTACGGGTCGTTTAGGGACATTTTTGCAGGTCCTTACACAACCCGACCCTTTCATATTGCCAAATTTCTAGTAAAAGGGGTGTAGATGATTTTTTAGCCAGATTTAAACGAATGAAACTTTGATATTCACCAAGTTGCTTTTCAAATATATAGTCAATATATAATAACTTAAGTATAAAACTGGAATACACATCTACCTGCGTGTTACAGATATTTGGATGTACAGACAACTCTACTATTCACCACTAAATGTAGATGATACGTCAAAAAAGACAAATAAATTAAGTATTTTCTCCACGTGAGCTTTTTGTAGCAGTGGTGGTGATCTTTTTTTAACGGCAAATTTCATTCAAGATGTCCCCTAGCAAGCCGCAAGGAATAGGCCAAAATAACAAACACAACCTTACAAATCAAAGAAGGGCCATTACGCCCAATCCAAGATACGAATACCAGAACGATTTCTAACCCATAACTAGCTTAACGATTTAATTTCTCCAAAAATCTTCTCCACCTTCACTGACTCGTCTTCAAATATAGCTTTGTTCCTCGCTTTCCATAAACTGTTGATCAATTATGTTGTAATTGATCTTGAATGCTTCATAGGACGAAGGAAGCGAAGTAATGATGAAGTGGACAAGAAAACCCTCACTAATTTCCATGTCTAGCCCCTTTAGCTTATTGGCCATGTCATTCATCATCATGATGTGTTCGCGGATGCCGCTCCTCCCATCATACTTAGTTGTCACCATCTTGAGGATTAGAGTACTAGCGTGCATCTTAGACGTCCCCTTGACTTGCGCCTCCACAGAAGCCAAGTAGGTTTTAGCGTCATCAGAATCAGGAATGGCTCATCTGATTGCATTGATTATGGACTGCTTCATAAACATGAGAGACATGCGGTTACACCTAGTCCACTTTTCATGAATCATCTGCTCAGTAGCAGTACTTTGAGGAGTAAGGTCTGCTGGCTTATTCTCTCTCCGAGCATAATTGAAGTCCAACAATCCAAGCGTAAGCATGAGAGAGTCCTTCCATGCAGCAAAGTTATCACCAGTCAAAGGTGAATCCCGCAATTGGGTGCTGATAGTGGAAATAAGATAAGTGAATTATGATACTAATCAAGAAGTACTAATGTGATCTAAGGGCATGTTATACTAAGGTAGGCATAATAATGACCATTTTAATTATGAAGCCGTGATATTGTCTATTACTAACATCAAAATAATAGACTTAGTTAAAATTCTACTTAAACGAATACAAATCAGCTTTGGCCAGAAGTGTAATCATTTAAGCATGTGTGCAAAGTGATCGTGTGTAACACCTCGCAAAATCATGTCCAATATAATGGTGACACGTGTCATAAACACTAATCAAGTAAAAAGTTAACTTTGAGGGACTAAAGTTGACAAATGGTGAAAAGATGTATGTGGAAGGACCAAAAGTGTCAACATGCCAAACTTGTGCCTCTGATTGACCTCACATGATGTTCGTATTCTTTATTGAGTAAATTATCGGACGCCAGAAGCCGATTGTGCTTAAAAATAAAAAATTTACAAAGCACAGGGGTTAAATGTGTTAACATGTTAATTCTTACCTCTGAGTGACCTTTTAACGATCCCGAGGCTTTGTAATATTTTATTACACTCTCACGAATGTCGGATAATGATTTTATGAATTCTCGATGCAATTAAATGATTTAATTTTTAATTTCCAAGAAATAGGGATTAAATGCGTCAACAAGAGAAACTAGTACATTTCGGGTGATCTCGTAACTAACTGGGAGCTTAACGGCGTTTATATATACCCCAAGATACTTAAAAGTTAACTTTGGGGGTCAAAAGTGCAATAAACGAAAGTTATTTGAACTTAATAAGGACCAGGGACTGAAACTGCAAATTTTGAAAGATATTAACCGGATTAAGCAAGTGTCGCGGGCCGCGTAGGCCATCCCCTAACATCTTCGCAGGCCGCGAGGGAGGTGCCAGCGACATAAATCTGGACAGATGCATGTTGCAGCTCTTACACCGCCATTGCATGGCTTCTGAGCAGTACCAGGGGCTTGTAAACGGTTTTTACTGCCACATTAACACTTGGGATCATCTGGTAACTCCTAATAACAGCTGGAATGATCCTAGGAGCTCTCAAATTGCTATATAAAGGAGCTTGTTTTGTTCATTTGAACTTGCATTCTCAAACTTTCACTCTCAACTCTTTCTCTGGAGCATCCTGGACCTAAAGGAAGCTCTCTCAAGTTAAATCTTCGTGCTAAGGACCTTTGTAAGTGTTCTTAGCTTCTGTAGTTAAGTTTTTACTAGTTTAAGGACCGAAAGTCAAAGATATCGTAATTGTGCTTTGACTTTATGTTTAATCATAAATGGTCCAGCCATTTTTCGAATTGAAAGTGGTTATGTGTTGGTATTATGTAGGTGATAATCCCTCAAAAGGTCACCTCCTAATTATCACGTTTACTTAGTTAAATGTCGGGTCAAAGTAATTAAAATATAAGTCAAACGGGTCAGTTTTTAAATAAAATTCATAACTGATAATGTAGAAGCTATAAAATCAGTTCTATCACTCTAATAACTTGGTAAATTTTATAAGAACATGTTTAGACATGTTCAACCCGACAATTCTGAGTTTAGGCTCGGTTTGCAACCGAAAGTCGCAAAAGTTGACTTTTGCTTTAACTTTCAGTTCTAACCCGATTTAGCTTAGTTTCTTTGTGCCTTAGGGTTCCTTTATGACCATATTATATGTTAGTATAACCCTCTGAGGTCATACTACATGGTCCCTTAGAAATCATAGTTCATTTGCATGTTTCCGTTATTTGCTAAAATTTGACTATTATGCCCTTATGTTATAAAAACAAGATTTTTGGATATATGAGAATACAAATAGCTTTATTACTGATATATAAGCATGTCAAATAAATTTCACATCATTTTCTGGTCTCAAACTAAAGTTATGCAAGATATCGTAAAATAAAACTTTTTATTAATTAAACTACATTTTTAGCGTAAATCATGTTTAAACCCAAATTTTGGCACCAAACTCATTATCTACTATTTTGATAATATTTTTAGGGATTTTTGGAATATTAGGTCAGATTATAAACTGACCATAACATTGAGTTCTCGTATAATTCGATAAATGACGATAATACCCTTTTTATTTATAAAATGAGATTAACACACGACTAACATGCCAAACCTTTTCCTACTGATGTTATATGTTAAATAAAATATTTTAAACAATAAAGGCTGATCAAAATCTCAGATTTTCATAGACATCTCAAATATCGTCAATTATCGACTTTTACGCTAATTAGGCGCATAGTATGGTTTAAAACCATATTTAACACCTACGACTTGTTACCTACTGCTTTTATAAATAAGTTTTAATAATTTAATATTAAGTATAAGTCTTGAACTCAGATTTCCATTTTTTTCCTTAAAACATATGTGAAACGACCAAAATGCCCCTACGGTGCATAGTTTGGCCCTAAATGGTAAACCTCACATATGTATGGTATCTTACTGATGTAACTTGATAAAATAAATGTTTTTACAGAATGTTTTAGACCAGAACCTCAGTTTATGTTTAAACCCCTTTTATGAATCTTAAAATGACTAAAATGCCCTTACGGGACTTAATAAAGTTTTAAAATCTTTTTGGGCATAATTGTTGGTATCCTACTGATATCATGTCATATTAAAGCATAATAACTTATGAAACTTGTATATGATTCATCTGGTTACCCGTTATGCATATACGCGTTCGGTACGGTTTATGTAACTAGTTTGCATAGATTAGCCGAAACGGGTCAAATCTTATCATTTTACTTCAAAATCCAGAATGTATTTAGTTTACCCATTTTATGCAAGTCTCCATACTTGTTGGGTCTAAATCACATTCCAATCCGGTCATCGCTTAATCGAGCGTTTCGTGCCATAAACCTTTCTTTAATACTAACTGGTCTAAGTTACAACTTAAATAAGACCCGTTAGGAATCCAATAGGTTATTAAAACCTTCGTTCCAGATTAGGAGCCCGGTAAAAGCTAGCTACACTTATTTGAGTAGAATATACGACTGAGTATACAAAAATTTGCATTTTAAGCTCAGGTAAATACTTTTGACTTATTTTCCCTTATACGGGCTTGGGATACGGTAAATTATTACCGCTTGGTCGGGTATGGAATATTTAATTGATTAGTGGTTATTTCATTGACAAAACCCGTTTTAATCTGTTTTGTTTGATATATAAACTTTTGGGAGTTAATATGACCGTGTCCTGGATATCCTCGGCTCATTTCTTGAAAATGGCCACGACTTAAGCGCGGGGTGTAGGCATACACCTGACAGTTGCGTATGTATAAAGATATAACCACATGTGAGTATAACTCCTTGTGGGACTATATTAGTGGTGTGTCTATTAATTTTGTCTCGGTTTCCATACTGGGCCCTGAACGTACGACAAACATGTAAATATGTATACAAGATTATTTTATATAACTATCCCAAGTTATAAAAGAACATTTTGTGCCTTGTGCATCTAAATCATTTTTATAAGTGTTTTCAAAAGTGTCGGTTAATTGTATTTACCAGTGTAAACTGACGTATTGTTCAAAAAGACTAAGTGGCAGGTACTACTCGAAATTGGCTGGAAGCTTCTGAGCATTAGTTAAGGAATCTTTCAAGCTCTTAATGTTTAAAGTCTGTTGAACAATATTTTACATTATGTTTAAGATCTGCATGTGGATCCTTATACAAACGTCTGTATTACATTCTACTTGCACTTTACTTTCGGTCTATTATATTAATTTTCCTCCAAGACTTCCGCTGTGCTATGAACTGTGAATATTTGACTATGATGATATCAACTACGTCACGATACTCCCCACCGGAGCCACTGGTAATATGTGGAAATATCGGGGTGTGACATCGTGACAAATCAGCTTTGGCCAGAAATGAGACAATCACTTTAGTTATGCACTTGTTAAGTATGATATACATGAATGAATTAAATCAGCTTTGGCCAGGTATTAAGACATTCATGTTTGTAATGCATACTCAAACATAACTTTCGTTGTCACACCCCAACCGATGGCGGAATCATCGGGGCGCGGCACTAGGCGAATCAGATTGCTCAAGAGAATCCATAACAACTATTCATTACCAATATTTTTAAGGTTCATCATCCCATACTAACGAACAAATATTCAACAAACGGTTATTACAGATAGCGTGTTCTCATAAACAAAACATGATCCGACAACCTAGGTTTTATTCGTTGGGTTTTCTAGACTTCCTAATCCATTGCAACAAACAGACCATCAACCTGTCACATACGTTAAAATAAAAGTCAACACATAAAGTAAAGGTGAGTACACAAGTTTGCATAGATAATAGTATAAGAAGCGTTTACGCATAACCAGCATGTAACACGTAACGGGCGAAGCATGTAACTACCAACAATGATACAACCTAACCACGAGACTGCGATGTAGAGTATGCGCGATACATATTCGCCGAAGCGAACACATGAAGTAAAGAGATGTGATCCCTAGCAACCCCTGTCACATAGGTGCTGAGTCCAAACTATAGTACAATCGTTGCTAGAGGCGGTCTAGTGTAACACTTTATAAGCATAGTAACAAGCATTCAACAAATCACGTATAGCATGCGGGAACAGTTAGCATTTATAAAGTGTTTGCGTTGTGTATTGTGTTTCGATAGAGAACGTATGTAACACCCAAAAGTGCGTTAAATGAAAATAGGTTCGAGTATACTCACAGAACGTGTACTAATCAAGAAACACGATCCTCAGTGGATTAAAGAGAGCGTCGGGTCAGCCTGCGTACGGGAACAGAAGCATAAGTCCTCCAAAGTGCTAAAACGGTCGAAAATCAGAGTGTCGGTGGGAGAACAGAAGCTTCGTATGAAGATGTCCCTTCGTACGAAGGTGGGTCTTCGCACACGTGCAGTTTCCGTTGTCCAAAATCGAGTGTCTTCTCGTCGTATTTGGAAAATCGAGTGTTCATCCCTCCAACCTTAAGCTATTGATTGAGCTCAGAGTCGGGGAGGTCTTTGATTGTGTCACGAATGGAAATTGGGATGTGTTGTGTAAAACCAGGGCCTTCGTACGAAGGTAGCGCCTTCGTACGAGGCCATGTGCCTTCGTACGAAGCTGGCTTCGCACAGAACAGTCCAGTTCACAAACGTGGCTGTTTTTCGCATTCGGTGCTGTGTTTTCGCCTGAATCGGATGTGTTTCCGAGTCCAATTCAAGACGGTCTCGACATTACCTCGTTCCATTATTCAATGAACGAAATACGGGTCGTTTTTGGTCCGGTTTGGTGTAAAGATCAAGTTTAAAAGGTTTTAAGGTGCTCTCACCCAAATCCAACACTTAGTGAGTGCGAAATCAACTAATTTCTAACTTGGGAAGCCGTAGCTTGTCCTAATACACCCACTTAAGTGTAGATTAGAGGTGAAATAAGAAGAGTTTGATGAAAAAGATGAAGATTTTGTATAAAAACAGGAATTTATGAAGAAAAGAAGAAGTTAAGTGGTTAGTTATATGTTTTAAAGTAAAAAATGAGAATCTAGATGAAAACGAAGTGATTCTTGTGAAAATCAAAGTGGAAAACATTGTATAATTGCAGAAAACTGTTAAATCTTACTTGCAAATGGTCGGATAGCAATTTGGCAGAGGTTCGGTATGAAAATCAGCAAGTGAGAATGAATAAGGAGGGCTTGGGTATTATAGAGATGGTGGGTTCGCACAGGGACCTTGGTTCGAACAGGCTTCCTTCGTACGAAAGAAGTGCCTTCGTACGAAGCTGCCCAGCTTCGAACAGAAGTGCTGTTTTATGCAATGAACTCCTCGTTTCGCGTGCGGGATGCTCGTTTAGTGTGTTTTGTTGCGTTAGTTAGTATTGGTACTTTAAGTATTTTAGCGTAGCACTGAGTTTCGAGTTGCGTTGCATTTTAAAATGATAAATCGAGTTGTGCGAATAGCGTTGAGTTTGCGTTGCGACAGCGTTTACGAGTAATCAACATACATAATAAACACATACAAGCAAAGCATATGAATCACACATCATAACATTACTACCACTAATGACAATGTTTGTGATTTAGCGTGTTAGTCGTGATAAGCGTATGCGGAGGCATATGGTAACCAAACAAACAAACACGACAATTTAAATAGCATAATTCTATGTAATTCGTGTTACATAAGCGTTGCAAGTATAAAGCGTTTAAACTGTAGTGGTGCGGTGTGATGAAAATATATTTAGTATAACATAAATCCTTTATTTATATCGAATCTCGGGGTACAAGATGATTACAAATCGAAGCGAAAGCAAACAGGTATCGATCCGAAAAAGTCGGGTTGTTACATTCGTAATACTTGAACGATAAATAGATGTATCAAATCAGCTTTGGCCATAAATGATACATCAGAAGCTCATTTAAGTTAAGCCATTTTGGTTTTGTAAAATATTATCTGATTCTGATTAATTAACTAAGTATTTACAAAAACCAATTATTTTAGTTCACATTAACAGCTTAATAAAGTAATGAGATTTCGAGTTCTTCTTAGATCTCGAGTGAGATCTCGACTCAGTTTTGAAGTCTCGACTTAGCTTGAGATTTTGAGTGAGATCTCGAGTGAGGTTTCGAGTAAGATTTCGACTCATCATGAGTTCCTTTATGATTTCGAGTGGCCCTTTAATCTCGAAACCTTGAGATTTCGAGTCCCTTAATGCGAGTCGCAACCTCACTCAAAATCTCAATGTTTCGAGTAATGAAGACTAATACCTTAATGAGATTCCGAGTTCATTATGAGGTTTCGAGTCGCAACCACCAGATTGCGAGTCGAAATCTCAATCGCAATCTCAGATGCCTTAATGAGATTCCGAGTTCATTATGAGGTTTCGAGTTGCAACCACCAGATTGCGAGTCGAAATCTCAGTTCTCCTCGAATTTTAGTGAGATTTCGAGTAGGAATCTCAGTCGGAACCTTAGTCGAAACCATCTAGTTCTCGAAACTTATTCTCCAAGTTTCGAAACCTGCTCATCAACAGCTGTTAATGGAGATAATGATTGAAAATTCGAAATTTTAGGGATTGTGGTAGAGTTTCCTATTTTAATATTGATATAATTTTATCAAAATATTTCGAAAATCATAATCTGTTTATCCTTTTAACAGTTTTCGAAATTTTCAAAGATAAAAACAGATTAAAACAGAGAAAACCATCTAATAATCCAAATCATATTCCAAAACATAAGGAAATTTTGAATTTTCCTAAGAACGCATGATGAACCCTAAAATAAAAACCATAATTTTATGGAACCCGAAACCTGAATTTCCACAGTTTTATACAGATTTCAGAACTAAAATATAACCCATTATGATTTTGAGTCAATGATAAACATTTTTTTCCTTTTATTTTTCCCGAAATAGCGATTTCGGCAGTTTTTATGTGACTCAAAACCGGCTGTAAGTTTTATTAGGCTGTCAAAATTTTCTGTTTTCCATATTTCAATCCCAGAATTAATGGATACGAAAATAGAGCTGAATTATCAACACATGCTCTGATACCACATGTTAATTAGTTCTGTTTTAGGCATAATGGAAAACATGAAAACATACCCGTAATTGCGGACAGGCCAGCAGAGAATTCAGTGAGTGATGCAGCCATCGAAGTCGACATGCTTGTCAAGATTATCTGGTTCCTCTTTAGGTGCAATCTAATGATGGTGATGATGAAAACCGAATAGGGTGTTCGGTTGAGAGAGAGATGTCGAGATTGATGTTATGAGTAAGCATAAGATGTCTAACCTTGTAACCTCTATATTAGTCTCCTTATATATGCACCCAAGAAGAAACCTAATTAGTTAATAATGGTAATATGGTCCATCAACAATTACCAACTAATTATTTAATAGGTTGTTATATATTTTGATCTATATAACGTAAATGATTATAATGACTACTAGATTAAATATTAAACCATAATATATTTAATCTTACATAAACATCAAGTCACCACCATCATGATCACATATATTGCTTTTCTTCTGTTGTCCGAACCTCGCACTTGTTTATGAAAGTCTGGAATATCCTTGGTTAAAAATACGAAAAATGGGAGGGAGTTTACACTAAACACTCACCCGATGTCACATCAAATCCGTCATGTAACACGACGTGAAAAGATGCTTAGCAGTCTCGGCCCTCTCACCACACAATTTGAAAGCTGAATTTTCTGAGATAATTCTTCTTTTCACCAGATTATCCTTCGTTGGAAGCCTATCGAGCATCATTCTCCAAACGAACACATCAAGCTTAGTCGGAGCCCAATTATTCCAATCTAACACAACACACTGGTTATTCGGTTCGAATCTGATGTCAACAACTCCTTTTTAACCGTCAACAGTGGTGGTAATAGTAGTAATGATAGCTATAGATTTTACAATTTACATACTCCTTAGCAAAACCCGTTTGAAAAAGAAAGAAAGAAAGTACTCATCTTGTAGCATTTAAACTCAATAACGACATGATAACAAAACTTTAATCTTTATTGATTTAATTTTCCTTTCTCATCTACTTTCAATTTAAGTATATCATACCTAAACTTTCTAGTCTTATAGTTATTAAATTATTTGTTCCGTCATTCACTTCTGAGACTCATTCAATCGTCTAACCAACGAACCAGTATAGTAGAACACTTGATTCAGCGACTCTTTCTGTGTCTAAAATATAGCTAAACTAATGTCGATTCTATCCTATGGTTGCAAAAGTCGTTAAGCGCTCCATAGTCGGTTGCCCGGTGAGTTGAGAGTACTTGGCCTAGGCGGAGAGTACTCGGGCAGTACTCAGACATGTTAAATTATAAAGAAATTAGTTTTCGGAAATTAGATATACGTCAAATAACATAAATTTACTAATATTGATAACAAAATACATGAAAATGATATTCATTCTTCAATATAATAGGCATAGAAATTATGTTCTAATTTTTTTAAGTCAAACTCGGCCCAAATTGACCTACTAGATTCGATTCTGGCCGAGGTTGACCGCGGTTGATCGATTCCGAGTAATTAGACGGGGTTGAAGAAAGTCGCATCGGCAGCCTACTTTATAGCAACAACTCAGGGAGTATTTGGCCTTGGAAACCTTGTTTTAAATCCAATGATCTCTAGATCAAGTGGTGAAAGACTTGCATTTCTCTTGAGAGATGCAGTTCAACTTCCACTTGGGGCAGAGTGAGGCACTGGTGGACAATGATAGGAGACCCAAGGAAACCTGGGTTGGATCCTTGAGCCAAACGGGTTTTATCGGTAAACTCACCGTCGTGCCTACGGATGGGTGGGTTACTGGGTT
The DNA here is from genome assembly GCA_030545235.1 of Helianthus tuberosus. Classification (NCBI taxonomy): domain Eukaryota; kingdom Viridiplantae; phylum Streptophyta; class Magnoliopsida; order Asterales; family Asteraceae; genus Helianthus; species Helianthus tuberosus. Next base: position 38,893,149 of record CM060437.1, read on the forward strand.
TTCCCTGAAATTGGTAGTAGACTCAGGTTACTCTCGGAGTATTCCGTTTGTCTAGTAGGTGCCCCGAGAGTACTCGGGATTCGGTTAAAAAAATAAGAGTTTTAAAAATGTGGTTAGAAGGAAGAAAGAAAGTCAAACATAAATGGAATTTGATAAAATGAAATAAATATAAATAATATTGGTGGTTAAACAATCTTACGTCTGCAAAAAGTGCAGCAAGGCCAAATTGGGTGGAGGGCACTTCACATTGGGAAAAACAATTGAAATTGGTTTAACTAGAATTAAGTATGATGGGTGAAGGTTGGTGGCTAGCCATCTACTTGCATTAATTATAAATGTGTACTCCTTGTATATAAACTCGTATGTTGAAATGGTCACAAGAACGACCCTCCACTTCATGCATACAACATATACGATTAATTTTACTTAGCCATGAGGTGGCTGGTTTTATATGTCATCTTATTTTGACTTAGTTAGGTGATGGTTGTAAGTTGTTACATTGTTTAACGTAAATGCGTATGGCCGCTTAAAATATATAAGAGACACTTAAACGTTTATGGCCGAGTCGAAGTTTAGGGCTTTAAGAGACACTATTGATGAATAGTGTTAGAACACTGTTATGTTACTTTTCAGGATCAAATACAACAATAAGAACAATTGTATTCCGTAAATTCCATAAATAAAAAGGTTATTGGTAATGTCTGAGAAAGGTAGAATGTAGGGGTGAGCAAGTTTAGGTCCGGACCAAAAATAACCGAGAAACGAACCGAAAATATACCCAACCCGACCCGAACCCAAGTACCTAGGTATTTAGATCGGTTTCAATTTTTCATATATATAGGGTCGGGTCAGTTCTAGGTTCTTTTCATGGTGAAACCCGACTTGGACCTATGGACCGGAACCAACCCAATATTTAGGGTAGTGAATCGGTTCTATATTTTATGTTTGATCGGTTCTCGGGTCGGGTAATGGTCGGGTCGGGTTGGGTTTTTCCTTTTGTTCACCCCTAGTAGAATGTAGGCAAACTAAGCCTCTACCTTGGGGGATAGAGATGGTTTTCAGAGAGACATTCAGCTTCAAAACATACACTACGCAAACGAACTGAACTAAAAATATAGAAATAGAAAGCTACCAATAACGAGAAGCGGCGACATAGTAATGTAATAACATAGAAACATATATAACATAATAAAACGACATATAGAGATAAATACATAAAGTTAATCACATGCAAAGTCCACTTATAATCTAAGCATCTAAGACAAAGCAAACACATCTCTAAAAAGTCCTGGCGCTCCTCCCAATTCCCACGTCAATTTAGGTATGTCTCTACCCCCCCCCCCCCCACCCACACACACACAATAAGGGTTTTCACTACACTAACTAGTGTCGTCGTCACTCTCCTAATCACATGCACAAACCATCTCAATCCCCCCTTCTTTACTTTGATTAAAAAAAACTATTTTTAAAGAGTTAAATGCCCGGATAGTTCCTGTGGTTTGCCCTTTTTTCACCTTTAGTCACTAACTTTCTAAAATTATAACTATATTCCCCAACTTTTCAATTTTCGTTCCCGGATACTCTTTGTGCCTAACATCAGTTAGTTTTCTCAGTTTAGAGGTGTGAAATGACATAAATACCCTTTCCTTAAAATATATAAAACATTAATAATTAACAAATCATTTATAAAGAGAAATAGAGCCTACCACTATTATTTAAATATAAACAAATGGGACCCACCTTCCCCTCCTACTTCTTCTCCTCAACCCCAAGCATCACCGTCCACTACCACCTCTACAACCAAGAAACCTTCTCCCGACCACCAAATCTGACCACCATTCACCACCGCATCATCACTCTATCCAGCACCGTCACACCACACCAAAACCACCACTCGGGCCACCTATGTCTGAACCCTCATCTTCGAACCACCATCACCACATATCTGAAATAACGTTCAGATCTGCAATCGCCTATCTCCACCCCTCAACTACCGCCTCTACTGCCCTCCAATAACCGCCTCCAACCACCTCTTCCACCGTCTCCAATCATAGCCTCCACCCATCACAGTTTGACCGGAAAGGGACGCCTGCAGTTGTGGTGGCAGTAGTTGGTTATAGAAGATGGTGGTGAGTTAAAGAAAGGAGGATCAACCATTTTTTAGGGTCTGTTAAACAGTTTTTGCAAGGTGAAGTGTGTGTTCTCGTATTTATATAGAAAAGACCAAGATACAGAGTGTGTAAGTGTGTGTTCTTGTGGAGAAGATGAGAGGATGGAGTTGCAGGGTGAAGATAGAAGAAAGAGAGAGGAAGGTGGGGGTAGGGTGTTATTTTGTTTTTATAAAGTATTGGGTCCTACAAATAAATAAATCTACTAAGTTATTTTGTTTTATAGTAAGAGTATTTTTGTCATTTCACACCCTCTTAACTGAGAAAACTAACTGATGTTTGGCACAGGCACTATCTGCGAACGAAAATTGAAAGTTGAAGACTATAGCTGTAATTTTAGAAAGTTTGAGACTAAAGATGAAAAAAGACAAATCATAGGGACTATCCGGACATTTAACTCTTCTTTTAAATACATTGTTCAGGATCAAATAAAAATTAATATTAACCTAATAGCGATAAAGTTCTGCAATCTGAGATATAGGTTACAGGGGTGGTATATCGGTAATTTTTATATCACACAGAATTTTTGTATATATAAAACATAAAAGATATAGTAATATCAATAGTTAAAACACAAAAGTGTCTATATTTAAAACATGATCTAAACATAAACCATGAAATTCACAAAACTCCACATCAACCAAGGAATCAAATCATTCATAAAGATCTTCCATTTTAGGTTTAGGCTTGATTAAAGTTTGGGCTATTCCAAAAAAGTGTATTTTTTTGGGCTTTTTCCCTACAATATAAGAACTTGATAATTGGTGCTATAACCGTTATATGGGAATCAAAATAGCGACCAATAACACTGATAGTATCGGTTCCGCTATTATGAACGACTTTTTTACTCAATGTCCGCCATTATAGCACTACTATTGACTGTCATCTATCTAACTTCTTGTTAGGCTTTTTATATAATATAACTCCCTTTTAAAAAAAAAGTTACATATCAAATTGTTAAACCTAACATATTTACATAATATTTTTTTAATTAGTGATATTTTATTTTTAATTATTTACTGAAATGATGGGGTGGGTGAGGGGAGGGGGTGGGGTGGGGGGTTAGGTTTTTTGGTGATGGTGGGTGTTTAGGTTTTTTTTTTTTTTTTTTTTTTTTATGTGTAGTGGGTTTTTTAAGAGTCTTTGTACCCTTCTTACAATTAGAAGTCTTTGTATTTGATCCTAATCCTATAAAATATTCTTTTCGATAGTATGGGCTTGATCAAATAAAAGTTACAAACTAAGGGTAATTAAAAATATCGAAAATATTAAGATGAACTCATATTGAAAACAAATTAATATTGGTATATGTGCACTAAAAAAATTATAATTACACAAATTTTGTCATATGTAACACAAAAAATAAAGTCTTTATACCCAAAAGAATCTTGACACGTATTTTATGACAATCGAAAACCATAAAAATAAATATTTATTGTCGATTTTAGTTCGATTCGTTACATTATCGGCGCGCTTTACACCGATCGAAAACCATATATAAAAATGATTAAATGAATATCAATAACATTTTTGATAATACGGGTTCAGGTCCTAATATAGTTCGGCTGGCATTGGATCGATTTGTCATAGTTCCCGTACTCGCTATACATGTACATTAATATTTACAACTCGGTTACAAACAAAAGACTAGCTATATATTATAAGTTATAAAAGAAAATAAATTATTTTTGACGTTTACTATAATAATAAAATTTATTTATATAATGAAAGGAACAACTATTTTTGCTTGTACTCTCATGTATTGTACTCGTGCATTGAAACTTTGTAACTCGCTATTTATAACGAAGACGTAACATACTGTTAATAAAATATTAATTGATAGGTGGACCTTAAACAACACATGCATTAACATGATATGCATGTGTGCCTTACTCTAATTAAGATTTGATACATACGTATATCTATCACACATGGTATTCCATTGCATATACATGACCTCGTGATGGGCCAAAATCTCAAAACAATGGATATTTAAAATATCCTCAATCAAATCAAACTAGGATGGACCTGATATCGGGCATCATGATGATTACAATGTGGATGATTTGGAAGGTGCGGAACGAGAAAGTGTTCGGGGGAAAAGAGCCGAAGGTCTTGGATGTTGCGGCTAGTATTAAATCTTTTCCTTTTTGTGGCTTAAAAGTCGATCTCGGTTTAAAGATATAGTATGGAAAGATTGGGTCGTAGTGGCTGACCCAGGAATTTTTTTCATGGGGGGCGGAAATTTGTAGTCATCGGTTGTCTACCACTAAGTATTAAAAAATGTTTGGTTTTATTCGGGTTGGATCGGGTTCGGATAGTTCACAAAGAACACACAAATTAATAAATTTGTAACCGTTAGTTGCCTATCACTAGATGATAACGTTCTCCGTTAACTTAGAAAGAGGTGGATCAATATGAGAAGTTGGTCAATATATTTATTACGAAAATTGCTTCAAGCTTCTTCTTTCCCTCTTTACTACTATTATCGGTTCACATCAATACTTGTAAAAATATTATATACAATTAATTTAATACAGTTATTTTATTATAAAAGCAATAAAAGAATTCCAAAATAAATTAAATTATGATGGACTAAATTAGTATAGATAATATTTATTATTGTGTGATAACCTTTTACTAGAACTAATAATATTTAAATAAAACAAGAAAATAAACCAAATAAGATTAATTAAATTAAATAAATCAACAATTGTAAAACATATTAATTAAAAATTCAGTTGACTGACTTAAAGTTACTTCTTTATTATTATTTTAGTTTTTTTTATGTTTTTAATTTAGAAAAAACATTAAGTGAGATCACATGACATGAAAGAAAAATTTTCAGTGCTTTTTAGCGGGTAGAATCTAGAGCTTTAGCTATCATCTTCCTCATTTCATCTTCTACTTCCAAAATGGCTCTGCAACTATACAATACCGGAAAAAAAAAATCGATGAAACCATTCCCACTTTCTCTCTGCCACTCTACATCAGACAATTCAAGGGGTGCGACTGAAAAATTTTAAGGGGTGCGGTCAGGTTTTTTGCTTAAAAAATACACTAAATCTTTTTTTTTTCAAGGGGTGCGCCCGCCCGTTTACCCTTTGTATATGATGTAATGGTTTTCTTGGGCCGGTCCTCGCTTTGAGGACGCATCCCGTTTCTAATGAAGTTCATCTTAAAAAAAAATCAAAATAGGATGGCCAACTCCTACAATAAATGACTTGTTTGGAACTTACCTTTTAAGAAATAAAAGCACATATATATAGGGTAAAAGGAAAACTCATACGAGTTGTAAGGATTTAAAGAACTTAGCCTTACGAAAAGTTTTTATTTTCAAATTTTTTTACCAACAATCCTTAAAAAGTCAACTTTTCCAAAAAAAACTAATTTTTTTTCATTTACAACAGCCGTAAATGTTGTAAAAAACTGATGTTATGCTGATGTCATCAACTTTTTATAGCAACTATAAGGGTCGAAAACACAACTTCAAATCTTATATATATAGGGAGAGAATCATAAGAAAACTGGATATAAATGAGAAAGCTAAAATACTACAAAAAAAGCTTAAAAAACACACCATTTTTTTTATTAAAAATCTCTATTTTTAATTTAGAGTTAATTACATAGTTAATTCATGTGGTTTGTACAAAGTAACATACTTAGGTACTAATAGTTTAAAATCACATTCTAGGGTATTAACTTTTCATTTTCTAACGTTTGGAGGTATTAACGTTATTTGTAGGTTTAAAATCACATTCTATTAGTACCTAAGTATGTTATTTTGTACAAACCACAGGGACTAATTATGTTTATACCCTAGAAGTTAATACATCCAAACGTTACAAAATAAAAAGTTAATACCCTAGAAGGTGATTTTAAACTATTAGTACCTAAGTATGTTATTTTGTGCAAACCACATGGACTAACTATGTAATTAACTCTTTAATTTATGACAAAAAAACTTCTTTTAAAAAAAAAGTACCGCACATGTGCATTTAATGTATAACAAAAAAACTGTTTATTTGATGATTCAAATCCTCATCCGCAAGTCCGTGGTACTGACAGGAGCGCTGAATCATAGTGATGATCTGAGGAGGAATAGTGAAATCGGGTGCTCCAACTTTCGGCCGCGTGATGCTAGTTCTAACCGCATCTGCAAAGGGACGTACATAATCCGAAATAGTTCGTTCTGCCTTCATTCGTAGGTGAAGTCTAGTGTGCTAAAAGTACTAAGGCACATGAAAGACAACAAAAAACAAAGCAAAGATAACAAGAAATAAAATAAACTAACCTAAACCTAACTAATGGTTAAACTACTACTAATAAGATAGATATGCAATAGCTATGTGTCCCCGGCAACTGCGCAAAAAACTTGACGTGCTTAGATAGTAACAAATAAGTTGACACGAAACACACCCGAGTTTTAAGGATAAGACAACTAAATACTAACTACACACGTTCTAGGCAAGCATACTTATGAGTATATAGTATAACCTAGGTAAGTACCCAAGTATCAATCCGTGGACACTAGCTCTATCAGCCTAACTCTTTTGTAATATTTAACCTAAGTAACTTTTAGTAATCAGGAAATTCTAAATAATATATTTGATTAAATTTAGAAAACAGTGATAAAAAGATAACCAGTTAGGTTTAGAATCATCTTATTACTTTAGCAAAACAGTTGATTATGGTTCTTATCAAAAACTTGTCCTAGATGACACTAGTAACAAGGGTGTAGTGTTAAAAAGCTAGAGCCCCCTCGGGTTAGCCCCATGTCCACAAACAACTTATCCCTTGTGATCTAAGATTCTCTTATATTGCTCTAGCAAGCTAGATTAACGAACCAAGCGAATTACTATCTAGATTACACAATTTAAAGCAAACCCTTATCTAGTTTCCAAACCCTTATAATTGGATTCTTCCCGTAGGTGACCCGTATGCATTACCAACATCCAATCAAGTTTATCCTTTGCCTACTGAGCATCCAACCCTAGACTAACGATCGATTTATACCCTAAAGATAAATGAAACAGATCCAAGACGCATAACCTCATAGAAAGACCTAAATCATCCACAAACTCAATTATAATTTTGTCCAAATATAAACTCTTTTTGAACGGCGTGTTGTTTGTGGGACTTCAACCTAAGACCCGCTTCCCCTCCCCTTCCAGATTTTTAAAGAATTTTCTTTTGCCAATGGACCATAATCCAATTGGTGTACAAATAAACTTGTTTTACTTTGAAATTAAAACAACAGATTAACAAAATATGGTTATAACTGTTAAACACAATTAAGAACAACAAGCATTATTAGTTAAAGAAAATGTAAAATAATTGTTCAGTTCACACAGAACCTGCCAACCTTCTTGTTTTTTTTTCCCCCAGTTTTATGCAATTATAGATTCGTATAATATTCATAAATCATCTTTATATTTTATAGAAGCTAATACCGATTTTAAGAACTTTTAAAAAACCAGTTCAAATCGTCCAAACTTTTGGCCGTTCCAGTCAACACAACCAATTTAACCTGTTTGGTTCGCCCCTTTTAAAGCTATAGTTAGCTGTTCGGCAACAAAAAATTTAAAAAACCTGCCAAACTGGACCGTGGTGCACGTCACCACTATCCTACACGACATAAGCAAAAGCAGGTTTCCTGGTTTTAACGGCCCTTAACACGTCCTGATCGATATTCTCCAAGTGATATACAAGTTAAAACAAGAAGAATATCTCATAAAATTTGATTCTTTATCAGTTACACTGTAAAAACATAAGGTTTAATCTTCAATATCTTGCGGCAGGTTGTTTTCTACTCTTGTTCCATAGTGAACCCATGGTAACAATGACTCGAACAAAACTGCCAATGGGTTTCGGTTTGCAACTTCACGAGGAGGGTGTGCAACTGCAAGGCCGCCAACATTTTCTTGGTTAGCATTATCATGCATTTCCACCAACCTTGGATCAACCATAAAGTTTTGCAAGTGTTCGGGTGGAATGGTTGGCGTTGAATCCGAGAAATCAGATACCATTAAGTGTGAATACCTATAAAACGATCATAATCAAATGTAAGTTATCTGATAATGTGGAACTTTTTTGGTAATGTGAGAACTCGTCGAGGAAACTCATCGGACCCCACCAGTATCTGCCAAGTAATGGGATCAGGTAAGCCTTCAAAAAGAGTAAAGTGCACGCATGGTCCTTGTGGTTTACCAAAGTTGGATTTGGTCCCCGGCTTTCCAAAAGTACACGGATGGTCCCTGTGATTTGCACTTTGTAACGCATTTAGTCCCCAACTTTTTTTCAAAAGTACATGGGTGGTCCCTGTGGTTTGCACTTTGTAACACATTTAGTTCCTAAGTTGAACCTGCTGAAACCTTTAGATTTGTATGTTGGGGACTAAATGCGTTACAAAGTACAAACCACAGGGACCATCCATGTACTTTTGGAAAGTTAGGGACCAAATCCAAAATTTTGGTAAACCATAGGGACCATCTGTGCATTTTACTCCTTCAAAAAAGAGAGTTTAAAAATAAAGTGTGCATACTCACTCGTTCTTATCGGATGCAAATGCTTCTTTTCTCACACACGCCCAATCCCGAGCTTCACTTTGATTAATATCCATCTTTTCGATTACTAATAACGCTGCATCTTTGAGAAAGTTGTGCAGCTCGGGAAGTCTCCATATGAGATAACTCTTTTCAACATATATATTAATCAGATGATCCAACGACGCACTTCCCGTTTCATCTTTTCTAAAATAACTATGGTTGACTATCTTTGACCACACCTGTTCTTTCAACGGAACTTTGTCCACCAACTTCCTTACAACCGAAGGATAAAGCATTAACGCCTGTTCCATGAGATCACTCGAAGTAGCTTTCGTTTCCGTTTCTTTCAACTGTTCTTCACGTTCAAGATAAAACCGACAAATGGAAAGAGAATACGAAAAGTTTGGATACAACCAGATTGAATTATCACCAGTATATTCTTCAGAAAACCTTTCTAACCATTTATACTCCTCGGCCCGCAACGAGAAATAGTCGATACAAAAAAATGCACCCGTTGGATCATCGGAATCTAGAGAAATTAGCAATTTGCATATTTCTAAGGCGGAACGATGGCAACCGCGCCTATCCATGTTTTTCATGTGAGCAAATAGTGTAGTGAAAAACGGCTTATTTGTGTCGTGTTCGTATTTCAGTTGACAGTTAACCTGTAACGGAGTGAATAACGGGTGCCATGCACATTCTAAGGCATAGAGCGCTTTTGCAGTTGCATCTGCTGACATTTGAAGGTCGCCGGAATGTTTGTAGTATTCGGATAGAGTTATGAGTGAATCTATATGATACGGATGGTGTAACAGTATATTTGCTATGCCGTTCAGATCATGTGTTGCCTGTGCGGCTTCAAATTGTCTTTGAGCGAGGCTGTAGGCGTATGAATGTACATACCTAAATGAAGTCACGCCAAAAGGACAGTCAGATTACTAAAATAATCCATCAAATACAAAAAACACAAATATAAAATAAATAATGGTGTGTTGGAAACATGAAATAATCAACTAAACAATATGTCCCATACCCACATTAGACGACCCATAAACAATTACGCTAACACCAACATGACTAAGATTTTTAAGCAAACACGCAATTTCAGTTACAGGCCATAAAGATTGTAAGTTAATGCGTGAACCATACTAGTCGTTGCAAATAGGGGTGCAAATGATTCGAGCGGCTCACGAGCTGCTCGAGATTGGCTCGAGAGAAAGCGCAAAACGAGCCGAGCTTTATCAAGCTTGTTTATTTATCCAGCCCAAGCCTGGTATGTGAAGCTCATCAGGCTCATCGAGCCTTAAGTGTAATATTAGTTTTTATTGATATTTAATAACATTTACCCCTTATTAAAAGTTGTCAAGTAAATGAGCCGAGCTGAAACCTAAAAATAAGCTTGTTTAGTAAACAAGCCCGAGCCCGAGCTTCAATTCTCGCGCTCGCGAGCCTACACGAGTCCGTTATTTATATTATTTTTATTTAATAAATTAATTAATAAATAATAAACAAGCCGAGCTCGAGCTTGAGAAACTACCAATGAGCCGACCTTGAGCTTTGAAAACAAAGCTCGAACCAAGCCGAGCTCGGGCTCGGGCTTGGCTCATTTGCACCCCTACTTGCAAAGAGTAGCTAAAGTTTTTTAATCTATTAACATAAACTTGCCTGAAATAGTTGCATCCATCTTTGTGTTCTAGAAACTCCATAGATAGAGATCCGTCCCACCGAGGCCAATGCTCCGAAGGAGAAATAATAATCGTCTTTCTGTAGGAATGATTAACGCGTCTACCTGAACGACTCTGTCTAGAACTTCCTGCTTGATTACTTCTTTCAAATGAACTAACTACTTTCGAACCAAATATTCTCCTCAACTCATTATCTGCACTGAGAAATCTTGGATCCACTTGCAATATGTGTGGCTGGGATCTTTTCCCTGCGCCATTCACATTCTCCTGTTTCGTTTTTGAAGGTTCACGTTGACCACCGGACGAGTCAACTCCAAAAGATAAATCTTCTAATATAATGTCTAAGGGGTCCTCATCGGTTTTTGATGATAACTCCTTGTTTTTCTTCTTCTTCTTTTTCTTTGATTTTTGATTTGATGATGAGAAATTGGTAGCAATGTTTTTATTAACATTATCTTCTTTTTTCACCTTAGAGGATGTATCAACATCACTGGAGTCATTCTCCTGAAATTGAGATTGATCATAGAATCATATGAACAGTACAAGTTAGTTAGCAATCTTCAAGGTACCTGGGGTCCAAAATTAAGGGCGTAAACTTGGTTTTAAAAAGCGCGCCTCAGGCGTGAGGCGTTCAAGGCGTTTTGGAAAATACCTCAACTACTGTGAGGCGCAGTGATCACGTGAGGCGGGCTGGAGGCAAGGTTTAAAAAAACGGAAACGAGTTTCGAGGCGTTTTCCCTTCGCCTCACGAGGCGTAAGCCCGAGGCGGAGTTAAAAAATAAATATAAATATTATATATCATATAAAAATAGTAATACTAACTAAATTCATCATCAAAATAATAAAAAACACACATAAAAAAGACATAAACTGCTTGAAATTGACACAAAAACTCAAAAACATAAAAAACAAATATCAAAAACCCCTGAGGCGCACCTGAGGCGCAGCCTTTTTAGCGCCTCAGCCCCTCTGAGGCGCACATACAGTATAATCTCCCTGAGGCGCGCCTCAGAATCGTTTTTTGGCCGTTTCGCCTTGAGGCGCGCCTCGAGGCGCACGCCTCAGCCGTTTTTTAAAACCATGGCTGGAGGTGGAGTTTATTTATTAAGTGCCGCCTTGAATACGTGAAACTCTCGCCTCTCGCCTAACCCCTCACACTTCAGCTTTTGGGAACTAAACACTCCGGAGCGCCTCGAGCTTTTTAAACCAAAGGTGTAAACAAGTTGGGCCAAGCCCGAGCTCGACTGTGCTCAATTAACTTATGAGAGCTCAAGCTCCTGAGTAGTTCTGAAGCACAAGCTCGGCTCGTTTATTTATCAATTATTTTATATATATTTATATGTATTTTAATCATAAACTTTATATAACATACTCTATATTATTTGGTTATTTTTATCATAACTTATATATAATAATTATTATATAAATATGTTTAATGTAATAAATAAAACGTATATAAATAGTAAGCTAGTTTAGACACCCGAGCCGGCTTGAGATCGATAAGTGAAGCTCATGCCTCATTTATTAAACAAGTTTACTTTTAGGCTCGAGCTCGTTTAAGCTTGAGGCGACTCTAGTTTTCAACGAGTCGATATCATCAAGTAGCAGCAAAACCAGGTTTTAATCGATGGTACATCTTCAATAATAACATAACCTAACGAACCCTAACCCTATCCATCCGAAAATTAAACAAAATCATCATTCAATTAATCACCAAATTAAGAAAAGAAAGATGAAGTAATACAATCAAACAACAAAAAGCATCGCTGATTTAACCGCACCTGCTCTTGCTCCTGCTCGTTGAGGAGATCGAAAGGATTAATAAAAGGGCGGGAATCGGAGTCCGATTCCGAGTCATCATCGGCGGTGTGATTGTTTGCAGATTCTTCTTGTTGTTGAAGCACTTTCTTCAACGCTCTCAAGGACATCGTTGTTGGTTGGTTAAACCGACCTGATTCAGGACTTTAAACCTTGTATAATAAGGAGTTACTAACTTATAACTTTCTTAAAAAGGTTTTTGGGTTAGCTTTTTTTTTTTTTTTTCGAAGGTAAACTTCATTAACAACCAGCCGATCCAAACCGGGCCGACCAAAGACTACAAAACATGCCAATAACTTAAGTAAATGTGCCAGATCCTACTATGCGATCTGAGTTCCACATGTTATAACCCCGTAATGAAACCCCGCTTTGTAAATTACCAAAGTCCATATGTTGAAAAAAACCCGCATGTTGTAAAAAAGATTCGCATGTTGTAAAAGAAAACCGCATGTTGTTAAAAAAATCCTTATGTTATGAACAAAAATCCACATGTTGTAACTGTATCTCGTACGCATCGTACATTAACCAACTTCATAACTTAATATTAAAAAAGGTGTATATATATTCTACTGTAACTCAAACGTAATTTAATTTTGGTATACAAAAGTCTTTGTAAATGTAAAAAGAAAAGAATTCTTTTACCCAATTTGTGCAAAAAAGTCGAGTTCTAATCATATTAAAACCTATATAAATTAGCAAACTTTTTGTGCATAAGGACTTGTAAGTTGTGCTTTGAGTGTTTTCCAAAAAAAACTTGATTTTTTAGATTTAACCCAAATGTTTGTACATTTTTCAATTTTAACCCTACATAATTTGTTTTTTAACTTTAACCCAAAACTTTTCATTATTTGCAATTTAACTTCACAACTTTTGTCACTTGTACTTTTCATCTTTCGCAAATTTTCGTTTTACGTATAGTTCTAAATTTTTCGAGTTAATACGACGCAAGGTGCATGTGTGGTTCAACGTTTTTACCTCTATTTTTCCATGTTTGGCAGGTTCGTCGCAATACGCATATTATAAGTCGAGTAAGTGTTGGTTGTCAATGACGGTTGTGTGACATTAGTACTATTTGACACCGTTTTACGCACCGCCGCAACACGGGGTGTGCTTTGGGGATTTTTCAAAGAAAAAATTGTTATGCATATGGTTGTCGTAACGTTGGCTTTGGGGGTTTTCCAAAAAAAATTTGATTTTTTTTACTTTTCACCCAAAAGTATTTCATAAATTACTTTTAACCCAAAACTATTTGTTTTTTACTTTTAACCCAAAACTTTTTATCTTTTACAATCTATCCTCATAACTTTTTTTACTTTCAACTTTGGTCCTTTATAGTTTTATTTTCCGCAAATTTTGCGCTCTATGCTTGGTTCTAAATTTTGTGACTTAACACATCACAGCGTGCGTCTTTGGCTTAACGTTTTTATGTTTCGTTCTAAATTTTGCGAGTTAACACGACGCAACGTGCGTGTGTGGGTGGACGTTTTTACATCGTCTATTTTTACCCCATTTGACAGGTTTAACATAACGTGTGGGTCGTAGATCGACTTAGTTATAAATAAAGAATCCCCGCCGCATTGCGGCGGGTCGTAATCCTAGTTTTGACAAATTATAAAGGTATTGGGTTAGGGATGAGCTCGGTACCGACCGGTACCGAATCGGTACCGGAACTGAAAGTACCGGTACCGAAAATCCTCAAAAGTGGGTACCGGTGCCGAATATACCCGGTACGGTTCGGTACCGGTTCGGTACCGATACGGTACCGGTATTTGAGGGTAAAAACCGGTAAATACCGTTACCGAACCGGTACCGTACCGGACCGGTACCGAAAATATCAAAAGTCGGTATCGAATCGGTACCGAAAAGGTACCCGGTTCGGTAAATTCGGTACCGGTGCCGGGTCCATTTTGCTCATCCCTATATTGGTTCACAATTAAAAATATTTTTTTTTAAGTATATGAACTTTGGACAATCGCCCCGCTTGTGGTATGTACTATAATGTAGCTCTCGTGGGGTAAAAGTGAAATTGCACTAATTTTAACGTTATTTTACTAATTTCGTGAAAACAACGTTAAAAGCGGCGGACCGTTAATCATGCATCATATAGTGGCGTTGACAGCCGAAAAACAAAAGGGTACATGCACTAATAGGCCTTTGTCCCAATTGTTGAGTGTTATGTTCCTTATGTCTAAGGCTTGTTGCAAAACTACTATGGAGTCGTGGGTCTCGCTGGAATCAATCTCTCTATTCTTACAGGATAGAGCTAAGGTTATCTACATTTTACTCTCCTCAAACCTTAACTTTGTTATTGATGGAATTTATTGAATATCATAATTACTCTTGACAAATGTAGAAAAAATGAGTTGGGTGACTTTCGTTTTTTTTTTGGCATGTGCATTAATTTTTTGTATGTTATAATTACGTTTGAAAGGTTTTTTTTCCTTAGTAAAAAAACATGAGAAGATGTTTGTTTTTTATAAGAGTTAATTATATAGTTAGTCCCTGTAGTTTACGTAAATTAACAATTTAAGTTACTAATAGTTTAAAATCACTTTCTTAGGTACTAATTTCCATTTTTCAACATGTGGGGGTATTAATTACATAGTTAGTCCACAAACTAGCAATCTAAAGTACTAATAGTTAACCAGGGAATTAACGTTAATACCCCCCACATGTTAAAAAATGGAAAGTTGGTACCCTAAAAAGTGATTTTAAACCATTAGTACCTTAGATTGTTACTTTGTGTAAACCATATGGACTAACTATGTAATTAACTCTTTTTTATAATTTTAATTTTTTTATAATATTTTTTTTGTATAATTTGAGATTGAGAGTTTAATACGTTATTAAGAACACTAGGTAGAACACCCGTGTGAATACACGGGTATGTTTAATAGCGATCGAAATCAAATACTAAAAAACATATTATAATATATCATTTAAATTCTTTGCGTTTACTTACATATCTTTATAAAACAATATTAAAGACAGCATGTGTCAGTGTAGATGTTTGATATAGAAATAAACTAAGTAGTTTATAATGTGCAAAGTTTTTTGCTACACATATATGTAAAATATGATGTGAAATTATTTAATGAATTCACATTCTATTATGAATTTGACAACAACATCAGGCATAAGTCATAAGTGAAGCTACAAAATATTCAGAAACAAAAGTCCTCTGTCTTTGTTTGAAGCCAAATATTGACCTTGAAACCATATCTGCAAGTGGCACTGAATTTCTTGATCTCAATAACCAACCTACCTGAAATTGACAATTACTATGCCGTAAGTTTAAAAACCACATTGAAAAATCATATATAACAACCTAAGTTTCGAGATGTATTAAGGAAAACCGTTACCTGATATGTAAACGAAAAGAATGTGATGGCTCAATGTTGGTTGCTGTCATTAGGTGCATTGAGACCTAACAGAAAGAATTTGATGGCTTAAGTATAATTATAAGCTTATTTGTAACACCCTTACAATTTTATACAAAAGATAATATTTTAACATTTTACAAGATTTTCACAAGTTCAGGACTTACCGTAACTTACGGTTCTACCGTAAGTTACGGTGGTCAGTTTATGACAAAGCCCACCGTAAACCAGGAGATCCATGCCGTAATTTACGGTAGTACCTGGAACTTCATGTTTGGTTTTGTATGTTCATTACACCAAGGTTTCCAACTCTCGGATTTCAGTTTTTCTATGACACCGATACATTAAAACCTCGTATTTCTCATATGTTATATATTAACCAAGCATCAAAGAACAATCTATCATAATTCCGGAGCATTGATTATGTCTTACTTGATTGTTCGACCCGTTTGGATGCCAAGATTTGGGCATCAAATAAGGTATTACAAAAATCCAATTTCTATCAAATGTTTGACCTGTTTCACTTGTTTAAGATGCAAAAGTCACTTCCGTGACGTATTGATCTATCTTGTTTACCATGTTTTCAAAAACTACAACATAAAACTAACAATTTATTTATAATGTAACGAAACGGTAATTTCGTACCTTTAGAGCACGTCTTTCCCTCGTGAATTCCCTCCGGCTTGTCCGCTTGATGATCCGAACTCTTTGCCTAGAAGATTCAGTTTACAGCTTGTTTAGAATTCTTTTCATGACCATATTCATATCTGTAACACCCTAGTTACTAATTAACGATTTTGTATGTAATTACCAACGATTAGATGTGTAGTTAAGACTACACATGCTATAATAATACGGGTTTATTAAAACTTTTACAAATCATGAGTTATTCTACATCACATGATCATATGATTAATCCTTATGTATCAAAGTCATAACTAATGTTTTAATGGTTTTGACCCTAGGTGATTTACAACATGGCAAAGTGCGGAAGCGTGTATCTATATCGTGTTCGGTTCTTCGTTGAGCTTGATCGTCTTCCGGCATCCAAGGTGTACCTACATTTCATAAACATGAAATGCTTTAGTCATACAGGACTTAAAACGTGTCTAAACGAGTCTGAGAAACAATTGATAACAAAAACAAAAATTTCAACCTGACCTCCACCGTAAATTACGGTGGCACCGTAATTTACGGTGGCCACTGGTTTTACATGCCCCTACCGTAAACCAGTAGGGGGCCACCGTAAGGCTTTTCATCTCCACCGTAAATTACGGTGGCACCGTAATTTACGGTGGACCCTGCATCCAGTTTTCCATTTTTTTGCCGTAATTTGACACGAAATCTTCCGTATCTTTCAAACCGCTTGTCCGTTTGGCCTACCGTTTCTTCCTACATGTTTGTAATTTGATTCTCCATCATTTGGAGTTAAAATCCGACATTCGGCTTAACAAAATTTAAGACTTCTAAGTCTTCGGCTTATTACCCTTTATACCAAATTTTGACCCGGTTTTTATCAAACAAACGTATTTATTTGATTCCTATATTTCATACACTTCATCAAATAATCGTGATATACCATATTAGGTTCTAATCATAGGTTTATTACACAAATTAAACCCGTTTTCACTAGTATGCTTATTTTGACCCGTTAAGGATATTTTAAGCACTTTTAAGCTCAATTTCGCTTTCATTCTAATCTAGCGTTGTAACCTATATCTCTTATCTAGTACTCTTCCATCACAACTAAATGTGTGTTGGATTTAAAGTAGATATCTATGTGTTCCGAATTTATACCTCTTGAAATATCATTTTACGGCAAAGACTCATATGGAGTCTTTTGGCCCAAGAATTACATCTTTCACTACCCGTACTCGTTCTAAACTTTTGTTTAATCATAAGACTCCTTTCCAAACAACCACTAAGAGTTGTTTGTTCAATTTAGCCTACAAGGGCGTTTTGGTCGATTTTGGTCCTTCTTTTACAATGAAGGGCTATCACCAATTATTCGACCAAATTAGCACTTTTACATACATCATAAATAAGCGTACCTGGCTCGGATTCAACAAATAGATCCGATTTTAATACCTTGCTTTATATTCGCTAATTAAGAACGATGCGAATATCCATTGGATATCTATTCCTGTAAGCATATGACTCGACAAAAGAATCATTAGTCTATATAGTCAAAAGGTGTTGTCTACACCTTTTGACCCGTTTGGCCGAATTGACCATTTATCTTTGCGAAATGATATTTATTATCATCTCCTCTACATGACTCTTCCCGTTTAACACCGTACGGTAATTTTAAATATAAACCGTGTATTTCTTTCGACATAATATGACCAATTTATCGATTTACTTCTTTTTAACCATTATTATGGTTTCTATCATCTTTGATTTTCTTGTTCCGTTCGACTACACGACGGAACATCATATTTCAATTGTTTAGATATCTCATTCATAATTTATATGATAAGAAAACATTCCACAATTTAAGACTAGTGTAAGCTATACTTACCTTGCATCCGAATTATGCTTTTCCGCCATTCTTGCTTCGTTTGACCCGCTTCCTTTCCAAGCCTCCACCTAGCTTGTCAAGCGTCAAACTATCATCATAATTCGTAAGACGGTTATATTAGTCATCATTAATTATGACTATTCCATCTTACCTATTTTCTATCGCAATTACCATTCGATCTTATTAATGGTCGGTTTGACTATTTAAAAGTCAAATCACCAATTAACACATATGATTGCACTATCAAGTTCACAAGACTCAATTAGGCACATTATCAACACTTAGTTCTCATTTAGGCATTTTAACAAACACCTAATGTGCATGATTTTACATATTTACTAACTAGTTATTTTTACCAAGATTAACATCAAAAATCACCACTATCACTTATGATCAATTACTCAAACTTGCAAATTGTTCAAGTATCTTGTTCCTACTAGCAACTATGATGTTTTTAAACATGTGTACATCATCATCTTTACTACATAATCAAAACCCACTTGACACATGAGTGTATGATCATGGATTCACAACCATGAACATCAATTCAACAAGTACATGACTAGGGTTTACTCCTAGACATAGTTTCATCATTAATTTCATCCAAACAACAAACATGCAAGTTCAGATTCGAAATCTCTAGGTTTGCTCAGAATTTCAACTAGAGATTTCTCAAGAAATTTACATACCTCATGACTCCTTTTTCAATGGAGATCACTAATTCATACTCGGATTTTGATTTGGACTTGATTTACCCCTTCAATTTGATGAAATTGTGTTGATTAGGGTTTGACCCTTCTTGGTCACCCCTGAGCTCGATCCAGAAGACACACTGTGTGTGTGTGTTTGTGTTTGTTTTTATTAAATAACTTTTCTAGTTATCCCGCTTTAACCCCTTGTGTTTGGTTCGTTAGTAAGTAGGCCACAACCTACTTATTTCTTTTAACAATTTTCCCACTTATTAACTAGGTTAAATATTCCTAGTTAACTTAGCGGGTTCGGGAATATTTATGACTAAGTTTATTTTAGGTCCCGTTAACTCGGGCCTTCTAAGCTTTTATTTCTTAAAAGCTTTTATTCACTTTTTATTTATTATTAGGATTAATTATTTAAATCCTAATATTTACCGGGTAAATTTTTACCACTAAAGGTATTTTACCCGTCTTTACTATTAACGTGATTTGATTACCAAAGTCGTTTTCGGGGTGTTACAAGTCTACCCCCCTTAAAGAGGTTTCGTCCTCGAAACCTTTTCTTACTTAATTTATCGAGTTCAACTCCATGTATTTGCTCTCGATAATCAATTAAGCATTTCTTACTTAATTTATCGAGTTCAACTCCAAACTTTACAAATATGATGCAAAGTTTTCACAAGGAATCACCTAGGGTTTGACTCTAAACATCATATTAATTCAACATTCATTCATGCATGTCATAACTAGGCTCAATTTCAGTTTTTCACAATTAACCTAGAATTCATGATGGATCAAAGTACCAAACTTTTACATACCTTTTGATCCTTACAACGATGTGATTACTAATTTGTGTTTAGAATTCGATTTGGGACGGATTTGAGGCTTCAATTTTGCAGATTTTCATGTGAAGCTAGAGTTTGGAGAACACGTTGGTCGCCCCCCTTCCTCTTGTTCGACCAGACACACCTAAAATGGTGTGTTTGGTGAGTTTTGTTAAAATTCAGACTTTACTTTCATTCTTGGGCAAGTTTAGTCCCTCCCTTATCAACTAGCTTTAATTACTAGTGTTTTTAATCTAGTGTTGGTTATTTCTAAACTTGTAATTTTAACTAGGTTAAAATTTCTAGATGGTAAATTCTTGTTTATGAAATCCTTGAATTTCTAATATCGGATTTATATTTTCGGGGTGTTACAAGTCCACCCCCCTTAAAAGGGTTTCGTCCCCGAAACCAAGTTACGTACCGAATAAAGTAGGATAAAGTCGTCGCATCTCCTCTTCGGACTCCCACGTAGTGTCCGAACCTTTCCTATGCTCCCATTTGACTTTGACTTGGTCAATTTGTTTATTTCGTAAATGTTTGACCTTTCGGTCTAAAATCTCCACCGGTCTCACTGCATAATTCAGACTATTATCCACTTCAATATCATCGTAATGGATATAGGCCGTTTCGTCTGCTAGGCACTTTCTTAATTGTGACACGTGAAACGTGCCATGGATCCCACTTAGTTCCTCCGGTAACTCGAGGCGGTAAGCTACCTTGCCAACTCTCCCGATAATTTTAAATGGTCCAATAAACCTTGGGCTTAGCTTCCCCCTTTTTCTGAACCTAATAACACCCTTCCATGGGGAGACTTTTAGCATGACCATGTCACCAACTTGGAATTCGATCGGCCTTTTCCTTTTATCAGCATACGCCTTTTGCCTGTCTTGAGCCGCTTTCAAGTGTGCCCGAACTTTATCGATCTTTTCATTCGTGGCTCGTACTATATCTTGGTGGGCGAGTTCACGTGGACCCACTTCACCCCAACATACCGGGGTTCGACACTTCCTACCGTAAAGCATTTCGTATGGTGCCATCTTAATACTAGATTGGTAACTGTTGTTATATGAAAACTCGACTAACGGTAGGTGAACATCCCAACTGCCTCCAAAGTCGATTATACACGCTCGTAGCATGTCCCCCAATGTTTGTATCGTTCTTTCACTTTGTCCATCCGTTTGGGGATGGTACGCAGTGCTAATGAACAATTTGGTTCCCATTTGCTCTTGGAAATCTCGCCAGAAATTTGAAGTAAACCGGGTATCCCTATCAGACACAATGGATACCGGCACCCCATGACGTGCTATTATTTCATTCGTGTAAACCTCTGACATCTTTTCTGACGTAAAAGTCTCACGGATCGGAATAAAGTGAGCACTTTTCGTCAATCTATCTACCACCACCCATATGGCATCGAAACCACGATTTGTTTTTGGCAATTTGGTCAGTAGGTCCATTGTGATATGTTCCCATTTCCAAACCGGAATATCTAACGGTTGGAGTTTGCCGTATGGTTTCTGATGCTCCGCCTTGACTTGTAAACATGTCAAGCATTTCTCCACATACTTTGCCACATCCCTCTTCATTCCGGGCCACCAATAATTTTGTTTCAAATCATTGTACATCTTGGTCGCACCCGGATGAATTGAATAACGGGATTTATGAGCTTCATCAAGTAGGAGCGCCTTCATTCCACAGGTATGTGGGACCCATATCCTTCCGGATCGAGTCTTCAACCCGTGATTCCCATCCGACAAATCTTTCAATTGACCAATTATTCTTTCTTTCTTCCAATTCTCTTCTTTTACTGCTTCTAACTGCGCCTCTCGAATACGTTCAAGTATACCCGAGGTTACCACGAGTTGCATCGACCTTACTCGTATCGGGGCGTAGTCCGCTTTTCTACTTAGAGCATCCGCCACTACATTAGCCTTTCCGGGGTGGTAATGTATCTCACAATCGAAGGCTTTCACCGTTTCTAGCCATCTTCTTTGTCGCATATTTAACTCCTTCTGATCGAAAAAGTATTTTAGGCTCTTGTGATCGGTGAATATGGTGCATTTTACCCCATATAAGTAATGCCTCCATATTTTCAAGGCAAATACCACCGCAGCCAACTCAAGATCATGCGTGGGGTATTTCTTCTCGTGTATTTTCAGTTGTCTCGAGGCATAAGCTATAACTTTGCCCCGTTGCATCAAAACACAACCGAGCCCCGATAGTGAAGCATCAGAATAAACCACCATGTCTTCGACTCCGTCCGGTAATGTCAGCACCGGAGCTTGAGTTAACTTCGCTTTTAGTGTTTGAAACGCCTTTTCTTGATCTACACCCCAAATAAACTTTTCTTTCTTCCGAGTTAATTTTGTTAGTGGTGACGCAATTTTGGAGAAATCTTGAATGAATCTCCTATAGTATCCTGCAAGCCCCAAAAAGCTTCTAATTTCTGAAGGGTTCTTCGGGGAATTCCATTTTGACACAGCCTCTATCTTTGAGGGATCCACCAAAACTCCGTCGGCATTTATGACATGGCCTAAAAATTGAACCTCTCGTATCCAAAAGGCACATTTAGAGAATTTTGCATATAACTTCTCTCGCCTAAGTGTCTCTAACACTTCTAGTAAGTGGTGTGCGTGTTCAGCTTCACTTTTCGAGTACACCAAGATATCATCGATAAACACGATGACCGACTTATCCAACATTGGCTTGCAAACCAGGTTCATGAGGTCCATGAAAGCTGCGGGTGCGTTTGTTAGCCCAAATGACATCACGAGGAATTCGTAATGTCCGTATCTCGTGCGGAAGGCCGTCTTCGGCACATCTTCTTCTTTGACCTTTAGTTGGTGATACCCCGATCTAAGGTCAATTTGGGAAAACCAGTTCGCACCTTATAGTTGGTCGAATAAATCATCTATCCTCGGGAGCGGGTATCGGTTCTTTATCGTGAGTTTGTTTAACTCCCGGTAATCAATACACATGCGCATGCTCTCGTCTTTCTTTCTCACGAACAATACCGGTGCGCCCCAAGGAGACACACTCGGCCTTATGAATCCCTTGTCAAGCAGATCTTGGATTTGGGACATCAACTCTTGTAATTCCGACGGTGCAAGTCGGTACGGGGCTTTTGCTACGGGTTTCGCGCCCGGAATCAATTCGATCCCGAACTCTACTTCCCGTTCAGGCGGTATCCCCGGTAAATCTTCCGGAAAAACATCTTCATAATCTCGTACTACCGGTACATCTCCAATCTTTCGTGATTCTTTCTCGGGCTCATTAGCGTATATTATGAATGCCTTGCATCCTCGCTTCATTAGCTTGTGAGCTTTCAACATTGAGCATACTATGGGGTTGCCTCCTTTTTCGCCATAAATGGTGACGTGTTTTCCGCTCGGAGATGTTAGTTTTATCTCTTTACGGAAGCACACGACCTTTGCATGGTGTCGAGATAGCCAATCCATCCCGACAACTACTTGAAATTCTCCCATCGACATCGGGATTAGATTTATCAAATATTCTTCATCGTCGATGCTCAGTTTACAATTTTCACATACATCACAAACAATAAAGCTTTTGTTATTACCTATCTCTACTTCTAAAGGCACAGGTAATTTTGTTAGAATAAATGAAGGATGTCGAATAAGTCCATATGAAATAAAGGATTTATTCGCACCCGTATCAAATAACACGTGTGCAGGAATTGAATTTACAGCAAATATACCTGAGACCACGTCAGGTTCAACCTTTGCTTCTGCGGCGGTTAATTGGAAAGATCTTGCCTTTGCTTTCGGGGCTTCACCTTTCGGTTCCTGCCCATCCTTCTTTCCAACCAGTTCCAGGCATTCCGACTTCTTGTGACCCGTTCGATAACAGTTGTAACAAACCGTCACTTTCTCCGGGCATGATATAGCCATATGTCCCGTCTTCTTGCATATGGGACAAGGCTTATCCTTGTAACGACATTCGCCTTTATGACCTTTCCCACAGATTCTACAACTTGGCGACCCACCTTTCGTATCAGATTTCTTTGCGCTTTCGTTTGTTCGTGCCTTCTTAGTAGGGCTTGGATTCACATCTTGTGCCCTTCGTTCGCCCCGTTCTATGCTCTTCTTCAGTTCGATCTCCCTTTCCCGAGCAGCATTGACAATCTCGGTAAGGGTCTCGTATTTTGAAGGGGTTATGAACTCTCTATACTCCGCGCTTAGCATGTTATGGTAGTAATAGACTTTTTGTTCTTCATTTGTCACCAAATCATCACAGAACTTTATCTTGTCCATAAACATCCCCGTGATCTTGTCTATGGATTCACCTTTGTGTCTGAGTTGCATGAACTCTTCCTTGATTCTATTTATGACCGCTTTGGGACTATGGTGTTTAAGAAACGGCGTCTTAAACTCCTCCCATGTCATGGCCTTAGCCGCTTCACTTCCAATCTCCTTCTTTTTGTTATCCCACCAGTCCTTCGCTTGACCTCTTAATTGACCCGTACCATAAGCTACGTAGTCATTTTCATCACAATGAGTTCTCTCGAATACTCCTTCAATATCACTTAGCCATCGTTGGCACACAATTGGATCAACCTCCCCATTATATATTGGTGGTTTACAGGCCATGAATTCCTTGTATGAACAAGGCTTTCGTCCACCATGCTTTTCCTTTGCTGAATTGGAATCATCTTCCAATTTCTTGATTCTCTCTTCTACTATTGATAAAACTGTGTTTTGAATTTTATCAATAAAGCCCGAAAAGCTGTTTTCGATCGCCTTTCCAACCTCTTCGGCAATCACTTCCTTCATTTGCTCGGTGACTCTTGGCACCGCATCATTACCTCCATCAGCCATCTCTATTTCTGAAATGTTTACATAGTTTGTTAAACATTCCATTTATAACACATGCTTTACTTGTTTTGATTTAATCAAGTTCATAACTTGATTTAATCATTCTTGTTTCAATTCAATCAAGTTCGTAACTTGATTTAATCATTCTTGTTTCAATTCAATCAAGTTCGTAACTTGATTTAATCATTCTTGTTTCAATTCAATCAAGTTCGTAACTTGATTTAATCATTCTTGTTTCATGCATTTCTTGTTTTTGAGTGAGCTTACACACTCTTTCCATGCATATTTGTTCATTTCTCATTTTCTACGTAGTACATAATTTATTAACAAAATAAGTTAGTTCTTACCGGACGATCGATCAAGCTTGAACCGAACACTTTGTTGACAACCTTAGGCTCTGATTACCAACTTGTAACACCCTTACAATTTTATACAAAAGATAATATTTTAACATAAGTTTAAGAAGTATCATAATTTTTAGTCAACTAATGACTAAGTTAGAACATACAAACTTTGAAGCTTCCGCTATGTTTTAATCGTACTTAAATTTTGTTCATGGGTTGTAAACAAATTTTCAAACAACTTTTGTATGTTCTAACTTAGTCATTAGTTGACTAAAAATTATGATACTTCTTAAACTTATGTTAAAATATTATCTTTTGTATAAAATTG
This sequence comes from Helianthus tuberosus, assembly GCA_030545235.1. Taxonomy (NCBI): domain Eukaryota; kingdom Viridiplantae; phylum Streptophyta; class Magnoliopsida; order Asterales; family Asteraceae; genus Helianthus; species Helianthus tuberosus. The sequence goes on from CM060437.1 coordinate 38,918,292, forward strand.
TAAGGGTGTTACATTATTAACGAATGAGACCATATTAATTTAAAATTTAACCTTGTGATAACCAAAAGACAATCTTTGTATAGTCTGAAACATAAGTGATCCTTAATTCAGATTTTGACTGATTCAGGAATCTCAACATCAGCTGACAACAAATAACCAATTAACAAACATGTTAATACCAATCCATAATTCAGATTATTAACTTCTGAATGCACTAACCGGTTTTCCTAAAGAATTGTTGTTTGGTCTGTGAAAAGTAAACTGAATGAAAAACAAACAAAGATTATTGAATCTATAAACAACCCATCGAGACTTGCCTGTGTGTTGAATTAACCAGGGATTGTTTATGTAAGTTGTTGTTGTTGGCTTCATGATCATCGTTTTCGACATGGCCGATGGTTCTGGTGGTGAGTTCTATGGATGATTCTCGTGTATCAGCCACCCAAAATAATTAAAAAACAAATCAAACACTACAACAAAACAAAAATCATCACCATAAACAAAACGAATAAAAAAAGATGAAACATTTATCAAACTACAAATTCTTGAAATTACCAATCACAACTAAGAACAAACAGACCAAGACCATCTTCAGGGATGGAAAAAGTACCTTACCTTTCGGATTGAACAACAATCGAGAATTGAAAGTAACCACCTGATCTGTAGGAGACAGTTGCTTCAACCTTAACATCTTCACAGTCACTCTGTATCAATGGCAACGATGATTCAACCAAATTCACAGTAAACTGGCAACACGAACACCTGTAAAACAAAACACAGGAATCGGTTACAAACGTCAATTTATATGACCGATCTACAAACGAAAAATTGGAAAACTTACCGGCATCATCACATACAGCTAAATAGGCATCTCAGACCAACCAAACTCCATTTTCTTGTATAGATGTAACAACAATTATACACGATCACTTTTCAAAACCTTAATCAACAACACATCGTCAGCGAAGGTCATTGATAGTGAAGTTTCAAAACATTTGCAATTTCATAATGCAAGGCTCAGATTGTGAATAAAGATGATAACACCATAGCTGCAAGAGAGGTTGCATGAACAACTGCCTTCCTACAACCTTGTCATACCATAATGCTATATTCATCCAATTTTTACTCAGATCTACAAAATCATCATAGCCTCATTTTGAAAGGACTTTTGTCAAATGCACTTTGCATTCATTTTTATTCACTATCACAGTCAACACTAAATGATTTACTAAACTATAAAAATGATTGCAAAATGTCAGACCTCGCGTATATTCAGGCCGACATTTCCTTCATCGGAAACGCATCTAAGTTACCATAAAGTGCCCGGAACCCTGGCTTACTACCAAAACCCTCTGTGGAAGCTTTGTAAAGGAAACCCTAGAGTTTGAATCGAAATTGCCTGTGATGAAGAATAGAGAAGAAAGAGAGAAATAGAGAAGAAAGAGAGAAATGTGCGCTATAAGTTTGAATCGAGAAGAAAGAGAGAGTTGATATGATTACTTCTGATGTGCATTAAATGGCCAAACAACTCCCCATGCATTTTCAAATTTTGCCTCCTAAAAAAAAGAAAACTTCTTCAATTTAATAACAAATAAAAAAGCAGGTTATATATACATAATATTATAAAAAATTCAGAATTATGACATCAGCGGAGTCAATGTGGCATACCTAATATAATGACACGTAGGCAAAATTACGTCACCATTTAAGCTCCTTTAATAGATAGCAATAGATAGATAGATATATCACCACTCTAGGAGCACCGTCAAACATAGAATTCTTGAAAAACACCATAGTTTTAGTCTCAGGTGAGAACCATCTCATCAACATCATTGACTGAATATCGCGTGCTATTAAAAAACGTTGTCTTATGTGACAGCAATGGCATAATCATCGGCCGAACATGGATTACAGCGAACGCTACCTAGCACGGCCGCGAACAGCAGCCAGCAACAATGCTTTATATGTTGCAACAGTAGACCAGATCTCACCATCGTAACCTCAGATGACAAAATCATCTTCATCGGTCTGAATAGATACGTTCAAGTTGTTTTGCGCATTAAATGTACCTGTGAGAAGTAATCAAATATCCATCTCTCTCTTTCTTCTTGACATTTTAATCTACAAAATCATCAAAGACTCATCTTGAAAGGACACTTTAATATACAAAATCATTATATACAATATTATTTTGTCAGAATGCCAGGCTCAGATTGTGCATAAAGATGACAACACCATGGCTGCAAGAGAGGTTACATGAACAACTACCATCCTACAACCTTGCCATACCATAATGCCATCTTCATTCAATTTTTAATCAGATCTACAAAATCATCATAGCCTCGTGTTGAAAGGACAATAAAAATGCACTTTGCATTCATTTTTATTCATCATCACAGTCAACAATAAATGATTTTCTAAAGTAATACAAATGATTTGAAAATGTCAGACCGCGCGTATATTCAGGCAGACGTTTGCTTCATCATAGTTTTAGTCTCAGGTGAGAAGCATCTCATCAACATCATTGACTGAATATCCCTTAGGTGAAATCGATCTAATTATCATCAACCAAACATCAATTACACCCAACGCTACCTAGAACAGCCGCGAACGGCAGCCGGCAACGATTAGGGCATGTTGCAACAACACGCCAGATCTCGCCATCATAGCCTCAGATGACAAAAGCATCTAAGGTGATCAAAACTGAACCGATCAATTTTCAAAAACTCAAAAATCCATAATCTTTATACAAAATCTTTATACTAAACATCATAATCTTACAGATTTTGATTATTTCTCCATATTTGATTTCTGACATTTGTTGTTTTAAAAGGTCAACTAACAAAAATTTAGCCCATTACATAACAGCCACCCATCTGAGGGATACAAAATCTTCAATCATACACCCATACAATCTATATTAAATCTGCACTATAATTCCCATGTAAGTCCATATGATTTTGAACGATTTCGAATCCACAAGTAGCTGACAACTTTAATCTCATCAACAAAAAGACATTTCAGCATTAAAGTCAAAAAGCATTTGAGAATTACACTATTTTTTAGAAAACCAAACCAAAATTCTATTAAAATACATATACTCACTCGACCATGATCTATTATTAGTCTAGACTTGCGGTACCTTGGTCCAGTTCAGCAAATATCATCCCATACATAATCTTACAAAATCTTCATACAAAATCTAATAAACAGTCATTTTTAACATTGCCCTAATTGAGGTGAAATAAAATAATCTGACAAGTACTAAAACTATTAACTTCAATCGATCAACAATGGCTACAACTATTAACTTCAATCGATCATCAATATGAAAATCAGAAGTATAACACATAGAACAAACACCCAAGAACCGAACATAGAGGAATGGCTGATCAAACATCAAACATACAATCGTGGTATAATAAATTACCAGAAGAAAAAATTTTAGAAGAAGAAACTGTTTGATTGATGCATATAGATTACCTGTGGATTGACTTGCCAAAGACCTTGAAGAAACCTGTTTGTTCGTTCTCGCAATTTAGTTCCGGAAGATGTAAATCTTCGATTGAATGTTTGTTTAGGGCTATATTTCAAAGACAGGTTCTAATGGGCTTCAACCCATAAGCCCATTGAAAGCTTCTAATTGGATTCAACCCACAAGCCCATTCTGAAATTTGAATATTTACAACCTAAACTAACTAGGCCTTTTTATTAAATTATACAATAACAATTGTAACACCTCGAAAATTCACGTCCTATAATGTGTAGACACGTGGCATATGTTTAAACGTGTGAAAGAATATTATGAAAGGACTAAAGTTGACAAACATGGAAAGTATGTGAATATACGTATTCTAAGTGTCAACAGTGAATAAATATGTTGTACATTAACCCTACATGATGTTTATAGCATCGAACGAATAAATCATGGATCATACGAAGCTAAAAGTGAGGAATTACAAACTACAGGGGCTAAAAGTGTCAACATGTTTAAGTTATACCTCTGAGTGACCTTTTGACAAACCCGAAGCTTTGTAACTGATAATTATGCTCACTAGAATGTGCGATATAAATTTTATAAAGTTTCGTTATCGTATGAGAAAGTTATGATCAAATTCGCGTGCGAGGGGTTAAAGCGCTAACATTGAAAGTTATGACTTTTCGGGTTAACCGGAAGTGACCAGGGACTTGGCAAAGTGGGTATAAGTCCTAAAGCCCTTGTGGGTAAATATGAAGAGGTCAAAATGCAAAGAATAGGCCTAATTGACCTTTCGCGAAGCCAAGGGACAAGTTGCAAAATAACAAAAAAATGAAAAATCTGATATCAGGGTCCATGCGGGCCGCGTGAAGGTTAAGAGAACCTTACGCGGGCCGCGTCAGGCGCCCAGAACCAGAAAAACAAGACAGCAGCCTGTAAACGCGGGGAACCGACCTTTAATCGATATTAATGCAACATAGGCGACCCCTAAACAGTCTTAGAGCACTAGGGACACTTGTGGGCAGCTTGTGGTGAGTTGTAGACCCCAAGTGTCAAAGATTTGTGGTGATTAAGGTGCTATATAAGGCCATTATGTGCAACATTGTTCTTCACACCATTCTCTGCATCTTCTGATCAATTCTGGAGCTCAAGCCTGCTCTCAAGTGATTACATTTCGTGCATAGGACCTTGGTAAGCTTGCTAAACCTTTCTAAATTAAGTTTTAGCTTAGTTATAGCTTAAAAGTCAAGCCGTCGTAATTAACGGTTGACTTTAAGATTAATCACTAATGGTCCAGTGATTTGTTGAATCAAAAATAGATATAAGTAGGTAATTATGTGGGTAATAAACCCTTAAAAGGGTTCCCCCTGATTACCACTCTAACCAGGTCAAAAGTCGGGTCAAACTAGTTTATAAAAAGTCAACAGGATACTTAAAATGCCATTTATGCATAATTAACATTATAGATCATATACAACCTGTTGGATCATTTTTATAACTTGATAATAAGTGTAAGAACATGTCTAAACATGTTCAACCCGACAATTTCCTGTTTAGACCCGGTTCGGAACCAAAAGTCACATAGTTTGACTTTCACTTTGACTTTCAGTTCTGACCCGTTTAGGCATGTTTTAGAAATGCCTTAGAGCTTTATTTGGACCAGGTTACATGCTAGTATAACCCTCTGTGATTATACACCTCGGATCATTAGTTATCCAATTAATATGCATGATTCCGTTAATTGCTCATATGTTGACCATTATGCCCTTTTCACCTTAAAACATGATTTTTGGAAATGTAAAAGAGTAGAAACTTTAATTACTGATATATAAACTTGTATGTAAAGTTTGACATCAGTTTGAATTGTAGATTTAGAGTTATGCTCAATATCGCAAAATTAAAGTTTTATGTTAATAAAACGGCGTAATTAGCGTATAGCCTAGTTAAGCCTACTTTTTGACATCAAATCTTTTACCCACTGATGAAATATATTATTTTGGGATTTTTAAAGATTTTTAATAAATTTTAGGCTGAGCATAACTAGTAGTCGTAGGCTTGATCCGGTAATTGTCAGTTTTGCCCTTACGGGCCATAAAATGAGTTTTACATATCTAAACGACTCCAAACCTTTTGCTACTGATCACATATGATAAATAAATTATTTAAAGCCTTCTGGAAATATAAAAATATCAGATTTAAGTATCGAACCCGGAAATGGCCTTTAATCGCCTTATTAAGCGTTTTTAACGCAAAGTATGTATTAAAATTATATTGGACATACCCGGGTTGATACCTACTGATATATGAGGCAAATTATAATATTTTAACAGTAAGCAAAGGTTGATAAACTCAGGCTTCAGTTTTGAGCTTTTCGGCTTATGTGAAATTACCAAAATATCCCTACGGGGCATAGTTTGGTTAAAAATGATAAATTTCACATATATGCTTTACCCTACTGATATAACTTAGCAAATTATGTATTTTTGCTGATTACATCAGACCTGTAACTCAGGTTATTACTTAAACTCTTTTATAAACTTTTAAATGACCAAACTACCCCTACGGGGCCTAGTTTGTGTTTAAACACGTTTCGGGCATAATGAAAGACATCTTACTGATGTCACAACATATTTGAGGCATAATTAACTTAGGAAACCTGTATATAGCTCTCATGAATACCCGTCACGCTTATTACGCGTACGGTTCGGTTTATGTAACAAGTTTACATAAATTAGCCGAAACGGGTCAAACCTTAACGGTTTTATCTCAAAATCCAGAATGTGAATAATAAACCCATATTAAACAAGTATTCAAACTTGTCGGGTCTAAATCACATTCTATCCGGTCTTCGCTTAATCGTGCGTACGAACCATATCTTTGAAACTAGCCGGTCTAAGCTTAAGCTTAATTAAAGACCTGTTAGGATTCTAATAGGTTATTATAAAACCTTCATTCCAGATTAGGAGGACCAGTAAAAGCTACGTGCATTTTGCTAATTGTGAATTATACTTTGCTCAGGTAAATACTTTTAACTTATTTTCCCTATACGGGCTTGGGTTACGGTATATAGTATACCGCTTGATCGGGCATCAAATTCTCCACCGTTGAGTGGGAAATTGAATAAATTTGATCGGCTCCTTTAAACAGTCTTGTTACTTAAAGCCTTTGGGGGTTAATGACCATGTCCCGGATATCCTTGGCATCATTTTACGAAATGGCCACGACTTAAGCGCGGGGTGTAGGCGTACACCCGTCAGTGCACAAAAGTATATTGTGGTGTGTCTATTGATCTTTAACCCGGACAAGATCCGGGCTACTGAACGCACAAGGAACATGTAATTCGTTCACAAGATTATAATATTAAATAATTCTCCCAAGTTAAATAAAATGTTTATGCCATGTGTATCCAAACCAATTTTCAATCATTTTCCAAAATGAGTCAGTTGAATGTATTTACCAGTGTAAACTAACGTATTTTCCCAAAAAGATTAAATGCAGGTACTAAGCAAAATTGGCTGGGATTTCTCATTAGCATCATTAGAAGTCTCGCAAGCTTAAGATGCCTGAAGTCTGTTGAACCATTAATATTATTTTTATTTCGATCCATCTGTGGATAAACTTCCGAATATTGTGACATTTGATATTACAAAATTTAAATTCGGTTGTATCATATTTTTAAATTTGCTTCCGCTGTGCATATTGATTATTGTGTTGTTTGACTATTATGTTGCCAACCACGTCACGATACTCCCCCACCGGGCCCACCGGTGACACGTGGAAATCGGGGTGTGACAGGTTGGTATCAGAGCCAACACTGAGTGAGTTAAACACTAGCCTTTTGTGTTTAATCTCAGTTACACAATTGCACAATTCTAAACTTTCGAGTCTAGACATATAACATAGGACAAAATTCCACTTTGTTTGTGTTGTCCTTTATTTTGCATATATTTTGTTTGTTATCTCATATTATAATGACAGGATTTGAAAATGCCGCCAAGATTCTTCAGGAGAAGGGGAAGAGGCAAGGGGCCAGTCACCGCCCCCAACGATAATGAAGCTGGACCTTCGAATGTTCGAGCTCCATCTACGATAGAGAGTGACGATCCCCGGCAAAACCGGAGAAACCTCTTTGAGCCGGCTAGACGGTCGGTCTCACACAACTCAACACCTCCTAACCCTTATGGGCCGCAACCAGAATACGAGCCCAACAACCCTCAGCCTTCGTATATACCATTACAGCGATCCTTATCGCATCATTCCTTTGGTGACCCTACACCAGTTTTTAGGGGCCGGTTTAACCCGGCAAACTTTTTACAAGAACCAGTGGGTTTTAACCCATTGGGTCCAGAAGATCATGTCTCTGGAGATCATGCGGACGACATGGACGAGGATACGGACCCCGTCGAGCCAGCCAGTGGTACACCGAACCACCCGATCGAGATCTCCGACGGTTCTTCTTTCCATGGATCACCCTATGTTGGTCCAGATAGCTTTCAAGCTATGTTCACCAGGCACGAGTGGTACTATACACCTCCTCACCATTCGTCGCCTCCTCAGCAGCAGCAGCCGCAACAACAACAGGATCCCTCTGTGGATTCCAGATTCGTGGCAGTCACGCCACCGCCTCCACCGCCGCCAGTGCAACCGGCACCTCCGCAACCGCCAAGGCGAAGGAGAACCGGTGCGCGCATGTCGTCACGAGCAGGGGATTTCCATTTCAGTTCCCCACGTCAATCCAGTGGCAGCCACTATCCGCCACATCAGGAGGACCCACAAATGGGTGGACCCTCCAACCCAGCTGTACCACAGCCACCACCAATGGGTTTTGACAACCCAATTCCGGCATATACGGGTTCCATGGCGTATAACCCGTTTGAACCGCCGACTCACCACAACTATGGTTACGCGGAGGCCGACCCGTACATGGTAGCGGCGAACTACAACACCCAAGGACCCTATGGGGATCCATGGGGAGTAGGGTACCCAACACATGGGTACCAGATACCTCCTAGGTCTATTATTCGGACGCAATCGCAGCCGCCACGGTTTTCTCCCACAGAAAGGGAGGAAATCCTACAAAGGTTGGATGAAGTAGAGCGAGGCTTCCACCGTGACCGTAGGGAGAGACAGAGCTTCTTCCAAGGATTGGCAAGCTTGATCAAAGGGAAGAACAAGAAGGATCATTGAATCCTTCCAATTGTTTGTTGAGCCCCTGCGTGGGCATATCTTGTTGTATAAACCCCTACGTGGGTATGTATGTTGTTTATTTTGACCCCTGCGTGAGTCTATCTTTCTGTAAACCCCTACGAGGGTATTTTATTTGTTTAAAGTCCCTGCGTGGACGAGCATGTTGATTGACCCTTGCGTAGGTAATTGTTTGTTGAAAAGACCCGTTTAGGGCAGCATGTAATATTATAATAAATTAATGGAATGTTTGTTTTATAAATTTCATGTTTGCCATTATGTGCATATATAAATTATAAATGAAAAAAATAAATTAAATTCATTCCTTTTGAAATAATCTGCCCATGTAATTATTAAATAAGGATCTTAAAGAGTGAAACCTAGCCTTCGGGTCATTTTAAGGCCGGGCCAAGATGGTAAGACCTATTCAAAAGATTCAAATCCCTGTTAACATCTGTATACATGTTAACACTCCTGGCAGAAGTGGTTCGTTAAAATCACACACATCATTTTTATATATAAAAGGATCTTTCTAAAGATTCCTAACCCAAATTTTATGATCTCTGGATCATGGGTTTAGGTCATCAATTAAGATGATCATATTTTTACCATACGTGGTAATATAGCGCCTACGGGCCCTACTCATTTCCAAATGAGCCAAAAGACAGTGGTAGCAATGACTCCCTGTCAAATAAAGGTAATGAACTAGGTTCAAACCTTCATGCGTTGATTCTCTGAAATCATAGCTTATAATTTATAAACGTCCTTGTGACTAGGCCTATTGTGCCAGTATACCTTAATGTTTTGATTCTCTGAAATCATAGATTAAATTAAAAGTGTCCATGTGACTAGGCCTTTTGTGCCACAAATAAAACTGTTAATGTTTTATAATTAGGATAAATTATAATAGAAATCCTAAATAAATATGATTTATAAGTTAACCAAATATGGTCTCTGTTACCATGGTTAATGAATTGCCATAAAAGACAATTCCATAATAAAACTCCCAAATAAACTATTGTCCTTGTTTTCTGCAATAGTTCAATTAAAATGGCTAACTCGGACGAGGTTAATAGCCATCCAGTGGAGGTTAATAATGACGCCCGGATTAATCTAACGGGTGCTGAATTGAAAGCGATCATAGACGGCGCTGTTACACAGGCTTTGGAAAGGCAGTACGAAGAGTATAGTGGGACTCGTAGTAGGACCCTATCTACGCAGCCTTCAAAGCCACCATCCAAGATGGACGACTCGAAGAAAGAAAGATGATGATCGACGCTCCTCGAACCACAGTGCTCCATCTCAGCAGGTTATACTAAATCAGGGACCCCATGACAAGGGTTGCTCGTATAAATATTTCGTTTCCTGCAAACCCCGGGATTTCACTGGGGAGAAAGGAGCCATTGACTGTATGACGTGGCTGGATGAGATGGATACGGTTGTAGACATCAGCGGATGCGCTGAGAGAGACGTGGTCAAGTTTGTGTCGCAGTCTTTTAAGGGTGAAGCTTTAGCATGGTGGAGATCTCTGATTCAAGCCACCGGGAAAATCCCATTGTACAATATGTCATGGGATCAATTTGTTGCCCTTATCAGGGAAAATTACTGCCCTCAGGATGAGGTGGAGAAGATAGAATCTGATTTTCTATCATTGGTGATGACAAACCTTGACTGTCAAGCTTACCTAACGAGCTTCAACACGATGTCCCGGTTAGTTCCATATCTGGTAACCCCGGAGCCAAAAAGAATCGCTCGTTTTATCGGTGGTTTAGCCCCGGAAATCAAGGCAAGCGTAAAAGCTTCTCGGCCAGCTACCTTCTGGTCTGTAGCTGACATATCTTTATCACTTACTTTGGATGCGGTCCGGCAAAGGTCGCTGAGAAACAAAGAGGCTGAGAAGAGAAAACGTGAAGATGATGGTTCACGTAGATCGAACAAGAAGCACCGTGGGAACGGTGACCACAAGAAAGGATCGGAGTCAAGGAAAGATGGGCATAATTCTGGTGAGAAGCCCAAATGCAAAATTTGCAAGAAACAGCACTTTGGAAAGTGCAGACTTGAGTCGAACTCACAGACTCAATCAAAAACCTATGCTTGTGGTATATGCAAGTCCACGGATCATAAAACCTTGGATTGCAAGAAGATGAAAGACGCAACGTGCTACCGTTGCAATGAAAAGGGCCACATTAAAACCAACTGCCCTAAGTACACCAAGAAGCCTGAAGAGGCCAAGAAGACTAATGCTAGAGTCTTCAGAATGGACGCAAAGGAAGCGATTCTAGACGACAACGTTATTACAGGTACTTTCCTTGTAAATGACGTCTTTGCTAGAGTACTTTTCGATTCAGGCGCTGATAAGTCGTTTGTAGATCATAAATTTTGCAAATTGCTGAAATTACCTGTCAAAACCTTAAACGTGAATTATGAGGTGGAGTTAGCAGATGGTACACTAGAAACCGTCTCAACTATGTTAGATGGGTGTGTTATATCCATTAAGAACCATTCTTTTCCCCTGTCTCTACTCCCCTTTAAGTTGGCCGGTTTTGACATAGTTCTGGGTATGGACTGGTTATCTCATAACAAGGCCCAAATTGTCTGCTACAGAAAGCAAGTGGTGATAAAGACTCCGTCTGGTGAATCACTTACCATTCGGGGAGATACCCAGTATGGATTGCCGGAGCAAGTAACTATGCTCAAGGCTTCCAAGTGTTTAAAGAAGGGTTGTGTCATCTACATGGCACAAGTGATTATTGACGAGCCCAAACCAAAGATAGAAGACATCCCTGTCATCTCTGAATTCCCAGAAGTTTTTCCAGAAGAACTACCTGGTTTGCCACCAGATAGGCAAGGGGAATTCAGGATTGATATCATCCCCGGAGCAGCACCAGTTGCCAGAGCACCTTATAGGTTGGCTCCAACGGAGATGAAAGAATTGAGGACACAACTAGATGAACTGCTAGCTAAGGGTTTCATTAAACCTAGTTCGTCTCCTTGGGGGGCGCCAGTCCTGTTTGTCAAGAAGAAGGACGGATCGATGCGTCTGTGCATCGATTGTCATGAGCTTAATAAGGTCACGATCAAGAATAGGTATCCTCTGCCCAGAATCGACGATTTGTTCGATCAATTGCAAGGGGCAAGTTATTTCTCGAAGATTGACTTGAGGTCAGGCTACCATCAGCTAAAGGTCAGAGATGAAGACGTGCACAAAACAGCATTTAGGACTCGTTATGGTCATTACGAGTTCCTAGTGATGCCTTTTGGGCTCACTAATGCACCGGTCGCGTTCATGGATCTCATGAATCGCGTTTGCAAACCGTACTTAGATAAATTCATCATCGTTTTCATCGACGACATTCTTATCTATTCGAAGAATCAAGCTGACCATGAGAAACACCTTCGTTGTATTCTCAAGCTCCTGCATCAAGAGAAGCTCTATGCCAAATTCTCCAAGTGTGAATTTTGGCTTCGAGAAGTCCAATTCCTTAGACACGTGGTTAGTGAGCGTGGTATCCAAGTGGATCCCGCTAAGGTTGAAGCAGTTATGAACTGGCAAGAACCAAAGACGCCTACAGAGATTCGTAGCTTCCTGGGATTGGCATGATATTACAGGCGTTTCATTGAGAATTTTTCAAGGATTGCTGCACCCCTAACTTCTTTGACCAAGAAGAAAGTAAAATTCGTTTGGGGCCCTAAGCAGCAAGAATCCTTCGATATTCTGAAGCAGAAGTTGAGCAATGCTCCTGTGCTGACATTGCCAGATGGAATAGAAGAGTTCGTGATTTACTGTTGTAACACCCTAGTTACTAATTAACGATTTTGTATGTAATTACCAACGATTAGATGTGTAGTTAAGACTACACATGCTATAATAATACGGGTTTATTAAAACTTTTACAAATCATGAGTTATTCTACATCACGTGATCATATGATTAATCCTTATGTATCAAAGTCATAACTAATGTTTTAATGGTTTTGACCCTAGGTGATTTACAACATGGCAAAGTGCGGAAGCGTGTATCTATATCGTGTTCGGTTCTTCGTTGAGCTTGATCGTCTTCCGGCATCCAAGGTGTACCTACATTTCATAAACATGAAATGCTTTAGTCATACAGGACTTAAAACGTGTCTAAACGAGTCCGAGAAACAATTGATAACAAAAACAAAAATTTCAACCTGACCTCCACCGTAAATTACGGTGGCACCGTAATTTACGGTGGCCACTGGTTTTACATGCCCCTACCGTAAACCAGTAGGGGGCCACCGTAAGGCTTTTCATCTCCACCGTAAATTACGGTGGCACCGTAATTTACGGTGGACCCTGCATCCAGTTTTCCATTTTTTTGCCGTAATTTGACACGAAATCTTCCGTATCTTTCAAACCGCTTGTCCGTTTGGCCTACCGTTTCTTCCTACATGTTTGTAATTTGATTCTCCATCATTTGGAGTTAAAATCCGACATTCGGCTTAACAAAATTTAAGACTTCTAAGTCTTCGGCTTATTACCCTTTATACCAAATTTTGACCCGGTTATGCATTTTATCAAACAAACGTATTTATTTGATTCCTATATTTCATACACTTCATCAAATAATCGTGATATACCATATTAGGTTCTAATCATAGGTTTATTACACAAATTAAACCCGTTTTCACTAGTATGCTTATTTTGACCCGTTAAGGATATTTTAAGCACTTTTAAGCTCAATTTCGCTTTCATTCTAATCTAGCGTTGTAACCTATATCTCTTATCTAGTACTCTTCCATCACAACTAAATGTGTGTTGGATTTAAAGTAGATATCTATGTGTTCCGAATTTATACCTCTTGAAATACCATTTTACGGCAAAGACTCATATGGAGTCTTTTGGCCCAAGAATTACATCTTTCACTACCCGTACTCGTTCTAAACTTTTGTTTAATCATAAGACTCCTTTCCAAACAACCTCTAAGAGTTGTTTGTTCAATTTAGCCTACAAGGGCGTTTTGGTCGATTTTGGTCCTTCTTTTACAATGAAGGGCTATCACCAATTATTCGACCAAATTAGCACTTTTACATACATCATAAATAAGCGTACCTGGCTCGGATTCAACAAATAGATCCGATTTTAATACCTTGCTTTATATTCGCTAATTAAGAACGATGCGAATATCCATTGGATATCTATTCCTGTAAGCATATGACTCGACAAAAGAATCATTAGTCTATATAGTCAAAAGGTGTTGTCTACACCTTTTGACCCGTTTGGCCGAATTGACCATTTATCTTTGCGAAATGATATTTATTATCATCTCCTCTACATGACTCTTCCCGTTTAACACCGTACGGTAATTTTAAATATAAACCGTGTATTTCTTTCGACATAATATGACCAATTTATCGATTTACTTCTTTTTAACCATTATTATGGTTTCTATCATCTTTGATTTTCTTGTTCCGTTCGACTACACGACGGAACATCATATTTCAATTGTTTAGATATCTCATTCATAATTTATATGATAAGAAAACATTCCACAATTTAAGACTAGTGTAAGCTATACTTACCTTGCATCCGAATTATGCTTTTCCGCCATTCTTGCTTCGTTTGACCCGCTTCCTTTCCAAGCCTCCACCTAGCTTGTCAAGCGTCAAACTATCATCATAATTCGTAAGACGGTTATATTAGTCATCATTAATTATGACTATTCCTCTTACCTATTTTCTATCACAATTACCATTCGATCTTATTAATGGTCGGTTTGACTATTTAAAAGTCAAATCACCAATTAACACATATGATTGCACTATCAAGTTCACAAGACTCAATTAGGCACATTATCAACACTTAGTTCTCATTTAGGCATTTTAACAAACACCTAATGTGCATGATTTTACATATTTACTAACTAGTTCCTAACTAGTTATTTTTACCAAGATTAACATCAAAAATCACCACTATCACTTATGATCAATTACTCAAACTTGCAAATTGTTCAAGTATCTTGTTCCTACTAGCAACTATGATGTTTTTAAACATGTGTACATCATCATCTTTACTACATAATCAAAACCCACTTGACACATGAGTGTATGATCATGGATTCACAACCATGAACATCAATTCAACAAGTACATGACTAGGGTTTACTCCTAGACATGGTTTCATCACTAATTTCATCCAAACAACAAACATGCAAGTTCAGATTCGAATTCTCTAGGTTTGCTCAGAATTTCAACTAGAGATTTCGCAAGAAATTTACATACCTCATGACTCCTTTTTCAATGGAGATCACTAATTCATACTCGGATTTTGATTTGGACTTGATTTACCCCTTCAATTTGATGAAATTGTGTTGATTAGGGTTTGACCCTGAGCTCGATCCAGAACTAACACTGTGTGTGTGTTTGTGTTTGTTTTTATTAAATAACTTTTCTAGTTATCCCGCTTTAACCCCTCGTGTTTGGTTCGTTAGTAAGTAGGCCACAACCTACTTATTTCTTTTAACAATTTTCCCACTTATTAACTAGGTTAAATATTCCTAGTTAACTTAGCGGGTTCGGGAATATTTATGACTAAGTTTATTTTAGGTCCCGTTAACTCGGGCCTTCTAAGCTTTTATTTCTTAAAAGCTTTTATTCACTTTTTATTTATTATTAGGATTAATTATTTAAATCCTAATATTTACCGGGTAAATTTTTACCACTAAAGGTATTTTACCCGTCTTTACTATTAACGTGATTTGATTACCAAAGTCGTTTTCGGGGTGTTACAAGTCTACCCCCCTTAAAGAGGTTTCGTCCTCGAAACCTTTTCTTACTTAATTTATCGAGTTCAACTCCATGTATTTGCTCTCGATAATCAATTAAGCATTTCTCATATCTTAACCGATTGTTAGTATTACCAGAAAAGTATGGTAATATTCTTTTGGTTATTAATCATCTACGTATCTTACATGACATAATGCGACTGAAAATAACGTAATCTCGTTATTTCCACTAGTTTAATTAACTTAGCGATATTCCTCGCTTTCATATACTATCGAATTCTTTATGAATCCATTACTTTGACCCGTTTAAAGGTTTCTAGTGAAATCTTTCACTTCTAGCAACAATTCCTTTTATTTTCAAATTTACTTATTCGGTTTAGTTATACCGAATTTACCGTTTACAAGCGAACCAAATTTCTTAACTTAAATTGCTGACTTTAACCGGTTTCATTAACTAGACTTATTTGTCCAGTTCCTTTTTACCGCTTGCTTGGTTATATTGTGATTCTACTTCACATTACATTTCTTGACCGTGATTGTGTTACATCATGTTTAATTTATATCAACCTTTCATTTTTGAGAATATCACTTTTCGAATATATCATCTTGCGCCTATTAGTGTCAAGACTTGTATCTTTCATGCTTACTATTTAAATTCCTATCAGAATTTATGTTTGTAAAAACATTATTTCTTACTAAAACCGAAGTTTTAGTTTTAGGATCTTTTCTTTAACTTGTGTCAATCATCCATACTGGGATATTGACAGTCCGTAATTTAATCCTTTACAGTCTTAGTTTTTATGCGGGGATTCTTAACTGATTTCCTCGCTTTATTCCATCTAACCCGTAGGTTTTATCACTTAGCCTTATGGGCTATTTTTTATTAGACATCCACCTCTTTAAGGCGAAGTCCTTATAACTTCTTTCTAATCATGACCCGTGGGTCGTTTTAGTCCGTATATCTCTCATTTGTTTATAACCCTAAATGTTATGTTGATCCCATAGATCACTCTTTTTACTCGTGTCTTATTAAAATATATATTTGGTGTCAAAGCACTCTTTTTACGTTTGAAATTCATTTGTCTCAAGCTTACCGTTATCCGGCTTGCGCTTACTTACGCCTTCAAGCATTATACTTTATTCAACCCGTTCAATCTCAAAATAGTTGAATATAATTATCAGAATTTCTGTTTACGAAATTTTTATGGTCTTTTAGTCATAACTCATAATCCGAGTCTTTTAACTTTAAATTCATGTTCTCGTTTCTCGGTTTACGCATGTGTTTAATTCTTACCCATCAACCGGGTGTTTTACCCAAGTCGTTATTATTGCAATCCTCCCGGTATGCATTAAGACCTCGCTTCATTTTTATATTCTGACTTTGTCTTTAAGTTCGACGTTTTACAAAAATGACCCGTTAAGGGACATATTTGCATTTTCCGGGTTCGAGTGCAAATACACTCCCTCCCATTGCTTGTCTAAATCATTTTTCATGTTTTCGTTTTCTGGGTTCGAGTGTGAGCACACTCCCTCCCATTGCTTGTCTAAATCATTTTACTTGCTTGCGTTTTATGGGTTCGAGTGTAAGTACACTCCCTCCCAATACTTGTCTAAATCATTTTACTTGCTTGCGTTTTATGGGTTCGAGTGTAAGTACACTCCCTCCCAATACTTGTCTAAATCATTTTACTTGCTTGCGTTTTATGGGTTCGAGTGTAAGTACACTCCCTCCCAATACTTGTCTAAATCATTTTACATGCTTCTTTGTCCCTTCGCTCGGGCTCATTATCCTGATGTAATACGCTTCAGTCACTCGGTTGTGCGTTTACATTATTATCAAATATTTTGCTTATCTGATTCATTTGGGTACTTTTTAATTAGTCCCATTTACTCCTCCCTTACTACATCGGATGTAAATGTGTCCGCTATAAGAAACTCGTGGTATCATATGCCACTACTTACTTGGCCAGAGTAAGCGATTTAACACATGACGTACACGACCTTTTTATAGTTTTCACATCACGCCCTATGTAAGTAACGCCTCTATTCAGTTTTCTTGGAAATTATATCCTGGATATGTATTTCTGTTCAGGCTTTCCAAGTTTCTAATTTACCCATGCAACGATCATTCTCTACGTGTTTGTTGCATATTGCTAATTGTGCGATTATTTAAATTGTGCACCTTGTAATGTTTGCCCCTACGGGCGTTCCTTGCTATTAACCTTGTTCGCGACCGTTACGCGATTTTGGTCCTTGATGAGTATGCTCTTCCTGTCATACCTCGTACCGTTCCATCATCATATCCATAATTCGTTCAACTCCCGTCATCTTCAGACGCGAGTGTCCTTCAATTAAAACATTCACAAGAGTTAGTAATGTCAACTTCAATAATCGCCCGTATTATAATACAAGGCTTTTTCTACTATACGCGTCAACGCGCGTATTTTCGTCAACCATATCAATCATTTAAATTGGGGTAACATATACCACACGATAGCTCTATGTGTTGTTTACAACACTTTAGCATACTAACTATTAACGTACTTGTACTTACCAGATTTGCGATCAAGCCTCGAACCGAACACTATTCTTTGTCAAGAGCATAAGGTTTAAGTCCAAGCATGGTTCCTCCCCACCATACTCGGATCTCTTAAACCAAGGCTCTGATACCAACTTGTAACACCCTAGTTACTAATTAACGATTTTGTATGTAATTACCAACGATTAGATGTGTAGTTAAGACTACACATGCTATAATAATACGGGTTTATTAAAACTTTTACAAATCATGAGTTATTCTACATCACGTGATCATATGATTAATCCTTATGTATCAAAGTCATAACTAATGTTTTAATGGTTTTGACCCTAGGTGATTTACAACATGGCAAAGTGCGGAAGCGTGTATCTATATCGTGTTCGGTTCTTCGTTGAGCTTGATCGTCTTCCGGCATCCATGGTGTACCTACATTTCATAAACATGAAATGCTTTAGTCATACAGGACTTAAAACGTGTCTAAACGAGTCCGAGAAACAATTGATAACAAAAACAAAAATTTCAACCTGACCTCCACCGTAAATTACGGTGGCATCGTAATTTACGGTGGCCACTGGTTTTACATGCCCCTACCGTAAACCAGTAGGGGGCCAACGTAAGGCTTTTCATCTCCACCGTAAATTACGGTGGCACCGTAATTTACGGTGGACCCTGCATCCAGTTTTCCATTTTTTTGCCGTAATTTGACACGAAATCTTCCGTATCTTTCAAACCGCTTGTCCGTTTGGCCTACCGTTTCTTCCTACATGTTTGTAATTTGATTCTCCATCATTTGGAGTTAAAATCCGACATTCGGCTTAACAAAATTTAAGACTTCTAAGTCTTCGGCTTATTACCCTTTATACCAAATTTTGACCCGGTTATGCATTTTATCAAACAAACGTATTTATTTGATTCCTATATTTCATACACTTCATCAAATAATCGTGATATACCATATTAGGTTCTAATCATAGGTTTATTACACAAATTAAACCCGTTTTCACTAGTATGCTTATTTTGACCCGTTAAGGATATTTTAAGCACTTTTAAGCTCAATTTCGCTTTCATTCTAATCTAGCGTTGTAACCTATATCTCTTATCTAGTACTCTTCCATCACAACTAAATGTGTGTTGGATTTAAAGTAGATATCTATGTGTTCCGAATTTATACCTCTTGAAATACCATTTTACGGCAAAGACTCATATGGAGTCTTTTGGCCCAAGAATTACATCTTTCACTACCCGTACTCGTTCTAAACTTTTGTTTAATCATAAGACTCCTTTCCAAACAACCTCTAAGAGTTGTTTGTTCAATTTAGCCTACAAGGGCGTTTTGGTCGATTTTGGTCCTTCTTTTACAATGAAGGGCTATCACCAATTATTCGACCAAATTAGCACTTTTACATACATCATAAATAAGCGTACCTGGCTCGGATTCAACAAATAGATCCGATTTTAATACCTTGCTTTATATTCGCTAATTAAGAACGATGCGAATATCCATTGGATATCTATTCCTGTAAGCATATGACTCGACAAAAGAATCATTAGTCTATATAGTCAAAAGGTGTTGTCTACACCTTTTGACCCGTTTGGCCGAATTGACCATTTATCTTTGCGAAATGATATTTATTATCATCTCCTCTACATGACTCTTCCCGTTTAACACCGTACGGTAATTTTAAATATAAACCGTGTATTTCTTTCGACATAATATGACCAATTTATCGATTTACTTCTTTTTAACCATTATTATGGTTTCTATCATCTTTGATTTTCTTGTTCCGTTCGACTACACGACGGAACATCATATTTCAATTGTTTAGATATCTCATTCATAATTTATATGATAAGAAAACATTCCACAATTTAAGACTAGTGTAAGCTATACTTACCTTGCATCCGAATTATGCTTTTCCGCCATTCTTGCTTCGTTTGACCCGCTTCCTTTCCAAGCCTCCACCTAGCTTGTCAAGCGTCAAACTATCATCATAATTCGTAAGACGGTTATATTAGTCATCATTAATTGTGACTATTCCATCTTACCTATTTTCTATCACAATTACCATTCGATCTTATTAATGGTCGGTTTGACTATTTAAAAGTCAAATCACCAATTAACACATATGATTGCACTATCAAGTTCACAAGACTCAATTAGGCACATTATCAACACTTAGTTCTCATTTAGGCATTTTAACAAACACCTAATGTGCATGATTTTACATATTTACTAACTAGTTCCTAACTAGTTATTTTTACCAAGATTAACATCAAAAATCACCACTATCACTTATGATCAATTACTCAAACTTGCAAATTGTTCAAGTATCTTGTTCCTACTAGCAACTATGATGTTTTTAAACATGTGTACATCATCATCTTTACTACATAATCAAAACCCACTTGACACATGAGTGTATGATCATGGATTCACAACCATGAACATCAATTCAACAAGTACATGACTAGGGTTTACTCCTAGACATAGTTTCATCACTAATTTCATCCAAACAACAAACATGCAAGTTCAGATTCGAATTCTCTAGGTTTGCTCAGAATTTCAACTAGAGATTTCTCAAGAAATTTACTTACCTCATGACTCCTTTTTCAATGGAGATCACTAATTCATACTCGGATTTTGATTTGGACTTGATTTACCCCTTCAATTTGATGAAATTGTGTTGATTAGGGTTTGACCCTGAGCTCGATCCAGAACACACACTGTGTGTGTCTTTGTGTTTGTTTTTATTAAATAACTTTTCTAGTTATCCCGCTTTAACCCCTCGTGTTTGGTTCGTTAGTAAGTAGGCCACAACCTACTTATTTCTTTTAACAATTTTCCCACTTATTAACTAGGTTAAATATTCCTAGTTAACTTAGCGGGTTCGGGAATATTTATGACTAAGTTTATTTTAGGTCCCGTTAACTCGGGCCTTCTAAGCTTTTATTTCTTAAAAGCTTTTATTCACTTTTTATTTATTATTAGGATTAATTATTTAAATCCTAATATTTACCGGGTAAATTTTTACCACTAAAGGTATTTTACCCGTCTTTACTATTAACGTGATTTGATTACCAAAGTCGTTTTCGGGGTGTTACAACTGCGACGCATCGCACACCGGGATGGGGTGTGTGTTTATGCAGAAAGGCAAAGTTATTGCCTACGCTTCACGACAATTAAAAGTGCATGAAAAGAATTACACCACCCATGACTTGGAGCTGGGTGCCGTTGTATTCGCACTGAAGCTTTGGAGGCACTATCTATATGGTGTCAAGTGTGTGATTTATTCTGATCACAAGAGCCTCCAACATCTGTTTAATCAGAAGGAATTAAATATGAGGCAACGCCGCTGGATGGAGACTTTAAATGATTATGATTGTGAAATCAGATACCATCCCGGCAAGGTGAATGTAATCGCCGATGCCTTGAGTCGGAAGGAAAGGGTGAAACCCATTCGAATCAATGCCAAGCGCATGGAGATAAAGAACAGTTTAATTGAAAGGTTGTTAGCTGCACAGAAGGAAGCTGTGTTGGAAGCTAACTATCCTAATGAAAAGTTAGGAGTAACTGAGGAGCAATTAACTCTTAGCAAGGACGGAATTCTAAGATTGAATGGACGAATATGGGTCCCAATTTATGGGGGACTTCGAGATGTCATCCTCCAGGAAGCCCATAGTTCCAAATACTCCGTTCATCCTGGAGCTGATAAGATGTACCAGGATCTAAGGGCAAACTATTGGTGGATAGGCTTGAAAATGTCTGTAGCCGCCTATGTAGCAAAATGCTTGACATGTGCGCAAGTCAAAGCAGAACATCAGAAACCGTCGGGTTTGCTACATGTAACGACTCTCATAAAAAGTCATAATTATTAAATTAATTTGACCAATAGGAAACCCTAATTGAGACACCCAAGTGATTCTGCGCAAACCCTAAAATTTTCAGAACAATCAGAATCAGGATCAGGGCCCCTAAAACTCAAGGGGGTATTTCCTAGTTATGTTTATCCACATAAAAAGCTGTCCAATTCGAATTTTCAGAAACCGTCGACTCAGCTGAGCTAGTCCCACACGTGGCAACCCTATGCCTAAAAAAATAGGTCTCACGCGGCCCGCCTCAGGTTAGCTTAATTCTCACGCGGGCCGCCTCAGGGTCAAAATTTGGCTATAAATACAGGAGATTGGGACTTGAATTCTGGCTTCAGAACGACGAAGAAATTCAAAAAATACGCTGAGTTATGCTCTGTTTATCACAATTAACACACACAGGCACTAAATCGACGCCGCAATCAGGGTATTAGCACGATCGCTATTACGATTCATTGTCCGATCGATCAATGTACTCAATGGATGTTTAAGTGCTGCCCACATTAGGGTGATGCTTTGTCATTAGTCGTTAATTCGATGGATGTTTAAGCATAGCACTTTGTCATTCGTTGTGAAGGTTGATCTCGTGAGTTATCGTAAATGCTGGATTGATTACTAACCCCGAATTTTGTGCCTGTTATAAAAAATTAGGTGGAAAAGGCTAAATCAGTAGGCTAAACTCTGCCCATATAAATCTGCAATGTGAGTCATTCTCTTTTTATCAACTATTTTACAATACCTCAAATTATTTTCAAGGTTATAATTACAGGGACTAAGTCGTGGATATTTTGAATTACTGGTTAGTGGGGTATTGTGCACATTACTAATTTTCTCCCAGTTAGGTTCCTTGACCTACTCGGGATAATCACTGTTAGGTTCATTAACCTACAGGGATAATCATCACTATTTAGGTTCATTGATCTAAATAGTGGTATGACCATCGTCACCATTGTGACATGTCACCATTGTGACATGTCACCATTGTGACATGTCACCATTGTGACAGAAAGCCAGATAAAAATAAGATAGAAGCCATTGTAATCGCTCTTATGCTGTAATTAATAACTATGCATCATTATGCAAAATAGAATGATTCACTCAGTATTTCCCGCTGACAAAACCTTTTTCAAACATGTTTCAGGTGACTTGTTATGAATCAGAAAAAGTGCCATATAGTACTACAAGCTCAAGGAAGTGGCTCAGTATAAAATAAAGAAACATGTTTTGTAAAAATAAAAGATTTCTTTGTGAAATCAAACTATTGTAAATTACCGGGTTTTATCCCGAATTGTGAAATAAAATAATCGGCAAATATTTACATTTTAAAAGATCCTGATGAAAAAAAAAACTTCCGCTGTCAAACTCAATTAATTAAATACCGCAGTATTTCTGTCCCGCGGCTCCTGAAACGGGTCAAACCGGGTCGAGGGCCGTGATAGAAAAAGGTGGTATCAGAGCCACTGATCGAGCCACTGATTTAAGCCAATTAAGTATTTAGAAAATACTTAATTTATATTGATTGCTATTTTGTGATTATATGTTTTATTATCTGACTAATTTTAAACAGTATGGGCAGATTTTTATATGTTAGCTACTGTAGTAGTAAATATAAATCTTTAAATATTCTGACTCAAAGTTTTAGCACCTCTATTATCTACAGTCTATAAACCGTATTCAGTAAATAAATTTACAAATAAAACATAGTGTGTTTTAATTTCCAGTTGTTTTGGTAGTTACCCAGTATGAAATAATATTTAAAAGTTTTTCTATAAAATTTTGATATAATTTTTAAACTTAGTAATTGTGTGTATTTTGCTAAACAGCATGAGTGATCTGTCGGAAGCCCTTCAGAATTCAAATCTCTATCCAGTAAGAATAGAAGTTTCCAGAGATTTTAATAGGTATATTCCAGACATAGAAGAACCTATAGAGTTCAACGCTTTACCTCTTGAGAAGCCTAAGCCTAAGAAAATGGAAATTGGGGAAAGTTCTAGGCAAATTGAGGGGTTACCATCTCAAGAAGAACTAGATTTTATAATAGCAACCGATGATACTATTGAGCCTGTTAATGAAAATGATTTTATTCATTCTCTTGAAACACAACTACCAATGAATTTAGAACCAGCTATTTCAAACCTTTCAATCCACTCGCAAATAGACGAATGGGTGACTAATGAAATACTGTTACAAAACCATCCCTATAGGCTTTTTCCTAAGTTCAATCCAGAACCTTTACCAATTTCACCAAGAAGTAACGAGAATAGGACTAAACTTCGTCATTTTGACAAAATGGATGCTGGGAATAGGATTCAAGAGATTTTGGGACAGATCTCCTGGAAATACGATGAGAAGGAACGCCGTTACTAGAATATCACCTGACAAAGGATAGGGGATTATGAAACTATGATTGTGTAATAGTCATAGTAAAATCAGTTTGTGTAAAGTAAATAATAAAACGGTTGTATATAGAAGCATGATATAATCTATACAACAAACGAAATATTAGAAAAATTACAATTCTGGTTGTATATTTGTTTACATGATTCTGTGCAAATAATTGTAACATTGGATTATTTCTTTTATACTAATTATATATCTATAAATTAGATATCAGATGGAAAACGCTAATAATGAACCAGTTAATGAGGTTAATCAATCTGAACAACAACCGGGGGATCAATATGTGACTAGGCAAGATATAGAAAATATCGTTGCTCAAGGGATAGCCAACGCTATTCCAGGAATAGTTGCTCAAGGGATAGCCAATGCTATTCCAGCAATCATTGCTGCTATTAAAAATCCAATCGAACCGCAACAAGTTGTTCCTAGTAAACGTATTTCTGAAGATAACTTCAGTAATAGCGTAAACGGAGGCAATAATCATGTTAATCATGATAATGAACCACGGCAAGCTCCGCTCCCTAAGAAAAGGAAAACTGTAACGCCTGGTTGCACTTACAAAGAATTTCTTGCTTGTAACCCACTGAGTTTGCAGGCAATGAAGGAGCGACTGCGACACTGCGTTGGTTAGAGAAAACCGAGGCAGTAATTGCCATAAGTAAATGTGCTCAGGATGATCAGGTCATGTATGCGTCAAATCTTTTCAAAGAAGGGGCGCTAGAATGGTGGAACACAGTGTTACAAGCAAAAGGAAGAAGGATGGCATATGCTATGAATTGGGAAGAATTTAAGAGTCTTGTAGAAAGAAAATTCTGTCCTGAATATGAAAAAGATCAAATGGCAAATAAGTTTCTAACCCATCGGATGGTGGATGTAGATTGTCGAGGATATACTATGACATTCTTCGAGTATGCTAGAGTGGTACCAACCCTGGCTTCGCCAGAGCCGGTACTTATTTCTCGTTATATTTGGGGATTGATTTCCGAAATCCGTAATATCGTCAAGGCTGCGAAACCTCATACGATTGATGATGCGGTGGATTTAGCCAATACTCTGACTGACGAGCTAGTACGGACAAGAGAAGAAAATAGAAGGAAGGAAGTAGCCCAAAAGATTACCCAAGAATTCCGTTCGGGTAACCATAACAATTTCAAGAAAGGAGGGAATGGGCAATCTTCTACTAGTCCATTTTGCAATTTTTGCAAAAGAAAGCATTTTGGAAGATGCAAAAGATATTGCAATTTTTGCAAGATTCCAGGGCATCAAGAAGAAGACTGTAGGAGGAAGAAATTTTCAGTCTGTTACAACTGTGGAGAAGCTGGACATCTTAGGCCAGATTGTCCAAAACTGAATAAACCATTTGACAATCAAGCTAAATCTGCATAAGGAGCAAAAAGGAATGTAAGAGCCTTCCAACTGACTGCTAAGGAAGCAGAGATGATTCCAGATGTGATAGCCGGTATGTTCTTAACTTACCGTTAACCAACATTAGATAAATTTCTACAGTAGAATTGGCAGATGGGAATTTAGTTAAAGTAAATAAGATTCTGCAAAACATAGAAAAAGAACTTTTAACTCATAAATTTTCTGCAACCCTATTATCTATGAAATTAGTTGAAATCAAGATTGTGCTAAGAATGGATTGATTAGTAAACAACTATGCTCGAATTATCTGTGATAAGAATTCCATAGAAATTTGTGCAACCACTAGAGAAGTAATAATGAGTACAGGAGATAAACCAGGTAAACCCATAAAGTTCATATCTAATGAAAGTTGTTAGTTATGAACGAAAGCAAGGAATAGTATATATGATTTCAGTAATCATTAATACTAAAGATAAAGAAATTAAGGAAATTTCTGTAATTTCAGAATACCTAGATGTATTTCCAGAAGATTTACCTGGATTACCACCAGATAGGGAGATAGAATTTAGAATTCATCTAATTCCAGGAATTTTACCGATAAGCCAGGGAACTTTATCGGTTAGCACAATATTGGTTGTTAAGAAAAAGGATGGTTCAATAAGAATGTGTATTGCTTATAAAGAATTGAATAAAGTTACAATTAAGAATCGATACCCATTATTTAGAATTAATGATCTATTCGATCAAATTCCAGGAAGATAGATAGTTTTCTAAGATCAACTTATGTTCCGGATATTATCAGTTAAAAGTATCAGAGGAAGATGTACCTAAGACTGTTTTCAGAACTAGGTATGGTCATTACTAGTTTACAGTCCTGCCCTTCAAATTAAAGAATGCAACTGCAGTATTCATGGACATGATGAATAGGATCTGTAAATCGTATTTGAATAAATTATCTTCATAGATGATATACTTAATTATTCAAAAAGTCAGGACGAACATGGTCAGTATTTGCATATACTCTTAACTCTGTTAAGAAAAGAAAAGCTTTACGCCAAATTTTCGAAGTATGAATTTTGGCTATCAGAAGTATAATTTTAAGTCATATGGTAAATCATGAAGGTATTCACGTAGATCCTGCTAAGATAGCAGTAATTACCAAATGGAAGATTCTGCAAACCTCAATGGAAATTAGAGTTTTTGTAGGTTTAGTATTATAGACTATTTACTAAGGAATTTTCCAAAATAGTATACCATTCACTAAGCCAAATTGTGAAACAGTTAAATTTGAATGGAGATTTAAACAAGAAGAAGCTTTTAGGATATTAAAACATAAATCCTAGCTTTACCAGAAAGAATTGAAGATTTTGAAGTATACAGGAATGCTTCAAAGCTAGGAATTGGATGTGTGTCAATGCAATGCAAAAAGGTAATTGTATATGTATCAAGACAATTGAAAAGGTACGAAGAAAACTATACCACTCATGAGTTAGAATTAGGAACTACAATTTTGCCTTAAGATTTGGAAACATTATCTGTATGGAAGTAAGTGTACTATCTATACGGATTATAAGAATTTAAGATATATATTTGAGCAAAAAGGATTAAACATGAGGCAAAGGATATGGATAAAAATCCTAAGTGATTAAGATTGTGATATTCAGTATCACGAAGGAAAGGCTGAAGACGGCTAAGGATCGCCAGAAGAGTTATACAGATAATAGACGAAAGCCGTTGGAGTTCGAGTTGGAGACAAAATGCTATTAAAAGTATCTCCTTGGAAAGGAGTTGGTAGATTCGGTAAGAAAGGAAAGCTAAGTCCAAGGTACGTAGGACCATTTCCAGTAAACCAACATATAGGACTAGTTGATTATCAGGAGAGTTAGTTGGAATACATGATGTATTTCATGTATCCAATCTCAAGAAATGTCTATCAGATGAATCTTTGGTAGTACCTCTCCAAGATATAAAGGTAAACAAATAGTGTTAGTTAAGTAAAGTGGGATTCAAAGATAGGACCCTAATATACTTGGGAACTGGAATCCGAAATGAAGAGAAAGTATCCTCAATTATTCCAGTAAATCTCGAGGACGAGATTTTTATTAAGGTGGGGAGAATGTAACGACTCTCATCAAAAGTCATAATTATTAAATTAATTTGACCAATAGGAAACCCTAATTGAGACACCCAAGTGATTCTGCGCAAACCCTAAAATTTTCAGAACAATCAGAATCAGGATCAGGGCCCCTAAAACTCAGGGGGTATTTCCTAGTTATGTTTATCCACATAAAAAGCTGTCCAATTCGAATTTTCAGAAACCGTCGACTCAGCTGAGCTAGTCCCACACGTGGCAACCCTATGCCTAAAAAAATAGGTCTCACGCGGCCCGCCTCAGGTTAGCTTAATTCTCACGCGGGCCGCCTCAGGGTCAAAATTTGGCTATAAATACAGGAGATTGGGACTTGAATTCTGGCTTCAGAACGACGAAGAAATTCAAAAAATACGCTGAGTTATGCTCTGTTTATCACAATTAACACACACAGGCACTAAATCGACGCCGCAATCAGGGTATTAGCACGATCGCTATTACGATTCATTGTCCGATCGATCAATGTACTCAATGGATGTTTAAGTGCTGCCCACATTAGGGTGATGCTTTGTCATTAGTCGTTAATTCGATGGATGTTTAAGCATAGCACTTTGTCATTCGTTGTGAAGGTTGATCTCGTGAGTTATCGTAAATGCTGGATTGATTACTAACCCCGAATTTTGTGCCTGTTATAAAAATTTAGGTGGAAAAGGCTAAATCAGTAGGCTAAACTCTGCCCGTATAAATCTGCAATGTGAGTCATTCTCTTTTTATCAACTATTTTACAATACCTCAAATTATTTTCAAGGTTATAATTACAGGGACTAAGTCGTGGATATCTTGAATTACTGGTTAGTGGGGTATTGTGCACATTACTAATTTTCTCCCAGTTAGGTTCCTTGACCTACTCGGGATAATCACTGTTAGGTTCATTAACCTACAGGGATAATCATCACTATTTAGGTTCATTGATCTAAATAGTGGTATGACCATCGTCACCATTGTGACATGTCACCATTGTGACAGAAAGCCAGATAAAAATAAGATAGAAGCCATTGTAATCGCTCTTATGCTGTAATTAATAACTATGCATCATTATGCAAAATAGAATGATTCACTCAGTATTTCCCGCTGACAAAACCTTTTTCAAACATGTTTAAGGTGACTTGTTATGAATCAGAAAAAGTGCCATATAGTACTACAAGCTCAAGGAAGTGGCTCAGTATAAAATAAAGAAACATGTTTTGTAAAAATAAAAGATTTCTTTGTGAAATCAAACTATTGTAAATTACCGGGTTTTATCCCGAATTGTGAAATAAAATAATCGGGAAATATTTACATTTTAAAAGATCCTGATGAAAAAAAAACTTCCGCTGTCAAACTCAATTAATTAAATACCGCAGTATTTCTGTCCCGCGGCTCCTGAAACGGGTCAAACCGGGTCGGGGGCCGTGACACTACAACAGCCTGAACTTCCTACGTGGAAGTGGGAAATGGTGACGATGGATTTTATCACCAAGTTGCCAAAGACAAGGAAAGACAATGATACAATATGGGTTATAGTTGATAGACTGACTAAGTCAGCACATTTCTTACCCATCAAGGAGACTTATAGCTCCGACATGTTAGCCCAGTTATACGTTGATAAGATTGTAGCCTTACATGGCATAACTGTGTCTATTATCTCTGACCGAGATACTAGATACACTTCACATTTTTGGAAGAGTTTCCAACAATCTTTGGGCACACGTTTGAATTTTAGTACGGCTTATCATCCTCAGACTGACGGTCAGAGTGAGCGTACTGTTCAAACGTTAGAAGACATGCTACGTGCATGTGCGATCGATTTGGGTGGTAGTTGGGATAAGAACCTACCGTTAATCGAATTCTCCTACAACAATAGCTACCATACCAGCATTAAGGCTGCGCCCTTCGAGGCATTATACGGTAGAAAGTGTAGATCGCCCGTTTGTTGGGCGGAAGTTGGAGATGTCCAATTATCAGGACCAGAGATAGTGTTCGAAACGACGGACAAGATTGTCCAGATTCGAGACCGTCTCAAAGCTTCCCGGGATAGGCAGAAAAGTTACGCTGATCCTAAGCGTAAAGATTTTCACTTCGAAGTAGGTGACAAAGTCCTACTAAAAGTATCACCCTGGAAGGGGTGATGCGATTTGGTAAGAAAGGCAAGCTAAGCCCGAGATACATAGGACCTTTCGAGGTTATCGAACGTGTCGGGTCAGTTGCCTATAAGTTAAACTTACCAGAATAGCTCAGTGGAATTCAAAATGTGTTCCACATCTGCAATCTGAAGAAGTGCTTCGCTGATGAATCACTAGTTATACCGCATACAGATGTGCATATAGATGAGAGCTTAAAGTTTGTGGAAAAACCTTTGTCGATTGAAGATCGACAGGTAAAGAAGCTTCGAAGGAAGCATGTACCAATTGTAAAGGTCAAATGGGATGCCCAAAGAGGTCCCGAATACACGTGGGAAGTTGAATCCACGATGAAAGAAAAGTACCCTTACTTATTTCAGTAAATCTCGGGTCGAGATTTATTTTAAGGGGGTGAGGATGTAACACCTCGAAAATTCACGTCCTATAATGTGTAGACACGTGGCATATGTTTAAACGTGTGAAAGAATATTATGAAAGGACTAAAGTTGACAAACATGGAAAGTATGTGAATATACGTATTCTAAGTGTCAACAGTGAAGAAATATGTTGTAAATTAACCCTACATGATGTTTATAGCATCGAACGAATAAATCATGGATCATACGAAGCTAAAAGTGAGGAATTACAAACTACAGGGGCTAAAAGTGTCAACATGTTTAAGTTATACCTCTGAGTGACCTTTTGACAAACCCGAAGCTTTGTAACTGATAAGTATGCTCACTAGAATGCGCAATATAAATTTCATAAAGTTTCGTTATCGTATGAGAAAGTTATGATCAAATTCGCGTGCGAGGGGTTAAAGCGCTAACGTTGAAAGTTATGACTTTTCGGGTTAACCGGAAGTGACCAGGGACTTGGCAAAGTGGGTATAAGTCCTAAAGCCCTTGTGGGTAAATATGAAGGGGTCAAAATGCAAAGAATAGGCCTAATTGACCTTTCGCGAAGCCAAGGGACAAGTTGCAAAATAACAAAAAAATGAAAAATCTGATATCAGGGTCCATGCGGGCCGCGTGAAGGTTAAGAGAACCTTACGCGGGCCGCGTCAGGCGCCCAGAACCAGAAAAACAAGACAGCAGCTTGTAAACGCGGGGAACCGACCTTTAATCGATATTAATGCAACATGGGCGACCCCTAAACAGTCTTAGAGCACTAGGGACACTTGTGGGCAGCTTGTGGTGAGTTGTAGACCCCAAGTGTCAAAGATTTGTGGTGATTAAGGTGCTATATAAGGCCATTATGTGCAACATTGTTCTTCACACCATTCTCTGCATCTTCTGATCAATTCTGGAGCTCAAGCCTGCTCTCAAGTGATCACATTTCGTGCATAGGACCTTGGTAAGCTTGCTAAACCTTTCTAAATTAAGTTTTAGCTTAGTTATAGCTTAAAAGTCAAACCGTCGTAATTAACGGTTGACTTTAAGATTAATCACTAATGGTCCAGTGATTTGTCGAATCAAAAATAGATATAAGTAGGTAATTATGTGGGTAATAAACCCTTAAAAGGGTTCCCCCTGATTACCACTCTAACCAGGTCAAAAGTCAGGTCAAACTAGTTTATAAAAAGTCAACAGGATACTTAAAATGCCATTTATGCATAATTAACATTATAGATCATATACAACCTGTTGGATCATTGTTATAACTTGATAATAAGTGTAAGAACATGTCTAAACATGTTCAACCCGACAATTTCCTGTTTAGACCCGGTTCGGAACCGAAAGTCACATAGTTTGACTATCACTTTGACTTTCAGTTCTGACCCGTTTAGGCATGTTTTAGAAATTCCTTAGAGCTTTATTTGGACCAGGTTACATGCTAGTATAACCCTCTGTGATTATACACCTCGGATCATTAGTTATCCAATTAATATGCATGATTCCGTTAATTGCTCATATGTTGACCATTATGCCCTTTTCACCTTAAAACGTGATTTTTGGAAATGTAAAAGAGTAGAAACTTTAATTACTGATATATAAACTTGTATGCAAAGTTTGACATCAGTTTGAATTGTAGATTTAGAGTTATGCTCAATATCGCAAAATTAAAGCTTTATGTTAATAAAACGGCGTAATTAGCGTATAGCCTAGTTAAGCCTACTTTTTGACATCAAATCTTTTACCCACTGATGCAATATATTATTTTGGGATTTTTAAAGATTTTTAATAAATTTTAGGCTGAGCATAACTAGTAGTCGTAGGCTTAATCCGGTAATTGTCAGTTTTGCCCTTACGGGCCATAAAATGAGTTTTACATATCTAAACGACTCCAAACCTTTTGCTACTGATCACATATGATAAATAAATTATTTAAAGCCTTCTGGAAATATAAAAATATCATATTTAAGTATCGAACGTAAATGGACTTTAATCGCCTTATTAAGCGTTTTTAACGCAAAGTATGTATTAAAATTATATTGGACATACTTGGGTTGATACCTACTGATATATGAGGAAAATTATAATATTTTAACAGTAAGCAAAGGTTTATACACTCAGACTTCAGTTTTGAGCTTTTCGGCTTATGTGAAATTACCAAAATACCCCTACGGGGCATAGTTTGGTTAAAAATGATAAATTTCACATATATGCTTTACCCTACTGATATAACTTAGAAAATTATGTATTTTTGCTGATTACATCAGACCTGTAACTCATGTTATTACTTAAACTCTTTTATAAACTTTTAAATGACCAAACTACCCCTACGGGGCCTAGTTTGTGTTTAAACACGTTTCGGGCATAATGAAAGACATCTTACTGATGTCACAACATATTTGAGGCATAATTAACTTAGGA
This sequence comes from Helianthus tuberosus, assembly GCA_030545235.1. Classification (NCBI taxonomy): domain Eukaryota; kingdom Viridiplantae; phylum Streptophyta; class Magnoliopsida; order Asterales; family Asteraceae; genus Helianthus; species Helianthus tuberosus. The sequence goes on from CM060437.1 coordinate 38,950,937, forward strand.
AACCTGTATATAGCTCTCATGAATACCCGTCACGCTTATTACGAGTACGGTTCGGTTTATGTAACAAGTTTACATAAATTAGCCGAAACGGGTCAAACCTTAACGGTTTTATCTCAAAATCCAGAATGTGAATAATAAACCCATATTAAACAAGTCTTCAAACTTATCGGGTCTAAATCACATTCTATCCGGTCTTCGCTTAATCGTGCGTACGAACCATATCTTTGAAACTAGCCGGTCTAAGCTTAAGCTTAATTAAAGACCCGTTAGGATTCTAATAGGTTATTATAAAACCTTCGTTCCAGATTAGGAGGACCAGTAAAAGCTACGTGCATTTTGCTAATTGTGAATTATACTTTGCTCAGGTAAATACTTTTAACTTATTTTCCCTATACGGGCTTGGGTTACGGTATATAGTATACCGCTTGATCGGGCATCAAATTCTCCACCGTTGAGTGGGTAATTGAATAAATTTGATCGGCTCGTTTAAACAGTCTTGTTACTTAAAGCCTTTGGGGGGTTAATGACCATGTCCCGGATATCCTTGGCATCATTTTACGAAATGGCCACGACTTAAGCGCGGGGTGTAGGCGTACACCCGTCAGTGCACAAAAGTATATTGTGGTGTGTCTATTGATCTTTAACCCGGACAAGATCCGGGCTACTGAACGCACAAGGAACATGTAATTCGTTCACAAGATTATAATATTAAATAATTCTCCCAAGTTAAATAAAATGTTTATGCCATGTGCATCCAAACCAATTTTCAATCATTTTCCAAAATGAGTCAGTTGAATGTATTTACCAGTGTAAACTGACGTATTTTCCCAAAAAGATTAAATGCAGGTACTAAGCGAAATTGGCTGGGATTTCTCCTTAGCATCATTAGAAGTCTCGCAAGCTTAAGATGCCTGAAGTCTGTTGAACCATTAATATTATTGTTATTTCGATCCATCTGTGGATAAACTTCCGAATATTGTGACATTTGATATTACAAAATTTAAATTCGGTTGTATCATATTTTTAAATTTGCTTCCGCTGTGCATATTGATTATTGTGTTGTTTGACTATTATGTTGCCAACCACGTCACGATACTCCCCCACCGGGCCCACCGGTGACACGTGGAAATCGGGGTGTGACAACAATGGACCTTTACTGAATTTTATAAACATATGTAACTAAAAACTGTTTTATAAACATATGTAACTAAACACAAAGAATTTAAATAATATATTATAATATTTTTTTCAGTATTTGATTCCGATCGTTATTAAACAAACCCGTGTATTCACACGGGTGTACACCTAGTTGAATCTTAATGTAACAACACATACAGGGTCAGTCAACACAGTTCAGATGATACAGGTTCAGGTAATAATCTGTTTTTTAGGAGACAAAATTTGAAAAGTATAGGGAGTTGTTTTGGACATTTAATGCACTCAGAAGTAATCATATCTCCTTCCAACTCTCTCTTTCTTCTCTATTCATGGTGAAGTTGCACCACATTTATATTGTCAGGCTCAGATTATGCATAAAGATGACAACACCATGGCTGCAAGAGAGGTTGCATGAACAACTGCCATCCTACGACCTTGCCATACCATAATGCTATCACCAATTCAATTTTTACTCAGATCTACAAAATCATCACAGCCACATTTTTCCGTTGAACATAAAAATGCACTTTGAATTCATTTTTATTCATCATCACAGTCAACACTAAATGATTTGAAAATGTCAGACCTCGCATATATTCGGGCAGACGTTTGCTTCATCATAGTTTTAGTCTCAGGTGAGAAGCATCTCATCAACTTCATTGACTGAATATCCCTTAGGTGACATCGATCTAATTATCATCAACCAAACATCGATTACACCCAACGCTACCTAGAACAGCCACGAACGACAGCCGGCAACGATTATGGCATGTTGCAACAACACGCCAGACCTCGCCATCATAGCCTCAGATGACAAAAGCATCTAAGGTGATCAAAACTGAACCGATCAATTTTCAAAATCCAAAAAATCATAATTGAATCTTAATGTAACAACACATGCAGGGTCAGTCAACACAGTTCAGATGATACAGGTTCAGGTAATAAAAAGAAACCCTTTGTTGTAGAAGCAGCCAGTGAGAGTGTTTTGGTGGAAAACGTGGAGGGATCGGTGACATTGTCGAGGGTTGTCAGGAAATGCTATCACTTAGCATTTCCTGACAACCCTCGACAATGTCACCGATCCCTCCACGTTTTCCACCATTTTACACTCACTGGTTGCTTCTACAACAGAGGGTTTCTTCTTATTACCTTAAACCTGTATCATCTGAACTGTGTTTGACACATCCTTTGTGCTTTCCTCTCTTCCTTAATAGCTAAGAACGTGACACGTAGGCAAATCGAGGTTATCATCTAAGCTCCTTTAATAGATAGTATAGATAGATTGTGAAAACACTACATGTAATCAAAATCCCCGAATTAGAACTCTAACTTCTAATTAGATAAAACATTAGAGTTAAATGCCATTTTAGTCCCTGTGGTTTGGATCATTTTGCCAGTTTAGTCCAAAGGTTTCATTTTTAACATGTGGGTCCAAAAAGGTTTCACCGTTGCCATTTTAGTCCACTGGGTTAACTTCATCCATTTTTTCTGTTAACGAGAAGGGCAATTTGGTCATTTTATATGTAATTCTGTTAACTAGAAGGGCAATTCGGCCATATAAAATGACCGAATTGGCCTTCTCGTTAACAGAAAAAATGTATGAAGTTAACCCAGTGGACTAAAATGGCAACGGTGAAACCTTTTTGGACCCACAGGTTAAAAATGAAACCTTTGGACTAAACTGGCAAAATGAACCAAACCACAGGGACTAAAATGGCATTTAACTCAAATCATTAAATTCATTCAATTTGTGTGACAACCCTCAAAATCCCATGTATTCCGTACAATTCATTAATGATAATTAAAGTGCTTGACGACTGTGTGGAAATATTTAACTGCTCTCTGATTTCTGTGTTATATTCACATGTGCGTGTTAACATACTAGTAGTATGCAGAAAACCTGACTAAATGGTCCTGAATATTTTCCTGAGTGTTAGGAATTAATTGTGTTACAAAAATATACATATAAGACACTCTACGGAACAATTAAACACTTTAACGAAACAGTATCCGACCGAACAACCGGACATTACCCGGGACACCAAATAATTGTCAAAACCATTATTTAATTATTCTTGACTAGTCGTGATCCCCGTAAAACATCAAATAATTGTCAAAACCATTATTTAATTATCTGATGTTTTACGAACAACCTCGAGCATGTAGATCTTGTGTGATTATGATTATTGGTTGATTATCTGATGTTTTACTGATTAATATTAATGTGTCATGTTGTTGTGGTCACTAAACTTGTTAACGGAATCGATCAAACACGATTTAGAAGGTTAAACACTAAAAATCAGAATCTGTCCAACTTTTACAGCCAACTTCAGTTGGCTGTAAACAGGTCTTAAACTCAACGAAAAATCAATATTTTGAATCTAAAATATGTTATTATGAAATACGGTTCTAATGGCACCGGAATCGTAATTTTTGGACTCCGTTTACTATTTTTAAAGTGTTAATTTGTAACAGCAACTTAAGCTGAATTTTGACAGCAATAAATGGGTGTCGTACTTTCAGTCATAACCTGAGTTTTGTGATGAATCGGACCATGAAATTTGTACAGTAGATAACAACCTATGCATTTGTAATTACCCCACTAGAATTTCGTAAATCGGACACTCGATGAATTTTTAATAAATTTTTCCGTGGACTGTGGTCAGAAATACATAAATCTGAGTTCAGTCCGGAATATGAATTTTTATAAAATATTGGTAATGAACCGGACCCCGATATTTTTACACAATAAAATATGGAACGTTTAAGACATCCTGTAAAAATTTGGGAATTTTTGGAATAGTTTAACTATTTTATTAAAATGTCCGAAAACAGCCGGTTTTGAATATTAATGCTGAAATGACATAAGTTGTGACTTGCGCGTCTAAATGTCGAGTATGCTATTTGTGAATGATCTAACATGTTATATGTGTTATATGCATTATTGTATGTTTTCTCATGAGTGGGGAATGGATGGGAAGTATATATGGGCGTAAATCGTTAAAGTGTGTGCCTGTTATGTGGTAGAAGTAATGTGCAAATAAACCATACGTAGGATACGTGTTATGCATAAGAAACTGATTGTTATCCGTACCTTATTAGGACGTGATTGACCGACCTTGACTGTTAGCTATATTGAGAATCTAACCGAGCAAATCGAGGTGAGTTCACACACTTTCTAAGGCATGGGATTCCCGGTGGTTTGGGAATGGGTTAAAGAATTAAAACTAAATCTACATATCCTCCTTGGGTAGGATATGTACGGCCATCCTCCATAGATTGGATGCCATTATTAATCCTACGAATTCTCCTGGTGCAGAATACGTACGTTGTGGTCCTCCTGGTGCAGGACAACAACCTTAAAACTAACTAGACAAAACTCTATCATGAAGTCCCTCAATTTATATCGACTTAATCGCCGAGGCCAAAGGCGAGCGGGTCATTAGTTAATAGCGCTATTAGGTTTAACAAACCTCACACCGTGCCAGTCGGACGGGCGTGTACTAATGGACTATGGCAGATTGTCAGTGATGATAGACACTGATATAGGGCACAACTTATTTGCGTAGCAGTCGATATCACACCGTCTAGTAGTTCAAACGGGGAAAACCCCCACTGATCATGGATATGGATTGGGTAAAGAAAAAGGAAATGGTTAAACATACTTTCAACTATGGGGTAACCCCCACGGAAAATAAGCCAACGAAAGTCAAACCACATTTTTCAGAAACAACTTAAAACTAAACAACCAAACGTGAACTCACTCAACTTTGTTGTTGACTAGTTGTTACATGCCTTACAGGTCGCTAAACACTTGGAGCTTGCACGAGGAAGGAGTCGTTGTGGTGTACGGACGGTTATGTTCCGTGCTTAATGTTTAAATCCTTATGAACTTACTAAACTTGCGTTTTGAAACTTTAACTTATGAACTATGGACTTATGCTTTTGAACTCACGTTTATGCTTCCGCTGTTTAAACCAAACAAGGTTAACTAGCTTTGGTCACCAATCGTATTATGTTTGGTTTTATTTACTTAATTGAGTTGTTCAATATGATTGGTGGTTCGATCCTGGTCACGTCACGCCTCCAAGCGGTGATACCCCGCATGGTGGATTTTGGGGGTGTGACAATTTGTACCGCAAATAGCAATCGAGTCATCGCTCAATTAGTTTGTAGTCATCAGAAATCAACATAACAGAAAAAAACTAAATTTATATTAAGTAGTAAACAATTTGAAAATTACCCTGAATCCTGAATTCAGAATCTTGAATTACAGAATTACAGAATCCTGAATTCAAACCGTTACATAATAAAATTTGATAAATTTAATTTGATCAATTTAATTGATTTGAGGTAAAGCAAAACCAATACTGATGCATTATTTACTAAATGATTTAAACTTCCAACTGATGTTAAAAGCGACCATTTTCATGCCCACAATAAAGAATGAAAAGATGAAAACTTTTAACATATCATAGTAGTAAAACTAAACCAACCTGGCTTTACAACTCATCTTAACAGTTTTAATAGAATTAATAACACACGAGAGTTTTAATAGAATTAATAACAGTTTTAAAAGAATGCCCCTACATCTTTTATATAGAACCTAATCATACCAAAACATGAGGGAAAACGATTTTAGCAACTACTTATGAATCATACCCAACCAAACAAAAAACAAAGGAAAAAAGCAGGCCTAGAACAAAGATAAAGTAATAAATCAATAAACATATATTGGATAGGAATAGCTTAATCGAACATCGTAAAGACTTTTTGAAAGGGCCAATCGAAACAACCCCTTGTTGAAAAGTTCAATCGAAACAACCCCTTATTGAAATACCAATTCAAATGTTAATATAAACGGAAAGTGACAGAAGACTTACATTAGCTGTAACATTTCCAATTTCATTGTTAAACACCGGAAAGTCAATCGCCACCTGTAACATTTCCAATTTCATTGTTAAACACCGGCAAAGTAGTCAAAACAGTCCAATTTGCAACAACAACATTTGATACAATCCAGTTACGTGTGATATTTTCATCATAGCCAAATTTACCTACAAACTCCCTATACTATTAACATCCAGCTGATTGAATCAGTAGCACCACCTGTAACATTTCCAATTTCATTGTTAAACACCGGAAAAGTAGTCAAAACAGTCCAATTTGCAACAACAACATTTGATACAATCCAGTTACGTGTGATATTTTCATCATAGCCAAATTTACCTTCAAACTCCCTATACTATTAACATCCAGCTGATGATTGCTCTGTTCACATTGCTATGAAGTGGTACAGCTGAGAGTGTAAAAATCTGCCATATTGTAAATAGTCAAATTAAATTTTCGAAAGCAAAATATCAGCAGTCAACGGTTTGGCTTTAAAAACGCGCAAGACACTCCGAGGCGTTATTGCATTAAGGCTCCAAAATCCGAGGAGCACGCGACACGTACACGAGGCGTTGATCTAAATGATAACCAAATAAGCTTTATTTACAACCAGAAATAGCATCTCTCATCTTTTTTACATATCAACCTTTTTATTAAGTTAAAGTTACATAATTTCAGAAAGGGGTAATATTGGAGATGATGGGACATACCAAGGTAACAAAATCCATCTCGCCAATGCAGCATTCACTTTTCTTTAATGAAGTAATACCAGTAAAATCTCTCTCACAATTGTTATGCATACAAAGAATATGTTGAAACTCTTCATTTGCTAGTTGCTACCAAACTCTGCACCAAAAACCCTCAATTTAGAACATCAACACATATGAAAATAGAATTTGAGATTGTGAATTTAACGATAATATAGTGAAGTGAGAGAATTTGAAGATTACCATGGCGGCGACTTGAGTTTGTTCGATGTATAATAAACGTATAACATAGATCTAGTATAAAAAAATCCAATGAAATAACTGTTATATAGAACAAATAATAAACGTATAACAGAGATCTAATATCACAAAAACCACTGAAGAAATAACTTTCAGAAGCTATACCAGATAAAATTTACACACATAGATCAAAAGTTATACCAGATAATCTGTTTCAGAAGCTATACCAGATAAAATTTACACACATAGATCAAAAGCACTCGTTTACACATAAAAACATTTCTAGGGTTCTGCTTCAGCGGATGCGGTAGAGACAGTGGCGGCGACGCTAATTCTAACCCTAGGGTTGGTAATCAACAGGATTAAAGGAGTGTACAATGAAGAAAACAAAGGGCTATTGATTACCTTTTTGGAGGGTTCTTCCAGTGGTGCTCGGAAGGTACGTGACGTCCAAGACAATAGCGAGCAGACAATGGAGCATAGTATAGTTTTTTGGTGAAGAATCTTGAATCATCTAATAACCATTGAAGATTGACCAAAACATGATGAATCGTGCGAAGAACAGCTGAAGGAGAATCTTTATTTAGGGATTTGAAAAGAAATCGCCTGTGATGAGAAGAATAGAGAAGAAAGAGAAAAATGTGTGGTATAAGTTTGAATCTAGAAGAAAGAGAGAGTTGATCTGATGTGCATTAAATGGCGAAACAACTCCCCATACATTTTCAAATTTGCCTCCTAAAAAAAGATAAGTTTTTCAATTTAACAGCAATTAAAAAACCAGATTATATATTAAAAAAATTCGGAATTGTGACATTAGCGGAGTCTATGTGGCATAGCTAAACAATTGACACGTAGGCAAAATTACGTCATCATCTAAGCTCCTTTAATAGAGAGTATAGATTTGCACTCGGTATGCATTGACGGATACGAAATAGACAACCACAGATAATTGCTCTATTCTCCCCCTGTCTCAACTGCTCTCCATCTAATTATCTATAGCCATCTATATCTATATACATCTACTCTCAAACCTAGTGTTGTTCTAAGCCTTTGCCGCCACTAGGGAGTTATGTCGTCTTCATAGGTTCACGAACATCCTGGTTGCAACACCTTAATTTTAACAACTAACAAAACAAGAGAATTGAGGAAAAAAATTTATAAGCAAATTAATTGTATGCCCAATGAGCCATGACATTGGGTATTTAATTAGATTTTAGGTGAGGTAGACGTAGGGAGTGTATATTTGTTTTAAAAAAATAAGTTTTTTTAACCATAAATTTGGATCACTATCGGACCACTGGAGTATATCATCGTGTCATTAGCGAAGCCACGTGATCATATTCATCTTCACTAGTCAATAATGTCTATCACCTAGGACCTAATGGTCTCTAAGCGTTATCTCACCCCAAGATGTTATTGTGCTATATTATAAATAATAAAAAAAAAAAACTAACATTATTTTTTTTATGTATCTGATATATTATCCAAAAATAAGATCAAAAGGTGGCAGACTTCATTTCCATAAGATCACACCATTGTAAAATTTTCAGTTTTATTGATGGATCAAAATCTTGATACGTTCTCCAATTTCACCACCAAATCCAGTGGCTAATTAATTAGGTTTTGAGTTGTGCATGCATCGATCACTCAATCTTTCTTTCTTCTCATGGTGTACGTATTCAAGAATCATTCTCCTTTTCTGGATCAAAATTCGTGAATTCTTCAAACCAATCATTGATGAAGAAGATACGAGGATTAGCATTGATGGGTATCCTTAAATACTCCGCATTTCCATGGACTACGTTAGTTGCTGCTGTCTTCGTGTTTGTCAGTCTCACCTTATCAATCTTCCTCTTGTTCCAGCACCTATCTGCTTACAAGAACCCTGAGGTCTCTCTTCTCTTCTCTTTCACACACACATTAATTAATTAATTAAACTCTTGATTGTTTCGGCGGCTTCGCCTGTTATAACTGTTTGTCATAGCCTTAGCTTTGCCTTGTATATTTTTATTAGGGGTAGTGTAGGTAAAAGGGTTAGGGATTTTGGTGGGTTTGATTAGGGCTGTAAACGAACCGAACGTTGAGCAAACCGTTCGTGAACCGTTCGGCGGGAAGTTCGTTTATGTTCGTTTTTTTAGTAAATGAATGAACACGAACAAGAAATTCCATTCGTTAAGTTAAACGAACGAACATGAACAGAGGATGCGTTCGTTCGTTTATGTTCGTGAACGTTTGGTAATGTGTCTGTTTATGTCGTGAGCGTTCGGTAATGAGTTCATTTATGTTTGCTCGTTAATATTTATTTTTTTTAGTTTGTTTAAAGGTTTTTATATGTTGTATTTTGTTTTATTATTTCTAGTTTCTAAAATTTTGAAACCCTGGTTATCTCATATGCCTCTTACAACATCCCTCATTTCACTATTTCAATTGTAGTTTGTGTTAAAGCTTGACAAACTCTTAATTTTGTGTTTATCATGTTTTTGATAATCACGCCAACTGTGTTCAGATAATTATCTTAAGTGTTTATTATTATTATTTTTTTTTTTGTTGATTCTTCGTAATGTTTGTGATGAAAATGCATATTTTATTCTAAAATGAACATTGTGTTCATAAACGCCATTTGTGTTCATTTATGTTCATGAACATTTGTTAGAGTTCATTAGCATATGGTAACTGTGCGTGAACAGTTCACGAACATGTTCGTTTCCTTAATGAACGAACACGAACAAGAAATCTCGTTCGGTAAGCGTTCGTGGTCATGAACAAGCTTGTTCGTTCGGTTCGTTTACAGCCCTAGGTTTGATTGTTTGTTTTGGCTTCGAGTTTTAGGACTTGAATGCAGGTGGATAATGTTATAAGTGTTCTTGATGAGTCAATCTTACTAAGTTTAGCTACTTTTTGGTTTGCAGGAACAGAAGTTTTTGTTTGGTATCGTGCTCATGGTACCGAGTTATGCTGTTGAATCTGTAAGTGGTTTACAACTGATCGAATTCTTATTACAATGGACGAATCTTTGGAAGAAAGTATATGAATGGCATTTAAGATCTAAGAATGCCGCGTTTCACTTGTGTAGTATTGATCCATATGTAGTCTTTGTTGTAACTAATGATGAATATCGATGTTTGAGGTCTATAATGCTTGGTATTAAACAGATGGGAAGATTTAAGGTAACCGTTATAGGACTAGAGTTTGCTTATTTGACAGCCAGATCATATAGGGAAAATTAGGATGTCAAATGAAGTCAGGATGAAACAGATCTCATGTAAACGAACAAACATGACCATCTGTAGGCAGGGTCTGGGGAGGGTGAGGAGAGGTCGCTCCCAATGGGATCCCGGCTCAACAAACCTTAATACATTTTTACAGATACAAATAACATATAGTACATACTAATAGTAGAAGATGACAGAAAATGGTATACATGAGATCTGATGTGTGTTCATATTTAGGTCTTTTAACCTTTCAGCTAATGTGCGTATCATTTACCATAAATGCAAATGGTAAAGATTTACGGTTATATTGTACGAAACTATAAACTTCAAGGGGTGGCATAGTGATAAGCATCTCATTCTCCTCTAGTAGAGGTATTATTATGTTCAAATCCAGCTTCCACTGGTTTCCTATTTTACCCCTTGAAGAACACCTGCCCAACGTAAGTTGAGATTTACCTGGTCCCAGGGTCTTGGTGGGTCCTGTGAGTTTTCTCTAACATGGTCACCAAAAAAGAAGGCATGAATACATATTATAACTAGAAGTTTTACGCGCAGTTTGTGTCGCTATTGAATCCATCGATTAGCCTTGAAATCGAGATACTGAGAGATTGCTATGAAGCTTTTGCAATGTATTGCTTTGGGAGATATCTTATTGCATGCTTGGGTATGTGGCTTCCAAAACATGAATCTCTTTCCTTAACGTTAACGTGTACATATTATTATCAAAGATTATAACTTTCCTTTCTTTCACGCAAGGGGGTGAGAAGCGCGCGATTAATTTCATGGAGAGGGAAGGACGTGCTGGTCAAAGAAGCCCGTTGCTAGACCAAACTTCCGAAAAAGGAACCATCCACCATATTTTTCCAATGAATTTGTTTTTAGAACCATGGAAACTCGGTCAGCGGGTTTACCAAATCATGAAAGCTGGAATCGTTCAATACGTAAGTTTTCTCATCAAAGAAAAAAACTTTTAGTACAGTTTTCATCCCATTGACAGTTTATGAGTTTTCGAACAGATGATCATAAAAGCTGTTACATCTGTTTTGGCTGTGTTTCTTGAAGCCTTTGATGTATACTGTGAAGGAGACTTCAAGTGGGGATGTGGGTAAGATAACAGTTTAGGTGGTGTATATTGTGAAGGAGACTTGAGGGTTGACTAATGTTCAGTTTATCAAACTATGCAGGTACCCTTACATGGCTGTAGTTATAAACTTCAGTCAGACATGGGCTTTATATTGCTTAGTTCAGTTTTATGAAATCACAAAGCATGAACTGTCGCATATCAATCCGTTGTCAAAGTTTCTAACGTTTAAGTCAATTGTATTCCTGACATGGTGGCAAGGCGTCGCTATTGCCCTTCTTTTTTCTTTCGGGTTAGTCAGAAGTCCAATCGCTCAAGAGCTGCAGTTCAAATCAAGCATACAGAATTTTTTCATTTGTATTGAGGTAATTTTTTTCATTTAAATCTATTCAGCGTTTGTTGCCAGTCTACCTTCTGTTTTGATGTAACTTGGCAAGTTTTTAGTGAAAAATGAGATACTTCTGCAAAAAATAA